>CP142453.1:32902500-34102500 GCA_038049695.1 Cinnamomum chago
CGTGCCAGCCGTTGGGCGGGTTGGCGGGCTGGCGGGCCGGGCTGGCGGGCTCGGGCCTGGCGTGCCCAGCGGGCTGATCCAGGCGTGCCCAGCGGGCTGGAGTTCCCAGCCCAGTGGGCTGGCGTGCCTGGCGGGCCCGGGCCTAGCGGGCCAACGGGCCCAGCGACCTTGGCCCAGCACGGCCCGTGTCTCGGGCCGTGCCTTGTGGGCCGGGCCGTTGACCGTGCCGGGCCGTGCCACGGGCCGTTGACCAGCGTGCTGGGCCGGGCCGAACCGGGCCGGCCCGGCCCATTTGACATCTCTAGTTTGACGTGACTAAGACATCTAACGGTTCATATCTTTATTGCATATCATATAATTTAAAATAAAAAATAAAAGATCAGATGGGCGCCTAGCTGCTACGTATATGACTTTAGTAGTGACTTCTCTGTGCGTTTCATATGAAATGTTTATTTGGATTGGCCTCTCCTTTTTGCTCTTTTTTCCGTGCACAAAAATGTTTTTTTTTTTTTTTTTGGTTGGGGGGGGGGGGGGTGGTTTGTAAATAGGCACATGAGGTCTTAGTATTTGTAAATAGGCCCATGTATTTTTATTTTAATACCTTCCTTGTCCTCAAAATCAATATTCTTAACAAGAATGGGCGGCCACCATGAGATTTGTATTGGATTTTTATATCAATGACAACTTTGCCCTTGTATCCATTAAACAAAATGAGTATATTATTATTTTATCTCAAGTCCCAATTATTTTTCTCAATAACTCTCTCTTGCACATGACCAAGAGTGTACTTAGGTACAAGGGGCTAGGGACTGAAGCCCCTACCCATATATGAGAAAAGTTTAAAATCCCCTCTCCCCCTTCAAATTCTAAAAAGTAATATATTTTTCAGCATTTTCCTTTTCCCCCAATACTTCTTTTACATAGAGCCAAACACCAACCCCCTCACAAATTCTAAAAACTAATTTTTTAACATTTTCCCTCAATATTTCTTTTACACCCCGTACACATGAAGTAGAATTATGTATTTTGAAACTTTCATCAATCCACTGGTGGGTCATGTATGGATTAGATAATCATAACCGATTATAAGTGTAGGTGTTGATTGTTGTCATAATCAATTTGGATTTAATGAAATGAGCCCTGTATTGATAATAAAATGAATTTATATAGGGTTGTTTTCTCCCACTAAGTGCAGTTGTTAATGTTACATGTTTTATTAAAAAAAAAATTGAGTCAATTCTTTTGAATTTATGCATATAAGGATAAAAGAGATGGACAAAAGTGTCATCTCGCACTAAAAGCCTACGGTGGTTGGTAGACTATTGATTTTGAGGACACGAAAGGTATTAAAATAAAAATGTAGGGGCCTATTTACAAATCCTATAAACCTTAAGGGGGTATATACAAAAAGCTCAAAAAAGTTCTTTTCAAATATGAACAATTAAGATCTACAATAAACACACCAATTGCACCATTAACTCGAGAAAATTAATCACCGCGAGAGAGGCAATGAGTACTTATGTATGTCAATCAACTTTGAGCAAGTCAATGAGATCAATAAAACATGACACAAGTAAGAAGTGTGTAAGTCAAAATAAGGATCTTAGCACATGTTCTCATAGATGAAGAATTGGCACCAGAAATCAATAAATGAGAGAAGAACACACATACACCAAATTTATAGTGGTTCATCCCCTTAAACTACTTCCACTCTCAAGGGTTTCACTACCTTTGGTTTTACTATATTGACATAACCACACATGTACACCTCTAATCACACATACACTTGATTTTTTGATGCGGTGGTTCGGTCACACAGTTTTAATCCACCTTATAATACAATACACTTGCGTCTAGATTTTGTCTTGAGTGTGCTCTTAAAGCTTGAACTGAAGCCCGAAGCTTTGGCCCCTTGCTTGCTTCTTTGATGTTGAAGATGATGCTCCAAAGTGTGCTCAACCAAGTGAAGAGGTCTAGGTTTAGGGAAGTAGAGGATGTAACTTGAAGAGCTTCCCTAGGGTTAAGGTCTTGCCACTAATCACACTAAAGATGAGCTAAGAGTGCTCTTTAAAATGCCTAAGGAAGATCTAAGCATGAGTGAAAAGGGGTTTTGACTACTTGGAATGTGTAACTTAGCTTGTGCACAAGTAGTGAAAGACTCTCTTTGATTTTCCAAAAGTCGCTCAAAGAAATGAGCTCTTAATATATATATATATAGCTCTAATGGCTAGTCTGCGGTTAGCCGAAACCCCCTTATGGATAGGTCAATGATCACAAATTTAAATTTCGGTTGGCCCGCAGTTAACCAACTATACACTTGGCGGTTAGCAGCGAGCTGATTGAGAAACAAAGTCTAGAAAATATTTAGGCTCTGCCTTTGCTACTGCTGGAATTTCAGTGACCTAGCGGTT
Organism: Cinnamomum chago; assembly: GCA_038049695.1. NCBI lineage: Eukaryota > Viridiplantae > Streptophyta > Magnoliopsida > Laurales > Lauraceae > Cinnamomum > Cinnamomum chago. The sequence goes on from CP142453.1 coordinate 32,904,912, forward strand.
AACCAAAATTCAATTTTTGGTTAGCTTCCATTTGACCGCAAGGTCAACCAATACAATCACTCTGAAAAAAATAGGTGCTGAGAGAGGAACCGCGGGGTGACCGCCAATTTGGCGGTGAGCCGACAATCATGCAAATTTTCACTTAATAGAGCCCAGTTCATCCTTAGCATGGTTTAAAATATCGGGCGATACTGGTTTATATAGGTCGATATGAATCGGTATCGGCCCAAACCGTTACGATATCATGCTGTGGTATCGATATGGGTATCGTCACGGTCCAAATCGCTAAAATATCGGTCATATTGATTGTAACGCCTGATACGACAAGAAATCAAATAAAAAAAAAGGAAAGAGGAAGAGAGGAATCAAGAATATGATTTGCAGAGAAAAGGGGAAACACACAACAACAACAACATGCGATTTAAAAAAAAAAAGAACAAAACATAAATATGGATCACCATTCCAAAAAAAAAAAAGAAAAAAGAAAAAAGAAAAAAAACACTCATACCTAAAACTGTGAGAGGTTGAACATGGTTGGCCCAGCCGCGCCTTTCTCTTCTTCTTCCTCTCCTCCACTTCTTCTTTTTCTTCCTCTCCTTTTTTCCTCTTTCCCTCTTCTTTTCCCTCTCCCCAATCCCGTTGCAATCTCTGGAGGAAATGAAAAGCAAACCCTTTAGGCATGTTTGTGTAACACTTTTCCGCAGAAAAGTGGACGATTTTTCGTGGAAAACCTATTTTTCATGCGTTTGGTGTGGAACAATTCCACGGAAACGCTTTACGAGCTCATTAGCATTTTCCTTGCTAATGCTGGAAATGAGTTTCTTACGGGCGGTATGGGAAATTGATTTCCACGGAAAACTTCTCCCTCGTTTCCTTTTCAACCCAAAACCCTACTCTCTTTCATTTCTTATTTCTTTAAAATAAATTATTATTTGATGTTGAATAGATAATATATATGTTATGTTTTTTTTCTTCTGAAAAGTATTTCACCAAACAAGAAAATCTGATTTTCTATAAGGAATCCATGGCCGCACCAAACAACATTAGCATCAATTCAGCGTAGAAAAAAAAATTCACACCAAACATGAATTTTTTAAATTTCGTGAAAATCATTTTCCGAGGTTTTCCCCTTTTCACGGAAAGGGTGTGTACACAAACGTGCCCTTTGTCTTTCCATTCGATTCTTAGGTTGTGAGTCTTCCTCACTTATTGTGGCCCACAATTTGAAAAACTAAACTACATGAATGCAGCCTTTGGTCTCATAAATCACAATAAGTCTTAGATTTTGAAAATCTAAACCATTAAATGCCCTCTCTTATTCTCTAAACTATTAAATGCCTCCTTATTAGTTTTCCCACGCAAAATAAATGCCCCTTTTAAATGGCACCTTGACAAATATTAATTAAATTAGAGTAGGCCTAATGTCACATTCATTACTTATAAACATCCAAATAAAATGTCAAAAAAATAAAAAACTATCCAAATGTTTTATTTTATTAGTAAGCCTCTTACACCGTATACTAATAAAAAACCTAATCCACCAAAAATAAATTCGCTTCTCATGAAGTTAAAAAAGTGAGATTTTTTTTACAAATCAACTATAAAGAGTGACAATTATTTTAATTGATTGGATTTGGAATTTAAATTGTGGGCTACTTGATGGATTTATAAACCATATGGATGGACCAATGATAAAACATTAAAAGTTGACGCATTCAATAGTTTCAAGCGACAAAACAACGATATAGGATGCTTTGCCTTAGGGGGGCGGATATTTTTCTTTATAATGTGTACTATTACAAAAGGACATTATTTTCTAGCATTTTCCAATTTTTTGGATTTTTTGGATGTTTTGTAAATTTCTTTGGATTAAAAAAAAAGTTCACACTGCGATAACCCGATCGATAACCGCGATCAATATCGATATCATATCGGTTTTTTTGCCAGCTCAATATCACGACCGTTACCGCAATTTTGAACCATAATCCTTAGTGATTTTTCTTATGATAATCAAATTGTCCAAGGTCTTTACTAGGATTGTCTATGGTCCCATATACCTGAGAAGGTTGGCAAACTTGAAGATTTTCCTTGATGCATTGGGGCCTTCCATGACTGACTTACCTCCTTCGAACTTGACTATTTGGAACTCTTTGTCACGTTATTGATAATACAAGGTAGTGCAATTCTTACTACGGCATTAACAAAATGCAGTTGTCAAATAATGTATTTGCAGAAAAGGTTTGTGACATTTCAATATGAGAAATAGATATGCCAAATGGCACCTTTTAGACTACTTCGGGGAAAGTTCTCAAACAGTAAATCCCAAGAAAACAGAACAAAACAAACGGAAGGAAACATGACTCTGCACTTATTTATATATTTATACTGCATTATGTGGTTCAACATTTGGAGTATGATGCTGAACAAATATATATATATATTTTCATCGATACCGTGAAGGACTTGAGATTGTGACAAGAGGGCCCACACGGACATGGATAGTATACATGTATCTTCAAAGAAGCTTCGCTCAAGTTAGGTTGATTACTTATATGAGTCTAAAATCTCATGCTTTCTGCTGCGTCTTCAACCAAAGATCCTTATTTTGCAATTCTTCTGCTAATTGCTTTTTCTCACTTGGAATGAGTCCCTTCGATCTCTTGTTCAAGAAGAAGAAGAAGAGTAAGTTTTCTGAACATTGCTTCTCATGTTCTGAATTATTAGGGCTTTCTGATCATTGCTTCTAAAAAAATGTTTGAAAATTGTTGTAATTCTCGAAGGGTTTAATGAGGGGGTTTTCCTTGATTATTTGTTTGGAAATGTTGTGAAATGAGTCCAATTATAACTGATTTGGTGGTAATTGTTTAAACAAATCTCAACACCATTTTCTAAATAAATGTGTATAATGTTTTTCTCTACTACCTTCTTTTTGGGGTAACAAAGAGAAGAAGAGTCGAGTCCCCTGCAGCAGTAGGACCAAGGTTTGGGATTTTTTTTTTTTGTTGTCCTTTCTACTACTAAGTTGGGCTACTGGTAGCGGTCAGGAGTGCTGATCCTTTAAACTGAAAGACCCAGGTATCGATCCCTCATCCCTGGGCATATGTGGGTGATAGTAAAGTGTCAATGCTTGTGCTGCTGCTTCTGTTTTTTATGTTATTTTTAAATTTGTGTTTGTTGTGTAGTTGAGAAATAATTTAATTTAATGTTCAACAAGGAAAGTTATGTCATGTTCTTATTCTTATTATTATCATTATGTTTTTTTTTTTTTTTTTCATCTTTATAGGACATCCTATATTGGGGAGAAGACAAGGAGAACAAGGGTGGTTGGAAGACGGTGCTCGGCTGTTAAAAGAAGTAATCTCTTCTTGCGATGGCAGAGGCTGCTACCCAATCCAAATGTTCTCTGCTAAAGAAATTGAACAGGCAATTGGGCAACCCTTTCACTCAGATGGGTATTACGTTGTTTACGAGGGAACTCACGAAGACCGCCAAATCATCATCAAGGTATATCGAATAGAATACCGAGAATTGGCTTTCAACGAAATAGCCACGGTGACCCAAATCAAGCATGCTAATGTGGCGAAGCTTTTGGGTTGTTGTTTTGAGATGGAACAGCCAATTTTTATATATGAAAAAGCACCCTTCATGCTAAGTTACCGTCTTCATCAGGCAAACCCATCATCAAGTCTAATTTCATGGGAACATCGCTTAAGAATTGCTATTGAGATCGCATATGCAATCACCTATCTCCATACGGCAAATTCCAGGCCCATTGTCCACAGGGGCATAAAAAGCTACAACATCTTATTGGATGAACACTACAAACCCAAATTATTTGATTTCTCACTCTCAATAACGATTCCTTTGGGGGAAACACACGTGGAGACATTAGTTGCAGGCACACCTGGATACCTGGATCCTGATTATGCTATAACTAGTATGGTGAGTGAGAAGACTGATGTTTATAGCTATGGGGTGGTACTGCTTGAGCTTTTATCTGGAATGAGACCATTCGAACGTCTGTTGCAAGAATTTATCCTAAAAGAATCCACAGAGAAAGAGGAGAGACTTGAATTAATTTTAGACAAGGGCCTTTCGATGGATGTTAGACAAGTGGAGCAAGCAATGGCTTGCATGGAGGTCGCAGTTGGATGCACATCAAGAAATCCAGGCGAGAGGCCGGCAATGAAGGAGGTGACACAACAACTAATGCAGATAGAAAGAGGTGAGCTTCCTCTTTCATCTTCTTTGTTGCGAGTACAACAACTTGGAAAGTGTAAGGTAGAGTAGAGTCTCCCCTGCATAGTCCTTGTTGGCTTGGGAGTCTTCTCTCTCTGTTGGTCTCTAATACTATGGGTTTTACCACTGTATTCACTGTCAGTTTCAATAAAACGCATACTTTAGCAATAGTATTAGTGCGCGATTGTGTCCACTAATCCCAACCGTTTGTCTGCAGGGTCCTTTTTCTTAGGCAGCTTTAGCGTTCACTCGACTGCTACGGTTCATCAAATGGACCAAATTTGACGCATTCACTTGTTATTCACAGTTGGATTAAAATTAAAAAAGGAGAGAAAAAAAAAAAAAAAAGATTACTCCTAAAACAATTCAACTTGGTTCATAGATCAAAGAACTAAAATCATTTAACGAGGTTGATATTTTGTATATCCTTAGGTATTATCATTTAGAACTTCCCATCTCTCCCGCCTTCCCCAGGATTGGCGTGGCCCCTTGTAGGCCCAAGAGTTTATGGATAACTTGAGAGTTCCTGGTTCGATCCTCAAAAGACAATGTACGTTCGCGCTCTATGCCATAACCAATTATGAGTGAACGGAGTTACGGGTGGGACTCACTTTACAAAGTAGGCACAGGGCAACAAAGCAAAGTTCCAACAATCTTAACGGTAGTTGCAATCTCCGATTTGAGCGAAGTTCACATAGATTGGGTTAAAAAGGTCTATAATCGAGATTAATCATAATACATCTGGAATCTCTTCTGTGATATGACTTAATCCTCCAAATGATAGTGACCAGTCCTAAAACAGGGTTTTAAATATAATTTATTCTCCGCTTGAAAAAACAGAGATGTTAACCGAGTATCGTATCCACTGGGACAAAAAGGCTAAGTTGTGTTGTTTCCTAAATTCCTAAACTAATCCTATTGGAAAACAAAGTTCTGATTATTAAACTAATCCTACTAGAAAACAAAGTGTTGGGTTGATGAGTTTTGATTTCTAAATTAACAAATTAAAAGACAGGGTTGATTCAATCAGAGAAAAGATCTAAGGGTACGAATCCACTCTAACCTCGCATAATGACAAGTATAGGCCTTAGGGTTTCACTATCAACGCTATTGAGACTCATCATGCTTACAAACCTCTAGAGTCAACAAATAAAGGATGTGGATGTAAATCGGGGCATAACCTATCTCTATGGTATAGATTATCCTAGATCTAACAAACACATTCATTCAAGCATCATTATATGACTTAGTATTCAAATCTACAAGATTAAAATACCAAAGAAAGAGATATTGCATTAATAAAATCCAATCAATGAATTAACATCTTGTCATATAACCAAAAGCGTTTAAAATAAAACCCTAAGCCTATATATCACCATAAACAAAAGATTAGAGCTTCATCGCAACCCAAAGATAAGGATTTAGTTACGCATGACAAGAGTTTGACAATGAATCTCTGACGAAATCCCCATTGATGCTCTTCCAAAAGCTCCAAAACCTTGCTCCAGACCTTCTCCCAAGATGTGAATGTCCAAAAACGAGTTTGGGCTCTTATTTATAAGTTTTGGGATGAAAAAGTTCTTCAAAACGTGCAGGGGACAAACTCTAATACAATCCGGGCGTCCGGATGCCAGGAATTTTTCTGCGCGCAACTCTCTGTGACTGGGCGTCCGGACGCCCGGTGCCAGAGAGCACCGGTCTTTTGGGATTTTTGCATTTTTTCTCCAATTCGCGCCAATTTCTTTCCAATGCACCTACAACACCTGTAAACTCGAAAATAACATAATTAGACTAATTAGACTCATCAAAGCGTAAATCAAAGTCTAAATTAAGGGGCCTAAATGGTGCATTTTAGGCTCTTATCACACCCCCCAACTTATACTTTGCTAGTCCTCGAGCAAAGCTAAAACAAAAAGAAAGACTAACTACGGTCACTTTCGTAGGGAGCACAGCTGCACTTAACATGTGCAGCAAGCCTTTAAACCTCTAAGTTCCCCCTAGAGGACGAGTTATAGTCTCGTGAGGGTTTGCAGTGAATCTACCCACAAAATTCCTGGAACATAAAAGAAAAACAGGGAGTATTTTCCACCAAGGTATCTACGAACACCGGATATTCCTGATTTTTGGGGTTTTCAATACACACTCAAATGTGGTTCACCAATCATATCTTTTGGTCAGAAATCCTCAAAATTATGCTGGAAAAATTGTTCGTGCACGGTGAAAATTGTGTACATATAGAAGCATGAAAGCATAAAACAATCCACTAACAATTTCCGTGAAAACACATCTTATTCTTTCAAAATGCTGGGCCACTGAACCTCAGTAAAAGTCAACATGATTCCTCTTAAGGCATTTGTGGTGGCTTTCACACTATTGTTTTTCAAAGGACATGACAACACTATTTTGATTTTTTTTTCTCTCTTTTTTTTTCCTTTTTTTTTTTTAAGAAATGACTGTGCAATGCCCAGGTCCCTTAAGCTTTCTAATTAACCCATGTAACAAGCATTCAGCCAATGACTCCCAAGACAGATGTCTTTAGGGCACTAGGTATGACAATACCCCTATGGGCTTACTGGCTCGGGTTAAAAAGGCTACGAACCCAAACTAGTCATAATTTTTATTTTGTTTTGCTTTTTTTTTAAACAGTCCCTAACAATAGGTAGCCCTTTCCATATGCTCGACTTAAGTATAACCGAGGGTCAGCTTTCCATCATAATTGTTATGAAGTTTTCACTAGTATGGAAATCATAGTTTCACATTTCGAATTTTCTATATAATACGTGTTGAGTGAGAGATCAATAATTCAACACTTTTTCAAAAACTCTTTCCTAAAACAAGATAGTGAACCATTTTTCTCTTTTTCCTCACAAAAAGTTCCAAAAACAAGGTATCTTCGTTTCATAAAAACCCGGTTAGAAATCTTCCGAACGACTAGCAAAACTAGCAAAAAAAAACTCTTTTTTTTTTTTTAGAATACTAAAGGAAAAGATGACAAGTAAAAAGAACTAAAAACTGCTAAAAACGACCCCCTAGACTACTCCAAAGGTTAATACCCCACCCCCCAACTTAACCTAACATTGTCCATAATATTAAAAACAAAATAAAAGATAAAGGACAAGGAAAGTAAAGGAAAATGAGGGATATCACCAAGGTAGCGCTTAACAAGAAGTAGAAGGGAGGAAAATGGGGAGGACGCCCCCCAACTCAGACCAAAGTACCTGCGGAATGTTAGCGGCAAGCACAATAAATAGCAACAAAGAAAACCTAAGAAGTACAAACCAAACTTGCAAAAAGACATGACTCAGCACTTCCTTCATGTCTACCTCCTCTTGGTTAGGAACTAAAAATCTCTGCATATCTCGAGAAAGTGTAAAATCAGCAATGCAAGGGGGACAAGATATGTAGATGCACTACAAGAAACTTGACATTTAGCTGCAAAAATTTTCGCGGCTAAATGTCTTAAAGTTGCGGCTAAAAGTTTTAGCGACAATATTTTGATCGCCACTGAGTCGCTGCTATAAGTGCTGTCACTAATTGTTTTAGCCGCGATTTTAAAACATCGCGGCTAAAAGTTGGACTTTTACCCACAACTCCAAAGTTGTAGCTAAAAGTCTAATAATTAGCCGCAAGATTTATCGCCGCTTATTTAAAAAATTATTGTCACTAAAAGTATAAAATCGCCGCTAAAAATTTATTACAAACATATGAAAGTAGGGTTTTAGGGGCGATCTTAAGTCGCGGCTAAAAGTTTAATTTTAGCGGCAACTATAAGTCGCCACTAAAAGTAGTGTGTATAGTAATTTTAGTGACAACTTATTATCGCGGCTAAAAGTTTAATTTTAGCGGCAACTATAAGTCGCCACTAAAAGTAGTATGTATAGTAATTTTAGTGGCAACTTGTTATCGCGGCTAAATGTTTAAATTTTAGCCGCGGTAACCATCGCCACTACTAGTAGTAGGTATAGCACCTTCAGTGGTAATTTCAACGGCGACTAGCAATCGCAGCTAAACGTTTTACTTTCAGCTACAAGAAGTCATCACTAAAAGTATTAAGTATAATAGTTCTACCAACGACTTGTTCCCGCGACTAAAAGGTTAAAATTAATTAAAAGGAAGAATAAATTAATTTATTGATTCCTTTTCAAATTTTCATGAACATGCTTATATAATATAAGAAAATGAAAACTTCATCACCATCAAGTATTAGAAAATAACCTCAAATTTAAAAACATTAAGTTTTAAGGTACTTGAGTAGCAAGAGTAAAATTTACATCAGCATAGAAAAAATATAAATAAAATAAAAAAATCATTATCATCCGGCTTTTGAGTAGTTATGCATCACATTGGAATTTGGTCCGACTCCTTGAATTGCTGGAGGAGGATGTATAGCTTGCCACATCTTCGTCTTCTTGTCATCTAGGATTGTCTTCCATTTGGGAAACCCGAGTGGGGCCATCTGTCTGACAATAATGCCAGACTTAGTTATTAATGCTTGAAAATTGTTTCCTACAGCTCGCATCAAGTTTGGTGGAATGTCTACCGCTAGCTTTTCCCCATCACGCCTCCTCTTTGTGAGTGCAATACCCCAAGTCTTCCCTCGTCCTCTCTTCCTAGACACACATGGCCCTGTTCACTCAAAATATAATTAAATTTATTAGCTTTCGTCAACACAAATTTATATATTGTTGCATAAACCATAAAAAAAGGACATGCATAATTTAAAATGGTTGTTAAACATACCGGCATTGTCGACGTCGACCTCATCTCGAACAAATTACTCAACCTGTGTGGGGTCTGAAGGTCCTACCTCTAATGTAGAGGTTGTCCTATCTGTGAGAGTGAGGGACAATGACATCAGCAAAAAGATGTACAGGCATTTCAGATAATCAGAAACAATTTCTTGACACTAGTGCTGCATGTGAGAAGCAAATGATGAAGATCATGGAGGATATGGACTTGGATGGTATAGACGATGGGGAACATTGTTGGCAATGTAGTTTTTTAGGTTAAAGGTTGGGAATGTAGGTTGTTTTACACTTTCTTTGTACTAGAAATGTTGATGTTCTGATAGGTATTTTTCCATAGAAATCTTAATTCCATTACTGGAATAAAACTTCTAAATGGATTATTTAAGGGGCAGTTGATTCTGTCAGTATAATGTTTTTCTTTGGAGGATTCCTCATTGAAGATTTAACAGATATAACATAGTTGATTTTGAGTTAGTGTTGCACGTGGGCGATGCTAACAAGGACCAAACCTGATGGGAGAGACCTGAAGACTTGGACACTCTAAGAAGTGTCTTCAAGATAGATAAGAACAACCCAGGGTCTGATGTTGTTGATGAAACAGTTGTTGCTCTTGCAGCTGCTTCATTGGTCTTTAGAAGATCTGACCCTTCCTACTCCAAGCTTCTCCTCAAGACTGCTATTAGGGTAAAAAAGACAAAGCTAATCCAATGACACATCATTTGAGCCTATTTTATTTTATTGGGCCTTTCTGATTATGTTGGCTTCCAGGTTTTTGCATTTGCTAATAAGTACAGAGGCTCCTACAGCAATGAGTTAAAGTCTTATGTCTGCCCCTTTTACAGCTCATATTATGGCAACCAGGTTTGCCTTCAGATTGCATTTACAAGTCTTCAATGGATTTCTTGTTTGTAGAGTCCTTTGTTTTCACTATATTTTGTCCCTTGTTCTTGTTTTCTATTGAAGGATGAGCTCTTGTGGGGAGCTGCATGGTTGCACAAAGCTACCAAAAACCCAGCTTATCTGAATTACATTCAAACAATTGGCCAGATGCATAGAGCTGATGAGACTGACAATACCTTTGGATGGGATAACAAACATGTGGGGGCTAGGATCCTTCTTTCCAATGTCTGGTCTTTTCATGCCTTCTCTTTTCCATCTTGGTATTGCAGAAGGAGAGAAAAGGAACACAATTTCTTTAATATGGGTTTTCTTTTTTTCTTACACATTCTTAGTTGGTTGGTGTGTTTTCAGGCTTTTCTCATCCAAAATGTGAGATCCCTCCATGACTACAAAGGGCACGCAGATAACTACATATGCTCTCTCATACCAGGAGCTCCTTTCTCTCAAGCCCAATACACCCCGCGTTTTCTCATTGCCTCTTTTGCCTATTGTCCTTTGCCTCTCTTATAGTCTGGCAGTCTCAATGGTGTTTTTGGATTGAACAGGTGGTCTTCTAAACAAGATGAGTGACAGTAATAAAGTGGAACATTTCTTCTTGTTTTTTAATCTATGTTGTTCTTGAGTCATAATTCCACCATTCAAGTAATATTCAAAGTACTAATAAAAGGGAACTATGGCTGATAAAGTTGATGGCAAGAACAGAGATTACACTTTAAATCCATTCATTGCTTCTTGTTTGGAGTTAGGAAGACTTATACAGTTGATGGCAAGAACAGAGATTACACTAAAAATGACCTCAGGCATGATCTTGGGTGCGAGGTTGCAGGTGTCCAAGACAGAGGCCTCGAACATTATTGACGGTGAAACTGGAGATGTAAACTCAAAGCTGAATGCCACATAATGTAGATGAATATTTATTTGTAATAAGTTGCAGGACAAGAAATGGAGATTATATAGTACTTTATAAATAAATAAATAAATATATAACTCATAGCTTGTGATGGAATTGATCAACAACTCGACAAAATAATCCGGAGATGGAAAAGGGAAAAAAATAATAGAAGTAAGAGCATTGCCTTCACATCATTACCGATCAATGATAAGAATTAGTGAATTACATTATTCGAATTCATCAAGTGCATTTGGGTTGAGAATATTCAACAAGTTCATCCATTTGTAACAACAAAGCGACCAGGTACTATCAAATATTACAAAAGAAAACTATTTCCTCAATTACCAAATTATTTCGTCTCCGCATCCTTTTCAAAATTCCAATTATTTGCAATTAGCATAAATCTGTGCCTAGGACAAGCACATGACAACTAATGGAGACTTTTTTAAAGTGGTAACCACTTAAAAAATATTTGATAATATGTTCAAACACTATGTTAATGTCACAGTTGACTTTTGGAACAGCTGAACAGAACTTCTCTTTTAACATGTGGAGAGAGAGAGAGAGAGAGAGAGAGAGAGAGAGAGAGAGAGAACAATGCATATGGCCATAAGATTTGATTTTGTGGAAGACAGAAAAGCTACCATAGAACCGGGAAAAACAAAGAGTAGAAATTATAAACATTCTTTCCAATTCCAAATTGCAACTAGCCATTCCATTTAATAATAAACAGGGAGCAATTAAGATACAGAAACATGTTAGACACAAACCATTTGGAGAGTATATGCTTAGGTGAATAGGAATGTTGGAGATGTGTTTTGACCTTCCGGTTATGCAGTCAGTTTCATCTTGAATCTCCTTGCGCACAGAAGCTGCACGATCACAAGGTACGCTATAATGTGAATAAGAAAGATAAACAAAGGGTAAATCATTTCTTGGACATATTTGAAAGAAAAAATTTAGGTCTAAGAAGGCAAACAGAAAAAGTAATTAGCAACCAGACAACAGAATGCGAGGAAGCTCGAACATGTACAAATAAAAAGAATGCATAGAAAATTGGCTTTTATACTAACTCCATAAGTTCATTTAAAGTTTAAACAGCGAGCAGAAAGATTTTTTTTTCTTTTTGACGGTAATTAGCATCAAGAAAAAAGAATGCCAAGGTACAACATGCACACAAATAGAATGCCAAGGTACAACATGCACACAAATAGAACCAAGATAAAGTTCCTTTCACTGGTTGCGTAAGTACTTATTAACAATTACTGATGGCTCAGGATTAGATAATTCTTCAGTCAAAAAATACAGGGGGTCCCATGTGTGTGGATGGTTTGGGTGGATCATCAAATCGGCCTCACTATGCTGTCCCTCACTGCAATATGGTGAGGGACAGATGCGCACAAATTTCGTGCACACATATACGAAAGGGCCCAAGAGAGGGTCTGGATCACAAGTAATTAAAAGGCAGAGTCACTTAACTCTTTAAAACCTGCTCTAGTTATAATCTTGAGAAAATAAGCAGTCTCATGCAGCATTAGACTGGCAAAATGGATTCCAACTTGAGAAAATCTATGAACGGCTATGTTTAACAACAATTGTTGGTGTTTCCTGAGAGTGGGTTTCTTCACCTCGTTATTGTCATATGACCTCAGCTGGATAGCCATTTTTCCAGTGCTGAGTACTGAGTCTACTGACCCATTGCAAATAGGCTGAGGCAAAGTCAACAATATATTGAAATTACATCCTGAACTCTTAAACTCTTAAACATGTACATCCAGCAACAATTTCTGAAAATGGAAAATTAATTCAGTTCAATTAGCCATACAATGATTAGCCTCCAAAAATACGCAGCATGATTAGCAAAATAAGCCAAAGAAAGAATCACATCAAAAGAAAATAAAAATTTAATGAACTTGAAACAGATTAACAGTAATATTTCCCCAACAACTCAAAAGCAAATCCATTACAACATAATACCACCAAGTCAACAACAAAGACAGAGGTCAAAGTCAAAAGGCATACACAATTAAGGCCAATGCTACCATCAGATTTTATACTCAAAACATTAACTAAAACCATGAGACAGTAAATCAAGAAAGATGAAACATTCCACTGATTCACTTAGGAACTCTACATACTGAAATCATTAAACCTATTCTTAGGAGCATGAAGGAACTCACCATACTCTGGCTGTCCCTCATTCGTCTTGTGAAGTTGCAGCACCAAAGGTCTCCTTGTCACAATACCTTTACAAATAATTACAGAGAGAGGTGTCAGGAATACTGAAACTAAATGTGAGACCTTCTAGCAGTTATGTGAACTCCCCAAATGGAGGTGTGTTGGGCCCCCACCATTTATGGGACCCTCATAGGCTACCGAAGGTCCATTCACTGGGCCCACCATGGATGCCCATGATGTAATTCACCGGTCAATTACATGTTGGGGATAATAGGTACAAAATCAGCACATCAACAAAATCCCTAACAATAATCAATAAGTTGCTATCAATTACATAGCAGACCATGTTAGCCCAACATATTTCCAACTATTGGCTGTTACAATGCAAACCATCCAACAAGGGGCTCTCCCACCAATAGATCCCACCCCCCATTGGGTGGGCCATATAAATCCCAATTTCTGCACTCTGATTGAAAACACAAACAACCAAACATTCATCAAATTACAAAATAATCAAAGATACAGCCCGGAAATTACCTGATCCACCCGGAACCGGATTCCCTGTTTGCCATTCTCACCCTCCCTTGTATACCATACATTCAGGTGGACCCCAGGATGCAAACAAGTTATTGATAGATGATTTGGGCAAATAAGGAGCTAAAAAGAAGAAAGATGAGAGAGAGAGAGAGAGAACTTCTCCCCATCACAAGGACTTCATAAAATAAACCAACAACTTCTGCTCTATGACCATGTCTAATGCATGCTTGGATTGCCAAATTAAAAGCAGTGATGTCTTTATCATGGATATCATCATAAACTTTTCTGGCATCGCATACATGACCCTGCTCTAGGTACCTCTCAACAAGAACCAAAACAACATCACAGGAAGCTACACAAGCACTGCAGCACCCAACCCTTCAACTGGGCTCACCGAGGCACAGCAGAAGCAGCACAAAAAACCACAGCAGCGCAGGAAAACAGAAGTAATACAAAACCACACAGCACAACAACTAGAGGAGCAAGCAACAGAAAACAAAAGGCCTGCAGAAGCAGCACACTGCACAGCTCCACTTTGCAGCAGAGGAACAAAATAGCCCACAAAAACAGAGAGCCTCACAGCACCACAGGAAGAACTGCACAACACCACAAGATGGCAGCAAAACAGCACAAAACAGCAACACGAATCACTGCTCAGCACTGCACAGCTCCAACATGGAAGGACAAAAACCAGCACACAGCACAGCTCCACAACAAGAAAGAAGAAAAAGAAAGGGAGAACAGAGGCAGAAAGTCCACAGGAGAGAATCAAAGAAGGCCATGAAACAAGAGAAGAAGAAAAGAAAGAAACAGAGGCTAAGATGACAAGCCAGGCCTAAAAATTGGCAAACAAAACATTACAAAAATAAGAAGAAAATTTTAATTGGAATAGCTTGAAAGAATTTAGGGGTGGCAACTCAGAACAAGAGTCTTGTATGAATGATCTACAGATCAAGAACATAGTAAATTATTGTATTCTTTTACAACAACTTTGTTTTTTGCTAAATGGTAAATGTGTATTAGAAGGGAAAGAGGGGCAATCTTCCCCTCATTATATCTAAAAGGTCACATTATATCACTCATAAGTTTAACAGACAAGCAGTTTGTGCAGTTATGGGTGTCTCCCTCATAACTTCATTCTTATAAAGGACCATAACAGCCTTCTATTCAAGCTCTTCCTTCGGGGCACTCAAGATCTTGTCATACAATTCATACCAAACCAGCGCCCACTCACCAACCAAAATCCATACTTCTATAAGAATGCAATCTGGTGCCACTATTTAATTTCACCCATAGGAACAATGCCATACTGATATTTTAGATATTTTCTAAGCAACCCTAGGGATGGATCAGTCCTATTTAATATTTAACAACTAAGATAGACCAAATCATCTGCTCTTTTTAAGGCAGTATTTAATGTTATTAGCATGCATCATCCATCCCTCATTGCATCTTTCACCCATCCCTTTGATTCATCTACAAGGCAAATTGGGGCATGTTTTTCAAAGTGGAGACATGAAAAGACAACTCCACCAATGGTGTAAGGTAGAACCAAACAGAGAGGGTCACAAATTGCAGATAGCAAAATCTGCATAAGCCCCAATCCACATATTGGAGGTCAACACTCAACAGGGCCTCACAAGCCTGATATTTTGTAAACTGTCGAATTTGTAATAGTTTTGTATGACCATTCAAATGACTTATTTCGATTCTTGATCAGTCCATAAGATGTGTACGTGCAACCCATCATTTTAGAATAATGATTACACAGATCTGGACTATTGATTTCTAAAACCCACTCACCTTAATTTTCTATTGTAAGTAGTCTAATAGTTATCAACTCTTCAATGAATGTGGAAAAAACCTCACTTGCATTGCCTTCTTCCTACATCTTCTTCAGGTAGTTGCACTGGGGATTGCAGTAGGAGTGGGGCTACATGCAGGTGCCCATTTGACGTGCGATTTTCCTCGGCTTTTGCATGCGACCGATGAGGAGTGCGAACCAATGAAGCCCTTCTTCGGTGACAAAAGGCCTTCGAACTACTGGTGGTTTGTCAAAGGAACAGAGGGCTGGACAGGGGTTGTGATGGTGGTGCTCATGGCCATTGCATATGTTCTGGCCCAGCCTTGGTTCCGCCGTAACAAGCTTAAACTCCCCGAGTTTATGAGGAAGCTCACTGGATTTAATGCATTTTGGTACTCTCACCATCTCTTCATCATTGTTTATGTCCTCTTCATCATCCATGGCTACTTCCTCTACCTCAGCAAGAAATGGTACAAGAAAACGGTAATCTAACACTTGAAGGGACTTTTTCTCTTGAATAGTTTGGATATCGTATGTTTCTACCCGAGTGAGAGTGATCAATTTATAAGGCTTGGCAATAGGATTTCTCTAATACCCAACAATAGACTCTGACCTATTGTAATCTGTTGTTACTTATTTAGCTTATTACTAAATCTTTGTGTCCAACCAACATTTGCAGACATGGATGTATCTGGCAATCCCTGTTTTATTATATGCATGTGAACGCCTTGTTCGTACCTTTAGGTCCGGCTACAAGTCTGTGAAAATTATCAAGGTAACATACATTTTAATCATATATGAAGTATATAACAAGAACTTATTCAGATGATGACCCTTTTATTTTTTCTGTGGTTTGTGGTTTGGTGTTGTTGCAGGTAGCAGTTTACCCTGGAAATGTTTTGGCCATTCATATGTCCAAACCCCAAGGGTTTAAGTACAAGAGTGGGCAATATGTGTTTGTCAACTGCTCTGCTATTTCTCCTTTCCAATGGTATTTCTTCCAATGAACATCATGTTCTTTTGAGAATCATTTCATTATACTTAGTTTCTGACTCAAAAATAATGATATAACTAGTTGCTATTATAGCTTAAAAATCTGTACAGTATGACCCTAACTCAGCCCAAGTTCACTTGGTTTGTGGTTCAAGTTGGGGAGTAGAGTGGGTCTGACTAAGTACTCGACCAGACTCGCCCGAGTCACTAGGCTTCTGACCTTTTGAGTCTAATTTGAGTTTCTGAATTTTTATTCAATGCTTCACTATCATAGCTTGACAAGTTCTTTTTTTTTTTTTTTTTGCGTTACTCTACAATTTGATCAATGATTTTTAATTTCACTGTTATGCATAATCAGTAGTAACAATAGTAATTGGGGTGTTTAAATTTCAGTCATCCCTTCTCAATTACATCGGCTCCGGGAGACGATTACCTGAGCATCCACATTCGTACCCTAGGCGACTGGACATCACAACTCAAAGCAGACTTCTCTGAGGTATTTTAATCAACGCCATCTTTTTTCATTTAATTTGATATTTTAGCTGATTTCCTATATGTCTTTCATTATACTCTTTTAATAAATTTGAAGCTTAAATGACATTCATCTACCTCAGGTATGCAGGCCTCCCACAGGCAACCAAAGTGGCCTACTTCGCACTGATGGAAATAGCAGTCCTAGGTAACTCATTTCTCCTTGTAGAACAATATAACCATAGTTTAAAACCTTGGAAATCTAAACTCGGTTTGGAAGGTCAGACAGCTGAATAACTTAGGTGAGTGACTCGCACTTACTTGGTCAGACTCGCTAGCCCTACTCGATCACCCATTGAAATTGACTCGGCCAGGTCAGGGCAAGTGACCATGAGTTTTTGAGCTATAACTATGACTAGTTTATCATTCAAATTGACCCGGCCAGGTCAGGGCAAGTGACCATGAGTTTTTGAGCTATAACTATGACTAGTTTATCATACAATCTTTCACCACATTTAATCTGTCTATGATGATCATGTTGCAGACTTCCTAGGCTATTGATCGATGGCCCATATGGAGCACCTGCACAGGACTACCAGAACTACGACGTCCTGTTGCTAGTAGGGCTTGGAATAGGCGCGACGCCATTGATTAGCATACTCAAGGATGTGTTGTTCCACATCAAACAAAAGGAGATGGAAGGGAAGGTAGAGAGTGGTGGAGTCAAGTCTAAGAAAAAGCCTTTTGCCATAAGCCGAGCCTACTTCTACTGGGTGACCCGTGAGCAGGGCTCATTTGAGTGGTTCAGAGGGGTGATGAATGAGGTGGCCGAGAATGATCGGGACGGAGTCATCGAGCTCCACAACTACTGCACCAGCGTCTATGAAGAGGGGGATGCACGCTCTGCGCTCATTGCCATGCTGCAATCGCTGCACCATGCTAAGAGTGGCGTTGACATAGTGTCTGGCACACATGTGAAAACGCACTTTGCAAGGCCCAATTGGCGCAATGTGTTCAAGCATGTTGCAGTGAATCACAACAACCAGCGTGTCGGTGAGTACACTGGAAGTTGCTCAAAGTAGTATCTGTGTTCATGAAGAACAAAGCAGTACATCCACTTCCTTGGAAATGGAGGGAAATGAAAGGAAAACCATATAAGGAAGAATGTTGAATTTCCTCAGAAATACAGAGGAATGACTTAATTGGAAGTAAACACAGAAAGTTATTTCTGGTTATTTCCAAGGAATTCATCATTAGTTTATGTATAAGGTGCCATTTTTCATTTTTTTTCCCTCTGGAAAAAGATCACCATCAACAGCCAGCTTGATAGTAAATGGCTATTTCCTCAAAATGAATGATCTAAATGACCACAGATCACCATTTTCTGAAAATAAAGACCATTTCTATCACTGCCACTTCCAATAATCTAAAAGCCCCAAAATAAGTACATTTCACTTGAATTGTTGGTTTTTCATGCTTTAAAAAGAGACTGAACAAGATCTAACTTTTTTGTTAATCTATTTCAAGGGGTGTTTTATTGCGGCGCACCTGGATTAACTGGGGTATTACGACGATTGTCACATGACTTTTCAAGGAAGACATCAACAAAATTTGATTTCCACAAAGAGAACTTTTGAGGATTCCTCTTCCTCTTCTCAATGATATATCTTTATCTTTATAACCTTCACGCGGCAATGTGGAGAAGGTCAATTGCTGCTTTTATTTTGAAGTATTGTAGTCATGTATACAAAAGTATATCTTAGATAGAAATATTTTGTGGAGTGTGAGATTGATTGTAAAATTTCTTCAATCCTTTGCATAAATGAAATGTCTTTCCTTGCAAATTATCTATATGTAGAAGAATGATTGGTGCAAGGCATGGAAATTTTGATTTTTACCTACAGAAAAGGGATTTTTTTGGGAAAAATGCACCTTAAATCTTAAAAAGACCATAAAGCGCGATATCATAAGATGTTAGACTTCGTATGAATATAGCAAGATATGGGCAAGTTCATCAAAAAAAAAAAAAAATGATTTCTAGATCAAAGCACTCTACATCAATGTTTGGTGTTTCTACATTGTAAGGTTGTTTTAAGAATTAAAGTATATTTTTGTAAAAAATCCTTTATAGAAATGTTGTTCTTTTCAAATTTATACATGCAGAAATGGAAATCTATAGGAGGTATTGAACATCTGCCATGCAAAACTAGATTTTGGCTTTAAATGGGTGATACAAGCATCACTTTATGATCATAAACACAATAATTAAAAGAATGGCTTTAAATGAAAATTGGAAGAGAGAAAAGTTGGATTTGGATGCTCTCGAGGCAGAAGCCATCTCAGCTGGATTGGGTGCAGGGGATCTTGGTTCTAGGAATGAAGAGACGAGACAGTCTGCCAAAGCAGAGGAAGAGAGAGTGGAGGCAGATATGAGGACTGAAGCATATCAGGCAGCTTACGCGAAGGCACAAGAGGCATCTAAAGCTCTCCGGCAGGAGCAAACACTCACCATTCACCAGTTTGAATATCTAGACGTTATCCTTCCTTTTCAATTCTTTCTACTTCGTTTTCCTCTTGAAGAGTTACCTAGAAGAACCCATATGGGTGCAACTAAAAGATATGCTTTTCTCTACCCAAATTACATTCATGGCATGCAATGTAAGCATTGGATTGGTTTGGGAAGGAATTCAAGTAACCATGTTAGCATCAACCACCAATGCAATGTACCCCCTGCAAGTCTGACATCCCTTTTAGAAAATTTTATCTTTGCTTTTGAGGAAAATAGAAACCTTCTGCACACCAATGCAATGCCAAGAGAAAGTATAAGAGCTTTTTCCTAGAGAAACACAAGGACAACCTACCACAAGTTTGAACCCACGCCCCCACCTCCTAATGGGGTGTATTTACCACCACACCAACACAGCATCGAGTTTAAAATCTACGTATTCATGATGTAGCCTTGCCAATTGGGGGATCACATAGTGCAGGCACCCAGGCATGTAATTTTAACAGAGACAAGGACTTCAGATGTATGTTTTGAGCGGCAATTGGTACTAAGATATGTAAGACCAATTTACAGGCTACAAGACGAAAACATTTGAAGATAGTGCTTTAGAAGAACTGAATTGAAATGAAACCAATAATGTGCTAGTTGCCAACTCAATTACTGTTATTACTTGTGATTATTGTATAGGGCATTATTATGGATATTGATTGTCTAGAATTGCTAAGTCAATGAATTGACAGAAACATCATATATTGTCATAGAATTATATATACATTGTTGAACCGTCGTGTTCACAGTGTTATTGATGATATTACAGGTCCAGTTGCCCATGCCGGTCCCTCAGAGACCGCGCCGCTAGCGGAGATTGCCCATCCATCCCCAAGAGGTTTAATCGAATGGACATAGATCGGAGTGCCAACAAAAGAACGTTTTAAGAAATGTTTTGATAGATACTTGTATATTCATTTTGAATAGTAAGTGGTGATCACCTGCATTGTATTTAAATATGCAGTGGTTGGCTTGTGAGATATGTTTATTGACTTTACTTTTATGTAAAGCAATTGTTTAGTTTTAAATGGTTGTCAATGTCTACAAATATATGTTTCAGCACAATTGTACATTGATAGGTATATATGTAAGATCCATTGTGGACTTCGTCTTAACTTCGGTTAATTCGGGGTTTACGGGAGTAAGTATGATGTCATCGCGACCCGGGGTTTAACCTTAATGACTCTAATCTCGGGCTCGGGTCGTGACAATTTATTCACTCAATTGATGGCCAAGCCATGTTTGTTCCAAATTACTAAGAAATTAGGTGGCTATGGTCATAAATCCCATCTATGGGCTAGACTTTACTCCCAAAGTGTGACCTTTAAATTATACTTTTTGCGCATCCGATTGGTATGGTCAAGCATTGATAATTAACATATGAGATTCACTTATTTTTAAACATTGATAATATAGGGGGGGTGTTGAGTAGTTTTTTAGTAACCTTGTCACATGCATTAGGATGATACTCGTTGTGTATTTGGTAATTGTGCATGGCATTACTAGAGGAATCTAGTTGTACTTGAAAGGTAGAAGGACGATTGTTCGAAGGTACCCATGGTGTCTTTGGTTGCTATAACTTGTGAGGTAAACCGGTAATATTTGGAGATAATTACTGTACGAAAGGTATCAAAGCTGACAATAGCCCCCATAACAGCTAGCTAGAAAATGTATATTTACGGCAGAATTGTTCGATCTATAGGATATCGCAGCTTGCGATATCCTACAGGATCCCACATTCAAAAGCAGGAAGACCCACCACCCAAACCATTGGATAGTTGTATGAGTGTATGAACTAATATCACACCAAATTTGAACAGTTGATCTATCACGATTATCAAGAAATTTGCAAAAAGGTCACGTTGTTTTGCAAATTATAAACCATGTTTTTTTATTTTTACAAATTTCTCGATAACCGTGATAGATCAACGGTTCAAGATTGGTGCTATATTAGTTCTTACATCATACAACTATCCAACGGTTTGGATGGTGGTTTGGTGATCCCATAATCAAGACAAAAAAATGGATTGTTCAAGTGATTGTAGGATATCCTACAAATCGAACAGTTCTATGTTAAATATACATTTTCCGGCTATTCTGAGACTATTGTCGGGTTTAATACCTTTCGTACGGTAATTGTCCCTAATATTTGGATAAGGGTTCTGATACTTGTAAATTCCACATGTGGATGAGTCTTTACAATCTAGGGCCATGCATCAAGGTTGGAAATCTTGTGACTCGTACTCTATTCGTCCAATGCAAAAATAATAATTCAGATAGAGTAAACGCGGAGACTCGAGAGAGTCATATTTTATTTTAAACAATTTTAAAAATATCTAAAAATGAATCTATTACTTGTAAAATATAAAAACCTATTTATTTATATGCATTCATGATAATCAATTCAAATTAAGAAATTTATATATGCAAGAAAACAACTTCAATGAGGAAAGTAAAATAAAAAAAAAATGCATATTTCATAATTGGTTAGTCCAAATATCAAATGTAAAAGATCAAATACAAGTTTCAAATTATATTCTAATCATCATTTTTAAATTACTGACTCCAAACCTCATGCATATTACTTATAAATAAACTTTAATTGTTTAAAATTTGATTTTCTTATTAAATTTTTCGGAATGCAAACATCTTATTAAAATGAGATAACTCAGATGAGTCTCCTCTATTCTTGACGCGGTCCTTTGTAAAAATGATATGACTCGGGAGAGTTTTCTAACCATGCCATGCATGGTGTCATTGCATTATTTGTGGGTGAGCAAAGAAACTGATTGGTTAAGGGAGATGTTTCTCTGGCATTAAACTGATATTAATTGGCTATTTCTTTATATTGTGATAGTATTTTAATGCTGTTACGGAAATAGGATGGTACATGTAACGGTAAGTCTAGGCACATTGCCTTAAGGCATGTAATGTGCGGAACTCATTCCTGACAGAGTTATCTTTATTGAGTATATTCGATCAAAGCCCAATTTAGCGGGTCTTTTTAGTAAGGCCATTGCAAGAAAATGATTTAGACAGTGTCCGGGGGATGGGGTTTAAGCCTTCAGATAATTATCACATGTGATGGCAACCCAACCTGACTAAGAGATAGTATCAAATCTTTCGGGTTCAATTGAAAGAACAAGTCATAGTTGTGATGAGTTGTGCACTAAAATAGAGAGATGAAAACCTCTATCCCTATCCAAGGATTATTAGTGCATGTCTGTATGAAAATGGAGGCTGAGTTATTACTCTTAATGGGTCTATGTTTGTATAGAGGGGTGCAGGTCATACAGATGCACTTCAGATAGGCTCACCTATTTATTTAAGTGTGTGAGTGAGGCCGCTCCCTATGGGACCTGGGGTACTCCTCTTAGATCACTTACTAAACCAAGATGAACTCACATGGCCATTATCGTGCGGGCTTCTAAGAACACCAATAGCTTTTAGGAAATATTTGTGTTCAGTATAACTGACTTACCAAATGAGGCCCTTTCAAGACGAAGTTCACTAAGTACCTCAATGAGCTTTGATATACTTGGACTAAGTGGGGGTTTAAGTCTATATACACCCTCATTTATGCTTTCATTTCCAAGAGCCATAACACCATGCCATTTATTTGTTATTTTCCAAAATTATTGGGGACTGTTAGAAATTTTTTAAATTGTGGAGGAATATTGGGAAATTTCAAAATAGGAAAGAAAATCGTTCACGCTTCTCAACCAGAATCCCACATCGGATATGATTGAAATGAAAAAGGAATTTATATATGCTTATTTTTGTATATCCATTGAGATGGTGTGAAAGGGCATGGGCTTGGATTTGGGCTTGGGCTTGGGCTTATAGCATTATGACTGCTTGAGAAGGCCATCTTTTGCTACTTACTTAGCCTAATTTTGGCCGACCCAGTGTCTATTTTAGGCTGGACAATTTGGTCGTAACTTGGGTTAGCTCATACCCAGTTTGGTTTGGGTTGTCTTGTTTCTGCATTAAGAACGAATAATGGGCCAGGTAGCAAATGTGGGCTTAGAAGTTGGCATGGTAGTTATTATCTTTAACCACCACATAGAAGACATTAATCTAGTTCATTCTCTTAAGGAAAGCATGACCTGCGACTCAGGCGATCCATCTCAACTATATGTTTTTTTTTTTCTAACAGTCCATCGTGCAAATCCACCGATTGCTCGATGATGAGGCACTTCCCTCATAAACAACCCGGGGTCAATTCCTAGTTGTAGCACTCATGGTGTGGGACTTGATGAGAAGGGTGCTTGTACGTGTGGGTGTAATTACCAAAGTAGAGTAAAAAACGAAGGAAAAAAAGGAAAGAAAGAAATGGGCCCTTTTTATGACAAACCTCTTTCATTCATTCTACTTTGTGAGAGACCAAAATACCACATCTCATCGCTTCTGTGAACTTGCAAAAACCATATATCATTCGGCATACATTGGACATGCTTTGCTCCAACGGACCACTCCAGCCAAAAATGACCTGCTTAAGTTGACAACCATGCCTTTAGGGCATGTTTGTTTGTATTAAAATATATAGGAATTGAATACTTAGGATTCATATAAAAAATAGTTAAAAATGATGAACCAAATAGAATCAAATGAAGATGAGAAATGAGTAGTACACAACTATCACCTTAATTAGCAACTTAATATATAAGAAAGTGAACGTCCTATCTACTTCTCCAAGTTATATCCTTCACCCCTCACCTCTTTAACTACACCATGAATTTCTATGTATTTTGATGCATACTGACAGTCCTTTAGTCATAATTTTGATAAATGAAAAGTTGGATAATTCCTAGGTGCTTATGTTTTTTTACCTAATCAATTGAAGGCAGGAGATTTTAATGAAGGTTAAATTTTTTGAATCAGGCCCTTAATATTTTTCTCTCACCTCTCACCTCAAAATAAAGAAGAAAAAAACAAATTGGGAATGTATCACATGAGACCCAGTGAAGTTGACATAAAGAATACATATACGGTTCACAGAATTTCAAGGATTTCTCGATATCCACAATTAGGGGTGTACAAAAAATTCGCTAATCCGTAAAACTCATCCGATCTAATCTGCGGATTTTTAACCGAACCAAAGGCAAACGGATTGATGATTGATTGAGAATATAATCAGTCAACAACGGATTGGTGACGGATTTCACCCTCAATCTGCGGATTCAATCCGATCTGATCCGTTGACATTAAAAAAAAAAAAAAAAAAAAAAAAACGTAAGGGTCTAAATATAAGTTAAGAGGTCTAAACTTAAGGGGTCTCAATATAAGTTAGGGGGTCTAAATATATTTGTAATTTGTAACTTTTTGTGGATTGTTAGATCTCTTTCTTTAACGGATTAATCCGATCCGTGACGGATTGAACGGATTAATCCGATCTGATCCGGTCCTCAACGGATCGGATCGGATTTTAACAATCACGGATTTGTGACGAATTCCAAATCCAACAATCTGTAGGTGACAGATTTAGCCTAATTCGCATCAATCCGATCCGTGTACACCCCTGTCCACAATGAATAAATGCCTAAAATTAACTTAATAGCCGTTTGATGCATGTCAAAGAGGATTGACGGTTTTGATCCTAATAGAGGGGCCCACAAAAGTCCAAAAATGCTTATCTAAGGGTCTATCACTTTTTGCAAATACCTCGAGATCTATGATGAATCAATGATTCAAACTTGATACGGTGGCTGTGTTTGACGTGACTAAGACATCTAACGGTTCATATCTTTATTGCATATCATATAATTTAAAATAAAAAATAAAAGATCAGATGGGCGTCTAGCTGCTACGTATATGTCTTTAGTAGTGACTTCTCTGTGCGTTTCATATGAAATGTTTATTTGGATTGGCCTCTCCTTTTTGCCCTTTTTTTCCGTGCACAAAAATGTTTTTTTTTTTTTTTTTTTTTGGGGGGGGGGGGGGGGGGGGGGGGGGGGGGTTGTAAATAGGCCCATGAGGTCTTAGTATTTGTAAATAGGCCCTTGTATTTTTATTTTAATACCTTCCTTGTCCTCAAAATCAATATTCTTAACAAGAATGGGCGGCCACCATGAGATTTGTATTGGATTTTTATATTAATGACAACTTTGCCCTTGTATCCATTAAACAAAATGAGTATATTATTATTTTATCTCAAGTCCCAATGATTTTTCTCAATAACTCTCTCTTGCACATGACCATGGGTGTACTTAGGTACAAGGGCCTAGGGACTGAAGCCCCTACCCATATATAAGAAAAGTTTAAAATCCCCTCTCCCCCTTCAAATTCTAAAAAATAATATATTTTTCAGCATTTTCCTTTTCCCCCAATACTTCTTTTACATAGAGCCAAACACCAACCCCCTCACAAATTCTAAAAACTAATTTTTTAACATTTTCCCTCAATATTTCTTTTACACCCCGTACACATGAAGTAGAATTATGTATTTTGAAACTTTCATCAATCCACTGGTGGGTCATGTATGGATTGGATAATCATAACCGATTATAAGTGTAGGTGTTGATTGTTGTCATAATCAATTTGGATTTAATGAAATGAGCCCTGTATTGATAATAAAATGAATTTATATAGGGTTGTTTTCTCCCACTAAGTGCAGTTGTTAATGTTACATGTTTTATTAAAAAAAAAATTGAGTCAATTCTTTTGAATTTATGCATATAAGGATAAAAGAGATGGACAAAAGTGTCATCTCGCACTAAAAGCCTACGGTGGTTGGTAGACTATTGATTTTGAGGACACGAAAGGTATTAAAATAAAAATGTAAGGACCTATTTACAAATCCTATAAACCTTAAGGGGGTATATACAAAAAGCTCAAAAAAGTTCTTTTCAAATGTGAACAATTAAGATCTACAATAAACACACCAATTGCACCATTAACTCGAGAAAATTAATCACCGCGAGAGAGGCAATGAGTACTTATGTATGTCAATCAACTTTGAGCAAGTCAATGAGATCAATAAAACATGACACAAGTAAGAAGTGTGTAAGTCAAAATAAGGATCTTAGCACATGTTCTCATAGATGAAGAATTGGCACCAGAAATCAATAAATGAGAGAAGAACACACATACACCAAATTTATAGTGGTTCATCCCCTTAAACTACTTCCACTCTCAAGGGTTTCACTACCTTTGGTTTTACTATATTGACATAACCACACATGTACACCTCTAATCACACATACACTAGATTTTTTGATGCGGTGGTTCGGTCACACAGTTTTAATCCACCTTATAATACAATACACTTGCGTCTAGATTTTGTCTTGAGTGTGCTCTTAAAGCTTGAACTGAAGCCCGAAGCTTTGGCCCCTTGCTTGCTTCTTTGATGTTGAAGATGATGCTCCAAAGTGTGCTCAACCAAGTGAAGAGGTCTAGGTTTAGGGAAGTAGAGGATGTAACTTGAAGAGCTTCCCTAGGGTTAAGGTCTTGCCACTAATCACACTAAAGATGAGCTAAGAGTGCTCTTTAAAATGCCTATGGAAGATCTAAGCGTGAGTGAAAAGGGGTTTTGACTACTTGGAATGTGTAACTTAGCTTGTGCACAAGTAGTGAAAAACTCTCTTTGATTTTCCAAAAGTCGCTCAAAGAAATGAGCTCTTAATATATATATGTATATATATATATATATAGCTCTAATGGCTAGTCTGCGGTTAGCCGAAACCCCCTAATGGATAGGTCAATGATCACAAATTTAAATTTCGGTTGGCCCGCAGTTAACCAACTATACACTTGGCGGTTAGCAGCGAGCTGATTGAGAAACAAAGTCTAGAAAATATTTAGGCTCTGCCTTTGCTACTGCTGGAATTTCAGTGACCTAGCGGTTAACCAAAATTCAATTTTTGGTTAGCTTCCATTTGACCGCAAGGTCAACCAATACAATCACTCTGAAAAAAATAGGTGCTGAGAGAGGAACCGCGGGGTGACCGCCAATTTGGCGGTGAGCCGACAATCATGCAAATTTTCACTTAATAGAGCCCAGTTCATCCTTAGCATGGTTTAAAATATCGGGCGATACTGGTTTATATAGGTCGATATGAATCGGTATCGGCCCAAACCGTTACGATATCATGCTGTGATATCGATATGGGTATCGTCACGGTCCAAATCGCTAAAATATCGGTCATATTGATTGTAACGGCTGATACGACAAGAAATCAAATAAAAAAAAAGGAAAGAGGAAAAGAGGAATCAAGAATATGATTTGCAGAGAAAAGGGGAAACACACAACAACAACAACATGCGATTTAAAAAAAAAAAGAACAAAACATAAATATGGATCACCATTCCAAAAAAAAAAAAAGAAAAAAGAAAAAAGAAAAAAAACACTCATACCTAAAACTGTGAGAGGTTGAACATGGTTGGCCCAGCCGCGCCTTTCTCTTCTTCTTCTTCTCCTCCAATTCTTACTACGGCATTAACAAATGGGGCCTGCTACTCTGCCCGAACTGGGGACCTGGCTCTGGCCCGATCCCCAGTGAGGGCCGTTTTTTAAACCATGTTCCTTAGTGATTTTTCTTATGATAATCAAATAGTCCAAGGGCCTTTACTAGGATTGTCTATGGTCCCATATACCTAAGACGGTCGGCACACTTGAAGATTTTCCTTGATGCATTGGGGCCTTCCATGACTGACTTACCTCCTTCGAACTTGACTATTTGGGACTCTTTGTCACATTATTGATAATACAAGGTAGTGCAATTCTTACTACGGCATTAACAAAAGGGGCCTGCACTCGGCCCTCTCTGGCCCGATCCCCAGAATCGGGCCGAGTATACTTTCTCTTAACAAATTGCAGTTGTCAAATTATGTATTTGCTGAAAAGGTTTGTGACATTTCAATATGAGAAATAGATATGCCAAATGGCACCTTTTAGACTACTTCGGCGAAAGTTCTTAAACAGTAAATCCCAAGAAAACAAACAGAACAAAACACACGGAAGGAAACATGACTCTGCACTTATTTATATATTTATACTGCATTATGTGGTTCAACATTTGGAATATGATGCTGAACATATATATATATATTCTCAACGATACCGTGAAGTAAATGGGACGGGCGACCTGGGCTTGGGTTGTCCAATCTCGTCCCGAAAATAAGACGGGCCTGCCAGGTGTTGTCCAATCCCAGTCCTAAATTGAACGGGCTTACATCTAATCTCGTCCCGTACGGGCTCGGGCTGGGACAAGGCCGGGCCTGGGCTTAGCCCGATCCTGGAGATAAGCAAAACATTCTCTAATTATTCCTACTGTCACCAGACACCTGATGTGAACCTGACTTTAAACCCTCCTTTTTTTTCCAGGCTTGGGATCTGCAATGCAATGCAACAAGTAACATGGCAGAGTTAAAAATTTTTATTTTTTTTTGCTGGTGCCAGTAGAAAATCAGAAAATCAATATAAATAAATGAGTATACTATAGGCTATATGGGTCAAGTAATGTAGGAATGATTAAAACCATTTTTTTTTCCGGTAAAAGTAGAAAATCAGAAAATCAATAGAAATGAATGAGAATAAGTATCCTATATGAGTCAAGTTAAAGTCATGTAGCATCAGTTAAAAACTTTTTTTTTAAGTAGAAAATCAGAAAATCAATAAAATGAATGAGAATGAGTATCCTATATGGGCCAAGTAATATAAAAAAAGAAATCAACAGAAATTAATTTTCTTTTAATATGTCTAAAACATCAATTAGTGCATTCCCGTCATTATCTAAATCACCATCACTAGTTGGGTCATGACTAAACCAATCTTGGGCAGAAGAGGCAGAAGAGCGATTGAGTGTGAGATGTTTTTACGGCTTGCAACGTCTTATAAAAGAGATGGACTGATGGAGGGTGCAGTTACAAGAATGCCCCTCCTAACTAGCCATTTTTTGACTGTTAGTGAGGGCAGTTTAGGTAATGTAAATTTTTTTATCAAAATTAACTTGGAGTGGGCCGGGCCGGGCCTGAACGGGCTGGGTATCCTCTGCCCAGTCCCAGTCCCATTTTGGTCGGGCTTTAAAATTATTGACCAAGCCCAAACCACTGGGCTTAAAATTTTTTATAAAGCCATGTATTTTCAGGCTTGGGACGGGCCGGGATGGGTTGAAACGGGTAGAAAGCCCATTGACAGGCCTACGGTGAAGGACTTGAGATTGTGACAAGAGGGCCCACACGGACATGGATAGTATACATGTATCTTCAAAGAAGCTTCGCTCAAGTTAGGTTGATTACTTATATGAGTCTAAAATCTCATCCTTTCTGCTGCTTCTTCAACCAAAGATCCTTATTTTGCAATTCTTCTGCTAATTGCTTTTTCTCACTTGGAATGAGTCCCTTCGATCTCTTGTTCAAGAAGAAGAAGAAGAGTAAGTTTTCTGAACATTGCTTCTCATGTTCTGAATTATTAGGGCTTTCTGATCATTGCTTCTAAAAAAATGTTTGAAAATTGTTGTAATTCTCGAAGGATTTTTAATAAGGGGGTTTTCCTTGATTATTTGTTTGGAAATGTTGTGAAATGAGTCCAATTATAACTGATTTGGTGGTAATTGTTTAACCAAATCTCAACACCATTTTCTAAATAAATGTGTAAAATGTTTTTCTCTACTACCTTCTTTTTGGGGTAACAAAGAGAAGAAGAGTCGATTTCCCTTCAGCAGTAGGACCAAGGTTTGAGATTTTTTTTTTGTCCTTTCTACTACTGAGTTGGGCTACTGGTAGCGGTCAGGAGTGCTGATCCTGAAAGACCCAGGTATCGATCCCTCATCCCTGGGCATATGTGGGTGATAGTCAAGTGTCAATGCTTGTGCTGCTGCTTCTGTTTTTTATGTTATTTTTAAATTTGTGTTTGTTGTGTAGTTGAAAAATAATTGAATTTAATGTTCAACAAGGAAAGTTATGTCATGCTCTTATTCTTATTATTATCATTATGGTTTTTTTTTTTCATCTTTATAGGACATCCTATATTGGGGAGAAGACAAGGAGAACAAGGGTGGTTGGAAGACGGTGCTCGGTTGTTAAAAGAAGTAATCTCTTCTTGCGATGGCAGAGGCTGCTACCCAATCCAAATGTTCTCTGCTAAAGAAATTGAACAGGCTATAGGGCAACCCTTTCACGAAGATAGGTTTTACGTTGCTTACGAGGGAACTCACGAAGACCGCCAAATCATCATCAAGGTATATCGAATAGAACACCGAGAAATGGCTTTCAACGAAATAGCCACGGTGACCCAAATCAAGCATGCTAATGTGGCGAAGCTTTTGGGTTGCTGTTTTGAGATGGAACGCCCAATTTTGATATTTGAAAAGGTACCCTTCATTCTGCGTAACGGTCTTCATCAGGCAAACACATCATCAAGCCCAATTTCATGGGAACATCGCTTAAGAATAGCTATTGAGATCGCATATGCAGTCACCTATCTCCATATAGGAACTTCCAGGCCCATTGTCCATAGAGGCATAAAAAGCTCCAACATCTTATTGGATGAACACTACAAACCCAAATTAGCTGATTTCTCACTCTCAATAACGATTCCTTTGGGGGAAACACATGTGGAGACAGATATTGTAGGCACATTAGGATATTTAGCTCCTGAATACGCAGTTAGAGGTATTGTAAGTGAGAAGAGTGATGTTTATTGCTATGGAGTGGTACTCCTTGAACTTTTATCTGGAAAGAGAAGATTTAATATGGATCCTAATGGCGATAGAAAAGATCGGTTGCATGAATTTATCGAGAAAGAGTCCACAGAGAAAGAGGAAAGACTTGAATTGATTTTAGACAACGGCCTTTCGATGGATGTTAGACAAGTGGAGCAAGCAATGGCTTGTATGGAGGTCGCAGTTGGATGCATATCAAGAAATCCAGACGAGAGGCCGGCAATGAAGGAGGTGACACAACAACTAATGCAGATAGAAAGAGGTGAGCTCCCTCTTTCATCTTCTTTGTTGCGAGTACAACAACTTGGAAAGTGTAAGGTAGAGTAGAGTCTCCCCTGCATAGTCCTTGTTGGCTTGGGAGTCTTCTCTCTCTGTTGGTCTCTAATACTATGGGTTTTACCACTGTATTCACTGTCAGTTTCAATAAAACGCATACTTTAGCAATAGTATTAGTGCGCGATTGTGTCCACTAATCCCAACCGTTTGTCTGCAGGGTCCTTTTTCTTAGGCAGCTTTAGCGTTCACTCGACTGCTACGGTTCATCAAATGGACCAAATTTGACGCATTCACTTGTTATTCACAGTTGGATTAAAATTAAAAAAGGAAAGAAAAAAAAAATACTCCTAAACAATTCAACTTGGTTCATAGATCAAAGAACTAAAATCATTTAACGAGGTTGATATTTTGTATATCCTTAGGTATTATCATTTATAACTTCCCATCTCCCGCCTTCCCCAGGATTGGCGTGGCCCCTTGTAGGCCCAAGAGTTTATGGATAACTTGAGAGTTCTTGGTTCGATCCTCAAAAGACAATGTACGTTCGCGCTCTATGCCATAACCAATTATGAGTGAACGGAGTTACGGGTGGGACTCACTTTACAAAGTAGGCGCGCAGGGCAACAAAGCAAAGTTCCAACAATCTTAACGGTCGTTGCAATCTCCTGATTTGAGCGAAGTTCACATAGATTGGGTTAAAAAGGTCTATAATCGAGATTAATCATAATACATCTGGAATCTCTTCTGTGATATGACCTAATCCTCCAAATGACAGCCAGCAAATGAACCCTTTAAGAAAGATAACACAGTAGTCCAGCTGTTCAATGCCAGACAGCACATGCAGTTGAAATCAATATTTCATGCAGACTTACCAATAAAAATTAGGGGGAAGTGACATTACTTTAGTAGTTATCACCCTCAGTCTCCATGAATAAAAATACACCCCCCCACCCCCCCAAAGTACTAAATGGTAATCAGACTAACTATTGAATTGCCTCTTCAAATTGGCAAAACAAGGGTGGCAGATGGGCCATCAGAGTCCTCACTCCCTCAGCTATCAACAACAAATCCTGAAAATGTACACCATCGCTTGGGTAATGATCGGGAAGAACCCACGAAACCATACAACCACACATTGCTGCCTCTCTTGATTCTTTTGTTGAAAGCAAACCCACATCTGGGATTTATCTTTCAGACAGTATGGACCAGAAGAAGCAACCATGAAAGGAAGATGGTCATGTTCCCATGTGGAGATGCTCCAAGCCAGGGGGCGATAACGGAGGAATCGCTGCCTGAGAAGCATCACTGATCTCCAATACCTTCCTTGAAACTGCCTGAGATTTAGTGCCACTTTTTGTTTCAATATTAGTCTTGGATGGAAGGGATTGGGATCCGCTTGCTCTAGCACTGGGGACTAAAGAAGAGTTGATGCTTTGCAGGTTTTGTTCAGTAGGAGATAACTTTGGTTTCGCACGTGTTTATGCAAACACAATTGCTGAGCTGAAGACACCAGACTCCCTCAAGCCTTTTATTATGGCCTGCGAGGAAGTGAGAATGGTTAGATAGGAATTTCAGGAAACTGAAGACAATTGTAACAATTTGTATGGAGTACTAAAGAGTAAGTTTACCATGGGTGCATAAATACGGGTCAAGATGCCCTTCCTGAGAAGCTTCATGTTTAATGCTGTATCAGTCCATACAATGTGTTCTCGATACCTATAGAAGGGAACTGTATTTCAGAATAAGATGCATAAAACTTGAACCAAGTACAACAAAAAAAGAAAAAGGACTCCCGAGGGGGCATACAGAAAAAATCATAAAGGCAATAACTATCAAATTGCAGGCTACAACACAATGCTCTCGTAACTGGGAAGCAAACATTCCATACAGCATCAGAAACTTCAAACTTTTCTTTTTTTTAATTTTTTTTATAAGAGCTTTTTCCTAGAGAAACACAAGGACAACCTACCACAAGTTTGAACCCACGCCCCCACCTCCTAATGTAAGTGTATTTACCACCACACCAACACAGCATCGAGTTTAAAATCTACTTATTCATGATGTAGCCTTGCCAATTGGGGGATCACATAGTGCAGGCACCCAGGCATGTAATTTTAACAGAGACAAGGACTTCAGATGTATGTTTTGAGGGGCAATTGGTACTAAGATATGTAAGACCAATTTACAGGCTGCAAGACGAAAACATTTGAAGATAGTGCATGGAGACAACTAATGTCTTGCTGTGGCTCCAAGCAAAGCACCAATCACAGGATATCTCAACAAAAAAAGTCTACTTGGACAAACTTTTTGGCCAGAATTTTGGCCAACCCATATGGTTTCCATTGAATATCACTATGATATTCAATGGAAACCATATGGGTTGGCCAAAATTCTGGCCAAAAAGTTTGTCCAAGTAGCATTACTCATTTCCTCCTAGACACAAACACTGGAATATAGTACCGGGTTCCATAGTGGACTAAACAACATTAGTTTTGTTACAATCTAGGGAAAAAGGGCACTCCAAGAAAACATTACTGAAGATAGATGAGGCAAATATTCACAGGAACTATGATCAAGAAAAAAAATTTTAAATATTTCGTAATGTGTGTTCTTCTTTAACAAAAATAATTTATGTAGGATAACACAACAATTCTTGACATGCTGGGTCAAAATAGACCCCTAAGACTAACCCATATAACATTGATTTAAAATAGTATTGAATGGAAAAGACTAACCAAGATAGATGTGATAATTGAAGGTAATGATGATTTAAATATGTCTACTCACTAGCGCATTTTGAATTGTCTGAATGCATTTTTCATTACACCTATATGAGCTGATGATGAAATTAATATAGTGCCCTTGATACAATATGTAGGTTATGTAAAAAGAAAAGTAATAAGTATTCTAATGCCCACTATGGTTGTTAGATAAGACACCTTTTATCCCTGTTTGAATCCAATAGACGTTACATACGTCAAAATCATCATCATCTTAGCTTTTTCCCATCAAATTTGGAGCCAACTTAACATGTTCTACTCTTACATGCATAAAAAATGAAGAGAAATCACTGCATCAGCCTCTCAAGATTATAGTTTGTTCTCGATAATGCATTATCTAGCACATGTGAGGTCATGGTTTGGTGATTGGTGACGGATTTCACCTTCAATCTGCGGATTCAATCCGATCTGATCCGTTGACATTAAAAATAAATAAATAAAAAACTCAAGGGTCTAAATATAAGTTAAGAGATTTAAACTTAAGGGGTCTCAATATAAGTTAGGGGTTCTAAATATATTTGTAGTTTGTAACTTTTTGTGGATTGTTAGATCTCTTTCTTTAACGGATTATTCCGATCCGTGACGAATTGAACGGATTAATCTGATCCGATCCGGTCCTCCATGGATCGGATCGGATTTTAACAATCACGGATTTGTGACGAATTCCAAATCCAACAATCTGTAGGTGACAGATTTAGCCTAATCCGCATCAATCCGATCCGTGTACACCCCTGTCCACAATGAATAAATGCCTAAAATTAACTTAATAGCCGTTTGATGCATGTCAAAGAGGATTGACGGTTTTGATCCTAATAGAGGGGCCCACAAAAGTCCAAAAATGCTTATCTAAGGGTCTATCACTTTTTGCAAAAACCTTGAGATCTATGATGAATCAATGATTCATACTTGATACGGTGGCTGTGTTTGACGTGACTAAGACATCTAACGGTTCATATCTTTATTGCATATCATATAATTTAAAATAAAAAATAATAGATCAGATGGGCGTCTAGCTGCTACGTATATGACTTTAGTAGTGACTTCTCTGTGCGTTTCCAATGAAATGTTTATTTGGATAGGCCTCTCCTTTTTGCTCTTTTTTTCCGTGCACAAAAATGTCTATTTGGAAGGAGAGGGGGGTTGGTTTGTAAATAGGCCCTGAGGTCTTAGTATTTGTAAATAGGCCCTTGTATTTTTATTTTAATATCTTCCTTGTCCTCAAAATCAATATTCTTAACAAGAATGGGCGGGGCACCATGAGATTTGTATTAGATTTTTATATCAATGACAACTTTGCCCTTGTATCCATTAAACAAAATGAGTATATTATTATTTACAAAAATATTATTATTTTATCTCAAGTCTCAATGATTTCTCTCAATAACTCTCTCTTGCACATGACCAGGGGTGTATCTAGGTACAAGGGCCTAAGGACTAAGCCCCCACCCATATATGAGAAAAGTTTAAAATCCCCTCTCTCCCTTCAAATTCTAACAAATAATATACTTTTCAGCATTTTCCTTTTCCCCCAATATTTCTTTTACATAGAGCCAAACACCAACCCCCTCACAAATTCTAAAAACTAATTTTTTAACATTTTCCCCCAATATTTCTTTTACACCCCGTACACATGAAGTAGAATCATGTATTTTGAAACTTTCATCAATCCACTGGTGGGTCATGTATGGATTGGATAATCATAACCGATTATAAGTGTAGGTGTTGATTGTTGTCATAATCCATTTGGATTTAATGAAATGAGCCCTGTATTGATAAAAAAAAATGAATTTATATAGGGTTGTTTTCTCCCACTAAGTGCAGTTGTTAATGTTACATGTTTTATTATAAAAAAAAATTGAGTCAATTCTTTTGAAATTATGCATATAAGGATAAAAGAGATGGACAAAAGTGTCATCTCGCACTAAAAGCCTACGGTGGTTGGTAGACTATTGATTTTGAGGATACGAAAGGTATTAAAATAAAAATGCAGGGGCCTATTTATAAATCCTATAAACCTTAAGGGGTTATATACAAAAAGCTCAAAAAAGTTCTTTTCAAATGTGAACAATTAAGATCTACAATAAACACACCAATTGCATCATAAGATATAACTCGAGAAAATTAATCACCGTGAGAGAGGCAATGAGTACTTATGTATGTCAATCAACTTTGAACAAGTCAATGCGATCAAAAAAACATGACACAAGTAAGAAGTTTGTAAGTCAAAATAAGGATCTTAGCACATGTTCTCATAGATGAAGAATTGGCACCAGAAATCAATAAATGAGAGAAGAACACACATACAACCAAATTTATAGTGGTTCATCCTCTTAAACTACTTCCACTCTCAAGCGTTTCACTACCTTTGGTTTTACTATATTGACGTAACCACACATGTACACCTCTAATCACACATACACTTGATTTTTGATGCGGTGGTTCGGTCACACAGTTTTAATCCACCTTACAATACAATACACTTGCCTCTAGATTTTGTCTTGAGTGTGCTCTTAAAGCTTGAACTAAAGCCCGAAGCTTTGGCCCCTTGCTTGCTTCTTTGATGTTGAAGATGATGCTCCAAAGTGTGCTCAACCAAGTGAAGAGGTCTAGGTTTAGGGAAGTAGAGGAGGTAACTTGAAGAGCTCAATGGGCTTCCCTAGGGTTAAGGTCTTGCCACTAATCACACTAAAGATGAGCTAAGAGTGCTCTTTAAAATGCCTATGGAAGATCTAAGCGTGAGTGAAAAGGGGTTTTGACTACTTGGAATGTGTAACTTAGCTTGTGCACAAGTAGTGAAAAACTCTCTTTAATTTTCCAAAAGTCGCTCAAAGAAATGAGCTCTTAATATATATATATATATATATATATATAGCTCTAATGGCTAGTCTGCGGTTAGCCGAAACCCCCTAACGGATAGGTCAATGATCACAAATTTAAATTTCGGTTGGGCCGCAGTTAATCAACTATACACTTGGCGGTTAGCAGCGAGCTGATTGAGAAACAAAGTCTAGAAAATATTTAGGCTCTGCCTTTGCTACTGCTGGAATTTCAGTGACCTAGCGGTTAACCAAAATTCAATTTTTGGTTAGCTTCCATTTGACTGCAAGGTCAACCAATACAATCACTCTGAAAAAAATAGGTGCTGAGAGAGGAACCGCGGGGTGACCGCCAATTTGGCGGTGAGCCGACAATCATGCAAATTTTCACTTAATAGAGCCCAATTCATCCTTAGCAGGGTTTAAAATATCGGGCGATATTGGTTTATATAGGTCGATATGAACCGGTATCGGCCCAAACCATTACGATATTATGTTATGATATCGATATGGGTATCGTCACGGTCCAAATCGCTAAAATATCGGTCATATCGGTTGTAACGGCTGATACAACAAGAAATCAAATAAAAAAAAGGAAAGAGGAAGAGAGGAATCAAGAATATGATTTGCAGAGAAAAGGGGAAACACACAACAACAACAACAACATGCGATTAAAAAAAAGAACAAAACATAAATATGGATCACCATTCCAAAAAAAAAAAAAAGAAAAAAGAAAAAAAAAAAAAAACACTCATACCTAAAACTGTGAGAGGTTGAACATGGTTGGCCAAGCCGCGCCTTTCTCTTCTTCTTCCTCTCCTCCACTTCTTCTTTTTCTTCCTCTCCTTTTTTCCTCTTTCCCTATTCTTTTCCCTCTCCCCACTCCCGTTACAATCTCTGGAGGAAATGAGAAGCAAACCCTTTAGGCATGTTTGTGTAACACTTTTATGCAGAAAAGTGGATGATTTTTCGTGGAAAATCTATTTTTCATGTGTTTGGTGCGGAACAATTCCACGGAAACGCTTTCTTGTCTCATTAGCATTTTCCTTGCTAATGCTGGAAATGGGTTTCTTACGGGCGGTATGGGAAATTGATTTCCACAGAAAACTTCTCCCTCGTTTCCTTTTCAACCCAAAACCCTACACTCTTTCATTTCTTATTTCTTTAAAATAAATTATTATTTGATGTTGAATAGATAATATATATGTTATGTTTTTTTTTCTTCAGAAAAGTATTTGACCAAACAAGAAAATCTGATTTTGTATAAGGAATCCATGGCCGCACCAAACAACATTAGCATCAATTCAGTGAAGAAAAAAAATTCATACCAAACATGAATTTCTAAATTTCATGAAAATCCTTTTCTGAGGTTTTCCCCTATTCAGAGAAAGGGTGTGTACACAAACGTGCTCTTTGTCTCTCCATTCGATTCCTAGGTTGTGAGTCTTCCTCACTTATTGTGGCCCACAATTTTAAAAACTAAACTACATGAATGCAGCCTATGGTCTCATAAATCACAATAAATCTTAGATTTTGAAAATCTAAACCATTAAATGCCCTCTCTTATTCTCTAAACTATTAAATGCCTCCTTATTAGTTTTCCCATGCAAAATAAATGCCCCTTTTAAATGGCACCTTAACAAATATTAATTAAATTAGAGTAGGCCAATGTCACATTCATTACTTATAAACATCCAAATAAAATGTCAAAAAAATTAAAAAGTATTCAAATGTTTTATTTTATTAGTAAGCCTCTTACACGGTATACTAATAAAAAACCTAATCCGCCAAAAATAAATTCGCTTCTCATGAAGTTAAAGAACTGAGATTTTTTTACAAATCAACTATAAAGAATGACAATTATTTTAATTGATTGGATTTGGAATTTAAATTGTGGGCTACTTGATGGATTTATAAACCATATGGATGGACCAATGATAAAACATTAAAAGTTGACGTATTCAATAGTTTCAGGCGACAAAACAACGATATAGGATGCTTTGCCTTTGGGGGGCGGATATTTTGCTTTATAATGTGTACTACTACAAAAGGACATTATTTTCTAGCATTTTCCAATATTTTGAATTTTTTGGATATTTTGTAAACTTCTTTGGATTAAAAAAAAGGTTCACACTGCGATGGACCGATAACTGCGATCAATATTGATATCGTATCGGTTTTTTGCCAGGTCAATATCACGACTGTTACCACAATTTTGAACCATGATCCTTAGTGATTTTTCTTATGATAATCAAATAGTCCAATGGCCTTTACTAGGATTGTCTATGGTCCCATATACCTGAGAAGGTCGGCACACTTGAAGATTTTCCTTGATGCATTGGGGCCTTCCATGACTGACTTACCTCCTTCGAACTTGACTATTTGTCACGTTATTGATAATACAAGGTAGTGCAATTCTTACTACGGCATTAACAAAATGCAGTTGTCAAATAATGTATTTGCAGAAAAGGTTTGTGACATTTCAATATGAGAAATAGATATGCCAAATGGCACCTTTTACCCTATATTTGGGAAGGGGGGAGGGGAGGGGAGGGAAAATTTGAGGGGGAAGGAAAATGAAGGGGAGGGGGAGGGAAGGGAAAATTAATTTTATCTCCTCTTGTTTGGGAAGTGAAAAAGTATGGGGAATAAAAGTGAAAAAGTAGGGTTTTGTTTGTTTGTGAGATAGAGAGAAAATTACCATTTTGTCCTTACTTTTATAAAAACTTTAAAATTATATTTTATAGACGAAGGGCAATTTTGTAATTTTTTACTTTTTTTCCCCTCCTTTCCCCCTATTTCCCCCCCCTGTTTTGGGGGGAAATTTTTTCACACATTTTCCCCTCCTCCTCACCCACCCATTTTCCCTCCCCCTTTTCCCAAACACCCCCTAAAAAACTTTTCCCCCCACTTTCCCCCATTTTTTTCCTCCCCCCCCATTTTCACCCCTTCCCAAACAGAGAGTTACCCTCTATTTTTTTTTTTTTGGGGGGTGGGGATAGGGAGAAAGTGGAGGGAAAATGATTTTGGGGGGTGTTTGGGAAGGGGGAAGGAAAAATGGGGGAGGGGGAAATGGAGGGTAGACTTCGGCGAAAGTTCTCAAACAGTAAATCCCAAGAAAACAAACAGAACAAAACAAACGGAAGGAAACATGACTATGCACTTATTTATATATTTATGGAAAAGTCCACTTGGACAAACTCATTGGGACCGAACTTGGCCCGGTCCCCATGAGAACCACAGGATCCCAGGCATCCACTGGTATAGCAGCTGGTGAGCCCTTGAATTGTATTTCAAAATGCATCGTCTCTTCATATTACTGAAAGAACAAAGAGACAGCTTATCAAGCTCTTCCAAAGAGAAAATGATTATGGAGTATGGACCCCCAGTCCACAACCACCAGATTACTACCTCATAAATGATTAAAATCCAGCACATGCAGCAATATCATGCAAATTTCAGTTAGTTTGCACTGTATCACTGTTGCATATAATATGCATTACTGTTGCTGCTGCATGAGTGAGATGACTTTATTGCTGACGGACGTCATTGAATTTGCTGCTGCATGCGTCTGACAGTCGGCGGAGAAATTATCGCTGTATTTGCTGCAGGGGGCAGGATATACTGTATGCTCAGCTGACGCGGCGGAGACTGCAGGCACTT
The DNA here is from genome assembly GCA_038049695.1 of Cinnamomum chago. Classification (NCBI taxonomy): domain Eukaryota; kingdom Viridiplantae; phylum Streptophyta; class Magnoliopsida; order Laurales; family Lauraceae; genus Cinnamomum; species Cinnamomum chago. Next base: position 32,945,426 of record CP142453.1, read on the forward strand.
GAGACTGAATTGTTGACTTTAAATTCCTTAATACTTTATTTGAAATAGTAGTCTAGGGATTACTTTAAGAAGAATAGTAATCCATAGCTCACAAATGTGGACTTTTGGAATTTTTTATACTTTTTTCAAATGAAAGCATTCGAAAGAACTTTATATGAGTGAGGCACATGAAAATGACATGTGTTGTTTATAAAAGCATGATGGTGACAAGAATTTAAAGCTTGACTTCATGGAGGCTACGCATGGATGAATGAGATAATGAAGCTTCATTATTTGCAGGACACATGGCAGCATGGGGAGAGCTGTGCTGACTTTGGGGACTGCATTAAAAATTGCATTCGGACATCTGTATAGCTGAATTAATTCTGCATGGAGGTGGATGAAGGCTGTATTCGATGGCGAGATCTGCATTGAAATTTGCATGATATTGCTGCATGTGCTGGATTTTAATCATTTATGAGGTAGTAATCTGGTGGTTGTGGACTGGGGGTCCATACTCCATAATCATTTTCTCTTTGGAAGAGCTTGATAAGCTGTCTCTTTGTTCTTTCAGTAATATGAAGAGACGATGCATTTTGAAATGTTTCTAGAATTTCATCAAGAACTGTATGGCCAGCTCGAAAGGGATCATAATAAACAAATGTATCTTCTGCAAGATCTTCATCAATGCAGACGACGCGACGACCATCGCTCCAGATTCCCTTAAAAGTACGAGCAAATTCGAAATGTCTTTTGAGATTGATGAATCTTTGATTTTGATCAGCTTGAATATTGTAGAATTGTAGACGCTCCAGGCTGTAACTGAGATCTGCAGCATCTGAGGATTCAAATTGTTCTGCTTGATTCCAATTGCGATCAGGAAGATGTTCATAATCATTGATTGGAAGGCTGTATTTCTGACAGAATAAATCTCCGTCTTCATAATTCATAAGGATCCATAATTGATATGGTTGATAAAACCGGAATTCATCTCTTTCTCCAAGAGTGGAAGAGATTGTCATGAGAAGATTGCGCTTGGTGATGCCAAGGCAACTGAGAGCATATTTGACAATTGCAGGCAACTGTCGATGAATTGCTAAATTGTCTCTGTCGAGAATGAATCGATGAACTAGACCTTGTTCAATATAAGAAATATCAAATTCATCAGCGGGCAGGAACATCTTTGGAAAACCAGTGGCCCAGCTGAGATAGGATGCTTGATTAATTAGTCGCTCCATGATCTGACAAGAGAGAGTTTCCTCTCTAATTCTTGCAGATAAATCGTCCGGAAGAAGAGTATTAACCCTTTCCAGGATTTGGTTTCTGTATTCAATTGGAGGGAGGGGTGACGATGCACATTGCTGTTCAAGCATTTGAATTTTTGATTCTAAATATTTGATATGATTTGACAAATCAGAGAGGTGCTTTCGCATTAGAAAATTACGTTGGCCAGTAAGGCATGCAATCCAAATGTTATCAATAAGGGTTTGAGAAGCAGCAGAGGGTGCTGGATAGAAGGATGGAAAAGGTATTTGAAAGGGTAGTTCTTCATTAACAGGAACAGAGGCTTTATCTGAATCTATGGGTTGTTTGCCTTTATCCTTAGAAGACATGACTGGTTCCCTAAGGGAAGAAAATGGAAATTAGTTATAAAAATCTGTAGTGATGCAATAAAAAACTGTATTTTGGAAATATGGAGATGTATGCAATTAAGTATTAATTCCATTTATTCTACCAAGCCGTGGGCTTTCTATGAATTCAAATTTGATAGGCTTATCATCAATTGATGTATGAATTCCATCGGTATTTACAGAAAATGGCTGAATTTTTAATAAGAAGGGTGTTCCTAAGATGACATCATTTGTTAATGTTTTTGTTACAGCAAAGGAAGTTTGAATGCATTTTCCATTTTTACAGATATGGGCATTTGGAATCTTATAATTGACTATTATATTCTTTCCATTTGCTGTGCCAATGGTGTAATTTTTTATTTTTTCAAAATACTTTGTTGGAATTAATCCTTCACGGATGCAATTTACATCTGCTCCACTGTCAATTAAACAGTCAACAGATAAATTAAATTCTTTGATTTTTAGAGTGACAGTAGTATACCATTTATGATAATGATATTTAGTGATGGAATTTACGAATTCTTGAATTTCATCATCAAATTCTTTTTCTAAATTAGAATCTTCTTGATTATTTGAGCTGAATTCTTTACCTAATTCAAGGATTTCAATTCGTGTTTTGAGTTTAGCAATTTCTTTAGTTGCTTCTTCTTTTAATTTTGCAATTTCATGTTTTGTTTCATTAACTTCATTATGGAGATCTTGAAGGTTTAAAGGTTTTGAAGAGCTTGGTTTTTGGGAAAGAATATCTTTCATTGAAAGTGATTGAAAATCTTTATGTTTCTTTGAGGTTTTGTCAGTAGATTTATCTTCAAGCATTTTTCTATAATATTTTTTCTTTTCTTCTTCAGAGGAAATGTTTTCTATTAATTCCAGAAGTAATTCATCTTGAGCATTTAAAACATTAATGGAGAAATAAGAAGATGAGGAGGAAGAATCATAAGAACTATCTTCGCTTTCGCAACATATACAAATATCTTTATTATTTTCGGAATTATGAGAATGATAATCTAATTCATTGATTTTCTTTTTTGAATCTTTATTAAAACAGTTATTTGCAAAATGTCCTTCTTTGCCGCATTTATAGCATGTGTAATCAGATTTATTAGTTTTATGATTTGGTGAAGAGCTGGATTTTCTCTTCTTTGAATTGTATTTTTCATGTTTTCCTTTTGTATATTTTTTGTGATTTTTATAGGATCGATATGATTTTTCATGATATCGTTTCTTTTTAGACCGATGTTTATGTTGATAAATTCGATTGGATGGATTTTGTAGGGGTTCATAGCCAAATTGATAGCAAAAATCCCCTAATTCTTGTTTACCAATTTTCTTTTGTTTATGTAAATCGGCTTTAATTTTCATATCACTGCAAATAGACATACCAACACGTGAAATTTTTTGAATTAAATCACCATATGTATAGTTAGCATAATTTAATCTTCCATTATTTTGTTCTCGTAGAACATTTTTTACTTTTTCTGCAAAATGAGTTGGAAGGCCAGAAATAAATTTTTCTTTCCAGAAATCTTCATTAGAATTGAATAATTGAAAAACAAGGGATAAAAAGACATCTTTATACCATCTGAAATCAGATAAAGTTCGACATCGAAGATTGATTAATTGTTCTCTGTATTTTTCAATTTGATCACTAACATTTCCAGAAAAATTGATTAAAATATTATGAATTAGTGTTTCAACAGCATTAGAAATTGGCTGATTATTGGTATTAATAATGGGTTTACCTTCTTCAGTTAGTTTGACTGAATTTAGGATACTAGTTTTTTGGATTGAGGTTAGATAATATTCCCACCAGCCATGAAGTTGGCCAGTAAATCCAATTATTATTGATTTAATGATTTCAGCTTGTGTATTGCCATAGATCATGCCTGCATTTGTATATAGTATCATATTGCGCAGAATATTAAGAATTCCATATTCAGTAAGTCCATCAATATTCCATTCGACTAATGAACTACCATCATATTTACAATTTGCTATATCAGGAATTTCTTCAAATTGGAGATTCATTGGAGTGGGTCTACTGTAATAATTTTTTGTTTTTGATGTATGAGTTTTAGGATTGAAAATTCTATTAATTTCAGGGATACATTGATCGTCAGAGTCATCTGTTGAAGTGTCAGTATGAGTGTCTGAAGACATTTGAATTGATGTTCCTTCAATGACTGCATTAATTGAGGAGCCTTCATTTATTGATTTACCTTTGTCTAAAGGATTGATTCTTAAAGAAATGTCATTTTGAAAGTCAGCAGGGAGTTTTAATGGCCTTTTGTCTAAAGTCAATTTTGTAATAAATTCTGAACATAATGAAGGGACATCTCTGGATATTTTATACGGAGCTGAAGAAGTTGATTCGTGTTGAGATATAGTATTTTCAATTCTTTGAGTTTGTGAACCAATAGTCTGTAAATAGAGATTTGTAAAGTTACTTTGTTCAACTAGATGAGATATATGTTCAACAGTAAGGAGTTTAGAAGTTGGCAGAGCATTTTTAAATGGAGTGGCAGTGATTTCTTTATGCCTTATAGTTTCTAAAGGAGGGTGAACCGATTCAACTTTACCTAATCAAAATACAAATACATGCATATAGCACTTGTTCAAGTTGCAATAAAGCCATTAACCAGACTTGGTTTGAATACATCCTGTCTCGCATATGTTCGAGATAGAAGACATAATTCATTCCGAGATTCCCTAATAGGGATGGTAGAAGCCAGTCTTCATGACGGCCCTGCCTTTTTTAATTGTTTTCCCAATTACACCGTATCACTCAGTGATCCCGGTGCTCATGAAGCCATCACTTTAGGAATACATACAAAAGGATTCAATATGAAACCCCAATCACAAAATGTTGCAATTGTATACAGAATTTATTATAAAGCAATGAATACAATTGTCCCTGAAATAGCATATTCATCTCAAATCAAAGGAGTAACCACCTTATTCCTTACAAATTTTCGAAATAAAGTCACCACCCCCAAACTCATCACATGGGAAGATGTAAATCTTTCTGGAAAATGGGAGCTTGATGAAGCTCAACAAATGACACCTTTAATTAATGAAGATGTTGAATCTATTACAGAACATCCATCTGGAAAAGTAACAATAAATTTTGCCAATACACCAAGATCACACTTTTCATCCACAAAAAGATCAATCCCTTCAGACGCTGGATCTTATAAATCCGCTTCTTCTAATTTTCATCAAACATCTATTCCCACATCACCCCCAATACATCCTACAGGCATAGCTTTCCCTGTTTATTCAGGCGCAAAAGATGAAGATATACAATCAGTAAAATTAACTGAATCCGATTTTAATGCATCAATTAATACAATTTCCTTAATTCATGAATCTAATGAAGTAATACATGATTTCAAAATTGATAAACAATTCCTTCAACAAGATTTATTAAAACATCCAAAGACAAAATGGTTTTTTACCAAATTCTCTAAATTTGAACGATCTCAAGTAAAAGAATTATGGTATGAACAAATGAATCAAGAACGGCGAAATATCCCTTTCTTTGATTGGCTTTCGTCCAAAATAAATAAAAAAGGAACTATAATGATGACAATTAATAAATCCACACAAACATGGGAAACCGAGAAAGGTAAAGTTGAATCGGTTCACCCTCCTTTAGAAACTATAAGGCATAAAGAAATCACTGCCACTCCATTTAAAAATGCTCTGCCAACTTCTAAACTCCTTACTGTTGAACATATATCTCATCTAGTTGAACAAAGTAACTTTACAAATCTCTATTTACAGACTATTGGTTCACAAACTCAAAGAATTGAAAATACTATATCTCAACACGAATCAACTTCTTCAGCTCCGTATAAAATATCCAGAGATGTCCCTTCATTATGTTCAGAATTTATTACAAAATTGACTTTAGACAAAAGGCCATTAAAACTCCCTGCTGACTTTCAAAATGACATTTCTTTAAGAATCAATCCTTTAGACAAAGGTAAATCAATAAATGAAGGCTCCTCAATTAATGCAGTCATTGAAGGAACATCAATTCAAATGTCTTCAGACACTCATACTGACACTTCAACAGATGACTCTGACGATCAATGTATCCCTGAAATTAATAGAATTTTCAATCCTAAAACTCATACATCAAAAACAAAAAATTATTACAGTAGACCCACTCCAATGAATCTCCAATTTGAAGAAATTCCTGATATAGCAAATTGTAAATATGATGGTAGTTCATTAGTCGAATGGAATATTGATGGACTTACTGAATATGGAATTCTTAATATTCTGCGCAATATGATACTATATACAAATGCAGGCATGATCTATGGCAATACACAAGCTGAAATCATTAAATCAATAATAATTGGATTTACTGGCCAACTTCATGGCTGGTGGGAATATTATCTAACCTCAATCCAAAAAACTAGTATCCTAAATTCAGTCAAACTAACTGAAGAAGGTAAACCCATTATTAATACCAATAATCAGCCAATTTCTAATGCTGTTGAAACACTAATTCATAATATTTTAATCAATTTTTCTGGAAATGTTAGTGATCAAATTGAAAAATACAGAGAACAATTAATCAATCTTCGATGTCGAACTTTATCTGATTTCAGATGGTATAAAGATGTCTTTTTATCCCTTGTTTTTCAATTATTCAATTCTAATGAAGATTTCTGGAAAGAAAAATTTATTTCTGGCCTTCCAACTCATTTTGCAGAAAAAGTAAAAAATGTTCTACGAGAACAAAATAATGGAAGATTAAATTATGCTAACTATACATATGGTGATTTAATTCAAAAAATTTCACGTGTTGGTATGTCTATTTGCAGTGATATGAAAATTAAAGCCGATTTACATAAACAAAAGAAAATTGGTAAACAAGAATTAGGGGATTTTTGCTATCAATTTGGCTATGAACCCCTACAAAATCCATCCAATCGAATTTATCAACATAAACATCGGTCTAAAAAGAAACGATATCATGAAAAATCATATCGATCCTATAAAAATCACAAAAAATATACAAAAGGAAAACATGAAAAATACAATTCAAAGAAGAGAAAATCCAGCTCTTCACCAAACCATAAAACTAATAAATCTAATTACACATGCTATAAATGCGGCAAAGAAGGACATTTTGCAAATAACTGTTTTAATAAAGATTCAAAAAAGAAAATCAATGAATTAGATTATCATTCTCATAATTCCGAAAATAATAAAGATATTTGTATATGCTGCGAAAGCGAAGATAGTTCTTATGATTCTTCCTCCTCATCTTCTTATTTCTCAATTAATGTTTTAAATGCTCAAGATGAATTACTTCTGGAATTAATAGAAAACATAACCTCTGAAGAAGAAAAGAAAAAATATTATAGAAAAATGCTTGAAGATAAATCTACTGACAAAACCTCAAAGAAACATAAAGATTTTCAATCACTTTCCATGAAAGATATTCTTTCCCAAAAACCAAGCTCTTCAAAACCTTTAACCCTTCAAGATCTCCATAATGAAGTTAATGAAACAAAACATGAAATTGCAAACTTAAAAGAAGAAGCAACTAAAGAAATTGCTAAATTAAAAACAAGAATTGAAATCCTTGAATTAGGTAAAGAATTTAGCTCAAATAATCAAGAAGATTCTAATTTAGAAAAAGAATTTGATGAAGAAATTCAAGAATTCGTAAATTCCATCACTAAATATCATTATCATAAATGGTATACTACTGTCACTCTAAAAATCAAAGAATTTAATTTATCTGTTGACTGTTTAATTGACAGTGGAGCAGATGTAAATTGCATCCGTGAAGGATTAATTCCAACAAAGTATTTTGAAAAAATAAAAAATTACACCATTGGCACAGCAAATGGAAAGAATATAATAGTCAATTATAAGATTCCAAATGCCCATATCTGTAAAAATGGAAAATGCATTCAAACTTCCTTTGCTGTAACAAAAACATTAACGAATGATGTCATTTTAGGGACACCCTTCTTATTAAAAATTCAGCCATTTTCTGTAAATACCGATGGAATTCATACATCAATTGATGATAAGCCTATCAAATTTGAATTCATAGAAAGCCCACGGCTTGGTAGAATAAATGGAATTAATACTTAATTGCATACATCTCCATATTTCCAAAATACAGTTTTTTATTGCATCACTACAGATTTTTATAACTAATTTCCATTTTCTTCCCTTAGGGAACCAGTCATGTCTTCTAAGGATAAAGGCAAACAACCCATAGATTCAGATAAAGCCTCTGTTCCTGTTAATGAAGAACTACCCTTTCAAATACCTTTTCCATCCTTCTATCCAGCACCCTCTGCTGCTTCTCAAACCCTTATTGATAATATTTGGAGTGCATGCCTTTCTGGCCAATGTAATTTTCTCATGCGAAAGCACCTTTCTGATTTGTCAAATCATATCAAATATTTGGAATCAAAAATTCAAATGCTTGAACAGCAATGTGCATCGTCACCCCTCCCTCCAATTGAATACAGAAACCAAATCCTGGAAAGGGTTAATACTCTTCTTCTGGACGATTTATCTGCAAGAATTAGAGAGGAAACTCTCTCTTGTCAGATCATGGAGCGACTAATTAATCAAGCATCCTATCTCAGCTGGGCCACTGGTTTTCCAAAGATGTTCCTGCCCGCTGATGAATTTGATATTTCTTATATTGAACAAGGTCTAGTTCATCGATTCATTCTCGACAGAGACAATTTAGCAATTCATCGACAGTTGCCTGCAATTGTCAAATATGCTCTCAGTTGCCTTGGTATCACCAAGCGCAATCTTCTAATGACAATCTCTTCCACTCTTGGCGAAAGAGATGAATTTCGGTTTTATCAACCATATCAATTATGGATCCTTATGAATTATGAAGACGGAGATTTATTCTGTCAAAAATATAGCCTTCCAATCAATGATTATGAACATCTTCCTGATCGCAATTGGAATCAAGCAGAACAATTTGAATCCTCAGATGCTGCAGATCTCAGTTACAGCCTGGAGCGTCTACAATTCTACAATATTCAAGCTGATCAAAATCAAAGATTCATCAATCTCAAAAGACATTTCGAATTTGCTCGTACTTTTAAGGGAATCTGGAGCGATGGTCGTCGCGTCGTCTGCATTGATGAAGATCTTGCAGAAGATACATTTGTTTATTATGATCCCTTTCGAGCTGGCCATACAGTTCTTGATGAAATTCTAGAAACATTTCAAAATGCATCGTCTCTTCATATTACTGAAAGAACAAAGAGACAGCTTATCAAGCTCTTCCAAAGAGAAAATGATTATGGAGTATGGACCCCCAGTCCACAACCACCAGATTACTACCTCATAAATGATTAAAATCCAGCACATGCAGCAATATCATGCAAATTTCAATGCAGATCTCGCCATCGAATACAGCCTTCATCCACCTCCATGCAGAATTAATTCAGCTATACAGATGTCCGAATGCAATTTTCAATGCAGTCCCCAAAGTCAGCACAGCTCTCCCCATGCTGCCATGTGTCCTGCAAATAATGAAGCTTCATTATCTCATTCATCCATGCGTAGCCTCCATGAAGTCAAGCTTTAAATTCTTGTCACCATCATGCTTTTATAAACAACACATGTCATTTTCATGTGCCTCACTCATATAAAGTTCTTTCGAATGCTTTCATTTGAAAAAAGTATAAAAAATTCCAAAAGTCCACATTTGTGAGCTATGGATTACTATTCTTCTTAAAGTAATCCCTAGACTACTATTTCAAATAAAGTATTAAGGAATTTAAAGTCAACAATTCAGTCTCAAGTGCCTGCAGTCTCCGCCGCGTCAGCTGAGCATACAGTATATCCTGCCCCCTGCAGCAAATACAGCGATAATTTCTCCGCCGACTGTCAGACGCATGCAGCAGCAAATTCAATGACGTCCGTCAGCAATAAAGTCATCTCACTCATGCAGCAGCAACAGTAATGCATATTATATGCAACAGTGATACAGTGCAAATGACGTATACATCTTATCCCATTGCGGATTTCAAATACATTTCAAATGTAATTCAGTATGAAGGTCTATAAATAGGGTTTGTGAGCCCTTGTCTCACATCATCAAATACTTACACTTGTAAATTTTCCGCTTTCTTTCCCTTCTTTCAATTCAGTCTTACTTAGAGTTTACTGGTTCGGTCCCGGTCTCGTCGAATTGGTATCAGAGCCATCCCAGTCTTCTCTTATTGTAAGAAATATTTTATCAATGAAGTATCAATTCCTTTATCCATTTTGATAGCTCTTTAAGCTTTCAATTATTTCAATTTATTTGCAAAATTTTGCATGCATCATGTCTCTTTCCTTCTTTGGTTATTTGTTTGTTGTTTGCATAGTAGAATCGAATCTATGTTAGGTAGCTGCATTTCTGAATTTTGATCTAACTTGACTAGATAGAGTTAATTGGTTGTTGTTGCTAAAAGGAGTGATTTGGGTCCGAGGCCCCCTTGTCGCGTCGCCTTTGTTGCCCGTTAGCCAGGAGAGCGTTTAGGGCTTTGTGGCGTAAATCGTTGACAGGCCACCAATCATTCTGATTAGTGATTATAATTAATTAATGATGTCTGGAATTTTTAGATCATTCGGAAGAAATTCATCTTCTAACACAGCTTCTAATTCTTCTTCTGCATCATCATCCATCATGCCAATAATCAATAAAATTTCAATTAAAAATCTTGAAGAAATAAGTTTTGATGATTTAGAAAAATCAATCCAAGATTGGACAATACCTAAAGTCTCTTTAAAAGAAATTTATAAAGAAGGATCTTTCATACAAAAATCAAATTATGTAATAAAGACGGTTGAAGAAACCCTCTCAATACAGCAAAATGAAGAAAATCTACAGGTCATTCCTGCAGAAAAAATTGAAATCCATAAATCAAAATACAAATACATGCATATAGCACTTGTTCAAGTTGCAATAAAGCCATTAACCAGACTTGGTTTGAATACATCCTGTCTCGCATATGTTCGAGATAGAAGACATAATTCATTCAGAGATTCCCTAATAGGGATGGTAGAAGCCAGTCTTCATGACGGCCCTGCCTTTTTTAATTGTTTTCCCAATTACACCGTATCACTCAGTGATCCCGGTGCTCATGAAGCCATCACTTTAGGAATACATACAAAAGGATTCAATATGAAACCCCAATCACAAAATGTTGCAATAGTATACAGAATTTATTATAAAGCAATGAATACAATTGTCCCTGAAATAGCATATTCATCTCAAATCAAAGGAGTAACCACCTTATTCCTTACAAATTTTCGAAATAAAGTCACCACCCCCAAACTCATCACATGGGAAGATGTAAATCTTTCTGGAAAATGGGAGCTTGATGAAGCTCAACAAATCACCCCTTTAATTAATGAAGATGTTGAATCTATTACAGAACATCCATCTGGAAAAGTAACAATAAATTTTGCCAATACACCAAGATCACACTTTTCATCCACAAAAAGATCAATCCCTTCAGACGCTGGATCTTATAAATCCGCTTCTTCTAATTTTCATCAAACATCTATTCCCACATCACCCCCAATACATCCTACAGGCATAGCTTTCCCTGTTTATTCCGGCGCAAAAGATGAAGATATACAATCAGTAAAATTAACTGAATCCGATTTTAATGCATCAATTAATACAATTTCCTTAATTCATGAATCTAATGAAGTAATACATGATTTCAAAATTGATAAACAATTCCTTCAACAAGATTTATTAAAACATCCAAAGACAAAATGGTTTTTTACCAAATTCTCTAAATTTGAACGATCTCAAGTAAAAGAATTATGGTATGAACAAATGAATCAAGAACGGCGAAATATCCCTTTCTTTGATTGGCTTTCGTCCAAAATAAATAAAAAAGGAACTATAATGATGACAATTAATAAATCCACACAAACATGGGAAACCGAGAAAGGTAAAGTTGAATCGGTTCACCCTCCTTTAGAAACTATAAGGCATAAAGAAATCACTGCCACTCCATTTAAAAATGCTCTGCCAACTTCTAAACTCCTTACTGTTGAACATATATCTCATCTAGTTGAACAAAGTAACTTTACAAATCTCTATTTACAGACTATTGGTTCACAAACTCAAAGAATTGAAAATACTATATCTCAACACGAATCAACTTCTTCAGCTCCGTATAAAATATCCAGAGATGTCCCTTCATTATGTTCAGAATTTATTACAAAATTGACTTTAGACAAAAGGCCATTAAAACTCCCTGCTGACTTTCAAAATGACATTTCTTTAAGAATCAATCCTTTAGACAAAGGTAAATCAATAAATGAAGGCTCCTCAATTAATGCAGTCATTGAAGGAACATCAATTCAAATGTCTTCAGACACTCATACTGACACTTCAACAGATGACTCTGACGATCAATGTATCCCTGAAATTAATAGAATTTTCAATCCTAAAACTCATACATCAAAAACAAAAAATTATTACAGTAGACCCACTCCAATGAATCTCCAATTTGAAGAAATTCCTGATATAGCAAATTGTAAATATGATGGTAGTTCATTAGTCGAATGGAATATTGATGGACTTACTGAATATGGAATTCTTAATATTCTGCGCAATATGATACTATATACAAATGCAGGCATGATCTATGGCAATACACAAGCTGAAATCATTAAATCAATAATAATTGGATTTACTGGCCAACTTCATGGCTGGTGGGAATATTATCTAACCTCAATCCAAAAAACTAGTATCCTAAATTCAGTCAAACTAACTGAAGAAGGTAAACCCATTATTAATACCAATAATCAGCCAATTTCTAATGCTGTTGAAACACTAATTCATAATATTTTAATCAATTTTTCTGGAAATGTTAGTGATCAAATTGAAAAATACAGAGAACAATTAATCAATCTTCGATGTCGAACTTTATCTGATTTCAGATGGTATAAAGATGTCTTTTTATCCCTTGTTTTTCAATTATTCAATTCTAATGAAGATTTCTGGAAAGAAAAATTTATTTCTGGCCTTCCAACTCATTTTGCAGAAAAAGTAAAAAATGTTCTACGAGAACAAAATAATGGAAGATTAAATTATGCTAACTATACATATGGTGATTTAATTCAAAAAATTTCACGTGTTGGTATGTCTATTTGCAGTGATATGAAAATTAAAGCCGATTTACATAAACAAAAGAAAATTGGTAAACAAGAATTAGGGGATTTTTGCTATCAATTTGGCTATGAACCCCTACAAAATCCATCCAATCGAATTTATCAACATAAACATCGGTCTAAAAAGAAACGATATCATGAAAAATCATATCGATCCTATAAAAATCACAAAAAATATACAAAAGGAAAACATGAAAAATACAATTCAAAGAAGAGAAAATCCAGCTCTTCACCAAACCATAAAACTAATAAATCTAATTACACATGCTATAAATGCGGCAAAGAAGGACATTTTGCAAATAACTGTTTTAATAAAGATTCAAAAAAGAAAATCAATGAATTAGATTATCATTCTCATAATTCCGAAAATAATAAAGATATTTGTATATGCTGCGAAAGCGAAGATAGTTCTTATGATTCTTCCTCCTCATCTTCTTATTTCTCAATTAATGTTTTAAATGCTCAAGATGAATTACTTCTGGAATTAATAGAAAACATAACCTCTGAAGAAGAAAAGAAAAAATATTATAGAAAAATGCTTGAAGATAAATCTACTGACAAAACCTCAAAGAAACATAAAGATTTTCAATCACTTTCCATGAAAGATATTCTTTCCCAAAAACCAAGCTCTTCAAAACCTTTAAACCTTCAAGATCTCCATAATGAAGTTAATGAAACAAAACATGAAATTGCAAAATTAAAAGAAGAAGCAACTAAAGAAATTGCTAAACTCAAAACACGAATTGAAATCCTTGAATTAGGTAAAGAATTCAGCTCAAATAATCAAGAAGATTCTAATTTAGAAAAAGAATTTGATGATGAAATTCAAGAATTCGTAAATTCCATCACTAAATATCATTATCATAAATGGTATACTACTGTCACTCTAAAAATCAAAGAATTTAATTTATCTGTTGACTGTTTAATTGACAGTGGAGCAGATGTAAATTGCATCCGTGAAGGATTAATTCCAACAAAGTATTTTGAAAAAATAAAAAATTACACCATTGGCACAGCAAATGGAAAGAATATAATAGTCAATTATAAGATTCCAAATGCCCATATCTGTAAAAATGGAAAATGCATTCAAACTTCCTTTGCTGTAACAAAAACATTAACAAATGATGTCATCTTAGGAACACCCTTCTTATTAAAAATTCAGCCATTTTCTGTAAATACCGATGGAATTCATACATCAATTGATGATAAGCCTATCAAATTTGAATTCATAGAAAGCCCACGGCTTGGTAGAATAAATGGAATTAATACTTAATTGCATACATCTCCATATTTCCAAAATACAGTTTTTTATTGCATCACTACAGATTTTTATAACTAATTTCCATTTTCTTCCCTTAGGGAACCAGTCATGTCTTCTAAGGATAAAGGCAAACAACCCATAGATTCAGATAAAGCCTCTGTTCCTGTTAATGAAGAACTACCCTTTCAAATACCTTTTCCATCCTTCTATCCAGCACCCTCTGCTGCTTCTCAAACCCTTATTGATAACATTTGGAGTGCATGCCTTACTGGCCAACGTAATTTTCTAATGCGAAAGCACCTCTCTGATTTGTCAAATCATATCAAATATTTAGAATCAAAAATTCAAATGCTTGAACAGCAATGTGCATCGTCACCCCTCCCTCCAATTGAATACAGAAACCAAATCCTGGAAAGGGTTAATACTCTTCTTCCGGACGATTTATCTGCAAGAATTAGAGAGGAAACTCTCTCTTGTCAGATCATGGAGCGACTAATTAATCAAGCATCCTATCTCAGCTGGGCCACTGGTTTTCCAAAGATGTTCCTGCCCGCTGATGAATTTGATATTTCTTATATTGAACAAGGTCTAGTTCATCGATTCATTCTCGACAGAGACAATTTAGCAATTCATCGACAGTTGCCTGCAATTGTCAAATATGCTCTCAGTTGCCTTGGCATCACCAAGCGCAATCTTCTCATGACAATCTCTTCCACTCTTGGAGAAAGAGATGAATTCCGGTTTTATCAACCATATCAATTATGGATCCTTATGAATTATGAAGACGGAGATTTATTCTGTCAGAAATACAGCCTTCTAATCAATGATTATGAACATCTTCCTGATCGCAATTGGAATCAAGCAGAACAATTTGAATCCTCAGATGCTGCAGATCTCAGTTACAGCCTGGAGCGTCTACAATTCTACAATATTCAAGCTGATCAAAATCAAAGATTCATCAATCTCAAAAGACATTTCGAATTTGCTCGTACTTTTAAGGGAATCTGGAGCGATGGTCGTCGCGTCGTCTGCATTGATGAAGATCTTGCAGAAGATACATTTGTTTATTATGATCCCTTTCGAGCTGGCCATACAGTTCTTGATGAAATTCTAGAAACATTTCAAAATGCATCGTCTCTTCATATTACTGAAAGAACAAAGAGACAGCTTATCAAGCTCTTCCAAAGAGAAAATGATTATGGAGTATGGACCCCCAGTCCACAACCACCAGATTACTACCTCATAAATGATTAAAATCCAGCACATGCAGCAATATCATGCAAATTTCAATGCAGATCTCGCCATCGAATACAGCCTTCATCCACCTCCATGCAGAATTAATTCAGCTATACAGATGTCCGAATGCAATTTTCAATGCAGTCCCCAAAGTCAGCACAGCTCTCCCCATGCTGCCATGTGTCCTGCAAATAATGAAGCTTCATTATCTCATTCATCCATGTGTAGCCTCCATGAAGTCAAGCTTTAAATTCTTGTCACCATCATGCTTTTATAAACAACACATGTCATTTTCATGTGCCTCACTCATATAAAGTTCTTTCGAATGCTTTCATTTGAAAAAAGTATAAAAAATTCCAAAAGTCCACATTTGTGAGCTATGGATTACTATTCTTCTTAAAGTAATCCCTAGACTACTATTTCAAATAAAGTATTAAGGAATTTAAAGTCAACAATTCAGTCTCAAGTGCCTGCAGTCTCCGCCGCGTCAGCTGAGCATACAGTATATCCTGCCCCCTGCAGCAAATACAGCGATAATTTCTCCGCCGACTGTCAGACGCATGCAGCAGCAAATTCAATGACGTCCGTCAGCAATAAAGTCATCTCACTCATGCAGCAGCAACAGTAATGCATATTATATGCAACAGTGATACAGTGCAAATGACGTATACATCTTATCCCATTGCGGATTTCAAATACATTTCAAATGTAATTCAGTATGAAGGTCTATAAATAGGGTTTGTGAGCCCTTGTCTCACATCATCAAATACTTACACTTGTAAATTTTGGCAAATACATCTTTCCCAACAACCAATTCGACGAGACCGGGACCGAACCAGTAAACTCTAAGTAAGACTGAATTGAAAGAAGGGAAAGAAAGCGGAAAATTTACAAGTGTAAGTATTTGATGATGTGAGACAAGGGCTCACAATCCCTATTTATAGACCTTCATACTGAATTACATTTGAAATGTATTTGAAATCCGCAATGGGATAAGATGTATACGTCATTTGTACTGTATCACTGTCGCATATAATATGCATTACTGTTGCTGCTGCATGAGTGAACTGTATTACTGACTTCATTGCTGACAGACTTTATCACTGTTGCTGCTGCATGCGTCTGACAGTCGGCTGATAAATTTATCGCTGTATTTGCTGCAGGGTGCAGGATATACTGTAAGCTCAGCTGAAGCTGCGGAGACTGCAGGGACTTGAGTCTGAAATGTTGACTTCGAATTCCATAATACTTTATTTGGAATAGTGGTCTATGGAATACTTTAATAAGAATAGTAATCCATAGCTCACAAATGTGGACTTTTGGAATTTTTTATAATTCTACAAAATGAGAGCATACGAATGACCTTTATGTGAGTGAGGCATAGGATAATGACATGTGTTGTTTATAAACACATGATGGTGACAAGTATGTATGGCTTGACTTCATGGAGGCTATGAATTGATAAATGAGATAAAGAAGCTTTATTATTTGCATGACACATGGCTGCATGGGGAGACCGGTGCTGGCTGCATTGAAAAAACTGCATCTGTGCTGGCTGCATTGACAACTGCATTTTGGACATCTGTATGGCTGAATTAATTCAGCATGGGGGTAGATGCATGCTGCATTTAGATGGCGAGATCCGCATTGAGATTTGCATGAGATGCATTTGACAGAGCTGTATGTAGACAGATATTTCTTTATTTTAGAATTCATCTGCTGCTCCAGACGGTGGCAGTGTTGCATCAGAATCATCTTTATTGACGGAACCATGAGAAGAAGATACTTCTTGAACGAATCCGCTGTATTTATTCATAAGGGGATTTCTGAGAAATAAAATTTCATTCTGCATACGCTGAATTTCTTTGAGAAGATCCATATGCTGCTGAGTATTGATTGGAGTTGCAGGAGATGAGGTTGTACCATGAACAGCATCTTTGAAGCTCTTTGATAATTTTGGATTAGGAGTGATCTGCTTCTTGATTTGAGGAATAGCGGTATTGGGTTGTATAATAAGAGAAGCTTGAGGAGAGGAATGATGAGATTTATTGAGAAATTGAGAAACGTCAAATTTATCCCACCATTTAATATAAGAAATACGAACAAAACATGATGGCTTCATTTCTTGGGATTTACCATATTCCCATCGGAAAATCCATGGAATAGTGGATGAAGAAATAAATTTTAAGAAAGAATATGAAGGTTCAGCAATTTCAAAACTGGATTGAGATTCAAATGCTTGATAATAGCTTAATAAAGCTTCTGGAAGGATGCAGGATTGTGCACCAAAACGGAGCCACCAATTATGCCAGAACCAACAAGGAATATTTTGATTGCATTTGGATGAAAAGCTAAGGTACCAAGAATGAGATCGTTTTGAATTTTGATATAATAAAGTATATTCCCAAGCATTCATATAGTCATAGTAGTCATAGGGCCAAGAACTCCCATTGGGATTGGTGACAGTTTTTGGTGAGAATAGATTGTCGGCCCAATCAGTGATTGTATGAATATGCATAATCTTTATTTTTGAAAAGGCATGTTCTCCATCTCTATCTTCATGAGTGATGATAGCACTTTTTGACTGAATTAGAATAGCTTCATAGTACTTGTGAGAAATATTGGGGGCTTTTGGAACAAAATGGCAATTTTTTCTGTAGAGTTTTGAGAGAATTTGATCAATTGTAAGGTTGGCATGGATTTTATCATCAAGGAAGAAAAGGGCATATTCAAAGATCTTTATGTATTGAGATTTTTTGAAAGGATTGGAACGATAGGGTGCTTGCAGCATGGGAGAAGGATTTAAGGCATTGAATTTATTGTTGGAAAGAATATTTATTGTATCAATGACTGGATTTTTTCCTTTTCCTCTTGGATGCATCTTTCTTCACCTTGTTTCTACCCTGTAAAAATTCACGAGATAGAAAATCGGGAAGAGAATTTGAAGAACCTTTTATATATTCAATGTCAAAATCAAAAATAGCAAGTAAAGCTTGCCAACGAGCAAAAATTTGTTTTGATGCAAGGTTTTTGACATCATTTTCCAAAACTTCTTTTGCTGATTTGCAATCAATTCGTAAGAGGAATTTTTGATTCAAAATATCACTTTGAAATTTGAGTATGCATGAGACTATGGCAAGGACTTCTTTCTTTATTGTAGAGTAATTTTGTTGAGTAGTATTCCAAGTGCCAGAATAAAATCTAATAATTTGTTCCTTTGATTGTGCGGATCTTTGAAGTAGGATTCCACCAAATCCTATTTCTGAAGCATCTGTTTGGATTATTTTAAATAAATCTGGATTTGAAATATTTAAGCATGGTAATGTTTTCACTTTTTGTTTTATTTTTTGTATTGCTTCTGTATGTTGAGGAGTCCATTGTTCTGCCGAATTTTTTAAACATTTTTGTAAAAGATTTCTTTCTTTAGAGAGGTTTTGATAAAAATCAGAGACATAATTTAAACACCCTAAAAATCTTTGTAATTGTTTTTTATCGATGATTTCATCAGGGAAATTGTCAGCAAATTTGATTACTCTTTCAACAGGAGTTATCATTTTGTTTGATATTTTATAGCCAAGAAATTGTATTTCTGTTTGAAAAAGTTTTATTTTTCTTTGAGAAAGGACTAAGCCATTTTTCTTTATGATCCATTTGAAAGTCTTTAAATGTTTCCAGTGATCATCAATAGATTTAGAAAAAATTAAAATATCATCAATGTAAACAATTGAGAAATTTTTATAAGGGTGAAAGATTTCATTCATCATTTCTTGGAAGGCTGAAGGAGCATTTTTTAGCCCAAAAGGCATGACGTTCCATTCATAATGGCCAAAAGGGACAGTAAAGGCGGTTTTATAACGATCATTTTCTTCGACCTGTATTTGCCAAAATCCTGATTTGAGATCAAATTTTGAAAATATAAAAGCTTCATATAAACGAGTAATAAGATCTTGTTTATTAGGAATTGGATATCTAATTGATTGAAGGACTTTATTTAATGGTTTATAATTGATGACGAGGCGAGGAGCCCCTCGTTCCTTTTCAGGAGCATTTTCAACATAAAAGGCTGCACAACTCCAAGGAGAATGTGATTTGCGGATTAATTTCTTTTGAAGTAAATCTTTAATTTCTTTATCACATAAGTCTAAGAGTCTAGGACTCATTTGAGATGGTCTTGCTTTAGTAGGAATATCTCTTTCATTAAAAGTAGAAATATATGGTAAGGATACTAGATGCTTTTTTCGATGCCAAAAGGCAGAAGGTATTTCAGAACAACATTCATTTATTAGAGAGGTTTGAAAATTATTAATTTTATTTTCAGATGAATTTGATTTTAATTGATCTTCAATTCGACAGAGATAAATGTCATTTTTAAGATTTTCAATATATTTTTCTTTATTAGATATGAGTAGATTTATTTGATTGATTTTTCCAATATTTGAAAGTATAGAAACAGGTTGAAAATTAAGATTAGAAATTTTTTCAAAAGAGTTTTCTTCAATAAATTGTTTGAGAGTAATAGCATTAATGATGAATTTGTCTTGAGCACTTAATACATTTATTGAGGAATAGGAAGGATGTAATTCATTATGTTCTTCATGATCAGAGATGTTTTCTTCGAGATGAGTTTGTAAAATTGATGTTTTCGAGGTAGAGTCTGTAGAGAAGGATTTGTTTATAGAAGTTGTATTTAATGTATTTAATGTAGTAGTTGACTCTTTAGGAACTAAATTGAGAGTAGGTTGCGGGAAACTAGTTTTTAAAGAATTATTTATTTCTTTATGTTTTATAGTTTCTAAAGGGGGGTGAACCGATTCAACTTTACCTTTCTCGGTTTCCCATGTTTGTGTGGATTTATTAATAGTCATCATTACAGTTCCTTTTTTATTTATTTTTGACGAAAGCCAATCAAAGAAAGGGATATTTCGCCTTTCTTGATTCATTTGTTCATACCATAAGTCTTTGACTTGAGATCTCTCAAATTTAGAGAATTTGGTAAAAAACCATTTTGTTTTTGGATGTTTTAATAAATCTTGTTGAAGGAATTGTTTATCAATTTTGAAATCATGTATTACTTCATTAGATTCATGAATTAAGGAAATTGTATTAATTGATGCATTAAAATCGGATTCAGTTAATTTTACTGATTGTATATCTTCATCTTTTGCGCCTGAATAAACAGGGAAAGCTATGCCTGTAGGATGTATTGGGGGTGATGTGGGAATAGATGTTTGATGAAAATTAGAAGAGGCTGATTTATAAGATCCAGCGTCTGAAGGGATTGATCTTTTTGTGGATGAAAAGTGTGATCTTGGTGTATTGGCAAAATTTATTGTTACTTTTCCAGATGGATGTTCTGTAATAGATTCAACATCTTCATTAATTAAAGGGGTGATTTGTTGAGCTTCATCAAGCTCCCATTTTCCAGAAAGATTTACATCTTCCCATGTGATGAGTTTGGGGGTGGTGACTTTATTTCGAAAATTTGTAAGGAATAAGGTGGTTACTCCTTTGATTTGAGATGAATATGCTATTTCAGGGACAATTGTATTCATTGCTTTATAATAAATTCTGTATACTATTGCAACATTTTGAGATTGAGGTTTCATATTGAATCCTTTTGTATGTATTCCTAGAGTGATGGCTTCATGAGCACCGGGATCACTGAGTGATACGGTGTAATTGGGAAAACAATTAAAAAAGGCAGGGCCGTCATGAAGACTGGCTTCTACCATCCCTATTAGGGAATCTCTGAATGAATTATGTCTTCTATCTCGAACATATGCGAGACAGGATGTATTCAAACCAAGTCTGGTTAATGGCTTTATTGCAACTTGAACAAGTGCTATATGCATGTATTTGTATTTTGATTTATGGATTTCAATTTTTTCTGCAGGAATGACCTGTAGATTTTCTTCATTTTGCTGTATTGAGAGGGTTTCTTCAACCGTCTTTATTACATAATTTGATTTTTGTATGAAAGATCCTTCTTTATAAATTTCTTTTAAAGAGACTTTAGGTATTGTCCAATCTTGGATTGATTTTTTTTAAATCATCAAAACTTATTTCTTCAAGATTTTTAATTGAAATTTTATTGATTATTGGCATGATGGATGATGATGCAGAAGAAGAATTAGAAGCTGTGTTAGAAGATGAATTTCTTCCGAATGATCTAAAAATTCCAGACATCATTAATTAATTATAATCACTAATCAGAATGATTGGTGGCCTGTCAACGATTTACGCCACAAAGCCCTAAACGCTCTCCTGGCTAACGGGCAACAAAGGCGACGCGACAAGGGGGCCTCGGACCCAAATCACTCCTTTTAGCAACAACAACCAATTAACTCTATCTAGTCAAGTTAGATCAAAATTCAGAAATGCAGCTACCTAACATAGATTCGATTCTACTATGCAAACAACAAACAAATAACCAAAGAAGGAAAGAGACATGATGCATGCAAAATTTTGCAAATAAATTGAAATAATTGAAAGCTTAAAGAGCTATCAAAATGGATAAAGGAATTGATACTTCATTGATAAAATATTTCTTACAATAAGAGAAGACTGGGATGGCTCTGATACCAATTCGACGAGACCGGGACCGAACCAGTAAACTCTAAGTAAGACTGAATTGAAAGAAGGGAAAGAAAGCGGAAAATTTACAAGTGTAAGTATTTGATGATGTGAGACAAGGGCTCACAAACCCTATTTATAGACCTTCATACTGAATTACATTTGAAATGTATTTGAAATCCGCAATGGGATAAGATGTATACGTCATTTGCACTGTATCACTGTTGCATATAATATGCATTACTGTTGCTGCTGCATGAGTGAGATGACTTTATTGCTGACGGACGTCATTGAATTTGCTGCTGCATGCGTCTGACAGTCGGCGGAGAAATTATCGCTGTATTTGCTGCAGGGGGCAGGATATACTGTATGCTCAGCTGACGCGGCGGAGACTG
This sequence comes from Cinnamomum chago, assembly GCA_038049695.1. NCBI lineage: Eukaryota > Viridiplantae > Streptophyta > Magnoliopsida > Laurales > Lauraceae > Cinnamomum > Cinnamomum chago. Next base: position 32,967,700 of record CP142453.1, read on the forward strand.
CAGGCACTTGAGACTGAATTGTTGACTTTAAATTCCTTAATACTTTATTTGAAATAGTAGTCTAGGGATTACTTTAAGAAGAATAGTAATCCATAGCTCACAAATGTGGACTTTTGGAATTTTTTATACTTTTTTCAAATGAAAGCATTCGAAAGAACTTTATATGAGTGAGGCACATGAAAATGACATGTGTTGTTTATAAAAGCATGATGGTGACAAGAATTTAAAGCTTGACTTCATGGAGGCTACGCATGGATGAATGAGATAATGAAGCTTCATTATTTGCAGGACACATGGCAGCATGGGGAGAGCTGTGCTGACTTTGGGGACTGCATTGAAAATTGCATTCGGACATCTGTATAGCTGAATTAATTCTGCATGGAGGTGGATGAAGGCTGTATTCGATGGCGAGATCTGCATTGAAATTTGCATGATATTGCTGCATGTGCTGGATTTTAATCATTTATGAGGTAGTAATCTGGTGGTTGTGGACTGGGGGTCCATACTCCATAATCATTTTCTCTTTGGAAGAGCTTGATAAGCTGTCTCTTTGTTCTTTCAGTAATATGAAGAGACGATGCATTTTGAAATGTTTCTAGAATTTCATCAAGAACTGTATGGCCAGCTCGAAAGGGATCATAATAAACAAATGTATCTTCTGCAAGATCTTCATCAATGCAGACGACGCGACGACCATCGCTCCAGATTCCCTTAAAAGTACGAGCAAATTCGAAATGTCTTTTGAGATTGATGAATCTTTGATTTTGATCAGCTTGAATATTGTAGAATTGTAGACGCTCCAGGCTGTAACTGAGATCTGCAGCATCTGAGGATTCAAATTGTTCTGCTTGATTCCAATTGCGATCAGGAAGATGTTCATAATCATTGATTAGAAGGCTGTATTTCTGACAGAATAAATCTCCGTCTTCATAATTCATAAGGATCCATAATTGATATGGTTGATAAAACCGGAATTCATCTCTTTCTCCAAGAGTGGAAGAGATTGTCATGAGAAGATTGCGCTTGGTGATGCCAAGGCAACTGAGAGCATATTTGACAATTGCAGGCAACTGTCGATGAATTGCTAAATTGTCTCTGTCGAGAATGAATCGATGAACTAGACCTTGTTCAATATAAGAAATATCAAATTCATCAGCGGGCAGGAACATCTTTGGAAAACCAGTGGCCCAGCTGAGATAGGATGCTTGATTAATTAGTCGCTCCATGATCTGACAAGAGAGAGTTTCCTCTCTAATTCTTGCAGATAAATCGTCCGGAAGAAGAGTATTAACCCTTTCCAGGATTTGGTTTCTGTATTCAATTGGAGGGAGGGGTGACGATGCACATTGCTGTTCAAGCATTTGAATTTTTGATTCTAAATATTTGATATGATTTGACAAATCAGAGAGGTGCTTTCGCATTAGAAAATTACGTTGGCCAGTAAGGCATGCACTCCAAATGTTATCAATAAGGGTTTGAGAAGCAGCAGAGGGTGCTGGATAGAAGGATGGAAAAGGTATTTGAAAGGGTAGTTCTTCATTAACAGGAACAGAGGCTTTATCTGAATCTATGGGTTGTTTGCCTTTATCCTTAGAAGACATGACTGGTTCCCTAAGGGAAGAAAATGGAAATTAGTTATAAAAATCTGTAGTGATGCAATAAAAAACTGTATTTTGGAAATATGGAGATGTATGCAATTAAGTATTAATTCCATTTATTCTACCAAGCCGTGGGCTTTCTATGAATTCAAATTTGATAGGCTTATCATCAATTGATGTATGAATTCCATCGGTATTTACAGAAAATGGCTGAATTTTTAATAAGAAGGGTGTCCCTAAAATGACATCATTCGTTAATGTTTTTGTTACAGCAAAGGAAGTTTGAATGCATTTTCCATTTTTACAGATATGGGCATTTGGAATCTTATAATTGACTATTATATTCTTTCCATTTGCTGTGCCAATGGTGTAATTTTTTATTTTTTCAAAATACTTTGTTGGAATTAATCCTTCACGGATGCAATTTACATCTGCTCCACTGTCAATTAAACAGTCAACAGATAAATTAAATTCTTTGATTTTTAGAGTGACAGTAGTATACCATTTATGATAATGATATTTAGTGATGGAATTTACGAATTCTTGAATTTCTTCATCAAATTCTTTTTCTAAATTAGAATCTTCTTGATTATTTGAGCTAAATTCTTTACCTAATTCAAGGATTTCAATTCTTGTTTTTAATTTAGCAATTTCTTTAGTTGCTTCTTCTTTTAAGTTTGCAATTTCATGTTTTGTTTCATTAACTTCATTATGGAGATCTTGAAGGGTTAAAGGTTTTGAAGAGCTTGGTTTTTGGGAAAGAATATCTTTCATGGAAAGTGATTGAAAATCTTTATGTTTCTTTGAGGTTTTGTCAGTAGATTTATCTTCAAGCATTTTTCTATAATATTTTTTCTTTTCTTCTTCAGAGGTTATGTTTTCTATTAATTCCAGAAGTAATTCATCTTGAGCATTTAAAACATTAATTGAGAAATAAGAAGATGAGGAGGAAGAATCATAAGAACTATCTTCGCTTTCGCAGCATATACAAATATCTTTATTATTTTCGGAATTATGAGAATGATAATCTAATTCATTGATTTTCTTTTTTGAATCTTTATTAAAACAGTTATTTGCAAAATGTCCTTCTTTGCCGCATTTATAGCATGTGTAATCAGATTTATTAGTTTTATGATTTGGGGACGATCTGGATTTTCTCCTCTTTGAATTGTGTTTTTCATGTTTTCCTTTTGTATATTTTTTGTGATTTTTATAGGATCGATATGATTTTTCATGATATCGTTTCTTTTTAGACCGATGTTTAGGTTGATAAATTCGATTGGATGGATTTTGTAGGGGTTCATAGCCAAATTGATAGCAAAAATCCCCTAATTCTTGTTTACCAATTTTCTTTTGTTTATGTAAATCGGCTTTAATTTTCATATCACTGCAAATAGACATACCAACACGTGAAATTTTTTGAATTAAATCACCATATGTATAGTTAGCATAATTTAATCTTCCATTATTTTGTTCTCGTAGAACAGTTTTTACTTTTTCTGCAAAATGAGTTGGAAGGCCAGAAATAAATTTTTCTTTCCAGAAATCTTCATTAGAATTGAATAATTGAAAAACAAGGGATAAAAAGACATCTTTATACCATCTGAAATCAGATAAAGTTCGACATCGAAGATTGATTAATTGTTCTCTGTATTTTTCAATTTGATCACTAACATTTCCAGAAAAATTGATTAAAATATTATGAATTAGTGTTTCAACAGCATTAGAAATTGGCTGATTATTGGTATTAATAATGGGTTTACCTTCTTCAGTTAGTTTGACTGAATTTAGGATACTAGTTTTTTGGATTGAGGTTAGATAATATTCCCACCAGCCATGAAGTTGGCCAGTAAATCCAATTATTATTGATTTAATGATTTCAGCTTGTGTATTGCCATAGATCATGCCTGCATTTGTATATAGTATCATATTGCGCAGAATATTAAGAATTCCATATTCAGTAAGTCCATCAATATTCCATTCGACTAATGAACTACCATCATATTTACAATTTGCTATATCAGGAATTTCTTCAAATTGGAGATTCATTGGAGTGGGTCTACTGTAATAATTTTTTGTTTTTGATGTATGAGTTTTAGGATTGAAAATTCTATTAATTTCAGGGATACATTGATCGTCAGAGTCATCTGTTGAAGTGTCAGTATGAGTGTCTGAAGACATTTGAATTGATGTTCCTTCAATGACTGCATTAATTGAGGAGCCTTCATTTATTGATTTACCTTTGTCTAAAGGATTGATTCTTAAAGAAATGTCATTTTGAAAGTCAGCAGGGAGTTTTAATGGCCTTTTGTCTAAAGTCAATTTTGTAATAAATTCTGAACATAATGAAGGGACATCTCTGGATATTTTATACGGAGCTGAAGAAGTTGATTCGTGTTGAGATATAGTATTTTCAATTCTTTGAGTTTGTGAACCAATAGTCTGTAAATAGAGATTTGTAAAGTTACTTTGTTCAACTAGATGAGATATATGTTCAACAGTAAGGAGTTTAGAAGTTGGCAGAGCATTTTTAAATGGAGTGGCAGTGATTTCTTTATGCCTTATAGTTTCTAAAGGAGGGTGAACCGATTCAACTTTACCTTTCTCGGTTTCCCATGTTTGTGTGGATTTATTAATAGTCATCATTATAGTTCCTTTTTTATTTATTTTTGACGAAAGCCAATCAAAGAAAGGGATATTTCGCCTTTCTTGATTCATTTGTTCATACCATAAGTCTTTGACTTGAGATCTCTCAAATTTAGATATACAATCATCAATTGAAGAAAACTCTTTTGAAAAAATTTCTAATCTTAATTTTCAACCTGTTTCTATACTTTCAAATATTGGAAAAATCAATCAAATAAATCTACTCATATCTAATAAAGAAAAATATATTGAAAATCTTAAAAATGACATTTATCTCTGTCGAATTGAAGATCAATTAAAATCAAATTCATCTGAAAATAAAATTAATAATTTTCAAACCTCTCTAATAAATGAATGTTGTTCTGAAATACCTTCTGCCTTTTGGCATCGAAAAAAGCATCTAGTATCCTTACCATATATTTCTACTTTTAATGAAAGAGATATTCCTACTAAAGCAAGACCATCTCAAATGAGTCCTAGACTCTTAGACTTATGTGATAAAGAAATTAAAGATTTACTTCAAAAGAAATTAATCCGCAAATCACATTCTCCTTGGAGTTGTGCAGCCTTTTATGTTGAAAATGCTCCTGAAAAGGAACGAGGGGCTCCTCGCCTCGTCATCAATTATAAACCATTAAATAAAGTCCTTCAATCAATTAGATATCCAATTCCTAATAAACAAGATCTTATTACTCGTTTATATGAAGCTTTTATATTTTCAAAATTTGATCTCAAATCAGGATTTTGGCAAATACAGGTCGAAGAAAATGATCGTTATAAAACCGCCTTTACTGTCCCTTTTGGCCATTATGAATGGAACGTCATGCCTTTTGGGCTAAAAAATGCTCCTTCAGCCTTCCAAGAAATGATGAATGAAATCTTTCACCCTTATAAAAATTTCTCAATTGTTTACATTGATGATATTTTAATTTTTTCTAAATCTATTGATGATCACTGGAAACATTTAAAGACTTTCAAATGGATCATAAAGAAAAATGGCTTAGTCCTTTCTCAAAGAAAAATAAAACTTTTTCAAACAGAAATACAATTTCTTGGCTATAAAATATCAAACAAAATGATAACTCCTGTTGAAAGAGTAATCAAATTTGCTGACAATTTCCCTGATGAAATCACCGATAAAAAACAATTACAAAGATTTTTAGGGTGTTTAAATTATGTCTCTGATTTTTATCAAAACCTCTCTAAAGAAAGAAATCTTTTACAAAAATGTTTAAAAAATTCGGCAGAACAATGGACTCCTCAACATACAGAAGCAATACAAAAAATAAAACAAAAAGTGAAAACATTACCATGCTTAAATATTTCAAATCCAGATTTATTTAAAATAATCCAAACAGATGCTTCAGAAATAGGATTTGGTGGAATCCTACTTCAAAGATCCGCACAATCAAAGGAACAAATTATTAGATTTTATTCTGGCACTTGGAATACTACTCAACAAAATTACTCTACAATAAAGAAAGAAGTCCTTGCCATAGTCTCATGCATACTCAAATTTCAAAGTGATATTTTGAATCAAAAATTCCTCTTACGAATTGATTGCAAATCAGCAAAAGAAGTTTTGGAAAATGATGTCAAAAACCTTGCATCAAAACAAATTTTTGCTCGTTGGCAAGCTTTACTTGCTATTTTTGATTTTGACATTGAATATATAAAAGGTTCTTCAAATTCTCTTCCCGATTTTCTATCTCGTGAATTTTTACAGGGTAGAAACAAGGTGAAGAAAGATGCATCCAAGAGGAAAAGGAAAAAATCCAGTCATTGATACAATAAATATTCTTTCCAACAATAAATTCAATGCCTTAAATCCTTCTCCCATGCTGCAAGCACCCTATCGTTCCAATCCTTTCAAAAAATCTCAATACATAAAGATCTTTGAATATGCCCTTTTCTTCCTTGATGATAAAATCCATGCCAACCTTACAATTGATCAAATTCTCTCAAAACTCTACAGAAAAAATTGCCATTTTGTTCCAAAAGCCCCCAATATTTCTCACAAGTACTATGAAGCTATTCTAATTCAGCCAAAAAGTGCTATCATCACTCATGAAGATAGAGATGGAGAACATGCCTTTTCAAAAATAAAGATTATGCATATTCATACAATCACTGATTGGGCCGACAATCTATTCTCACCAAAAACTGTCACCAATCCCAATGGGAGTTCTTGGCCCTATGACTACTATGACTATATGAATGCTTGGGAATATACTTTATTATATCAAAATTCAAAACGATCTCATTCTTGGTACCTTAGCTTTTCATCCAAATGCAATCAAAATATTCCTTGTTGGTTCTGGCATAATTGGTGGCTCCGTTTTGGTGCACAATCCTGCATCCTTCCAGAAGCTTTATTAAGCTATTATCAAGCATTTGAATCTCAATCCAGTTTTGAAATTGCTGAACCTTCATATTCTTTCTTAAAATTTATTTCTTCATCCACTATTCCATGGATTTTCCGATGGGAATATGGTAAATCCCAAGAAATGAAGCCATCATGTTTTGTTCGTATTTCTTATATTAAATGGTGGGATAAATTTGACGTTTCTCAATTTCTCAATAAATCTCATCATTCCTCTCCTCAAGCTTCTCTTATTATACAACCCAATACCGCTATTCCTCAAATCAAGAAGCAGATCACTCCTAATCCAAAATTATCAAAGAGCTTCAAAGATGCTGTTCATGGTACAACCTCATCTCCTGCAACTCCAATCAATACTCAGCAGCATATGGATCTTCTCAAAGAAATTCAGCGTATGCAGAATGAAATTTTATTTCTCAGAAATCCCCTTATGAATAAATACAGCGGATTCGTTCAAGAAGTATCTTCTTCTCATGGTTCCGTCAATAAAGATGATTCTGATGCAACACTGCCACCGTCTGGAGCAGCAGATGAATTCTAAAATAAAGAAATATCTGTCTACATACAGCTCTGTCAAATGCATCTCATGCAAATCTCAATGCGGATCTCGCCATCTAAATGCAGCATGCATCTACCCCCATGCTGAATTAATTCAGCCATACAGATGTCCAAAATGCAGTTGTCAATGCAGCCAGCACAGATGCAGTTTTTTCAATGCAGCCAGCACCGGTCTCCCCATGCAGCCATGTGTCATGCAAATAATAAAGCTTCTTTATCTCATTTATCAATTCATAGCCTCCATGAAGTCAAGCCATACATACTTGTCACCATCATGTGTTTATAAACAACACATGTCATTATCCTATGCCTCACTCACATAAAGGTCATTCGTATGCTCTCATTTTGTAGAATTATAAAAAATTCCAAAAGTCCACATTTGTGAGCTATGGATTACTATTCTTATTAAAGTATTCCATAGACCACTATTCCAAATAAAGTATTATGGAATTCGAAGTCAACATTTCAGACTCAAGTCCCTGCAGTCTCCGCAGCTTCAGCTGAGCTTACAGTATATCCTGCACCCTGCAGCAAATACAGCGATAAATTTATCAGCCGACTGTCAGACGCATGCAGCAGCAACAGTGATAAAGTCTGTCAGCAATGAAGTCAGTAATACAGTTCACTCATGCAGCAGCAACAGTAATGCATATTATATGCGACAGTGATACAGTACAAATGACGTATACATCTTATCCCATTGCGGATTTCAAATACATTTCAAATGTAATTCAGTATGAAGGTCTATAAATAGGGATTGTGAGCCCTTGTCTCACATCATCAAATACTTACACTTGTAAATTTTCCGCTTTCTTTCCCTTCTTTCAATTCAGTCTTACTTAGAGTTTACTAGTTCGGTCCCGGTCTCGTCGAATTGGTATCAGAGCTAATCCCAATTGAAGATATTCCTTTTCCTCTTGGATGCATCTTTCTTCACCTTGTTTCTACCCTGTAAAAATTCACGAGATAGAAAATCGGGAAGAGAATTTGAAGAACCTTTTATATATTCAATGTCAAAATCAAAAATAGCAAGTAAAGCTTGCCAACGAGCAAAAATTTGTTTTGATGCAAGGTTTTTGACATCATTTTCCAAAACTTCTTTTGCTGATTTGCAATCAATTCGTAAGAGGAATTTTTGATTCAAAATATCACTTTGAAATTTGAGTATGCATGAGACTATGGCAAGGACTTCTTTCTTTATTGTAGAGTAATTTTGTTGAGTAGTATTCCAAGTGCCAGAATAAAATCTAATAATTTGTTCCTTTGATTGTGCGGATCTTTGAAGTAGGATTCCACCAAATCCTATTTCTGAAGCATCTGTTTGGATTATTTTAAATAAATCTGGATTTGAAATATTTAAGCATGGTAATGTTTTCACTTTTTGTTTTATTTTTTGTATTGCTTCTGTATGTTGAGGAGTCCATTGTTCTGCCGAATTTTTTAAACATTTTTGTAAAAGATTTCTTTCTTTAGAGAGGTTTTGATAAAAATCAGAGACATAATTTAAACACCCTAAAAATCTTTGTAATTGTTTTTTATCGGTGATTTCATCAGGGAAATTGTCAGCAAATTTGATTACTCTTTCAACAGGAGTTATCATTTTGTTTGATATTTTATAGCCAAGAAATTGTATTTCTGTTTGAAAAAGTTTTATTTTTCTTTGAGAAAGGACTAAGCCATTTTTCTTTATGATCCATTTGAAAGTCTTTAAATGTTTCCAGTGATCATCAATAGATTTAGAAAAAATTAAAATATCATCAATGTAAACAATTGAGAAATTTTTATAAGGGTGAAAGATTTCATTCATCATTTCTTGGAAGGCTGAAGGAGCATTTTTTAGCCCAAAAGGCATGACGTTCCATTCATAATGGCCAAAAGGGACAGTAAAGGCGGTTTTATAACGATCATTTTCTTCGACCTGTATTTGCCAAAATCCTGATTTGAGATCAAATTTTGAAAATATAAAAGCTTCATATAAACGAGTAATAAGATCTTGTTTATTAGGAATTGGATATCTAATTGATTGAAGGACTTTATTTAATGGTTTATAATTGATGACGAGGCGAGGAGCCCCTCGTTCCTTTTCAGGAGCATTTTCAACATAAAAGGCTGCACAACTCCAAGGAGAATGTGATTTGCGGATTAATTTCTTTTGAAGTAAATCTTTAATTTCTTTATCACATAAGTCTAAGAGTCTAGGACTCATTTGAGATGGTCTTGCTTTAGTAGGAATATCTCTTTCATTAAAAGTAGAAATATATGGTAAGGATACTAGATGCTTTTTTCGATGCCAAAAGGCAGAAGGTATTTCAGAACAACATTCATTTATTAGAGAGGTTTGAAAATTATTAATTTTATTTTCAGATGAATTTGATTTTAATTGATCTTCAATTCGACAGAGATAAATGTCATTTTTAAGATTTTCAATATATTTTTCTTTATTAGATATGAGTAGATTTATTTGATTGATTTTTCCAATATTTGAAAGTATAGAAACAGGTTGAAAATTAAGATTAGAAATTTTTTCAAAAGAGTTTTCTTCAATAAATTGTTTGAGAGTAATAGCATTAATGATGAATTTGTCTTGAGCACTTAATACATTTATTGAGGAATAGGAAGGATGTAATTCATTATGTTCTTCATGATCAGAGATGTTTTCTTCGAGATGAGTTTGTAAAATTGATGTTTTCGAGGTAGAGTCTGTAGAGAAGGATTTGTTTATAGAAGTTGTATTTAATGTATTTAATGTAGTAGTTGACTCTTTAGGAACTAAATTGAGAGTAGGTTGCGGGAAACTAGTTTTTAAAGAATTATTTATTTCTTTATGTTTTATAGTTTCTAAAGGGGGGTGAACCGATTCAACTTTACCTTTCTCGGTTTCCCAGGTTTGTGTGGATTTATTAATTGTCATCATTATAGTTCCTTTTTTATTTATTTTGGACGAAAGCCAATCAAAGAAAGGGATATTTCGCCGTTCTTGATTCATTTGTTCATACCATAATTCTTTTACTTGAGATCGTTCAAATTTAGAGAATTTGGTAAAAAACCATTTTGTCTTTGGATGTTTTAATAAATCTTGTTGAAGGAATTGTTTATCAATTTTGAAATCATGTATTACTTCATTAGATTCATGAATTAAGGAAATTGTATTAATTGATGCATTAAAATCGGATTCAGTTAATTTTACTGATTGTATATCTTCATCTTTTGCGCCTGAATAAACAGGGAAAGCTATGCCTGTAGGATGTATTGGGGGTGATGTGGGAATAGATGTTTGATGAAAATTAGAAGAGGCTGATTTATAAGATCCAGCGTCTGAAGGGATTGATCTTTTTGTGGATGAAAAGTGTGATCTTGGTGTATTGGCAAAATTTATTGTTACTTTTCCAGATGGATGTTCTGTAATAGATTCAACATCTTCATTAATTAAAGGGGTGATTTGTTGAGCTTCATCAAGCTCCCATTTTCCAGAAAGATTTACATCTTCCCATGTGATGAGTTTGGGGGTGGTGACTTTATTTCGAAAATTTGTAAGGAATAAGGTGGTTACTCCTTTGATTTGAGATGAATATGCTATTTCAGGGATAATTGTATTCATTGCTTTATAATAAATTCTGTATACTATTGCAACATTTTGAGATTGAGGTTTCATATTGAATCCTTTTGTATGTATTCCTAAAGTGATGGCTTCATGAGCACCGGGATCACTGAGTGATACGGTGTAATTGGGGAAACAATTAAAAAAGGCAGGGCCGTCATGAAGACTGGCTTCTACCATCCCTATTAGGGAATCTCTGAATGAATTATGTCTTCTATCTCGAACATATGCGAGACAGGATGTATTCAAACCAAGTCTGGTTAATGGCTTTATTGCAACTTGAACAAGTGCTAGATGCATGTATTTGTATTTTGATTTATGGATTTCAATTTTTTCTGCAGGAATGACCTGTAGATTTTCTTCATTTTGCTGTATTGAGAGGGTTTCTTCAACCGTCTTTATTACATAATTTGATTTTTGTATGAAAGATCCTTCTTTATAAATTTCTTTTAAAGAGACTTTAGGTATTGTCCAATCTTGGATTGATTTTTCTAAATCATCAAAACTTATTTCTTCAAGATTTTTAATTGAAATTTTATTTATTATTGGCATGATGGATGATGAAGCAGAAGAAGAATTAGAAGCTGTGTTAGAAGATGAATTTCTTCCGAATGATCTAAAAATTCCAGACATCATTAATGAATGATAATCACTAATCAGAATGATTGGTGGCCTGTCAACGATTTACGCCACAAAGCCCTAAACGCTCTCCTGGCTAACGGGCAACAAAGGCGACGCGACAAGGGGGCCTCGGACCCAAATCACTCCTTTTAGCAACAACAACCAATTAACTCTATCTAGTCAAGTTAGATCAAAATTCAGAAATGCAGCTACCTAACATAGATTCGATTCTACTATGCAAACAACAAACAAATAACCAAAGAAGGAAAGAGACATGATGCATGCAAAATTTTGCAAATAAATTGAAATAATTGAAAGCTTAAAGAGCTATCAAAATGGATGAAGGAATTGATACTTCATTGATAAAATATTTCTTACAATAAGAGAAGACTGGGATGGCTCTGATACCAATTCGACGAGACCGGGACCGAACCAGTAAACTCTAAGTAAGACTGAATTGAAAGAAGGGAAAGAAAGCGGAAAATTTACAAGTGTAAGTATTTGATGATGTGAGACAAGGGCTCACAATCCCTATTTATAGACCTTCATACTGAATTACATTTGAAATGTATTTGAAATCCGCAATGGGATAAGATGTATACGTCATTTGTACTGTATCACTGTCGCATATAATATGCATTACTGTTGCTGCTGCATGAGTGAACTGTATTACTGACTTCATTGCTGACAGACTTTATCACTGTTGCTGCTGCATGCGTCTGACAGTCGGCTGATAAATTTATCGCTGTATTTGCTGCAGGGTGCAGGATATACTGTAAGCTCAGCTGAAGCTGCGGAGACTGCAGGGACTTGAGTCTGAAATGTTGACTTCGAATTCCATAATACTTTATTTGGAATAGTGGTCTATGGAATACTTTAATAAGAATAGTAATCCATAGCTCACAAATGTGGACTTTTGGAATTTTTTATAATTCTACAAAATGAGAGCATACGAATGACCTTTATGTGAGTGAGGCATAGGATAATGACATGTGTTGTTTATAAACACATGATGGTGACAAGTATGTATGGCTTGACTTCATGGAGGCTATGAATTGATAAATGAGATAAAGAAGCTTTATTATTTGCATGACACATGGCTGCATGGGGAGACCGGTGCTGGCTGCATTGAAAAAACTGCATCTGTGCTGGCTGCATTGACAACTGCATTTTGGACATCTGTATGGCTGAATTAATTCAGCATGGGGGTAGATGCATGCTGCATTTAGATGGCGAGATCCGCATTGAGATTTGCATGAGATGCATTTGACAGAGCTGTATGTAGACAGATATTTCTTTATTTTAGAATTCATCTGCTGCTCCAGACGGTGGCAGTGTTGCATCAGAATCATCTTTATTGACGGAACCATGAGAAGAAGATACTTCTTGAACGAATCCGCTGTATTTATTCATAAGGGGATTTCTGAGAAATAAAATTTCATTCTGCATACGCTGAATTTCTTTGAGAAGATCCATATGCTGCTGAGTATTGATTGGAGTTGCAGGAGATGAGGTTGTACCATGAACAGCATCTTTGAAGCTCTTTGATAATTTTGGATTAGGAGTGATCTGCTTCTTGATTTGAGGAATAGCGGTATTGGGTTGTATAATAAGAGAAGCTTGAGGAGAGGAATGATGAGATTTATTGAGAAATTGAGAAACGTCAAATTTATCCCACCATTTAATATAAGAAATACGAACAAAACATGATAGCTTCATTTCTTGGGATTTACCATATTCCCATCGGAAAATCCATGGAATAGTGGATGAAGAAATAAATTTTAAGAAAGAATATGAAGGTTCAGCAATTTCAAAACTGGATTGAGATTCAAATGCTTGATAATAGCTTAATAAAGCTTCTGGAAGGATGCAGGATTGAGCACCAAAACGGAGCCACCAATTATGCCAGAACCAACAAGGAATATTTTGATTGCATTTGGATGAAAAGCTAAGGTACCAAGAATGAGATCGTTTTGAATTTTGATATAATAAAGTATATTCCCAAGCATTCATATAGTCATAGTAGTCATAGGGCCAAGAACTCCCATTGGGATTGGTGACAGTTTTTGGTGAGAATAGATTGTCGGCCCAATCAGTGATTGTATGAATATGCATAATCTTTATTTTTGAAAAGGCATGTTCTCCATCTCTATCTTCATGAGTGATGATAGCACTTTTTGACTGAATTAGAATAGCTTCATAGTACTTGTGAGAAATATTGGGGGCTTTTGGAACAAAATGGCAATTTTTTCTGTAGAGTTTTGAGAGAATTTGATCAATTGTAAGGTTGGCATGGATTTTATCATCAAGGAAGAAAAGGGCATATTCAAAGATCTTTATGTATTGAGATTTTTTGAAAGGATTGGAACGATAGGGTGCTTGCAGCATGGGAGAAGGATTTAAGGCATTGAATTTATTGTTGGAAAGAATATTTATTGTATCAATGACTGGATTTTTTCCTTTTCCTCTTGGATGCATCTTTCTTCACCTTGTTTCTACCCTGTAAAAATTCACGAGATAGAAAATCGGGAAGAGAATTTGAAGAACCTTTTATATATTCAATGTCAAAATCAAAAATAGCAAGTAAAGCTTGCCAACGAGCAAAAATTTGTTTTGATGCAAGGTTTTTGACATCATTTTCCAAAACTTCTTTTGCTGATTTGCAATCAATTCGTAAGAGGAATTTTTGATTCAAAATATCACTTTGAAATTTGAGTATGCATGAGACTATGGCAAGGACTTCTTTCTTTATTGTAGAGTAATTTTGTTGAGTAGTATTCCAAGTGCCAGAATAAAATCTAATAATTTGTTCCTTTGATTGTGCGGATCTTTGAAGTAGGATTCCACCAAATCCTATTTCTGAAGCATCTGTTTGGATTATTTTAAATAAATCTGGATTTGAAATATTTAAGCATGGTAATGTTTTCACTTTTTGTTTTATTTTTTGTATTGCTTCTGTATGTTGAGGAGTCCATTGTTCTGCCGAATTTTTTAAACATTTTTGTAAAAGATTTCTTTCTTTAGAGAGGTTTTGATAAAAATCAGAGACATAATTTAAACACCCTAAAAATCTTTGTAATTGTTTTTTATCGGTGATTTCATCAGGGAAATTGTCAGCAAATTTGATTACTCTTTCAACAGGAGTTATCATTTTGTTTGATATTTTATAGCCAAGAAATTGTATTTCTGTTTGAAAAAGTTTTATTTTTCTTTGAGAAAGGACTAAGCCATTTTTCTTTATGATCCATTTGAAAGTCTTTAAATGTTTCCAGTGATCATCAATAGATTTAGAAAAAATTAAAATATCATCAATGTAAACAATTGAGAAATTTTTATAAGGGTGAAAGATTTCATTCATCATTTCTTGGAAGGCTGAAGGAGCATTTTTTAGCCCAAAAGGCATGACGTTCCATTCATAATGGCCAAAAGGGACAGTAAAGGCGGTTTTATAACGATCATTTTCTTCGACCTGTATTTGCCAAAATCCTGATTTGAGATCAAATTTTGAAAATATAAAAGCTTCATATAAACGAGTAATAAGATCTTGTTTATTAGGAATTGGATATCTAATTGATTGAAGGACTTTATTTAATGGTTTATAATTGATGACGAGGCGAGGAGCCCCTCGTTCCTTTTCAGGAGCATTTTCAACATAAAAGGCTGCACAACTCCAAGGAGAATGTGATTTGCGGATTAATTTCTTTTGAAGTAAATCTTTAATTTCTTTATCACATAAGTCTAAGAGTCTAGGACTCATTTGAGATGGTCTTGCTTTAGTAGGAATATCTCTTTCATTAAAAGTAGAAATATATGGTAAGGATACTAGATGCTTTTTTCGATGCCAAAAGGCAGAAGGTATTTCAGAACAACATTCATTTATTAGAGAGGTTTGAAAATTATTAATTTTATTTTCAGATGAATTTGATTTTAATTGATCTTCAATTCGACAGAGATAAATGTCATTTTTAAGATTTTCAATATATTTTTCTTTATTAGATATGAGTAGATTTATTTGATTGATTTTTCCAATATTTGAAAGTATAGAAACAGGTTGAAAATTAAGATTAGAAATTTTTTCAAAAGAGTTTTCTTCAATAAATTGTTTGAGAGTAATAGCATTAATGATGAATTTGTCTTGAGCACTTAATACATTTATTGAGGAATAGGAAGGATGTAATTCATTATGTTCTTCATGATCAGAGATGTTTTCTTCGAGATGAGTTTGTAAAATTGATGTTTTCGAGGTAGAGTCTGTAGAGAAGGATTTGTTTATAGAAGTTGTATTTAATGTATTTAATGTAGTAGTTGACTCTTTAGGAACTAAATTGAGAGTAGGTTGCGGGAAACTAGTTTTTAAAGAATTATTTATTTCTTTATGTTTTATAGTTTCTAAAGGGGGGTGAACCGATTCAACTTTACCTTTCTCGGTTTCCCATGTTTGTGTGGATTTATTAATTGTCATCATTATAGTTCCTTTTTTATTTATTTTTGACGAAAGCCAATCAAAGAAAGGGATATTTCGCCGTTCTTGATTCATTTGTTCATACCATAATTTTTTTACTTGAGATCGTTCAAATTTAGAGAATTTGGTAAAAAACCATTTTGTCTTTGGATGTTTTAATAAATCTTGTTGAAGGAATTGTTTATGAATTTTGAAATCATGTATTTCGTCATTAGATTCATGAATTAAGGAAATTGTATTAATTGATGCATTAAAATCGGATTCAGTTAATTTTACTGATTGTATATCTTCATCTTTTGCGTCTGAATAAACAGGGAAAGCTATGCCTGTAGGATGTATTGGGGGTGATGTGGGCATAGATGTTTGATGAAAATTAGAAGAAGCGGATTTATAAGATCCAGCGTCTGAAGGGATTGATCTTTTTGTGGATGAAAAGTGTGATCTTGGTGTATTGGCAAAATTTATTGTTACTTTTCCAGATGGATGTTCTGTAATAGATTCAACATCTTCATTAATTAAAGGGGTGATTTGTTGAGCTTCATCAAGCTCCCATTTTCCAGAAAGATTTACATCTTCCCATGTGATGAGTTTGGGGGTGGTGACTTTATTTCGAAAATTTGTAAGGAATAAGGTGGTTACTCCTTTGATTTGAGATGAATATGCTATTTCAGGGACAATTGTATTCATTGCTTTATAATAAATTCTGTATACTATTGCAACATTTTGAGATTGAGGTTTCATATTGAATCCTTTTGTATGTATTCCTAGAGTGATGGCTTCATGAGCACCGGGATCACTGAGTGATACGGTGTAATTGGGAAAACAATTAAAAAAGGCAGGGCCGTCATGAAGACTGGCTTCTACCATCCCTATTAGGGAATCTCTGAATGAATTATGTCTTCTATCTCGAACATATGCGAGACAGGATGTATTCAAACCAAGTCTGGTTAAGTGCTATATGCATGTATTTGTATTTTGATTTATGGATTTCAATTTTTTCTGCAGGAATGACCTGTAGATTTTCTTCATTTTGCTGTATTGAGAGGGTTTCTTCAACCGTCTTTATTACATAATTTGATTTTTGTATGAAAGATCCTTCTTTATAAATTTCTTTTAAAGAGACTTTAGGTATTGTCCAATCTTGGATTGATTTTTCTAAATCATCAAAACTTATTTCTTCAAGATTTTTAATTGAAATTTTATTTATTATTGGCATGATGGATGATGAAGCAGAAGAAGAAGTAGAAGCTGTGTTAGAAGATGAATTTCTTCCGAATGATCTAAAAATTCCAGACATCATTAATTAATTATAATCACTAATCAGAATGATTGGTGGCCTGTCAACGATTTACGCCACAAAGCCCTAAACGCTCTCCTGGCTAACGGGCAACAAAGGCGACGCGACAAGGGGGCCTCGGACCCAAATCACTCCTTTTAGCAACAACAACCAATTAACTCTATCTAGTCAAGTTAGATCAAAATTCAGAAATGCAGCTACCTAACATAGATTCGATTCTACTATGCAAACAACAAACAAATAACCAAAGAAGGAAAGAGACATGATGCATGCAAAATTTTGCAAATAAATTGAAATAATTGAAAGCTTAAAGAGCTATCAAAATGGATAAAGGAATTGATACTTCATTGATAAAATATTTCTTACAATAAGAGAAGACTGGGATGGCTCTGATACCAATTCGACGAGACCGGGACCGAACCAGTAAACTCTAAGTAAGACTGAATTGAAAGAAGGGAAAGAAAGCGGAAAATTTACAAGTGTAAGTATTTGATGATGTGAGACAAGGGCTCACAATCCCTATTTATAGACCTTCATACTGAATTACATTTGAAATGTATTTGAGATCCGCAATAGGATAAGATGTATACGTCATTTGTACTGTATCTCTGTCGCATATAATATGCATTACTGTTGCTGCTGCATGAGTGAGATGACTTTATTGCTGACGGACGTTATTGAAATTGCTGCTGCATGCGTCTGACAGTCGGCGGAGAAATTATCGCTGTATTTGCTGCAGGGGGCAGGATATACTGTATACTCAGCTGACGCGGCGGAGACTGCAGGCACTTGAGACTGAATTGTTGGCTTTAAATTCCTTAATACTTTATTTGAAATAGTAGTCTATGGAATACTTTAATAAGAATAGTAATCCATAGCTCACAAATGTGGACTTTTGGAATTTTTTATACTTTTTTCAAATGAAAGCATTCGAAAGAACTTTATATGAGTGAGGCACATGAAAATGACATGTATTGTTTATAAAAGCATGATGGTGACAAGAATTTATGGCTTGACTTCATGGAAGCTAGGAATTGATGAATGAGATAATGAAGCTTCATTATTTGCAGGACACATGGCTGCATGGGGAGAGCTGTGCTGACTTTGGGGACTGCATTGAAAATTGCATTCGGACATCTGTATTGCTGAATTAATTCTGCATGGGGGAAGATGCATGCTGTATTCGATGGCGAGATCTGCATTGAAATTTGCATGATATTGCTGCATGTGCTGGATTTTAATCATTTATGAGGTAGTAATCTGGTGGTTGTGGACTGGGGGTCCATACTCCATAATCATTTTCTCTTTGGAAGAGCTTGATAAGCTGTCTCTTTGTTCTTTCAGTAATATGAAGAGACGATGCATTTTGAAATGTTTCTAGAATTTCATCAAGAACTGTATGGCCAGCTCGAAAGGGATCACAATAAACAAATGTATCTTCTGCAAGATCTTCATCAATGCAGACGACGCGACGACCATCGCTCCAGATTCCCTTAAAAGTACGAGCAAATTCGAAATGTCTTTTGAGATTGATGAATCTTTGATTTTGATCAGCTTGAATATTGTAGAATTGTAGACGCTCCAGGCTGTAACTGAGATCTGCAGCATCTGAGGATTCAAATTGTTCTGCTTGATTCCAATTGCGATCAGGAAGATGTTCATAATCATTGATTGGAAGGCTGTATTTCTGACAGAATAAATCTCCGTCTTCATAATTCATAAGGATCCATAATTGATATGGTTGATAAAACCGGAATTCATCTCTTTCTCCAAGAGTGGAAGAGATTGTCATGAGAAGATTGCGCTTGGTGATGCCAAGGCAACTGAGAGCATATTTGACAATTGCAGGCAACTGTCGATGAATTGCTAAATTGTCTCTGTCGAGAATGAATCGATGAACTAGACCTTGTTCAATATAAGAAATATCAAATTCATCAGCGGGCAGGAACATCTTTGGAAAACCAGTGGCCCAGCTGAGATAGGATGCTTGATTAATTAGTCGCTCCATGATCTGACAAGAGAGAGTTTCCTCTCTAATTCTTGCAGATACCAATTGGGATCATCAAAGATATTGCATATCTTTATAGATATTTATAGATATTTATTGTAACTGA
The DNA here is from genome assembly GCA_038049695.1 of Cinnamomum chago. Taxonomy (NCBI): domain Eukaryota; kingdom Viridiplantae; phylum Streptophyta; class Magnoliopsida; order Laurales; family Lauraceae; genus Cinnamomum; species Cinnamomum chago. Next base: position 32,986,977 of record CP142453.1, read on the forward strand.
AAAAGTAACATTCAATCAATTAGATATCCAATTCCTAATAAACAAGATCTTATTACTCGTTTATATGAAGCTTTTATATTTTCAAAATTTGATCTCAAATCAGGATTTTGGCAAATACAGGTCGAAGAAAATGATCGTTATAAAACCGCCTTTACTGTCCCTTTTGGCCATTATGAATGGAACGTCATGCCTTTTGGGCTAAAAAATGCTCCTTCAGCCTTCCAAGAAATGATGAATGAAATCTTTCACCCTTATAAAAATTTCTCAATTGTTTACATTGATGATATTTTAATTTTTTCTAAATCTATTGATGATCACTGGAAACATTTAAAGACTTTCAAATGGATCATAAAGAAAAATGGCTTAGTCCTTTCTCAAAGAAAAATAAAACTTTTTCAAACAGAAATACAATTTCTTGGCTATAAAATATCAAACAAAATGATAACTCCTGTTGAAAGAGTAATCAAATTTGCTGACAATTTCCCTGATGAAATCACCGATAAAAAACAATTACAAAGATTTTTAGGGTGTTTAAATTATGTCTCTGATTTTTATCAAAACCTCTCTAAAGAAAGAAATCTTTTACAAAAATGTTTAAAAAATTCGGCAGAACAATGGACTCCTCAACATACAGAAGCAATACAAAAAATAAAATAAAAAGTGAAAACATTACCATGCTTAAATATTTCAAATCCAGATTTATTTAAAATAATCCAAACAGATGCTTCAGAAATAGGATTTGGTGGAATCCTACTTCAAAGATCCGCACAATCAAAGGAACAAATTATTAGATTTTATTCTGGCACTTGGAATACTACTCAACAAAATTACTCTACAATAAAGAAAGAAGTCCTTGCCATAGTCTCATGCATACTCAAATTTCAAAGTGATATTTTGAATCAAAAATTCCTCTTACGAATTGATTGCAAATCTGCAAAAGAAGTTTTGGAAAATGATGTCAAAAACCTTGCATCAAAACAAATTTTTGCTCGTTGGCAAGCTTTACTTGCTATTTTTGATTTTGACATTGAATATATAAAAGGTTCTTCAAATTCTCTTCCCGATTTTCTATCTCGTGAATTTTTACAGGGTAGAAACAAGGTGAAGAAAGATGCATCCAAGAGGAAAAGGAAAAAATCCAGTCATTGATACAATAAATATTCTTTCCAACAATAAATTCAATGCCTTAAATCCTTCTCCCATGCTGCAAGCACCCTATCGTTCCAATCCTTTCAAAAAATCTCAATACATAAAGATCTTTGAATATGCCCTTTTCTTCCTTGATGATAAAATCCATGCCAACCTTACAATTGATCAAATTCTCTCAAAACTCTACAGAAAAAATTGCCATTTTGTTCCAAAAGCCCCCAATATTTCTCACAAGTACTATGAAGCTATTCTAATTCAGTCAAAAAGTGCTATCATCACTCATGAAGATAGAGATGGAGAACATGCCTTTTCAAAAATAAAGATTATGCATATTCATACTATCACTGATTGGGCCGACAATCTATTTTCACCAAAAACTGTCACCAATCCCAATGGGAGCTCTTGGCCCTATGATTACTATGACTATATGAATGCTTGGGAATATACTTTATTATATCAAAATTCAAAACGATCCCATTCTTGGTACCTTAGCTTTTCATCCAAATGCAATCAAAATATTCCTTGTTGGTTCTGGCATAATTGGTGGCTCCGTTTTGGTGCACAATCCTGCATCCTTCCAGAAGCTTTATTAAGCTATTATCAAGCATTTGAATCTCAATCTAGTTTTGAAATTGCTGAACCTTCATATTCCTTCTTAAAATTTATTTCTTCATCCACTATTCCATGGATTTTCCGATGGGAATATGGTAAATCCCAAGAAATGAAGCCATCATGTTTTGTTCGTATTTCTTATATTAAATGGTGGGATAAATTTGACGTTTCTCAATTTCTCAATAAATCTCATCATTCCTCTCCTCAAGCTTCTCTTAGTATACAACCGAATACAGCTATTCCTCAAATCAAAAAGCAGATTACTCCTAATCCAAATTTATCAAAAAGCTTCAAAGATGTTGTTCATGGTACAACCTCATCTCCTGCAACTCCAATCAATACTCAGCAGCATATGGATCTTCTCAAAGAAATTCAGCGAATGCAGAATGAAATTTTATTTCTCAGAAATCCCCTTATGAATAAATACAGCGGTTTCGTTCAAGAAGTATCTTCTTCTCATGGTTCCGTCAATAAAGATGATTCTGATGCAACACTGCCACCGTCTGGAGCAGCAGATGAATTCTAAAATAAAGAAATATCTGTCTACATACAGCTCTATCAAATGCATCTCATGCAAATTTCAATGCAGATCTCGCTATCGAATACAGCCTTCATCCACCTCCATGCAGAATTAATTCAGCAATACAGATGTCCGAATGCAATTTTCAATGCAGTCCCCAAAGTCAGCACAGCTCTCCCCATGCAGCCATGTGTCCTGCAAATAATGAAGCTTCATTATCTCATTCATCAATTCCTAGCCTCCATGAAGTCAAGCCATAATTTCTAGTCACCATCATGCTTTTATAAACAATACATGTCATTTTCATGTGCCTCACTCATATAAAGTTCTTTCGAATGCTTTCATTTGAAAAAAGTATAAAAAATTCCAAAAGTCCACATTTGTGAGCTATGGATTACTATTCTTATTAAAGTATTCCATAGACCACTATTCCAAATAAAGTATTATGGAATTCGAAGTCAACATTTCAGACTCAAGTCCCTGCAGTCTCCGCAGCTTCAGCTGAGCTTACAGTATATCCTGCACCCTGCAGCAAATACAGCGATAAATTTATCAGCCGACTGTCAGACGCATGCAGCAGCAACAGTGATAAAGTCTGTCAGCAATGAAGTCAGTAATACAGTTCACTCATGCAGCAGCAACAGTAATGCATATTATATGCGACAGTGATACAGTACAAATGACGTATACATCTTATCCCATTGCGGATTTCAAATACATTTCAAATGTAATTCAGTATGAAGGTCTATAAATAGGGATTGTGAGCCCTTGTCTCACATCATCAAATACTTACACTTGTAAATTTTCCGCTTTCTTTCCCTTCTTTCAATTCAGTCTTACTTAGAGTTTACTGGTTCGGTCCCGGTCTCGTCGAATTGGTATCAGAGACATCCCAGTCTTCTCTTATTGTAAGAAATATTTTATCAATGAAGTATCAATTCCTTTATCCATTTTGATAGCTCTTTAAGCTTTCAATTATTTCAATTTATTTGCAAAATTTTGCATGCATCATGTCTCTTTCCTTCTTTGGTTATTTGTTTGTTGTTTGCATAGTAGATTCGAATCTATGTTAGGTAGCTGCATTTCTGAATTTTGATCTAACTTGACTAGATAGAGTTAATTGGTTGTTGTTGCTAAAAGGAGTGATTTGGGTCCGAGGCCCCCTTGTCGCGTCGCCTTTGTTGCCCGTTAGCCAGGAGAGCGTTTAGGGCTTTGTGGCGTAAATCGTTGACAGGCCACCAATCATTCTGATTAGTGATTATAATTAATTAATGATGTCTAGAATTTTTAGATCATTCGGAAGAAATTCATCTTCTAACACAGCTTCTAATTCTTCTTCTGCATCATCATCCATCATGCCAATAATCAATAAAATTTCAATTAAAAATCTTGAAGAAATAAGTTTTGATGATTTAGAAAAATCAATCCAAGATTGGACAATACCTAAAGTCTCTTTAAAAGAAATTTATAAAGAAGGATCTTTCATACAAAAATCAAATTATGTAATAAAGACGGTTGAAGAAACCCTCTCAATACAGCAAAATGAAGAAAATCTACAGGTCATTCCTGCAGAAAAAATTGAAATCCATAAATCAAAATACAAATACATGCATATAGCACTTGTTCAAGTTGCAATAAAGCCATTAACCAGACTTGGTTTGAATACATCCTGTCTCGCATATGTTCGAGATAGAAGACATAATTCATTCAGAGATTCCCTAATAGGGATGGTAGAAGCCAGTCTTCATGACGGCCCTGCCTTTTTTAATTGTTTTCCCAATTACACCGTATCACTCAGTGATCCCGGTGCTCATGAAGCCATCACTCTAGGAATACATACAAAAGGATTCAATATGAAACCTCAATCTCAAAATGTTGCAATAGTATACAGAATTTATTATAAAGCAATGAATACAATTGTCCCTGAAATAGCATATTCATCTCAAATCAAAGGAGTAACCACCTTATTCCTTACAAATTTTCGAAATAAAGTCACCACCCCCAAACTCATCACATGGGAAGATGTAAATCTTTCTGGAAAATGGGAGCTTGATGAAGCTCAACAAATCACCCCTTTAATTAATGAAGATGTTGAATCTATTACAGAACATCCATCTGGAAAAGTAACAATAAATTTTGCCAATACACCAAGATCACACTTTTCATCCACAAAAAGATCAATCCCTTCAGACGCTGGATCTTATAAATCAGCCTCTTCTAATTTTCATCAAACATCTATTCCCACATCACCCCCAATACATCCTACAGGCATAGCTTTCCCTGTTTATTCAGGCGCAAAAGATGAAGATATACAATCAGTAAAATTAACTGAATCCGATTTTAATGCATCAATTAATACAATTTCCTTAATTCATGAATCTAATGAAGTAATACATGATTTCAAAATTGATAAACAATTCCTTCAACAAGATTTATTAAAACATCCAAAAACAAAATGGTTTTTTACCAAATTCTCTAAATTTGAGAGATCTCAAGTCAAAGACTTATGGTATGAACAAATGAATCAAGAAAGGCGAAATATCCCTTTCTTTGATTGGCTTTCGTCAAAAATAAATAAAAAAGGAACTATAATGATGACAATTAATAAATCCACACAAACATGGGAAACCGAGAAAGGTAAAGTTGAATCGGTTCACCCCCCTTTAGAAACTATAAAACATAAAGAAATAAATAATTCTTTAAAAACTAGTTTCCCGCAACCTACTCTCAATTTAGTTCCTAAAGAGTCAACTACTACATTAAATACATTAAATACAACTTCTATAAACAAATCCTTCTCTACAGACTCTACCTCGAAAACATCAATTTTACAAACTCATCTCGAAGAAAACATCTCTGATCATGAAGAACATAATGAATTACATCCTTCCTATTCCTCAATAAATGTATTAAGTGCTCAAGACAAATTCATCATTAATGCTATTACTCTCAAACAATTTATTGAAGAAAACTCTTTTGAAAAAATTTCTAATCTTAATTTTCAACCTGTTTCTATACTTTCAAATATTGGAAAAATCAATCAAATAAATCTACTCATATCTAATAAAGAAAAATATATTGAAAATCTTAAAAATGACATTTATCTCTGTCGAATTGAAGATCAATTAAAATCAAATTCATCTGAAAATAAAATTAATAATTTTCAAACCTCTCTAATAAATGAATGTTGTTCTGAAATACCTTCTGCCTTTTGGCATCGAAAAAAGCATCTAGTATCCTTACCATATATTTCTACTTTTAATGAAAGAGATATTCCTACTAAAGCAAGACCATCTCAAATGAGTCCTAGACTCTTAGACTTATGTGATAAAGAAATTAAAGATTTACTTCAAAAGAAATTAATCCGCAAATCACATTCTCCTTGGAGTTGTGCAGCCTTTTATGTTGAAAATGCTCCTGAAAAGGAACGAGGGGCTCCTCGCCTCGTCATCAATTATAAACCATTAAATAAAGTCCTTCAATCAATTAGATATCCAATTCCTAATAAACAAGATCTTATTACTCGTTTATATGAAGCTTTTATATTTTCAAAATTTGATCTCAAATCAGGATTTTGGCAAATACAGGTCGAAGAAAATGATTGTTATAAAACCGCCTTTACTGTCCCTTTTGGCCATTATGAATGGAACGTCATGCCTTTTGGGCTAAAAAATGCTCCTTCAGCCTTCCAAGAAATGATGAATGAAATCTTTCACCCTTATAAAAATTTCTCAATTGTTTACATTGATGATATTTTAATTTTTTCTAAATCTATTGATGATCACTGGAAACATTTAAAGACTTTCAAATGGATCATAAAGAAAAATGGCTTAGTCCTTTCTCAAAGAAAAATAAAACTTTTTCAAACAGAAATACAATTTCTTGGCTATAAAATATCAAACAAAATGATAACTCCTGTTGAAAGAGTAATCAAATTTGCTGACAATTTCCCTGATGAAATCACCGATAAAAAACAATTACAAAGATTTTTAGGGTGTTTAAATTATGTCTCTGATTTTTATCAAAACCTCTCTAAAGAAAGAAATCTTTTACAAAAATGTTTAAAAAATTCGGCAGAACAATGGACTCCTCAACATACAGAAGCAATACAAAAAATAAAACAAAAAGTGAAAACATTACCATGCTTAAATATTTCAAATCCAGATTTATTTAAAATAATCCAAACAGATGCTTCAGAAATAGGATTTGGTGGAATCCTACTTCAAAGATCCGCACAATCAAAGGAACAAATTATTAGATTTTATTCTGGCACTTGGAATACTACTCAACAAAATTACTCTACAATAAAGAAAGAAGTCCTTGCCATAGTCTCATGCATACTCAAATTTCAAAGTGATATTTTGAATCAAAAATTCCTCTTACGAATTGATTGCAAATCAGCAAAAGAAGTTTTGGAAAATGATGTCAAAAACCTTGCATCAAAACAAATTTTTGCTCGTTGGCAAGCTTTACTTGCTATTTTTGATTTTGACATTGAATATATAAAAGGTTCTTCAAATTCTCTTCCCGATTTTCTATCTCGTGAATTTTTACAGGGTAGAAACAAGGTGAAGAAAGATGCATCCAAGAGGAAAAGGAAAAAATCCAGTCATTGATACAATAAATATTCTTTCCAACAATAAATTCAATGCCTTAAATCCTTCTCCCATGCTGCAAGCACCCTATCGTTCCAATCCTTTCAAAAAATCTCAATACATAAAGATCTTTGAATATGCCCTTTTCTTCCTTGATGATAAAATCCATGCCAACCTTACAATTGATCAAATTCTCTCAAAACTCTACAGAAAAAATTGCCATTTTGTTCCAAAAGCCCCCAATATTTCTCACAAGTACTATGAAGCTATTCTAATTCAGTCAAAAAGTGCTATCATCACTCATGAAGATAGAGATGGAGAACATGCCTTTTCAAAAATAAAGATTATGCATATTCATACAATCACTGATTGGGCCGACAATCTATTCTCACCAAAAACTGTCACCAATCCCAATGGGAGTTCTTGGCCCTATGACTACTATGACTATATGAATGCTTGGGAATATACTTTATTATATCAAAATTCAAAACGATCTCATTCTTGGTACCTTAGCTTTTCATCCAAATGCAATCAAAATATTCCTTGTTGGTTCTGGCATAATTGGTGGCTCCGTTTTGGTGCACAATCCTGCATCCTTCCAGAAGCTTTATTAAGCTATTATCAAGCATTTGAATCTCAATCCAGTTTTGAAATTGCTGAACCTTCATATTCTTTCTTAAAATTTATTTCTTCATCCACTATTCCATGGATTTTCCGATGGGAATATGGTAAATCCCAAGAAATGAAGCCATCATGTTTTGTTCGTATTTCTTATATTAAATGGTGGGATAAATTTGACGTTTCTCAATTTCTCAATAAATCTCATCATTCCTCTCCTCAAGCTTCTCTTATTATACAACCCAATACCGCTATTCCTCAAATCAAGAAGCAGATCACTCCTAATCCAAAATTATCAAAGAGCTTCAAAGATGCTGTTCATGGTACAACCTCATCTCCTGCAACTCCAATCAATACTCAGCAGCATATGGATCTTCTCAAAGAAATTCAGCGTATGCAGAATGAAATTTTATTTCTCAGAAATCCCCTTATGAATAAATACAGCGGATTCGTTCAAGAAGTATCTTCTTCTCATGGTTCCGTCAATAAAGATGATTCTGATGCAACACTGCCACCGTCTGGAGCAGCAGATGAATTCTAAAATAAAGAAATATCTGTCTACATACAGCTCTGTCAAATGCATCTCATGCAAATCTCAATGCGGATCTCGCCATCTAAATGCAGCATGCATCTACCCCCATGCTGAATTAATTCAGCCATACAGATGTCCAAAATGCAGTTGTCAATGCAGCCAGCACAGATGCAGTTTTTTCAATGCAGCCAGCACCGGTCTCCCCATGCAGCCATGTGTCATGCAAATAATAAAGCATCTTTATCTCATTTATCAATTCATAGCCTCCATGAAGTCAAGCCATACATACTTGTCACCATCATGTGTTTATAAACAACACATGTCATTATCCTATGCCTCACTCACATAAAGGTCATTCGTATGCTCTCATTTTGTAGAATTATAAAAAATTCCAAAAGTCCACATTTGTGAGCTATGGATTACTATTCTTATTAAAGTATTCCATAGACCACTATTCCAAATAAAGTATTATGGAATTCGAAGTCAACATTTCAGACTCAAGTCCCTGCAGTCTCCGCAGCTTCAGCTGAGCTTACAGTATATCCTGCACCCTGCAGCAAATACAGCGATAAATTTATCAGCCGACTGTCAGACGCATGCAGCAGCAACAGTGATAAAGTCTGTCAGCAATGAAGTCAGTAATACAGTTCACTCATGCAGCAGCAACAGTAATGCATATTATATGCGACAGTGATACAGTACAAATGACGTATACATCTTATCCCATTGCGGATTTCAAATACATTTCAAATGTAATTCAGTATGAAGGTCTATAAATAGGGATTGTGAGCCCTTGTCTCACATCATCAAATACTTACACTTGTAAATTTTCCGCTTTCTTTCCCTTCTTTCAATTCAGTCTTACTTAGAGTTTACTGGTTCGGTCCCGGTCTCGTCGAATTGGTATCAGAGACATCCCAGTCTTCTCTTATTGTAAGAAATATTTTATCAATGAAGTATCAATTCCTTTATCCATTTTGATAGCTCTTTAAGCTTTCAATTATTTCAATTTATTTGCAAAATTTTGCATGCATCATGTCTCTTTCCTTCTTTGGTTATTTGTTTGTTGTTTGCATAGTAGATTCGAATCTATGTTAGGTAGCTGCATTTCTGAATTTTGATCTAACTTGACTAGATAGAGTTAATTGGTTGTTGTTGCTAAAAGGAGTGATTTGGGTCCGAGGCCCCCTTGTCGCGTCGCCTTTGTTGCCCGTTAGCCAGGAGAGCGTTTAGGGCTTTGTGGCGTAAATCGTTGACAGGCCACCAATCATTCTGATTAGTGATTATAATTAATTAATGATGTCTGGAATTTTTAGATCATTCGGAAGAAATTCATCTTCTAACACAGCTTCTAATTCTTCTTCTGCATCATCATCCATCATGCCAATAATCAATAAAATTTCAATTAAAAATCTTGAAGAAATAAGTTTTGATGATTTAGAAAAATCAATCCAAGATTGGACAATACCTAAAGTCTCTTTAAAAGAAATTTATAAAGAAGGATCTTTCATACAAAAATCAAATTATGTAATAAAGACGGTTGAAGAAACCCTCTCAATACAGCAAAATGAAGAAAATCTACAGGTCATTCCTGCAGAAAAAATTGAAATCCATAAATCAAAATACAAATACATGCATATAGCACTTGTTCAAGTTGCAATAAAGCCATTAACCAGACTTGGTTTGAATACATCCTGTCTCGCATATGTTCGAGATAGAAGACATAATTCATTCAGAGATTCCCTAATAGGGATGGTAGAAGCCAGTCTTCATGACGGCCCTGCCTTTTTTAATTGTTTTCCCAATTACACCGTATCACTCAGTGATCCCGGTGCTCATGAAGCCATCACTCTAGGAATACATACAAAAGGATTCAATATGAAACCTCAATCTCAAAATGTTGCAATAGTATACAGAATTTATTATAAAGCAATGAATACAATTGTCCCTGAAATAGCATATTCATCTCAAATCAAAGGAGTAACCACCTTATTCCTTACAAATTTTCGAAATAAAGTCACCACCCCCAAACTCATCACATGGGAAGATGTAAATCTTTCTGGAAAATGGGAGCTTGATGAAGCTCAACAAATCACCCCTTTAATTAATGAAGATGTTGAATCTATTACAGAACATCCATCTGGAAAAGTAACAATAAATTTTGCCAATACACCAAGATCACACTTTTCATCCACAAAAAGATCAATCCCTTCAGACGCTGGATCTTATAAATCAGCCTCTTCTAATTTTCATCAAACATCTATTCCCACATCACCCCCAATACATCCTACAGGCATAGCTTTCCCTGTTTATTCAGGCGCAAAAGATGAAGATATACAATCAGTAAAATTAACTGAATCCGATTTTAATGCATCAATTAATACAATTTCCTTAATTCATGAATCTAATGAAGTAATACATGATTTCAAAATTGATAAACAATTCCTTCAACAAGATTTATTAAAACATCCAAAAACAAAATGGTTTTTTACCAAATTCTCTAAATTTGAGAGATCTCAAGTCAAAGACTTATGGTATGAACAAATGAATCAAGAAAGGCGAAATATCCCTTTCTTTGATTGGCTTTCGTCAAAAATAAATAAAAAAGGAACTGTAATGATGACTATTAATAAATCCACACAAACATGGGAAACCGAGAAAGGTAAAGTTGAATCGGTTCACCCCCCTTTAGAAACTATAAGGCATAAAGAAATCACTGCCACTCCATTTAAAAATGCTCTGCCAACTTCTAAACTCCTTACTGTTGAACATATATCTCATCTAGTTGAACAAAGTAACTTTACAAATCTCTATTTACAGACTATTGGTTCACAAACTCAAAGAATTGAAAATACTATATCTCAACACGAATCAACTTCTTCAGCTCCGTATAAAATATCCAGAGATGTCCCTTCATTATGTTCAGAATTTATTACAAAATTGACTTTAGACAAAAGGCCATTAAAACTCCCTGCTGACTTTCAAAATGACATTTCTTTAAGAATCAATCCTTTAGACAAAGGTAAATCAATAAATGAAGGCTCCTCAATTAATGCAGTCATTGAAGGAACATCAATTCAAATGTCTTCAGACACTCATACTGACACTTCAACAGATGACTCTGACGATCAATGTATCCCTGAAATTAATAGAATTTTCAATCCTAAAACTCATACATCAAAAACAAAAAATTATTACAGTAGACCCACTCCAATGAATCTCCAATTTGAAGAAATTCCTGATATAGCAAATTGTAAATATGATGGTAGTTCATTAGTCGAATGGAATATTGATGGACTTACTGAATATGGAATTCTTAATATTCTGCGCAATATGATACTATATACAAATGCAGGCATGATCTATGGCAATACACAAGCTGAAATCATTAAATCAATAATAATTGGATTTACTGGCCAACTTCATGGCTGGTGGGAATATTATCTAACCTCAATCCAAAAAACTAGTATCCTAAATTCAGTCAAACTAACTGAAGAAGGTAAACCCATTATTAATACCAATAATCAGCCAATTTCTAATGCTGTTGAAACACTAATTCATAATATTTTAATCAATTTTTCTGGAAATGTTAGTGATCAAATTGAAAAATACAGAGAACAATTAATCAATCTTCGATGTCGAACTTTATCTGATTTCAGATGGTATAAAGATGTCTTTTTATCCCTTGTTTTTCAATTATTCAATTCTAATGAAGATTTCTGGAAAGAAAAATTTATTTCTGGCCTTCCAACTCATTTTGCAGAAAAAGTAAAAAATGTTCTACGAGAACAAAATAATGGACGATTAAATTATGCTAACTATACATATGGTGATTTAATTCAAAAAATTTCTCGTGTTGGTATGTCTATTTGCAGTGATATGAAAATTAAAGCCGATTTACATAAACAAAAGAAAATTGGTAAACAAGAATTAGGGGATTTTTGCTATCAATTTGGCTATGAACCCCTACAAAATCCATCCAATCGAATTTATCAACATAAACATCGGTCTAAAAAGAAACGATATCATGAAAAATCATATCGATCCTATAAAAATTACAAAAAATATAAAAAAGGAAACCATGAAAAACACAATTCAAAGAAGCGAAAATCCAGCTCGTCCCCAAATCATAAAACTAATAAATCTGATTACACATGCTATAAATGCGGCAAAGAAGGACATTTTGCAAATAACTGTTTTAATAAAGATTCAAAAAAGAAAATCAATGAATTAGATTATCATTCTCATAATTCCGAAAATAATAAAGATATTTGTATATGTTGCGAAAGCGAAGATAGTTCTTATGATTCTTCCTCCTCATCTTCTTATTTCTCCATTAATGTTTTAAATGCTCAAGATGAATTACTTCTGGAATTAATAGAAAACATTTCCTCTGAAGAAGAAAAGAAAAAATATTATAGAAAAATGCTTGAAGATAAATCTACTGACAAAACCTCAAAGAAACATAAAGATTTTCAATCACTTTCAATGAAAGATATTCTTTCCCAAAAACCAAGCTCTTCAAAACCTTTAAACCTTCAAGATCTCCATAATGAAGTTAATGAAACAAAACATGAAATTGCAAACTTAAAAGAAGAAGCAACTAAAGAAATTGCTAAATTAAAAACAAGAATTGAAATCCTTGAATTAGGTAAAGAATTTAGCTCAAATAATCAAGAAGATTCTAATTTAGAAAAAGAATTTGATGAAGAAATTCAAGAATTCGTAAATTCCATCACTAAATATCATTATCATAAATGGTATACTACTGTCACTCTAAAAATCAAAGAATTTAATTTATCTGTTGACTGTTTAATTGACAGTGGAGCAGATGTAAATTGCATCCGTGAAGGATTAATTCCAACAAAGTATTTTGAAAAAATAAAAAATTACACCATTGGCACAGCAAATGGAAAGAATATAATAGTCAATTATAAGATTCCAAATGCCCATATCTGTAAAAATGGAAAATGCATTCAAACTTCCTTTGCTGTAACAAAAACATTAACGAATGATGTCATTTTAGGGACACCCTTCTTATTAAAAATTCAGCCATTTTCTGTAAATACCGATGGAATTCATACATCAATTGATGATAAGCCTATCAAATTTGAATTCATAGAAAGCCCACGGCTTGGTAGAATAAATGGAATTAATACTTAATTGCATACATCTCCATATTTCCAAAATACAGTTTTTTATTGCATCACTACAGATTTTTATAACTAATTTCCATTTTCTTCCCTTAGGGAACCAGTCATGTCTTCTAAGGATAAAGGCAAACAACCCATAGATTCAGATAAAGCCTCTGTTCCTGTTAATGAAGAACTACCCTTTCAAATACCTTTTCCATCCTTCTATCCAGCACCCTCTGCTACTTCTCAAACCCTTATTGATAATATTTGGAGTGCATGCCTTTCTGGCCAACGTAATTTTCTAATGCGAAAGCACATCTCTGATTTGTCAAATCATATCAAATACTTACACTTGTAAATTTTCCGCTTTCTTTCCCTTCTTTCAATTCAGTCTTACTTAGAGTTTACTGGTTCGGTCCCGGTCTCGTCGAATTGGTATCAGAGATTTTTTGAAAGGATTGGAACGATAGGGTGCTTGCAGCATGGGAGAAGGATTTAAGGCATTGAATTTATTGTTGGAAAGAATATTTATTGTATCAATGACTGGATTTTTTCCTTTTCCTCTTGGATGCATCTTTCTTCACCTTGTTTCTACCCTGTAAAAATTCACGAGATAGAAAATCGGGAAGAGAATTTGAAGAACCTTTTATATATTCAATGTCAAAATCAAAAATAGCAAGTAAAGCTTGCCAACGAGCAAAAATTTGTTTTGATGCAAGGTTTTTGACATCATTTTCCAAAACTTCTTTTGCTGATTTGCAATCAATTCGTAAGAGGAATTTTTGATTCAAAATATCACTTTGAAATTTGAGTATGCATGAGACTATGGCAAGGACTTCTTTCTTTATTGTAGAGTAATTTTGTTGAGTAGTATTCCAAGTGCCAGAATAAAATCTAATAATTTGTTCCTTTGATTGTGCGGATCTTTGAAGTAGGATTCCACCAAATCCTATTTCTGAAGCATCTGTTTGGATTATTTTAAATAAATCTGGATTTGAAATATTTAAGCATGGTAATGTTTTCACTTTTTGTTTTATTTTTTGTATTGCTTCTGTATGTTGAGGAGTCCATTGTTCTGCCGAATTTTTTAAACATTTTTGTAAAAGATTTCTTTCTTTAGAGAGGTTTTGATAAAAATCAGAGACATAATTTAAACACCCTAAAAATCTTTGTAATTGTTTTTTATCGGTGATTTCATCAGGGAAATTGTCAGCAAATTTGATTACTCTTTCAACAGGAGTTATCATTTTGTTTGATATTTTATAGCCAAGAAATTGTATTTCTGTTTGAAAAAGTTTTATTTTTCTTTGAGAAAGGACTAAGCCATTTTTCTTTATGATCCATTTGAAAGTCTTTAAATGTTTCCAGTGATCATCAATAGATTTAGAAAAAATTAAAATATCATCAATGTAAACAATTGAGAAATTTTTATAAGGGTGAAAGATTTCATTCATCATTTCTTGGAAGGCTGAAGGAGCATTTTTTAGCCCAAAAGGCATGACGTTCCATTCATAATGGCCAAAAGGGACAGTAAAGGCGGTTTTATAACGATCATTTTCTTCGACCTGTATTTGCCAAAATCCTGATTTGAGATCAAATTTTGAAAATATAAAAGCTTCATATAAACGAGTAATAAGATCTTGTTTATTAGGAATTGGATATCTAATTGATTGAAGGACTTTATTTAATGGTTTATAATTGATGACGAGGCGAGGAGCCCCTCGTTCCTTTTCAGGAGCATTTTCAACATAAAAGGCTGCACAACTCCAAGGAGAATGTGATTTGCGGATTAATTTCTTTTGAAGTAAATCTTTAATTTCTTTATCACATAAGTCTAAGAGTCTAGGACTCATTTGAGATGGTCTTGCTTTAGTAGGAATATCTCTTTCATTAAAAGTAGAAATATATGGTAAGGATACTAGATGCTTTTTTCGATGCCAAAAGGCAGAAGGTATTTCAGAACAACATTCATTTATTAGAGAGGTTTGAAAATTATTAATTTTATTTTCAGATGAATTTGATTTTAATTGATCTTCAATTCGACAGAGATAAATGTCATTTTTAAGATTTTCAATATATTTTTCTTTATTAGATATGAGTAGATTTATTTGATTGATTTTTCCAATATTTGAAAGTATAGAAACAGGTTGAAAATTAAGATTAGAAATTTTTTCAAAAGAGTTTTCTTCAATAAATTGTTTGAGAGTAATAGCATTAATGATGAATTTGTCTTGAGCACTTAATACATTTATTGAGGAATAGGAAGGATGTAATTCATTATGTTCTTCATGATCAGAGATGTTTTCTTCGAGATGAGTTTGTAAAATTGATGTTTTCGAGGTAGAGTCTGTAGAGAAGGATTTGTTTATAGAAGTTGTATTTAATGTATTTAATGTAGTAGTTGACTCTTTAGGAACTAAATTGAGAGTAGGTTGCGGGAAACTAGTTTTTAAAGAATTATTTATTTCTTTATGTTTTATAGTTTCTAAAGGGGGGTGAACCGATTCAACTTTACCTTTCTCGGTTTCCCATGTTTGTGTGGATTTATTAATAGTCATCATTATAGTTCCTTTTTTATTTATTTTTGACGAAAGCCAATCAAAGAAAGGGATATTTCGCCTTTCTTGATTCATTTGTTCATACCATAATTTTTTTACTTGAGATCGTTCAAATTTAGAGAATTTGGTAAAAAACCATTTTGTCTTTGGATGTTTTAATAAATCTTGTTGAAGGAATTGTTTATTAATTTTGAAATCATGTATTTCGTCATTAGATTCATGAATTAAGGAAATTGTATTAATTGATGCATTAAAATCGGATTCAGTTAATTTTACTGATTGTATATCTTCATCTTTTGCGTCTGAATAAACAGGGAAAGCTATGCCTGTAGGATGTATTGGGGGTGATGTGGGCATAGATGTTTGATGAAAATTAGAAGAAGCGGATTTATAAGATCCAGCGTCTGAAGGGATTGATCTTTTTGTTGATGAAAAGTGTGATCTTGGTGTATTGGCAAAATTTATTGTTACTTTTCCAGATGGATGTTCTGTAATAGATTCAACATCTTCATTGATTAAAGGTGTGATTTGTTGAGCTTCATCAAGCTCCCATTTTCCAGAAAGATTTACATCTTCTCATGTGATGAGTTTGGGGGTGGTGACTTTATTTCGAAAATTTGTAAGGAATAAGGTGGTTACTCCTTTGATTTGAGATGAATATGCTATTTCAGGGACAATTGTATTCATTGCTTTATAATAAATTCTGTATACTATTGCAACATTTTGAGATTGAGGTTTCATATTGAATCCTTTTGTATGTATTCCTAGAGTGATGGCTTCATGAGCACCGGGATCACTGAGTGATACGGTGTAATTGGGAAAACAATTAAAAAAGGCAGGGCCGTCATGAAGACTGGCTTCTACCATCCCTATTAGGGAATCTCTGAATGAATTATGTCTTCTATCTCGAACATATGCGAGACAGGATGTATTCAAACCAAGTCTGGTTAATGGCTTTATTGCAACTTGAACAAGTGCTATATGCATGTATTTGTATTTTGATTTATGGATTTCAATTTTTTCTGCAGGAATGACCTGTAGATTTTCTTCATTTTGCTGTATTGAGAGGGTTTCTTCAACCGTCTTTATTACATAATTTGATTTTTGTATGAAAGATCCTTCTTTATAAATTTCTTTTAAAGAGACTTTAGGTATTGTCCAATCTTGGATTGATTTTTCTAAATCATCAAAACTTATTTCTTCAAGATTTTTAATTGAAATTTTATTTATTATTGGCATGATGGATGATGAAGCAGAAGAAGAAGTAGAAGTTGTGTTAGAAGATGAATTTCTTCCGAATGATCTAAAAATTCCAGACATCATTAATTAATTATAATCACTAATCAGAATGATTGGTGGCCTGTCAACGATTTACGCCACAAAGCCCTAAACGCTCTCCTGGCTAACGGGCAACAAAGGCGACGCGACAAGGGGGCCTCGGACCCAAATCACTCCTTTTAGCAACAACAACCAATTAACTCTATCTAGTCAAGTTAGATCAAAATTCAGAAATGCAGCTACCTAACATAGATTCGATTCTACTATGCAAACAACAAACAAATAACCAAAGAAGGAAAGAGACATGATGCATGCAAAATTTTGCAAATAAATTGAAATAATTGAAAGCTTAAAGAGCTATCAAAATGGATAAAGGAATTGATACTTCATTGATAAAATATTTCTTACAATAAGAGAAGACTGGGATGGCTCTGATACCAATTCGACGAGACCGGGACCGAACCAGTAAACTCTAAGTAAGACTGAATTGAAAGAAGGGAAAGAAAGCGGAAAATTTACAAGTGTAAGTATTTGATGATGTGAGACAAGGGCTCACAAACCCTATTTATAGACCTTAATACTGAATTACATTTGAAATGTATTTGAAATCCGCAATGGGATAAGATGTATACGTCATTTTTACTGTATCACTGTCGCATATAATATGCATTACTGTTGCTGCTGCATGAGTGAGATGACTTTATTGCTGACGGACGTTATTGAATTTGCTGCTGCATGCGTCTGACAGTCGGCGGAGAAATTATCGCTGTATTTGCTGCAGGGGGCAGGATATACTGTATGCTCAGCTGACGCGGCGGAGACTGCAGGCACTTGAGACTGAATTGTTGACTTTAAATTCCTAAATCATTTATTTGAAATAGTAGTCTATGGAATACTTTAATAAGAATAGTAATCCATAGCTCACAAATGTAGACTTTTGGAATTTTTTATACTTTTTTCAAATGAAAGCATTCGAAAGAACTTTATATGAGTGAGGCACATGAAAATGACATGTGTTGTTTATAAACACATGATGGTGACAAGTATGTATGGCTTGACTTCATGGAGGCTATGAATTGATAAATGAGATAAAGAAGCTTTATTATTTGCATGACACATGGCTGCATGGGGAGACCGGTGCTGGCTGCATTGAAAAAACTGCATCTGTGCTGGCTGCATTGACAACTGCATTTTGGACATCTGTATGGCTGAATTAATTCTGCATGGAGGTGGATGAAGGCTGTATTCGATAGCGAGATCTGCATTGAAATTTGCATGAGATGCATTTGATAGAGCTGTATGTAGACAGATATTTCTTTATTTTAGAATTCATCTGCTGCTCCAGACGGTGGCAGTGTTGCATCAGAATCATCTTTATTGACGGAACCATGAGAAGAAGATACTTCTTGAACGAATCCGCTGTATTTATTCATAAGGGGATTTCTGAGAAATAAAATTTCATTCTGCATACGCTGAATTTCTTTGAGAAGATCCATATGCTGCTGAGTATTGATTGGAGTTGCAGGAGATGAGGTTGTACCATGAACAGCATCTTTGAAGCTCTTTGATAATTTTGGATTAGGAGTGATCTGCTTCTTGATTTGAGGAATAGCGGTATTGGGTTGTATAATAAGAGAAGCTTGAGGAGAGGAATGATGAGATTTATTGAGAAATTGAGAAACGTCAAATTTATCCCACCATTTAATATAAGAAATACGAATAAAACATGATGGCTTCATTTCTTGGGATTTACCATATTCCCATCGGAAAATCCATGGAATAGTGGATGAAGAAATAAATTTTAAGAAGGAATATGAAGGTTCAGCAATTTCAAAACTGGATTGAGATTCAAATGCTTGATAATAGCTTAATAAAGCTTCTGGAAGGATGCAGGATTGTGCACCAAAACGGAGCCACCAATTATGCCAGAACCAACAAGGAATATTTTGATTGCATTTGGATGAAAAGCTAAGGTACCAAGAATGAGATCGTTTTGAATTTTGATATAATAAAGTATATTCCCAAGCATTCATATAGTCATAGTAGTCATAGGGCCAAGAACTCCCATTGGGATTGGTGACAGTTTTTTGTGAGAATAGATTGTCGACCCAATCAGTGATTGTATGAATATGCATAATCTTTATTTTTGAAAAGGCATGTTCTCCATCTCTATCTTCATGAGTGATGATAGCACTTTTTGACTGAATTAGAATAGCTTCATAGTACTTGTGAGAAATATTGGGGGCTTTTGGAACAAAATGGCAATTTTTTCTGTAGAGTTTTGAGAGAATTTGATCAATTGTAAGGTTGGCATGGATTTTATCATCAAGGAAGAAAAGGGCATATTCAAAGATCTTTATGTATTGAGATTTTTTGAAAGGATTGGAACGATAGGGTGCTTGCAGCATGGGAGAAGGATTTAAGGCATTGAATTTATTGTTGGAAAGAATATTTATTGTATCAATGACTGGATTTTTTCCTTTTCCTCTTGGATGCATCTTTGCACACCTTGTTTCTACCCTGTAAAAATTCACGAGATAGAAAATCGGGAAGAGAATTTGAAGAACCTTTTATATATTCAATGTCAAAATCAAAAATAGCAAGTAAAGCTTGCCAACGAGCAAAAATTTGTTTTGATGCAAGGTTTTTGACATCATTTTCCAAAACTTCTTTTGCAGATTTGCAATCAATTCGTAAGAGGAATTTTTGATTCAAAATATCACTTTGAAATTTGAGTATGCATGAGACTATGGCAAGGACTTCTTTCTTTATTGTAGAGTAATTTTGTTGAGTAGTATTCCAAGTGCCAGAATAAAATCTAATAATTTGTTCCTTTGATTGTGCGGTGTTTTGAAGTAGGATTCCACCAAATCCTATTTCTGAAGCATCTGTTTGGATTATTTTAAATAAATCGGGATTAGAAATATTTAAGCATGGTAATGTTTTCACTTTTTGTTTTATTTTTTGTATTGCTTCTGTATGTTGAGGAGTCCATTGTTCGGCCGAATTTTTTAAACATTTTTGTAAAAGATTTCTTTCTTTAGAGAGGTTTTGATAAAAATCAGAGACATAATTTAAACACCCTAAAAATCTTTGTAATTGTTTTTTATCGGTGATTTCATCAGGGAAATTGTCAGCAAATTTGATTACTCTTTCAACAGGAGTTATCATTTTGTTTGATATTTTATAGCCAAGAAATTGTATTTCTGTTTGAAAAAGTTTTATTTTTCTTTGAGAAAGGACTAAGCCATTTTTCTTTATGATCCATTTGAAAGTCTTTAAATGTTTCCAGTGATCATCAATAGATTTAGAAAAAATTAAAATATCATCAATGTAAACAATTGAGAAATTTTTATAAGGGTGAAAGATTTCATTCATCATTTCTTGGAAGGCTGAAGGAGCATTTTTTAGCCCAAAAGGCATGACGTTCCATTCATAATGGCCAAAAGGGACAGTAAAGGCGGTTTTATAACGATCATTTTCTTCGACCTGTATTTGCCAAAATCCTGATTTGAGATCAAATTTTGAAAATATAAAAGCTTCATATAAACGAGTAATAAGATCTTGTTTATTAGGAATTGGATATCTAATTGATTGAAGGACTTTATTTAATGGTTTATAATTGATGACGAGGCGAGGAGCCCCTCGTTCCTTTTCAGGAGCATTTTCAACATAAAAGGCTGCACAACTCCAAGGAGAATGTGATTTGCGGATTAATTTCTTTTGAAGTAAATCTTTAATTTCTTTATCACATAAGTCTAAGAGTCTAGGACTCATTTGAGATGGTCTTGCTTTAGTAGGAATATCTCTTTCATTAAAAGTAGAAATATATGGTAAGGATACTAGATGCTTTTTTCGATGCCAAAAGGCAGAAGGTATTTCAGAACAACATTCATTTATTAGAGAGGTTTGAAAATTATTAATTTTATTTTCAGATGAATTTGATTTTAATTGATCTTCAATTCGACAGAGATAAATGTCATTTTTAAGATTTTCAATATATTTTTCTTTATTAGATATGAGTAGATTTATTTGATTGATTTTTCCAATATTTGAAAGTATAGAAACAGGTTGAAAATTAAGATTAGAAATTTTTTCAAAAGAGTTTTCTTCAATAAATTGTTTGAGAGTAATAGCATTAATGATGAATTTGTCTTGAGCACTTAATACATTTATTGAGGAATAGGAAGGATGTAATTCATTATGTTCTTCATGATCAGAGATGTTTTCTTCGAGATGAGTTTGTAAAATTGATGTTTTCGAGGTAGAGTCTGTAGAGAAGGATTTGTTTATAGAAGTTGTATTTAATGTATTTAATGTAGTAGTTGACTCTTTAGGAACTAAATTGAGAGTAGGTTGCGGGAAACTAGTTTTTAAAGAATTATTTATTTCTTTATGTTTTATAGTTTCTAAAGGGGGGTGAACCGATTCAACTTTACCTTTCTCGGTTTCCCATGTTTGTGTGGATTTATTAATTGTCATCATTATAGTTCCTTTTTTATTTATTTTTGACGAAAGCCAATCAAAGAAAGGGATATTTCGCCGTTCTTGATTCATTTGTTCATACCATAATTTTTTTACTTGAGATCGTTCAAATTTAGAGAATTTGGTAAAAAACCATTTTGTCTTTGGATGTTTTAATAAATCTTGTTGAAGGAATTGTTTATTAATTTTGAAATCATGTATTTCGTCATTAGATTCATGAATTAAGGAAATTGTATTAATTGATGCATTAAAATCGGATTCAGTTAATTTTACTGATTGTATATCTTCATCTTTTGCGTCTGAATAAACAGGGAAAGCTATGTCTGTAGGATGTATTGGGGGTGATGTGGGCATAGATGTTTGATGAAAATTAGAAGAAGCGGATTTATAAGATCCAGCGTCTGAAGGGATTGATCTTTTTGTATTGGCAAAATTTATTGTTACTTTTCCAGATGGATGTTCTGTAATAGATTCAACATCTTCATTGATTAAAGGTGTGATTTGTTGAGCTTCATCAAGCTCCCATTTTCCAGAAAGATTTACATCTTCCCATGTGATGAGTTTGGGGGTGGTGACTTTATTTCGAAAATTTGTAAGGAATAAGGTGGTTACTCCTTTGATTTGAGATGAATATGCTATTTCAGGGACAATTGTATTCATTGCTTTATAATAAATTCTGTATACTATTGCAACATTTTGAGATTGAGGTTTCATATTGAATCCTTTTGTATGTATTCCTAGAGTGATGGCTTCATGAGCACCGGGATCACTGAGTGATATGGTGTAATTGGGAAAACAATTAAAAAAGGCAGGGCCGTCATGAAGACTGGCTTCTACCATCCCTATTAGGGAATCTCTGAATGAATTATGTCTTCTATCTCGAACATATGCGAGACAGGATGTATTCAAACCAAGTCTGGTTAATGGCTTTATTGCAACTTGAACAAGTGCTATATGCATGTATTTGTATTTTGATTTATGGATTTCAATTTTTTCTGCAGGAATGACCTGTAGATTTTCTTCATTTTGCTGTATTGAGAGGGTTTCTTCAACCGTCTTTATTACATAATTTGATTTTTGTATGAAAGATCCTTCTTTATAAATTTCTTTTAAAGAGACTTTAGGTATTGTCCAATCTTGGATTGATTTTTCTAAATCATCAAATACTTACACTTGTAAATTTTCCGCTTTCTTTCCCTTCTTTCAATTCAGTCTTACTTAGAGTTTACTGGTTCGGTCCCGGTCTCGTCGAATTGGTATTCCTACTAAAGTATATTTCTACTTTTAATGAAAGAGATATTCCTACTAAAGCAAGACCATCTCAAATGAGTCCTAGACTCTTAGACTTATGTGATAAAGAAATTAAAGATTTACTTCAAAAGAAATTAATCCGCAAATCACATTCTCCTTGGAGTTGTGCAGCCTTTTATGTTGAAAATGCTCCTGAAAAGGAACGAGGGGCTCCTCGCCTCGTCATCAATTATAAACCATTAAATAAAGTCCTTCAATCAATTAGATATCCAATTCCTAATAAACAAGATCTTATTACTCGTTTATATGAAGCTTTTATATTTTCAAAATTTGATCTCAAATCAGGATTTTGGCAAATACAGGTCGAAGAAAATGATCGTTATAAAACCGCCTTTACTGTCCCTTTTGGCCATTATGAATGGAACGTCATGCCTTTTGGGCTAAAAAATGCTCCTTCAGCCTTCCAAGAAATGATGAATGAAATCTTTCACCCTTATAAAAATTTCTCAATTGTTTACATTGATGATATTTTAATTTTTTCTAAATCTATTGATGATCACTGGAAACATTTAAAGACTTTCAAATGGATCATAAAGAAAAATGGCTTAGTCCTTTCTCAAAGAAAAATAAAACTTTTTCAAACAGAAATACAATTTCTTGGCTATAAAATATCAAACAAAATGATAACTCCTGTTGAAAGAGTAATCAAATTTGCTGACAATTTCCCTGATGAAATCACCGATAAAAAACAATAACAATTACAAAGATTTTTAGGGTGTTTAAATTATGTCTCTGATTTTTATCAAAACCTCTCTAAAGAAAGAAATCTTTTACAAAAATGTTTAAAAAATTCGGCAGAACAATGGACTCCTCAACATACAGAAGCAATACAAAAAATAAAACAAAAAGTGAAAACATTACCATGCTTAAATATTTCAAATCCAGATTTATTTAAAATAATCCAAACAGATGCTTCAGAAATAGGATTTGGTGGAATCCTACTTCAAAGATCCGCACAATCAAAGGAACAAATTATTAGATTTTATTCTGGCACTTGGAATACTACTCAACAAAATTACTCTACAATAAAGAAAGAAGTCCTTGCCATAGTCTCATGCATACTCAAATTTCAAAGTGATATTTTGAATCAAAAATTCCTCTTACGAATTGATTGCAAATCAGCAAAAGAAGTTTTGGAAAATGATGTCAAAAACCTTGCATCAAAACAAATTTTTGCTCGTTGGCAAGCTTTACTTGCTATTTTTGATTTTGACATTGAATATATAAAAGGTTCTTCAAATTCTCTTCCCGATTTTCTATCTCGTGAATTTTTACAGGGTAGAAACAAGGTGAAGAAAGATGCATCCAAGAGGAAAAGGAAAAAATCCAGTCATTGATACAATAAATATTCTTTCCATCAATAAATTCAATGCCTTAAATCCTTCTCCCATGCTGCAAGCACCCTATCGTTCCAATCCTTTCAAAAAATCTCAATACATAAAGATCTTTGAATATGCCCTTTTCTTCCTTGATGATAAAATCCATGCCAACCTTACAATTGATCAAATTCTCTCAAAACTCTACAGAAAAAATTGCCATTTTGTTCCAAAAGCCCCCAATATTTCTCACAAGTACTATGAAGCTATTCTAATTCAGTCAAAAAGTGCTATCATCACTCATGAAGATAGAGATGGAGAACATGCCTTTTCAAAAATAAAGATTATGCATATTCATACAATCACTGATTGGGCCGACAATCTATTCTCACCAAAAACTGTCACCAATCCCAATGGGAGTTCTTGGCCCTATGACTACTATGACTATATGAATGCTTGGGAATATACTTTATTATATCAAAATTCAAAACGATCTCATTCTTGGTACCTTAGCTTTTCATCCAAATGCAATCAAAATATTCCTTGTTGGTTCTGGCATAATTGGTGGCTCCGTTTTGGTGCACAATCCTGCATCCTTCCAGAAGCTTTATTAAGCTATTATCAAGCATTTGAATCTATTACAGAACATCCATCTGGAAAAGTAACAATAAATTTTGCCAATACACCAAGATCACACTTTTCATCCACAAAAAGATCAATCCCTTCAGACGCTGGATCTTATAAATCCGCCTCTTCTAATTTTCATCAAACATCTATTCCCACATCACCCCCAATACATCCTACAGGCATAGCTTTCCCTGTTTATTCCGGCGCAAAAGATGAAGATATACAATCAGTAAAATTAACTGAATCCGATTTTAATGCATCAATTAATACAATTTCCTTAATTCATGAATCTAATGAAGTAATACATGATTTCAAAATTGATAAACAATTCCTTCAACAAGATTTATTAAAACATCCAAAGACAAAATGGTTTTTTACCAAATTCTCTAAATTTGAACGATCTCAAGTAAAAGAATTATGGTATGAACAAATGAATCAAGAACGGCGAAATATCCCTTTCTTTGATTGGCTTTCGTCCAAAATAAATAAAAAAGGAACTATAATGATGACAATTAATAAATCCACACAAACATGGGAAACCGAGAAAGGTAAAGTTGAATCGGTTCAACCCCCTTTAGAAACTATAAAATATAAAGAAATAAATAATTCTTTAAAACATAGTTTCCCGCAATCTACTCTCAATCTAGTTCCTAAAGAGTCAACTACTACATTAAATACATTAAATACAACTTCTATAAACAAATTCTTCTCTACAGACTCTACCTCGAAAACATCAATTTTACAAACTCATCTCGAAGAAAATCCCAAGCCGTGGGCTTTCTATGAATTCAAATTTGATAGGCTTATCATCAATTGATGTATGAATTCCATCGGTATTTACAGAAAATGGCTGAATTTTTAATAAGAAGGGTGTTCCTAAGATGACATCATTTGTTAATGTTTTTGTTACAGCAAAGGAAGTTTGAATGCATTTACCATTTTTACAAATATGAGCAATTGGAATCTTATAATTGACTATTATATTCTTTCCATTTGCTGTGCCAATGGTGTAATTTTTTATTTTTTCAAAATACTTTGTTGGAATTAATCCTTCACGGATGCAATTTACATCTGCTCCACTGTCAATTAAACAGTCAACAGATAAATTAAATTCTTTGATTTTTAGAGTGACAGTAGTATACCATTTATGATAATGATATTTAGTGATGGAATTTACGAATTCTTGAATTTCTTCATCAAAT
Organism: Cinnamomum chago; assembly: GCA_038049695.1. Lineage (NCBI taxonomy): Eukaryota > Viridiplantae > Streptophyta > Magnoliopsida > Laurales > Lauraceae > Cinnamomum > Cinnamomum chago. The sequence goes on from CP142453.1 coordinate 33,012,915, forward strand.
TCTTTTTCTAAATTAGAATCTTCTTGATTATTTGAGCTAAATTCTTTACCTAATTCAAGGATTTCAATTCTTGTTTTTAATTTAGCAATTTCCTGGGTTGCTTCTTCTTTTAATTTTGCAATTTCATGTTTTGTTTCATTAACTTCATTATGGAGATCTTGAAGGGTTAAAGGTTTTGAAGAGCTTGGTTTTTGGGAAAGAATATCTTTCATTGAAAGTGATTGAAAATCTTTATGTTTCTTAGAGGTTTTGTCAGTAGATTTATCTTCAAGCATTTTTCTATAGTATTTTCTCTTTTCTTCTTCAGAGGAAATGTTTTCTATTAATTCCAGAAGTAATTCATCTTGAGCATTTAAAACATTAATGGAGAAATAAGAAGATGAGGAGGAAGAATCATAAGAACTATCTTCGCTTTCGCAACATATACAAATATCTTTATTATTTTCGGAATTATGAGAATGATAATCTAATTCATTGATTTTCTTTTTTGAATCTTTATTAAAACAGTTATTTGCAAAATGTCCTTCTTTGCCGCATTTATAGCATGTGTAATCAGATTTATTAGTTTTATGATTTGGGGACGATCTGGATTTTCTCCTCTTTGAATTGTGTTTTTCATGTTTTCCTTTTGTATATTTTTTGTGATTTTTATAGGATCGATATGATTTTTCATGATATCGTTTCTTTTTAGACCGATGTTTAGGTTGATAAATTCGATTGGATGGATTTTGTAGGGGTTCATAGCCAAATTGATAGCAAAAATCCCCTAATTCTTGTTTACCAATTTTCTTTTGTTTATGTAAATCGGCTTTAATTTTCATATCACTGCAAATAGACATACCAACACGTGAAATTTTTTGAATTAAATCACCATATGTATAGTTAGCATAATTTAATCTTCCATTATTTTGTTCTCGTAGAACATTTTTTACTTTTTCTGCAAAATGAGTTGGAAGGCCAGAAATAAATTTTTCTTTCCAGAAATCTTCATTAGAATTGAATAATTGAAAAACAAGGGATAAAAAGACATCTTTATACCATCTGAAATCAGATAAAGTTCGACATCGAAGATTGATTAATTGTTCTCTGTATTTTTCAATTTGATCACTAACATTTCCAGAAAAATTGATTAAAATATTATGAATTAGTGTTTCAACAGCATTAGAAATTGGCTGATTATTGGTATTAATAATGGGTTTACCTTCTTCAGTTAGTTTGACTGAATTTAGGATACTAGTTTTTTGGATTGAGGTTAGATAATATTCCCACCAGCCATGAAGTTGGCCAGTAAATCCAATTATTATTGATTTAATGATTTCAGCTTGTGTATTGCCATAGATCATGCCTGCATTTGTATATAGTATCATATTGCGCAGAATATTAAGAATTCCATATTCAGTAAGTCCATCAATATTCCATTCGACTAATGAACTACCATCATATTTACAATTTGCTATATCAGGAATTTCTTCAAATTGGAGATTCATTGGAGTGGGTCTACTGTAATAATTTTTTGTTTTTGATGTATGAGTTTTAGGATTGAAAATTCTATTAATTTCAGGGATACATTGATCGTCAGAGTCATCTGTTGAAGTGTCAGTATGAGTGTCTGAAGACATTTGAATTGATGTTCCTTCAATGACTGCATTAATTGAGGAGCCTTCATTTATTGATTTACCTTTGTCTAAAGGATTGATTCTTAAAGAAATGTCATTTTGAAAGTCAGCAGGGAGTTTTAATGGCCTTTTGTCTAAAGTCAATTTTGTAATAAATTCTGAACATAATGAAGGGACATCTCTGGATATTTTATACGGAGCTGAAGAAGTTGATTCTTGTTGAGATATAGTATTTTCAATTCTTTGAGTTTGTGAACCAATAGTCTGTAAATAGAGATTTGTAAAGTTACTTTGTTCAACTAGATGAGATATATGTTCAACAGTAAGGAGTTTAGAAGTTGGCAGAGCATTTTTAAATGGAGTGGCAGTGATTTCTTTATGCCTTATAGTTTCTAAAGGAGGGTGAACCGATTCAACTTTACCTTTCTCGGTTTCCCATGTTTGTGTGGATTTATTAATTGTCATCATTATAGTTCCTTTTTTATTTATTTTGGACGAAAGCCAATCAAAGAAAGGGATATTTCGCCGTTCTTGATTCATTTGTTCATACCATAATTCTTTTACTTGAGATCGTTCAAATTTAGAGAATTTGGTAAAAAACCATTTTGTCTTTGGATGTTTTAATAAATCTTGTTGAAGGAATTGTTTATCAATTTTGAAATCATGTATTACTTCATTAGATTCATGAATTAAGGAAATTGTATTAATCGATGCATTAAAATCGGATTCAGTTAATTTTACTGATTGTATATCTTCATCTTTTGCGCCTGAATAAACAGGGAAAGCTATGCCTGTAGGATGTATTGGGGGTGATGTGGGAATAGATGTTTGATGAAAATTAGAAGAGGCTGATTTATAAGATCCAGCGTCTGAAGGGATTGATCTTTTTGTGGATGAAAAGTGTGATCTTGGTGTATTGGCAAAATTTATTGTTACTTTTCCAGATGGATGTTCTGTAATAGATTCAACATCTTCATTAATTAAAGGGGTGATTTGTTGAGCTTCATCAAGCTCCCATTTTCCAGAAAGATTTACATCTTCCCATGTGATGAGTTTGGGGGTGGTGACTTTATTTCGAAAATTTGTAAGGAATAAGGTGGTTACTCCTTTGATTTGAGATGAATATGCTATTTCAGGGACAATTGTATTCATTGCTTTATAATAAATTCTGTATACTATTGCAACATTTTGAGATTGAGGTTTCATATTGAATCCTTTTGTATGTATTCCTAGAGTGATGGCTTCATGAGCACCGGGATCACTGAGTGATACGGTGTAATTGGGAAAACAATTAAAAAAGGCAGGGCCGTCATGAAGACTGGCTTCTACCATCCCTATTAGGGAATCTCTGAATGAATTATGTCTTCTATCTCGAACATATGCGAGACAGGATGTATTCAAACCAAGTCTGGTTAATGGCTTTATTGCAACTTGAACAAGTGCTATATGCATGTATTTGTATTTTGATTTATGGATTTCAATTTTTTCTGCAGGAATGACCTGTAGATTTTCTTCATTTTGCTGTATTGAGAGGGTTTCTTCAACCGTCTTTATTACATAATTTGATTTTTGTATGAAAGATCCTTCTTTATAAATTTCTTTTAAAGAGACTTTAGGTATTGTCCAATCTTGGATTGATTTTTCTAAATCATCAAAACTTATTTCTTCAAGATTTTTAATTGAAATTTTATTGATTATTGGCATGATGGATGATGATGCAGAAGAAGAATTAGAAGCTGTGTTAGAAGATGAATTTCTTCCGAATGATCTAAAAATTCCAGACATCATTAATTAATTATAATCACTAATCAGAATGATTGGTGGCCTGTCAACGATTTACGCCACAAAGCCCTAAACGCTCTCCTGGCTAACGGGCAACAAAGGCGACGCGACAAGGGGGCCTCGGACCCAAATCACTCCTTTTAGCAACAACAACCAATTAACTCTATCTAGTCAAGTTAGATCAAAATTCAGAAATGCAGCTACCTAACATAGATTCGAATCTACTATGCAAACAACAAACAAATAACCAAAGAAGGAAAGAGACATGATGCATGCAAAATTTTGCAAATAAATTGAAATAATTGAAAGCGATGGAAAACCGATGGAATTCATAAAGTTTGAATACCTAAAAATGGAATTCATCAAATACTAAAATCTTATGAATCAATGCATTCCGAGATTCCCTAATAGGGATGGTAGAAGCCAGTCTTCATGACGGCCCTGCCTTTTTTAATTGTTTTCCCAATTACACCGTATCACTCAGTGATCCCGGTGCTCATGAAGCCATCACTTTAGGAATACATACAAAAGGATTCAATATGAAACCCCAATCACAAAATGTTGCAATTGTATACAGAATTTATTATAAAGCAATGAATACAATTGTCCCTGAAATAGCATATTCATCTCAAATCAAAGGAGTAACCACCTTATTCCTTACAAATTTTCGAAATAAAGTCACCACCCCCAAACTCATCACATGGGAAGATGTAAATCTTTCTGGAAAATGGGAGCTTGATGAAGCTCAACAAATCACCCCTTTAATTAATGAAGATGTTGAATCTATTACAGAACATCCATCTGGAAAAGTAACAATAAATTTTGCCAATACACCAAGATCACACTTTTCATCCACAAAAAGATCAATCCCTTCAGACGCTGGATCTTATAAATCAGCCTCTTCTAATTTTCATCAAACATCTATTCCCACATCACCCCCAATACATCCTACAGGCATAGCTTTCCCTGTTTATTCAGGCGCAAAAGATGAAGATATACAATCAGTAAAATTAACTGAATCCGATTTTAATGCATCAATTAATACAATTTCCTTAATTCATGAATCTAATGAAGTAATACATGATTTCAAAATTGATAAACAATTCCTTCAACAAGATTTATTAAAACATCCAAAGACAAAATGGTTTTTTACCAAATTCTCTAAATTTGAACGATCTCAAGTAAAAGAATTATGGTATGAACAAATGAATCAAGAACGGCGAAATATCCCTTTCTTTGATTGGCTTTCGTCCAAAATAAATAAAAAAGGAACTATAATGATGACAATTAATAAATCCACACAAACATGGGAAACCGAGAAAGGTAAAGTTGAATCGGTTCACCCTCCTTTAGAAACTATAAGGCATAAAGAAATCACTGCCACTCCATTTAAAAATGCTCTGCCAACTTCTAAACTCCTTACTGTTGAACATATATCTCATCTAGTTGAACAAAGTAACTTTACAAATCTCTATTTACAGACTATTGGTTCACAAACTCAAAGAATTGAAAATACTATATCTCAACACGAATCAACTTCTTCAGCTCCGTATAAAATATCCAGAGATGTCCCTTCATTATGTTCAGAATTTATTACAAAATTGACTTTAGACAAAAGGCCATTAAAACTCCCTGCTGACTTTCAAAATGACATTTCTTTAAGAATCAATCCTTTAGACAAAGGTAAATCAATAAATGAAGGCTCCTCAATTAATGCAGTCATTGAAGGAACATCAATTCAAATGTCTTCAGACACTCATACTGACACTTCAACAGATGACTCTGACGATCAATGTATCCCTGAAATTAATAGAATTTTCAATCCTAAAACTCATACATCAAAAACAAAAAATTATTACAGTAGACCCACTCCAATGAATCTCCAATTTGAAGAAATTCCTGATATAGCAAATTGTAAATATGATGGTAGTTCATTAGTCGAATGGAATATTGATGGACTTACTGAATATGGAATTCTTAATATTCTGCGCAATATGATACTATATACAAATGCAGGCATGATCTATGGCAATACACAAGCTGAAATCATTAAATCAATAATAATTGGATTTACTGGCCAACTTCATGGCTGGTGGGAATATTATCTAACCTCAATCCAAAAAACTAGTATCCTAAATTCAGTCAAACTAACTGAAGAAGGTAAACCCATTATTGATACCAATTCGACGAGACCGGGACCGAACCAGTAAACTCTAAGTAAGACTGAATTGAAAGAAGGGAAAGAAAGCGGAAAATTTACAAGTGTAAGTATTTGATGATGTGAGACAAGGGCTCACAAACCCTATTTATAGACCTTCATACTGAATTACATTTGAAATGTATTTGAAATCCGCAATGGGATAAGATGTATACGTCATTTGCACTGTATCACTGTTGCATATAATATGCATTACTGTTGCTGCTGCATGAGTGAGATGACTTTATTGCTGACGGACGTCATTGAATTTGCTGCTGCATGCGTCTGACAGTCGGCGGAGAAATTATCGCTGTATTTGCTGCAGGGGGCAGGATATACTGTATGCTCAGCTGACGCGGCGGAGACTGCAGGCACTTGAGACTGAATTGTTGACTTTAAATTCCTTAATACTTTATTTGAAATAGTAGTCTAGGGATTACTTTAAGAAGAATAGTAATCCATAGCTCACAAATGTGGACTTTTGGAATTTTTTATACTTTTTTCAAATGAAAGCATTCGAAAGAACTTTATATGAGTGAGGCACATGAAAATGACATGTGTTGTTTATAAAAGCATGATGGTGACAAGAATTTAAAGCTTGACTTCATGGAGGCTACACATGGATGAATGAGATAATGAAGCTTCATTATTTGCAGGACACATGGCAGCATGGGGAGAGCTGTGCTGACTTTGGGGACTGCATTGAAAATTGCATTCGGACATCTGTATAGCTGAATTAATTCTGCATGGAGGTGGATGAAGGCTGTATTCGATGGCGAGATCTGCATTGAAATTTGCATGATATTGCTGCATGTGCTGGATTTTAATCATTTATGAGGTAGTAATCTGGTGGTTGTGGACTGGGGGTCCATACTCCATAATCATTTTCTCTTTGGAAGAGCTTGATAAGCTGTCTCTTTGTTCTTTCAGTAATATGAAGAGACGATGCATTTTGAAATGTTTCTAGAATTTCATCAAGAACTGTATGGCCAGCTCGAAAGGGATCATAATAAACAAATGTATCTTCTGCAAGATCTTCATCAATGCAGACGACGCGACGACCATCGCTCCAGATTCCCTTAAAAGTACGAGCAAATTCGAAATGTCTTTTGAGATTGATGAATCTTTGATTTTGATCAGCTTGAATATTGTAGAATTGTAGACGCTCCAGGCTGTAACTGAGATCTGCAGCATCTGAGGATTCAAATTGTTCTGCTTGATTCCAATTGCGATCAGGAAGATGTTCATAATCATTGATTGGAAGGCTGTATTTCTGACAGAATAAATCTCCGTCTTCATAATTCATAAGGATCCATAATTGATATGGTTGATAAAACCGGAATTCATCTCTTTCTCCAAGAGTGGAAGAGATTGTCATGAGAAGATTGCGCTTGGTGATGCCAAGGCAACTGAGAGCATATTTGACAATTGCAGGCAACTGTCGATGAATTGCTAAATTGTCTCTGTCGAGAATGAATCGATGAACTAGACCTTGTTCAATATAAGAAATATCAAATTCATCAGCGGGCAGGAACATCTTTGGAAAACCAGTGGCCCAGCTGAGATAGGATGCTTGATTAATTAGTCGCTCCATGATCTGACAAGAGAGAGTTTCCTCTCTAATTCTTGCAGATAAATCGTCCGGAAGAAGAGTATTAACCCTTTCCAGGATTTGGTTTCTGTATTCAATTGGAGGGAGGGGTGACGATGCACATTGCTGTTCAAGCATTTGAATTTTTGATTCTAAATATTTGATATGATTTGACAAATCAGAGAGGTGCTTTCGCATTAGAAAATTACGTTGGCCAGTAAGGCATGCACTCCAAATGTTATCAATAAGGGTTTGAGAAGCAGCAGAGGGTGCTGGATAGAAGGATGGAAAAGGTATTTGAAAGGGTAGTTCTTCATTAACAGGAACAGAGGCTTTATCTGAATCTATGGGTTGTTTGCCTTTATCCTTAGAAGACATGACTGGTTCCCTAAGGGAAGAAAATGGAAATTAGTTATAAAAATCTGTAGTGATGCAATAAAAAACTGTATTTTGGAAATATGGAGATGTATGCAATTAAGTATTAATTCCATTTATTCTACCAAGCCGTGGGCTTTCTATGAATTCAAATTTGATAGGCTTATCATCAATTGATGTATGAATTCCATCGGTATTTACAGAAAATGGCTGAATTTTTAATAAGAAGGGTGTCCCTAAAATGACATCATTCGTTAATGTTTTTGTTACAGCAAAGGAAGTTTGAATGCATTTTCCATTTTTACAGATATGGGCATTTGGAATCTTATAATTGACTATTATATTCTTTCCATTTGCTGTGCCAATGGTGTAATTTTTTATTTTTTCAAAATACTTTGTTGGAATTAATCCTTCACGGATGCAATTTACATCTGCTCCACTGTCAATTAAACAGTCAACAGATAAATTAAATTCTTTGATTTTTAGAGTGACAGTAGTATACCATTTATGATAATGATATTTAGTGATGGAATTTACGAATTCTTGAATTTCTTCATCAAATTCTTTTTCTAAATTAGAATCTTCTTGATTATTTGAGCTAAATTCTTTACCTAATTCAAGGATTTCAATTCTTGTTTTTAATTTAGCAATTTCTTTAGTTGCTTCTTCTTTTAAGTTTGCAATTTCATGTTTTGTTTCATTAACTTCATTATGGAGATCTTGAAGGGTTAAAGGTTTTGAAGAGCTTGGTTTTTGGGAAAGAATATCTTTCATGGAAAGTGATTGAAAATCTTTATGTTTCTTTGAGGTTTTGTCAGTAGATTTATCTTCAAGCATTTTTCTATAATATTTTTTCTTTTCTTCTTCAGAGGTTATGTTTTCTATTAATTCCAGAAGTAATTCATCTTGAGCATTTAAAACATTAATTGAGAAATAAGAAGATGAGGAGGAAGAATCATAAGAACTATCTTCGCTTTCGCAGCATATACAAATATCTTTATTATTTTCGGAATTATGAGAATGATAATCTAATTCATTGATTTTCTTTTTTGAATCTTTATTAAAACAGTTATTTGCAAAATGTCCTTCTTTGCCGCATTTATAGCATGTGTAATTAGATTTATTAGTTTTATGGTTTGGTGAAGAGCTGGATTTTCTCTTCTTTGAATTGTATTTTTCATGTTTTCCTTTTGTATATTTTTTGTGATTTTTATAGGATCGATATGATTTTTCATGATATCGTTTCTTTTTAGACCGATGTTTATGTTGATAAATTCGATTGGATGGATTTTGTAGGGGTTCATAGCCAAATTGATAGCAAAAATCCCCTAATTCTTGTTTACCAATTTTCTTTTGTTTATGTAAATCGGCTTTAATTTTCATATCACTGCAAATAGACATACCAACACGTGAAATTTTTTGAATTAAATCACCATATGTATAGTTAGCATAATTTAATCTTCCATTATTTTGTTCTCGTAGAACATTTTTTACTTTTTCTGCAAAATGAGTTGGAAGGCCAGAAATAAATTTTTCTTTCCAGAAATCTTCATTAGAATTGAATAATTGAAAAACAAGGGATAAAAAGACATCTTTATACCATCTGAAATCAGATAAAGTTCGACATCGAAGATTGATTAATTGTTCTCTGTATTTTTCAATTTGATCACTAACATTTCCAGAAAAATTGATTAAAATATTATGAATTAGTGTTTCAACAGCATTAGAAATTGGCTGATTATTGGTATTAATAATGGGTTTACCTTCTTCAGTTAGTTTGACTGAATTTAGGATACTAGTTTTTTGGATTGAGGTTAGATAATATTCCCACCAGCCATGAAGTTGGCCAGTAAATCCAATTATTATTGATTTAATGATTTCAGCTTGTGTATTGCCATAGATCATGCCTGCATTTGTATATAGTATCATATTGCGCAGAATATTAAGAATTCCATATTCAGTAAGTCCATCAATATTCCATTCGACTAATGAACTACCATCATATTTACAATTTGCTATATCAGGAATTTCTTCAAATTGGAGATTCATTGGAGTGGGTCTACTGTAATAATTTTTTGTTTTTGATGTATGAGTTTTAGGATTGAAAATTCTATTAATTTCAGGGATACATTGATCGTCAGAGTCATCTGTTGAAGTGTCAGTATGAGTGTCTGAAGACATTTGAATTGATGTTCCTTCAATGACTGCATTAATTGAGGAGCCTTCATTTATTGATTTACCTTTGTCTAAAGGATTGATTCTTAAAGAAATGTCATTTTGAAAGTCAGCAGGGAGTTTTAATGGCCTTTTGTCTAAAGTCAATTTTGTAATAAATTCTGAACATAATGAAGGGACATCTCTGGATATTTTATACGGAGCTGAAGAAGTTGATTCGTGTTGAGATATAGTATTTTCAATTCTTTGAGTTTGTGAACCAATAGTCTGTAAATAGAGATTTGTAAAGTTACTTTGTTCAACTAGATGAGATATATGTTCAACAGTAAGGAGTTTAGAAGTTGGCAGAGCATTTTTAAATGGAGTGGCAGTGATTTCTTTATGCCTTATAGTTTCTAAAGGAGGGTGAACCGATTCAACTTTACCTTTCTCGGTTTCCCATGTTTGTGTGGATTTATTAATTGTCATCATTATAGTTCCTTTTTTATTTATTTTGGACGAAAGCCAATCAAAGAAAGGGATATTTCGCCGTTCTTGATTCATTTGTTCATACCATAATTCTTTTACTTGAGATCGTTCAAATTTAGAGAATTTGGTAAAAAACCATTTTGTCTTTGGATGTTTTAATAAATCTTGTTGAAGGAATTGTTTATCAATTTTGAAATCATGTATTACTTCATTAGATTCATGAATTAAGGAAATTGTATTAATTGATGCATTAAAATCGGATTCAGTTAATTTTACTGATTGTATATCTTCATCTTTTGCGCCTGAATAAACAGGGAAAGCTATGCCTGTAGGATGTATTGGGGGTGATGTGGGAATAGATGTTTGATGAAAATTAGAAGAGGCTGATTTATAAGATCCAGCGTCTGAAGGGATTGATCTTTTTGTGGATGAAAAGTGTGATCTTGGTGTATTGGCAAAATTTATTGTTACTTTTCCAGATGGATGTTCTGTAATAGATTCAACATCTTCATTAATTAAAGGGGTGATTTGTTGAGCTTCATCAAGCTCCCATTTTCCAGAAAGATTTACATCTTCCCATGTGATGAGTTTGGGGGTGGTGACTTTATTTCGAAAATTTGTAAGGAATAAGGTGGTTACTCCTTTGATTTGAGATGAATATGCTATTTCAGGGACAATTGTATTCATTGCTTTATAATAAATTCTGTATACTATTGCAACATTTTGTGATTGGGGTTTCATATTGAATCCTTTTGTATGTATTCCGAGAGTGATGGCTTCATGAGCACCGGGATCACTGAGTGATACGGTGTAATTGGGAAAACAATTAAAAAAGGCAGGGCCGTCATGAAGACTGGCTTCTACCATCCCTATTAGGGAATCTCTGAATGAATTATGTCTTCTATCTCGAACATATGCGAGACAGGATGTATTCAAACCAAGTCTGGTTAATGGCTTTATTGCAACTTGAACAAGTGCTATATGCATGTATTTGTATTTTGATTTATGGATTTCAATTTTTTCTGCAGGAATGACCTGTAGATTTTCTTCATTTTGCTGTATTGAGAGGGTTTCTTCAACCGTCTTTATTACATAATTTGATTTTTGTATGAAAGATCCTTCTTTATAAATTGCTTTTAAAGAGACTTTAGGTATTGTCCAATCTTGGATTGATTTTTCTAAATCATCAAAACTTATTTCTTCAAGATTTTTAATTGAAATTTTATTGATTATTGGCATGATGGATGATGATGCAGAAGAAGAATTAGAAGCTGTGTTAGAAGATGAATTTCTTCCGAATGATCTAAAAATTCCAGACATCATTAATTAATTATAATCACTAATCAGAATGATTGGTGGCCTGTCAACGATTTACGCCACAAAGCCCTAAACGCTCTCCTGGCTAACGGGCAACAAAGGCGACGCGACAAGGGGGCCTCGGACCCAAATCACTCCTTTTAGCAACAACAACCAATTAACTCTATCTAGTCAAGTTAGATCAAAATTCAGAAATGCAGCTACCTAACATAGATTCGATTCTACTATGCAAACAACAAACAAATAACCAAAGAAGGAAAGAGACATGATGCATGCAAAATTTTGCAAATAAATTGAAATAATTGAAAGCTTAACGAGCTATCAAAATGGATAAAGGAATTGATACTTCATTGATAAAATATTTCTTACAATAAGAGAAGACTGGGATGGCTCTGATACCAATTCGACGAGACCGGGACCGAACCAGTAAACTCTAAGTAAGACTGAATTGAAAGAAGGGAAAGAAAGCGGAAAATTTACAAGTGTAAGTATTTGATGATGTGAGACAAGGGCTCACAAACCCTATTTATAGACCTTCATACTGAATTACATTTGAAATGTATTTGAAATCCGCAATGGGATAAGATGTATACGTCATTTGCACTGTATCACTGTTGCATATAATATGCATTACTGTTGCTGCTGCATGAGTGAGATGACTTTATTGCTGACGGACGTCATTGAATTTGCTGCTGCATGCGTCTGACAGTCGGCGGAGAAATTATCGCTGTATTTGCTGCAGGGGGCAGGATATACTGTATGCTCAGCTGACGCGGCGGAGACTGCAGGCACTTGAGACTGAATTGTTGACTTTAAATTCCTTAATACTTTATTTGAAATAGTAGTCTAGGGATTACTTTAAGAAGAATAGTAATCCATAGCTCACAAATGTGGACTTTTGGAATTTTTTATACTTTTTTCAAATGAAAGCATTCGAAAGAACTTTATATGAGTGAGGCACATGAAAATGACATGTGTTGTTTATAAAAGCATGATGGTGACAAGAATTTAAAGCTTGACTTCATGGAGGCTACACATGGATGAATGAGATAATGAAGCTTCATTATTTGCAGGACACATGGCAGCATGGGGAGAGCTGTGCTGACTTTGGGGACTGCATTGAAAATTGCATTCGGACATCTGTATAGCTGAATTAATTCTGCATGGAGGTGGATGAAGGCTGTATTCGATGGCGAGATCTGCATTGAAATTTGCATGATATTGCTGCATGTGCTGGATTTTAATCATTTATGAGGTAGTAATCTGGTGGTTGTGGACTGGGGGTCCATACTCCATAATCATTTTCTCTTTGGAAGAGCTTGATAAGCTGTCTCTTTGTTCTTTCAGTAATATGAAGAGACGATGCATTTTGAAATGTTTCTAGAATTTCATCAAGAACTGTATGGCCAGCTCGAAAGGGATCATAATAAACAAATGTATCTTCTGCAAGATCTTCATCAATGCAGACGACGCGACGACCATCGCTCCAGATTCCCTTAAAAGTACGAGCAAATTCGAAATGTCTTTTGAGATTGATGAATCTTTGATTTTGATCAGCTTGAATATTGTAGAATTGTAGACGCTCCAGGCTGTAACTGAGATCTGCAGCATCTGAGGATTCAAATTGTTCTGCTTGATTCCAATTGCGATCAGGAAGATGTTCATAATCATTGATTGGAAGGCTGTATTTCTGACAGAATAAATCTCCGTCTTCATAATTCATAAGGATCCATAATTGATATGGTTGATAAAACCGGAATTCATCTCTTTCTCCAAGAGTGGAAGAGATTGTCATGAGAAGATTGCGCTTGGTGATGCCAAGGCAACTGAGAGCATATTTGACAATTGCAGGCAACTGTCGATGAATTGCTAAATTGTCTCTGTCGAGAATGAATCGATGAACTAGACCTTGTTCAATATAAGAAATATCAAATTCATCAGCGGGCAGGAACATCTTTGGAAAACCAGTGGCCCAGCTGAGATAGGATGCTTGATTAATTAGTCGCTCCATGATCTGACAAGAGAGAGTTTCCTCTCTAATTCTTGCAGATAAATCGTCCGGAAGAAGAGTATTAACCCTTTCCAGGATTTGGTTTCTGTATTCAATTGGAGGGAGGGGTGACGATGCACATTGCTGTTCAAGCATTTGAATTTTTGATTCTAAATATTTGATATGATTTGACAAATCAGAGAGGTGCTTTCGCATTAGAAAATTACGTTGGCCAGTAAGGCATGCACTCCAAATGTTATCAATAAGGGTTTGAGAAGCAGCAGAGGGTGCTGGATAGAAGGATGGAAAAGGTATTTGAAAGGGTAGTTCTTCATTAACAGGAACAGAGGCTTTATCTGAATCTATGGGTTGTTTGCCTTTATCCTTAGAAGACATGACTGGTTCCCTAAGGGAAGAAAATGGAAATTAGTTATAAAAATCTGTAGTGATGCAATAAAAAACTGTATTTTGGAAATATGGAGATGTATGCAATTAAGTATTAATTCCATTTATTCTACCAAGCCGTGGGCTTTCTATGAATTCAAATTTGATAGGCTTATCATCAATTGATGTATGAATTCCATCGGTATTTACAGAAAATGGCTGAATTTTTAATAAGAAGGGTGTCCCTAAAATGACATCATTCGTTAATGTTTTTGTTACAGCAAAGGAAGTTTGAATGCATTTTCCATTTTTACAGATATGGGCATTTGGAATCTTATAATTGACTATTATATTCTTTCCATTTGCTGTGCCAATGGTGTAATTTTTTATTTTTTCAAAATACTTTGTTGGAATTAATCCTTCACGGATGCAATTTACATCTGCTCCACTGTCAATTAAACAGTCAACAGATAAATTAAATTCTTTGATTTTTAGAGTGACAGTAGTATACCATTTATGATAATGATATTTAGTGATGGAATTTACGAATTCTTGAATTTCTTCATCAAATTCTTTTTCTAAATTAGAATCTTCTTGATTATTTGAGCTAAATTCTTTACCTAATTCAAGGATTTCAATTCTTGTTTTTAATTTAGCAATTTCTTTAGTTGCTTCTTCTTTTAAGTTTGCAATTTCATGTTTTGTTTCATTAACTTCATTATGGAGATCTTGAAGGGTTAAAGGTTTTGAAGAGCTTGGTTTTTGGGAAAGAATATCTTTCATGGAAAGTGATTGAAAATCTTTATGTTTCTTTGAGGTTTTGTCAGTAGATTTATCTTCAAGCATTTTTCTATAATATTTTTTCTTTTCTTCTTCAGAGGTTATGTTTTCTATTAATTCCAGAAGTAATTCATCTTGAGCATTTAAAACATTAATTGAGAAATAAGAAGATGAGGAGGAAGAATCATAAGAACTATCTTCGCTTTCGCAGCATATACAAATATCTTTATTATTTTCGGAATTATGAGAATGATAATCTAATTCATTGATTTTCTTTTTTGAATCTTTATTAAAACAGTTATTTGCAAAATGTCCTTCTTTGCCGCATTTATAGCATGTGTAATTAGATTTATTAGTTTTATGGTTTGGTGAAGAGCTGGATTTTCTCTTCTTTGAATTGTATTTTTCATGTTTTCCTTTTGTATATTTTTTGTGATTTTTATAGGATCGATATGATTTTTCATGATATCGTTTCTTTTTAGACCGATGTTTATGTTGATAAATTCGATTGGATGGATTTTGTAGGGGTTCATAGCCAAATTGATAGCAAAAATCCCCTAATTCTTGTTTACCAATTTTCTTTTGTTTATGTAAATCGGCTTTAATTTTCATATCACTGCAAATAGACATACCAACACGTGAAATTTTTTGAATTAAATCACCATATGTATAGTTAGCATAATTTAATCTTCCATTATTTTGTTCTCGTAGAACATTTTTTACTTTTTCTGCAAAATGAGTTGGAAGGCCAGAAATAAATTTTTCTTTCCAGAAATCTTCATTAGAATTGAATAATTGAAAAACAAGGGATAAAAAGACATCTTTATACCATCTGAAATCAGATAAAGTTCGACATCGAAGATTGATTAATTGTTCTCTGTATTTTTCAATTTGATCACTAACATTTCCAGAAAAATTGATTAAAATATTATGAATTAGTGTTTCAACAGCATTAGAAATTGGCTGATTATTGGTATTAATAATGGGTTTACCTTCTTCAGTTAGTTTGACTGAATTTAGGATACTAGTTTTTTGGATTGAGGTTAGATAATATTCCCACCAGCCATGAAGTTGGCCAGTAAATCCAATTATTATTGATTTAATGATTTCAGCTTGTGTATTGCCATAGATCATGCCTGCATTTGTATATAGTATCATATTGCGCAGAATATTAAGAATTCCATATTCAGTAAGTCCATCAATATTCCATTCGACTAATGAACTACCATCATATTTACAATTTGCTATATCAGGAATTTCTTCAAATTGGAGATTCATTGGAGTGGGTCTACTGTAATAATTTTTTGTTTTTGATGTATGAGTTTTAGGATTGAAAATTCTATTAATTTCAGGGATACATTGATCGTCAGAGTCATCTGTTGAAGTGTCAGTATGAGTGTCTGAAGACATTTGAATTGATGTTCCTTCAATGACTGCATTAATTGAGGAGCCTTCATTTATTGATTTACCTTTGTCTAAAGGATTGATTCTTAAAGAAATGTCATTTTGAAAGTCAGCAGGGAGTTTTAATGGCCTTTTGTCTAAAGTCAATTTTGTAATAAATTCTGAACATAATGAAGGGACATCTCTGGATATTTTATACGGAGCTGAAGAAGTTGATTCGTGTTGAGATATAGTATTTTCAATTCTTTGAGTTTGTGAACCAATAGTCTGTAAATAGAGATTTGTAAAGTTACTTTGTTCAACTAGATGAGATATATGTTCAACAGTAAGGAGTTTAGAAGTTGGCAGAGCATTTTTAAATGGAGTGGCAGTGATTTCTTTATGCCTTATAGTTTCTAAAGGAGGGTGAACCGATTCAACTTTACCTTTCTCGGTTTCCCATGTTTGTGTGGATTTATTAATTGTCATCATTATAGTTCCTTTTTTATTTATTTTGGACGAAAGCCAATCAAAGAAAGGGATATTTCGCCGTTCTTGATTCATTTGTTCATACCATAATTCTTTTACTTGAGATCGTTCAAATTTAGAGAATTTGGTAAAAAACCATTTTGTCTTTGGATGTTTTAATAAATCTTGTTGAAGGAATTGTTTATCAATTTTGAAATCATGTATTACTTCATTAGATTCATGAATTAAGGAAATTGTATTAATTGATGCATTAAAATCGGATTCAGTTAATTTTACTGATTGTATATCTTCATCTTTTGCGCCTGAATAAACAGGGAAAGCTATGCCTGTAGGATGTATTGGGGGTGATGTGGGAATAGATGTTTGATGAAAATTAGAAGAGGCTGATTTATAAGATCCAGCGTCTGAAGGGATTGATCTTTTTGTGGATGAAAAGTGTGATCTTGGTGTATTGGCAAAATTTATTGTTACTTTTCCAGATGGATGTTCTGTAATAGATTCAACATCTTCATTAATTAAAGGGGTGATTTGTTGAGCTTCATCAAGCTCCCATTTTCCAGAAAGATTTACATCTTCCCATGTGATGAGTTTGGGGGTGGTGACTTTATTTCGAAAATTTGTAAGGAATAAGGTGGTTACTCCTTTGATTTGAGATGAATATGCTATTTCAGGGACAATTGTATTCATTGCTTTATAATAAATTCTGTATACTATTGCAACATTTTGAGATTGAGGTTTCATATTGAATCCTTTTGTATGTATTCCTAAAGTGATGGCTTCATGAGCACCGGGATCACTGAGTGATACGGTGTAATTGGGGAAACAATTAAAAAAGGCAGGGCCGTCATGAAGACTGGCTTCTACCATCCCTATTAGGGAATCTCTGAATGAATTATGTCTTCTATCTCGAACATATGCGAGACAGGATGTATTCAAACCAAGTCTGGTTAATGGCTTTATTGCAACTTGAACAAGTGCTAGATGCATGTATTTGTATTTTGATTTATGGATTTCAATTTTTTCTGCAGGAATGACCTGTAGATTTTCTTCATTTTGCTGTATTGAGAGGGTTTCTTCAACCGTCTTTATTACATAATTTGATTTTTGTATGAAAGATCCTTCTTTATAAATTTCTTTTAAAGAGACTTTAGGTATTGTCCAATCTTGGATTGATTTTTCTAAATCATCAAAACTTATTTCTTCAAGATTTTTAATTGAAATTTTATTTATTATTGGCATGATGGATGATGAAGCAGAAGAAGAAGTAGAAGCTGTGTTAGAAGATGAATTTCTTCCGAATGATCTAAAAATTCCAGACATCATTAATTAATTATAATCACTAATCAGAATGATTGGTGGCCTGTCAACGATTTACGCCACAAAGCCCTAAACGCTCTCCTGGCTAACGGGCAACAAAGGCGACGCGACAAGGGGGCCTCGGACCCAAATCACTCCTTTTAGCAACAACAACCAATTAACTCTATCTAGTCAAGTTAGATCAAAATTCAGAAATGCAGCTACCTAACATAGATTCGATTCTACTATGCAAACAACAAACAAATAACCAAAGAAGGAAAGAGACATGATGCATGCAAAATTTTGCAAATAAATTGAAATAATTGAAAGCTTAAAGAGCTATCAAAATGGATAAAGGAATTGATACTTCATTGATAAAATATTTCTTACAATAAGAGAAGACTGGGATGGCTCTGATACCAATTCGACGAGACCGGGACCGAACCAGTAAACTCTAAGTAAGACTGAATTGAAAGAAGGGAAAGAAAGCGGAAAATTTACAAGTGTAAGTATTTGATGATGTGAGACAAGGGCTCACAATCCCTATTTATAGACCTTCATACTGAATTACATTTGAAATGTATTTGAAATCCGCAATGGGATAAGATGTATACGTCATTTGTACTGTATCACTGTCGCATATAATATGCATTACTGTTGCTGCTGCATGAGTGAACTGTATTACTGACTTCATTGCTGACAGACTTTATCACTGTTGCTGCTGCATGCGTCTGACAGTCGGCTGATAAATTTATCGCTGTATTTGCTGCAGGGTGCAGGATATACTGTAAGCTCAGCTGAAGCTGCGGAGACTGCAGGGACTTGAGTCTGAAATGTTGACTTCGAATTCCATAATACTTTATTTGGAATAGTGGTCTATGGAATACTTTAATAAGAATAGTAATCCATAGCTCACAAATGTGGACTTTTGGAATTTTTTATAATTCTACAAAATGAGAGCATACGAATGACCTTTATGTGAGTGAGGCATAGGATAATGACATGTGTTGTTTATAAACACATGATGGTGACAAGTATGTATGGCTTGACTTCATGGAGGCTATGAATTGATAAATGAGATAAAGAAGCTTTATTATTTGCATGACACATGGCTGCATGGGGAGACCGGTGCTGGCTGCATTGAAAAAACTGCATCTGTGCTGGCTGCATTGACAACTGCATTTTGGACATCTGTATGGCTGAATTAATTCAGCATGGGGGTAGATGCATGCTGCATTTAGATGGCGAGATCCGCATTGAGATTTGCATGAGATGCATTTGACAGAGCTGTATGTAGACAGATATTTCTTTATTTTAGAATTCATCTGCTGCTCCAGACGGTGGCAGTGTTGCATCAGAATCATCTTTATTGACGGAACCATGAGAAGAAGATACTTCTTGAACGAATCCGCTGTATTTATTCATAAGGGGATTTCTGAGAAATAAAATTTCATTCTGCATACGCTGAATTTCTTTGAGAAGATCCATATGCTGCTGAGTATTGATTGGAGTTGCAGGAGATGAGGTTGTACCATGAACAGCATCTTTGAAGCTCTTTGATAATTTTGGATTAGGAGTGATCTGCTTCTTGATTTGAGGAATAGCGGTATTGGGTTGTATAATAAGAGAAGCTTGAGGAGAGGAATGATGAGATTTATTGAGAAATTGAGAAACGTCAAATTTATCCCACCATTTAATATAAGAAATACGAACAAAACATGATGGCTTCATTTCTTGGGATTTACCATATTCCCATCGGAAAATCCATGGAATAGTGGATGAAGAAATAAATTTTAAGAAAGAATATGAAGGTTCAGCAATTTCAAAACTGGATTGAGATTCAAATGCTTGATAATAGCTTAATAAAGCTTCTGGAAGGATGCAGGATTGTGCACCAAAACGGAGCCACCAATTATGCCAGAACCAACAAGGAATATTTTGATTGCATTTGGATGAAAAGCTAAGGTACCAAGAATGAGATCGTTTTGAATTTTGATATAATAAAGTATATTCCCAAGCATTCATATAGTCATAGTAGTCATAGGGCCAAGAACTCCCATTGGGATTGGTGACAGTTTTTGGTGAGAATAGATTGTCGGCCCAATCAGTGATTGTATGAATATGCATAATCTTTATTTTTGAAAAGGCATGTTCTCCATCTCTATCTTCATGAGTGATGATAGCACTTTTTGACTGAATTAGAATAGCTTCATAGTACTTGTGAGAAATATTGGGGGCTTTTGGAACAAAATGGCAATTTTTTCTGTAGAGTTTTGAGAGAATTTGATCAATTGTAAGGTTGGCATGGATTTTATCATCAAGGAAGAAAAGGGCATATTCAAAGATCTTTATGTATTGAGATTTTTTGAAAGGATTGGAACGATAGGGTGCTTGCAGCATGGGAGAAGGATTTAAGGCATTGAATTTATTGTTGGAAAGAATATTTATTGTATCAATGACTGGATTTTTTCCTTTTCCTCTTGGATGCATCTTTCTTCACCTTGTTTCTACCCTGTAAAAATTCACGAGATAGAAAATCGGGAAGAGAATTTGAAGAACCTTTTATATATTCAATGTCAAAATCAAAAATAGCAAGTAAAGCTTGCCAACGAGCAAAAATTTGTTTTGATGCAAGGTTTTTGACATCATTTTCCAAAACTTCTTTTGCTGATTTGCAATCAATTCGTAAGAGGAATTTTTGATTCAAAATATCACTTTGAAATTTGAGTATGCATGAGACTATGGCAAGGACTTCTTTCTTTATTGTAGAGTAATTTTGTTGAGTAGTATTCCAAGTGCCAGAATAAAATCTAATAATTTGTTCCTTTGATTGTGCGGATCTTTGAAGTAGGATTCCACCAAATCCTATTTCTGAAGCATCTGTTTGGATTATTTTAAATAAATCTGGATTTGAAATATTTAAGCATGGTAATGTTTTCACTTTTTGTTTTATTTTTTGTATTGCTTCTGTATGTTGAGGAGTCCATTGTTCTGCCGAATTTTTTAAACATTTTTGTAAAAGATTTCTTTCTTTAGAGAGGTTTTGATAAAAATCAGAGACATAATTTAAACACCCTAAAAATCTTTGTAATTGTTTTTTATCGGTGATTTCATCAGGGAAATTGTCAGCAAATTTGATTACTCTTTCAACAGGAGTTATCATTTTGTTTGATATTTTATAGCCAAGAAATTGGATTTCTGTTTGAAAAAGTTTTATTTTTCTTTGAGAAAGGACTAAGCCATTTTTCTTTATGATCCATTTGAAAGTCTTTAAATGTTTCCAGTGATCATCAATAGATTTAGAAAAAATTAAAATATCATCAATGTAAACAATTGAGAAATTTTTATAAGGGTGAAAGATTTCATTCATCATTTCTTGGAAGGCTGAAGGAGCATTTTTTAGCCCAAAAGGCATGACGTTCCATTCATAATGGCCAAAAGGGACAGTAAAGGCGGTTTTATAACGATCATTTTCTTCGACCTGTATTTGCCAAAATCCTGATTTGAGATCAAATTTTGAAAATATAAAAGCTTCATATAAACGAGTAATAAGATCTTGTTTATTAGGAATTGGATATCTAATTGATTGAAGGACTTTATTTAATGGTTTATAATTGATGACGAGGCGAGGAGCCCCTCGTTCCTTTTCAGGAGCATTTTCAACATAAAAGGCTGCACAACTCCAAGGAGAATGTGATTTGCGGATTAATTTCTTTTGAAGTAAATCTTTAATTTCTTTATCACATAAGTCTAAGAGTCTAGGACTCATTTGAGATGGTCTTGCTTTAGTAGGAATATCTCTTTCATTAAAAGTAGAAATATATGGTAAGGATACTAGATGCTTTTTTCGATGCCAAAAGGCAGAAGGTATTTCAGAACAACATTCATTTATTAGAGAGGTTTGAAAATTATTAATTTTATTTTCAGATGAATTTGATTTTAATTGATCTTCAATTCGACAGAGATAAATGTCATTTTTAAGATTTTCAATATATTTTTCTTTATTAGATATGAGTAGATTTATTTGATTGATTTTTCCAATATTTGAAAGTATAGAAACAGGTTGAAAATTAAGATTAGAAATTTTTTCAAAAGAGTTTTCTTCAATAAATTGTTTGAGAGTAATAGCATTAATGATGAATTTGTCTTGAGCACTTAATACATTTATTGAGGAATAGGAAGGATGTAATTCATTATGTTCTTCATGATCAGAGATGTTTTCTTCGAGATGAGTTTGTAAAATTGATGTTTTCGAGGTAGAGTCTGTAGAGAAGGATTTGTTTATAGAAGTTGTATTTAATGTATTTAATGTAGTAGTTGACTCTTTAGGAACTAAATTGAGAGTAGGTTGCGGGAAACTAGTTTTTAAAGAATTATTTATTTCTTTATGTTTTATAGTTTCTAAAGGGGGGTGAACCGATTCAACTTTACCTTTCTCGGTTTCCCATGTTTGTGTGGATTTATTAATTGTCATCATTATAGTTCCTTTTTTATTTATTTTGGACGAAAGCCAATCAAAGAAAGGGATATTTCGCCGTTCTTGATTCATTTGTTCATACCATAATTCTTTTACTTGAGATCGTTCAAATTTAGAGAATTTGGTAAAAAACCATTTTGTCTTTGGATGTTTTAATAAATCTTGTTGAAGGAATTGTTTATCAATTTTGAAATCATGTATTACTTCATTAGATTCATGAATTAAGGAAATTGTATTAATTGATGCATTAAAATCGGATTCAGTTAATTTTACTGATTGTATATCTTCATCTTTTGCGCCTGAATAAACAGGGAAAGCTATGCCTGTAGGATGTATTGGGGGTGATGTGGGAATAGATGTTTGATGAAAATTAGAAGAGGCTGATTTATAAGATCCAGCGTCTGAAGGGATTGATCTTTTTGTGGATGAAAAGTGTGATCTTGGTGTATTGGCAAAATTTATTGTTACTTTTCCAGATGGATGTTCTGTAATAGATTCAACATCTTCATTAATTAAAGGGGTGATTTGTTGAGCTTCATCAAGCTCCCATTTTCCAGAAAGATTTACATCTTCCCATGTGATGAGTTTGGGGGTGGTGACTTTATTTCGAAAATTTGTAAGGAATAAGGTGGTTACTCCTTTGATTTGAGATGAATATGCTATTTCAGGGACAATTGTATTCATTGCTTTATAATAAATTCTGTATACTATTGCAACATTTTGAGATTGAGGTTTCATATTGAATCCTTTTGTATGTATTCCGAGAGTGATGGCTTCATGAGCACCGGGATCACTGAGTGATACGGTGTAATTGGGAAAACAATTAAAAAAGGCAGGGCCGTCATGAAGACTGGCTTCTACCATCCCTATTAGGGAATCTCTGAATGAATTATGTCTTCTATCTCGAACATATGCGAGACAGGATGTATTCAAACCAAGTCTGGTTAATGGCTTTATTGCAACTTGAACAAGTGCTATATGCATGTATTTGTATTTTGATTTATGGATTTCAATTTTTTCTGCAGGAATGACCTGTAGATTTTCTTCATTTTGCTGTATTGAGAGGGTTTCTTCAACCGTCTTTATTACATAATTTGATTTTTGTATGAAAGATCCTTCTTTATAAATTGCTTTTAAAGAGACTTTAGGTATTGTCCAATCTTGGATTGATTTTTCTAAATCATCAAAACTTATTTCTTCAAGATTTTTAATTGAAATTTTATTGATTATTGGCATGATGGATGATGATGCAGAAGAAGAATTAGAAGCTGTGTTAGAAGATGAATTTCTTCCGAATGATCTAAAAATTCCAGACATCATTAATTAATTATAATCACTAATCAGAATGATTGGTGGCCTGTCAACGATTTACGCCACAAAGCCCTAAACGCTCTCCTGGCTAACGGGCAACAAAGGCGACGCGACAAGGGGGCCTCGGACCCAAATCACTCCTTTTAGCAACAACAACCAATTAACTCTATCTAGTCAAGTTAGATCAAAATTCAGAAATGCAGCTACCTAACATAGATTCGAATCTACTATGCAAACAACAAACAAATAACCAAAGAAGGAAAGAGACATGATGCATGCAAAATTTTGCAAATAAATTGAAATAATTGAAAGCTTAAAGAGCTATCAAAATGGATAAAGGAATTGATACTTCATTGATAAAATATTTCTTACAATAAGAGAAGACTGGGATGGCTCTGATACCAATTTGACGTTTCTCAATTTCTCAATAAATCTCATCATTCCTCTCCGCAAGCTTCTCTTATTATACAACCCAATACCGCTATTCCTCAAATCAAGAAGCAGATCACTCCTAATCCAAAATTATCAAAGAGCTTCAAAGATGCTGTTCATGGTACAACCTCATCTCCTGCAACTCCAATCAATACTCAGCAGCATATGGATCTTCTCAAAGAAATTCAGCGTATGCAGAATGAAATTTTATTTCTCAGAAATCCCCTTATGAATAAATACAGCGGATTCGTTCAAGAAGTATCTTCTTCTCATGGTTCCGTCAATAAAGATGATTCTGATGCAACACTGCCACCGTCTGGAGCAGCAGATGAATTCTAAAATAAAGAAATATCTGTCTACATACAGCTCTGTCAAATGCATCTCATGCAAATCTCAATGCGGATCTCGCCATCTAAATGCAGCATGCATCTACCCCCATGCTGAATTAATTCAGCCATACAGATGTCCAAAATGCAGTTGTCAATGCAGCCAGCACAGATGCAGTTTTTTCAATGCAGCCAGCACCGGTCTCCCCATGCAGCCATGTGTCATGCAAATAATAAAGCTTCTTTATCTCATTTATCAATTCATAGCCTCCATGAAGTCAAGCCATACATACTTGTCACCATCATGTGTTTATAAACAACACATGTCATTATCCTATGCCTCACTCACATAAAGGTCATTCGTATGCTCTCATTTTGTAGAATTATAAAAAATTCCAAAAGTCCACATTTGTGAGCTATGGATTACTATTCTTATTAAAGTATTCCATAGACCACTATTCCAAATAAAGTATTATGGAATTCGAAGTCAACATTTCAGACTCAAGTCCCTGCAGTCTCCGCAGCTTCAGCTGAGCTTACAGTATATCCTGCACCCTGCAGCAAATACAGCGATAAATTTATCAGCCGACTGTCAGACGCATGCAGCAGCAACAGTGATAAAGTCTGTCAGCAATGAAGTCAGTAATACAGTTCACTCATGCAGCAGCAACAGTAATGCATATTATATGCGACAGTGATACAGTACAAATGACGTATACATCTTATCCCATTGCGGATTTCAAATACATTTCAAATGTAATTCAGTATGAAGGTCTATAAATAGGGATTGTGAGCCCTTGTCTCACATCATCAAATACTTACACTTGTAAATTTTCCGCTTTCTTTCCCTTCTTTCAATTCAGTCTTACTTAGAGTTTACTGGTTCGGTCCCGGTCTCGTCGAATTATGTAATTTACATACAGTGATATAATATAAGGCATTCCGAGATTCCCTAATAGGTATTCAGCCATTTCTAAAGGAATGATGATAAGCCTATCAAATTTGAATTCATAGAAAGCCCACGGCTTGGTAGAATAAATGGAATTAATACTTAATTGCATACATCTCCATATTTCCAAAATACAGTTTTTTATTGCATCACTACAGATTTTTATAACTAATTTCCATTTTCTTCCCTTAGGGAACCAGTCATGTCTTCTAAGGATAAAGGCAAACAACCCATAGATTCAGATAAAGCCTCTGTTCCTGTTAATGAAGAACTACCCTTTCAAATACCTTTTCCATCCTTCTATCCAGCACCCTCTGCTGCTTCTCAAACCCTTATTGATAACATTTGGAGTGCATGCCTTACTGGCCAACGTAATTTTCTAATGCGAAAGCACCTCTCTGATTTGTCAAATCATATCAAATATTTAGAATCAAAAATTCAAATGCTTGAACAGCAATGTGCATCGTCACCCCTCCCTCCAATTGAATACAGAAACCAAATCCTGGAAAGGGTTAATACTCTTCTTCCGGACGATTTATCTGCAAGAATTAGAGAGGAAACTCTCTCTTGTCAGATCATGGAGCGACTAATTAATCAAGCATCCTATCTCAGCTGGGCCACTGGTTTTCCAAAGATGTTCCTGCCCGCTGATGAATTTGATATTTCTTATATTGAACAAGGTCTAGTTCATCGATTCATTCTCGACAGAGACAATTTAGCAATTCATCGACAGTTGCCTGCAATTGTCAAATATGCTCTCAGTTGCCTTGGCATCACCAAGCGCAATCTTCTCATGACAATCTCTTCCACTCTTGGAGAAAGAGATGAATTCCGGTTTTATCAACCATATCAATTATGGATCCTTATGAATTATGAAGACGGAGATTTATTCTGTCAGAAATACAGCCTTCCAATCAATGATTATGAACATCTTCCTGATCGCAATTGGAATCAAGCAGAACAATTTGAATCCTCAGATGCTGCAGATCTCAGTTACAGCCTGGAGCGTCTACAATTCTACAATATTCAAGCTGATCAAAATCAAAGATTCATCAATCTCAAAAGACATTTCGAATTTGCTCGTACTTTTAAGGGAATCTGGAGCGATGGTCGTCGCGTCGTCTGCATTGATGAAGATCTTGCAGAAGATACATTTGTTTATTATGATCCCTTTCGAGCTGGCCATACAGTTCTTGATGAAATTCTAGAAACATTTCAAAATGCATCGTCTCTTCATATTACTGAAAGAACAAAGAGACAGCTTATCAAGCTCTTCCAAAGAGAAAATGATTATGGAGTATGGACCCCCAGTCCACAACCACCAGATTACTACCTCATAAATGATTAAAATCCAGCACATGCAGCAATATCATGCAAATTTCAATGCAGATCTCGCCATCGAATACAGCCTTCATCCACCTCCATGCAGAATTAATTCAGCTATACAGATGTCCGAATGCAATTTTCAATGCAGTCCCCAAAGTCAGCACAGCTCTCCCCATGCTGCCATGTGTCCTGCAAATAATGAAGCTTCATTATCTCATTCATCCATGCGTAGCCTCCATGAAGTCAAGCTTTAAATTCTTGTCACCATCATGCTTTTATAAACAACACATGTCATTTTCATGTGCCTCACTCATATAAAGTTCTTTCGAATGCTTTCATTTGAAAAAAGTATAAAAAATTCCAAAAGTCCACATTTGTGAGCTATGGATTACTATTCTTCTTAAAGTAATCCCTAGACTACTATTTCAAATAAAGTATTAAGGAATTTAAAGTCAACAATTCAGTCTCAAGTGCCTGCAGTCTCCGCCGCGTCAGCTGAGCATACAGTATATCCTGCCCCCTGCAGCAAATACAGCGATAATTTCTCCGCCGACTGTCAGACGCATGCAGCAGCAAATTCAATGACGTCCGTCAGCAATAAAGTCATCTCACTCATGCAGCAGCAACAGTAATGCATATTATATGCAACAGTGATACAGTGCAAATGACGTATACATCTTATCCCATTGCGGATTTCAAATACATTTCAAATGTAATTCAGTATGAAGGTCTATAAATAGGGTTTGTGAGCCCTTGTCTCACATCATCAAATACTTACACTTGTAAATTTTCCGCTTTCTTTCCCTTCTTTCAATTCAGTCTTACTTAGAGTTTACTGGTTCGGTCCCGGTCTCGTCAAATTGGTATCAGAGCCATCCCAGTCTTCTCTTATTGTAAGAAATATTTTATCAATGAAGTATCAATTCCTTTATCCATTTTGATAGCTCTTTAAGCTTTCAATTATTTCAATTTATTTGCAAAATTTTGCATGCATCATGTCTCTTTCCTTCTTTGGTTATTTGTTTGTTGTTTGCATAGTAGATTCGAATCTATGTTAGGTAGCTGCATTTCTGAATTTTGATCTAACTTGACTAGATAGAGTTAATTGGTTGTTGTTGCTAAAAGGAGTGATTTGGGTCCGAGGCCCCCTTGTCGCGTCGCCTTTGTTGCCCGTTAGCCAGGAGAGCGTTTAGGGCTTTGTGGCGTAAATCGTTGACAGGCCACCAATCATTCTGATTAGTGATTATAATTAATTAATGATGTCTGGAATTTTTAGATCATTCGGAAGAAATTCATCTTCTAACACAGCTTCTAATTCTTCTTCTGCATCATCATCCATCATGCCAATAATCAATAAAATTTCAATTAAAAATCTTGAAGAAATAAGTTTTGATGATTTAGAAAAATCAATCCAAGATTGGACAATACCTAAAGTCTCTTTAAAAGCAATTTATAAAGAAGGATCTTTCATACAAAAATCAAATTATGTAATAAAGACGGTTGAAGAAACCCTCTCAATACAGCAAAATGAAGAAAATCTACAGGTCATTCCTGCAGAAAAAATTGAAATCCATAAATCAAAATACAAATACATGCATATAGCACTTGTTCAAGTTGCAATAAAGCCATTAACCAGACTTGGTTTGAATACATCCTGTCTCGCATATGTTCGAGATAGAAGACATAATTCATTCAGAGATTCCCTAATAGGGATGGTAGAAGCCAGTCTTCATGACGGCCCTGCCTTTTTTAATTGTTTTCCCAATTACACCGTATCACTCAGTGATCCCGGTGCTCATGAAGCCATCACTCTCGGAATACATACAAAAGGATTCAATATGAAACCTCAATCTCAAAATGTTGCAATAGTATACAGAATTTATTATAAAGCAATGAATACAATTGTCCCTGAAATAGCATATTCATCTCAAATCAAAGGAGTAACCACCTTATTCCTTACAAATTTTCGAAATAAAGTCACCACCCCCAAACTCATCACATGGGAAGATGTAAATCTTTCTGGAAAATGGGAGCTTGATGAAGCTCAACAAATCACCCCTTTAATTAATGAAGATGTTGAATCTATTACAGAACATCCATCTGGAAAAGTAACAATAAATTTTGCCAATACACCAAGATCACACTTTTCATCCACAAAAAGATCAATCCCTTCAGACGCTGGATCTTATAAATCAGCCTCTTCTAATTTTCATCAAACATCTATTCCCACATCACCCCCAATACATCCTACAGGCATAGCTTTCCCTGTTTATTCAGGCGCAAAAGATGAAGATATACAATCAGTAAAATTAACTGAATCCGATTTTAATGCATCAATTAATACAATTTCCTTAATTCATGAATCTAATGAAGTAATACATGATTTCAAAATTGATAAACAATTCCTTCAACAAGATTTATTAAAACATCCAAAGACAAAATGGTTTTTTACCAAATTCTCTAAATTTGAACGATCTCAAGTAAAAGAATTATGGTATGAACAAATGAATCAAGAACGGCGAAATATCCCTTTCTTTGATTGGCTTTCGTCCAAAATAAATAAAAAAGGAACTATAATGATGACAATTAATAAATCCACACAAACATGGGAAACCGAGAAAGGTAAAGTTGAATCGGTTCACCCTCCTTTAGAAACTATAAGGCATAAAGAAATCACTGCCACTCCATTTAAAAATGCTCTGCCAACTTCTAAACTCCTTACTGTTGAACATATATCTCATCTAGTTGAACAAAGTAACTTTACAAATCTCTATTTACAGACTATTGGTTCACAAACTCAAAGAATTGAAAATACTATATCTCAACACGAATCAACTTCTTCAGCTCCGTATAAAATATCCAGAGATGTCCCTTCATTATGTTCAGAATTTATTACAAAATTGACTTTAGACAAAAGGCCATTAAAACTCCCTGCTGACTTTCAAAATGACATTTCTTTAAGAATCAATCCTTTAGACAAAGGTAAATCAATAAATGAAGGCTCCTCAATTAATGCAGTCATTGAAGGAACATCAATTCAAATGTCTTCAGACACTCATACTGACACTTCAACAGATGACTCTGACGATCAATGTATCCCTGAAATTAATAGAATTTTCAATCCTAAAACTCATACATCAAAAACAAAAAATTATTACAGTAGACCCACTCCAATGAATCTCCAATTTGAAGAAATTCCTGATATAGCAAATTGTAAATATGATGGTAGTTCATTAGTCGAATGGAATATTGATGGACTTACTGAATATGGAATTCTTAATATTCTGCGCAATATGATACTATATACAAATGCAGGCATGATCTATGGCAATACACAAGCTGAAATCATTAAATCAATAATAATTGGATTTACTGGCCAACTTCATGGCTGGTGGGAATATTATCTAACCTCAATCCAAAAAACTAGTATCCTAAATTCAGTCAAACTAACTGAAGAAGGTAAACCCATTATTAATACCAATAATCAGCCAATTTCTAATGCTGTTGAAACACTAATTCATAATATTTTAATCAATTTTTCTGGAAATGTTAGTGATCAAATTGAAAAATACAGAGAACAATTAATCAATCTTCGATGTCGAACTTTATCTGATTTCAGATGGTATAAAGATGTCTTTTTATCCCTTGTTTTTCAATTATTCAATTCTAATGAAGATTTCTGGAAAGAAAAATTTATTTCTGGCCTTCCAACTCATTTTGCAGAAAAAGTAAAAAATGTTCTACGAGAACAAAATAATGGAAGATTAAATTATGCTAACTATACATATGGTGATTTAATTCAAAAAATTTCACGTGTTGGTATGTCTATTTGCAGTGATATGAAAATTAAAGCCGATTTACATAAACAAAAGAAAATTGGTAAACAAGAATTAGGGGATTTTTGCTATCAATTTGGCTATGAACCCCTACAAAATCCATCCAATCGAATTTATCAACATAAACATCGGTCTAAAAAGAAACGATATCATGAAAAATCATATCGATCCTATAAAAATCACAAAAAATATACAAAAGGAAAACATGAAAAATACAATTCAAAGAAGAGAAAATCCAGCTCTTCACCAAACCATAAAACTAATAAATCTAATTACACATGCTATAAATGCGGCAAAGAAGGACATTTTGCAAATAACTGTTTTAATAAAGATTCAAAAAAGAAAATCAATGAATTAGATTATCATTCTCATAATTCCGAAAATAATAAAGATATTTGTATATGCTGCGAAAGCGAAGATAGTTCTTATGATTCTTCCTCCTCATCTTCTTATTTCTCAATTAATGTTTTAAATGCTCAAGATGAATTACTTCTGGAATTAATAGAAAACATAACCTCTGAAGAAGAAAAGAAAAAATATTATAGAAAAATGCTTGAAGATAAATCTACTGACAAAACCTCAAAGAAACATAAAGATTTTCAATCACTTTCCATGAAAGATATTCTTTCCCAAAAACCAAGCTCTTCAAAACCTTTAACCCTTCAAGATCTCCATAATGAAGTTAATGAAACAAAACATGAAATTGCAAACTTAAAAGAAGAAGCAACTAAAGAAATTGCTAAATTAAAAACAAGAATTGAAATCCTTGAATTAGGTAAAGAATTTAGCTCAAATAATCAAGAAGATTCTAATTTAGAAAAAGAATTTGATGAAGAAATTCAAGAATTCGTAAATTCCATCACTAAATATCATTATCATAAATGGTATACTACTGTCACTCTAAAAATCAAAGAATTTAATTTATCTGTTGACTGTTTAATTGACAGTGGAGCAGATGTAAATTGCATCCGTGAAGGATTAATTCCAACAAAGTATTTTGAAAAAATAAAAAATTACACCATTGGCACAGCAAATGGAAAGAATATAATAGTCAATTATAAGATTCCAAATGCCCATATCTGTAAAAATGGAAAATGCATTCAAACTTCCTTTGCTGTAACAAAAACATTAACGAATGATGTCATTTTAGGGACACCCTTCTTATTAAAAATTCAGCCATTTTCTGTAAATACCGATGGAATTCATACATCAATTGATGATAAGCCTATCAAATTTGAATTCATAGAAAGCCCACGGCTTGGTAGAATAAATGGAATTAATACTTAATTGCATACATCTCCATATTTCCAAAATACAGTTTTATTGCATCAATAAAGAATTTTTATTACTAATTTCATTTCCTCTCCCCATAGGAAACCAATCATGTCTTCCAAAGATAAGGGCAAACAACCAATAGATTCAGATAAAGCCTCTGTTCCTGTTCATGAAGAAATACCCTTTCAAATACCTTTTCCATCCTTCTATCCAGCACCCTCTGCTACTTCTCAAACCCTTATTGATAATATTTGGAGTGCATGCCTTTCTGGCCAATGTAATTTTCTCATGCGAAAGCACCTTTCTGATTTGTCAAATCATATCAAATATTTGGAATCAAAAATTCAAATGCTTGAACAGCAATGTGCATCGTCACCCCTCCCTCCAATTGAATACAGACACCAAATCCTGGAAAGGGTTAATACTCTTCTTCCGGACGATTTATCTGCAAGAATTAGAGAGGAAACTCTCTCTTGTCAGATCATGGAGCGACTAATTAATCAAGCATCCTATCTCAGCTGGGCCACTGGTTTTCCAAAGATGTTCCTGCCCGCTGATGAATTTGATATTTCTTATATTGAACAAGGTCTAGTTCATCGATTCATTCTCGACAGAGACAATTTAGCAATTCATCGACAGTTGCCTGCAATTGTCAAATATGCTCTCAGTTGCCTTGGTATCACCAAGCGCAATCTTCTAATGACAATCTCTTCCACTCTTGGCGAAAGAGATGAATTTCGGTTTTATCAACCATATCAATTATGGATCCTTATGAATTATGAAGACGGAGATTTATTCTGTCAAAAATACAGCCTTCCAATCAATGATTATGAACATCTTCCTGATCGCAATTGGAATCAAGCAGAACAATTTGAATCCTCAGATGCTGCAGATCTCAGTTACAGCCTGGAGCGTCTACAATTCTACAATATTCAAGCTGATCAAAATCAAAGATTCATCAATCTCAAAAGACATTTCGAATTTGCTCGTACTTTTAAGGGAATCTGGAGCGATGGTCGTCGCGTCGTCTGCATTGATGAAGATCTTGCAGAAGATACATTTGTTTATTATGATCCCTTTCGAGCTGGCCATACAGTTCTTGATGAAATTCTAGAAACATTTCAAAATGCATCGTCTCTTCATATTACTGAAAGAACAAAGAGACAGCTTATCAAGCTCTTCCAAAGAGAAAATGATTATGGAGTATGGACCCCCAGTCCACAACCACCAGATTACTACCTCATAAATGATTAAAATCCAGCACATGCAGCAATATCATGCAAATTTCAATGCAGATCTCGCCATCGAATACAGCCTTCATCCACCTCCATGCAGAATTAATTCAGCTATACAGATGTCCGAATGCAATTTTCAATGCAGTC
Organism: Cinnamomum chago; assembly: GCA_038049695.1. Lineage (NCBI taxonomy): Eukaryota > Viridiplantae > Streptophyta > Magnoliopsida > Laurales > Lauraceae > Cinnamomum > Cinnamomum chago. Next base: position 33,046,072 of record CP142453.1, read on the forward strand.
CCCAAAGTCAGCACAGCTCTCCCCATGCTGCCATGTGTCCTGCAAATAATGAAGCTTCATTATCTCATTCATCCATTATTTAATAAACAACGTAATACACAACTGCTATTCACCAATCCCAATGGGAGCTTGATGAAGCTCAACAAATCACCCCTTTAATTAATGAAGATGTTGAATCTATTACAGAACATCCATCTGGAAAAGTAACAATAAATTTTGCCAATACACCAAGATCACACTTTTCATCCACAAAAAGATTAATCCCTTCAGACGCTGGATCTTATAAATCAGCCTCTTCTAATTTTCATCAAACATCTATTCCCACATCACCCCCAATACATCCTACAGGCATAGCTTTCCCTGTTTATTCAGGCGCAAAAGATGAAGATATACAATCAGTAAAATTAACTGAATCCGATTTTAATGCATCAATTAATACAATTTCCTTAATTCATGAATCTAATGAAGTAATACATGATTTCAAAATTGATAAACAATTCCTTCAACAAGATTTATTAAAACATCCAAAAACAAAATGGTTTTTTACCAAATTCTCTAAATTTGAGAGATCTCAAGTCAAAGACTTATGGTATGAACAAATGAATCAAGAAAGGCGAAATATCCCTTTCTTTGATTGGCTTTCGTCAAAAATAAATAAAAAAGGAACTGTAATGATGACTATTAATAAATCCACACAAACATGGGAAACCGAGAAAGGTAAAGTTGAATCGGTTCACCCCCCTTTAGAAACTATAAAACATAAAGAAATAAATAATTCTTTAAAAACTAGTTTCCCGCAACCTACTCTCAATTTAGTTCCTAAAGAGTCAACTACTACATTAAATACATTAAATACAACTTCTATAAACAAATCCTTCTCTACAGACTCTACCTCGAAAACATCAATTTTACAAACTCATCTCGAAGAAAACATCTCTGATCATGAAGAACATAATGAATTACATCCTTCCTATTCCTCAATAAATGTATTAAGTGCTCAAGACAAATTCATCATTAATGCTATTACTCTCAAACAATTTATTGAAGAAAACTCTTTTGAAAAAATTTCTAATCTTAATTTTCAACCTGTTTCTATACTTTCAAATATTGGAAAAATCAATCAAATAAATCTACTCATATCTAATAAAGAAAAATATATTGAAAATCTTAAAAATGACATTTATCTCTGTCGAATTGAAGATCAATTAAAATCAAATTCATCTGAAAATAAAATTAATAATTTTCAAACCTCTCTAATAAATGAATGTTGTTCTGAAATACCTTCTGCCTTTTGGCATCGAAAAAAGCATCTAGTATCCTTACCATATATTTCTACTTTTAATGAAAGAGATATTCCTACTAAAGCAAGACCATCTCAAATGAGTCCTAGACTCTTAGACTTATGTGATAAAGAAATTAAAGATTTACTTCAAAAGAAATTAATCCGCAAATCACATTCTCCTTGGAGTTGTGCAGCCTTTTATGTTGAAAATGCTCCTGAAAAGGAACGAGGGGCTCCTCGCCTCGTCATCAATTATAAACCATTAAATAAAGTCCTTCAATCAATTAGATATCCAATTCCTAATAAACAAGATCTTATTACTCGTTTATATGAAGCTTTTATATTTTCAAAATTTGATCTCAAATCAGGATTTTGGCAAATACAGGTCGAAGAAAATGATCGTTATAAAACCGCCTTTACTGTCCCTTTTGGCCATTATGAATGGAACGTCATGCCTTTTGGGCTAAAAAATGCTCCTTCAGCCTTCCAAGAAATGATGAATGAAATCTTTCACCCTTATAAAAATTTCTCAATTGTTTACATTGATGATATTTTAATTTTTTCTAAATCTATTGATGATCACTGGAAACATTTAAAGACTTTCAAATGGATCATAAAGAAAAATGGCTTAGTCCTTTCTCAAAGAAAAATAAAACTTTTTCAAACAGAAATACAATTTCTTGGCTATAAAATATCAAACAAAATGATAACTCCTGTTGAAAGAGTAATCAAATTTGCTGACAATTTCCCTGATGAAATCACCGATAAAAAACAATTACAAAGATTTTTAGGGTGTTTAAATTATGTCTCTGATTTTTATCAAAACCTCTCTAAAGAAAGAAATCTTTTACAAAAATGTTTAAAAAATTCGGCAGAACAATGGACTCCTCAACATACAGAAGCAATACAAAAAATAAAACAAAAAGTGAAAACATTACCATGCTTAAATATTTCAAATCCAGATTTATTTAAAATAATCCAAACAGATGCTTCAGAAATAGGATTTGGTGGAATCCTACTTCAAAGATCCGCACAATCAAAGGAACAAATTATTAGATTTTATTCTGGCACTTGGAATACTACTCAACAAAATTACTCTACAATAAAGAAAGAAGTCCTTGCCATAGTCTCATGCATACTCAAATTTCAAAGTGATATTTTGAATCAAAAATTCCTCTTACGAATTGATTGCAAATCAGCAAAAGAAGTTTTGGAAAATGATGTCAAAAACCTTGCATCAAAACAAATTTTTGCTCGTTGGCAAGCTTTACTTGCTATTTTTGATTTTGACATTGAATATATAAAAGGTTCTTCAAATTCTCTTCCCGATTTTCTATCTCGTGAATTTTTACAGGGTAGAAACAAGGTGAAGAAAGATGCATCCAAGAGGAAAAGGAAAAAATCCAGTCATTGATACAATAAATATTCTTTCCAACAATAAATTCAATGCCTTAAATCCTTCTCCCATGCTGCAAGCACCCTATCGTTCCAATCCTTTCAAAAAATCTCAATACATAAAGATCTTTGAATATGCCCTTTTCTTCCTTGATGATAAAATCCATGCCAACCTTACAATTGATCAAATTCTCTCAAAACTCTACAGAAAAAATTGCCATTTTGTTCCAAAAGCCCCCAATATTTCTCACAAGTACTATGAAGCTATTCTAATTCAGTCAAAAAGTGCTATCATCACTCATGAAGATAGAGATGGAGAACATGCCTTTTCAAAAATAAAGATTATGCATATTCATACAATCACTGATTGGGCCGACAATCTATTCTCACCAAAAACTGTCACCAATCCCAATGGGAGTTCTTGGCCCTATGACTACTATGACTATATGAATGCTTGGGAATATACTTTATTATATCAAAATTCAAAACGATCTCATTCTTGGTACCTTAGCTTTTCATCCAAATGCAATCAAAATATTCCTTGTTGGTTCTGGCATAATTGGTGGCTCCGTTTTGGTGCACAATCCTGCATCCTTCCAGAAGCTTTATTAAGCTATTATCAAGCATTTGAATCTCAATCCAGTTTTGAAATTGCTGAACCTTCATATTCTTTCTTAAAATTTATTTCTTCATCCACTATTCCATGGATTTTCCGATGGGAATATGGTAAATCCCAAGAAATGAAGCCATCATGTTTTGTTCGTATTTCTTATATTAAATGGTGGGATAAATTTGACGTTTCTCAATTTCTCAATAAATCTCATCATTCCTCTCCTCAAGCTTCTCTTATTATACAACCCAATACCGCTATTCCTCAAATCAAGAAGCAGATCACTCCTAATCCAAAATTATCAAAGAGCTTCAAAGATGCTGTTCATGGTACAACCTCATCTCCTGCAACTCCAATCAATACTCAGCAGCATATGGATCTTCTCAAAGAAATTCAGCGTATGCAGAATGAAATTTTATTTCTCAGAAATCCCCTTATGAATAAATACAGCGGATTCGTTCAAGAAGTATCTTCTTCTCATGGTTCCGTCAATAAAGATGATTCTGATGCAACACTGCCACCGTCTGGAGCAGCAGATGAATTCTAAAATAAAGAAATATCTGTCTACATACAGCTCTGTCAAATGCATCTCATGCAAATCTCAATGCGGATCTCGCCATCTAAATGCAGCATGCATCTACCCCCATGCTGAATTAATTCAGCCATACAGATGTCCAAAATGCAGTTGTCAATGCAGCCAGCACAGATGCAGTTTTTTCAATGCAGCCAGCACCGGTCTCCCCATGCAGCCATGTGTCATGCAAATAATAAAGCTTCTTTATCTCATTTATCAATTCATAGCCTCCATGAAGTCAAGCCATACATACTTGTCACCATCATGTGTTTATAAACAACACATGTCATTATCCTATGCCTCACTCACATAAAGGTCATTCGTATGCTCTCATTTTGTAGAATTATAAAAAATTCCAAAAGTCCACATTTGTGAGCTATGGATTACTATTCTTATTAAAGTATTCCATAGACCACTATTCCAAATAAAGTATTATGGAATTCGAAGTCAACATTTCAGACTCAAGTCCCTGCAGTCTCCGCAGCTTCAGCTGAGCTTACAGTATATCCTGCACCCTGCAGCAAATACAGCGATAAATTTATCAGCCGACTGTCAGACGCATGCAGCAGCAACAGTGATAAAGTCTGTCAGCAATGAAGTCAGTAATACAGTTCACTCATGCAGCAGCAACAGTAATGCATATTATATGCGACAGTGATACAGTACAAATGACGTATACATCTTATCCCATTGCGGATTTCAAATACATTTCAAATGTAATTCAGTATGAAGGTCTATAAATAGGGATTGTGAGCCCTTGTCTCACATCATCAAATACTTACACTTGTAAATTTTCCGCTTTCTTTCCCTTCTTTCAATTCAGTCTTACTTAGAGTTTACTGGTTCGGTCCCGGTCTCGTCGAATTGGTATCAGAGCCATCCCAGTCTTCTCTTATTGTAAGAAATATTTTATCAATGAAGTATCAATTCCTTTATCCATTTTGATAGCTCTTTAAGCTTTCAATTATTTCAATTTATTTGCAAAATTTTGCATGCATCATGTCTCTTTCCTTCTTTGGTTATTTTTTTGTTGTTTGCATAGTAGATTCGAATCTATGTTAGGTAGCTGCATTTCTGAATTTTGATCTAACTTGACTAGATAGAGTTAATTGGTTGTTGTTGCTAAAAGGAGTGATTTGGGTCCGAGGCCCCCTTGTCGCGTCGCCTTTGTTGCCCGTTAGCCAGGAGAGCGTTTAGGGCTTTGTGGCGTAAATCGTTGACAGGCCACCAATCATTCTGATTAGTGATTATAATTAATTAATGATGTCTGGAATTTTTAGATCATTCGGAAGAAATTCATCTTCTAACACAGCTTCTAATTCTTCTTCTGCATCATCATCCATCATGCCAATAATCAATAAAATTTCAATTAAAAATCTTGAAGAAATAAGTTTTGATGATTTAGAAAAATCAATCCAAGATTGGACAATACCTAAAGTCTCTTTAAAAGAAATTTATAAAGAAGGATCTTTCATACAAAAATCAAATTATGTAATAAAGACGGTTGAAGAAACCCTCTCAATACAGCAAAATGAAGAAAATCTACAGGTCATTCCTGCAGAAAAAATTGAAATCCATAAATCAAAATACAAATACATGCATATAGCACTTGTTCAAGTTGCAATAAAGCCATTAACCAGACTTGGTTTGAATACATCCTGTCTCACATATGTTCGAGATAGAAGACATAATTCATTCAGAGATTCCCTAATAGGGATGGTAGAAGCCAGTCTTCATGACGGCCCTGCCTTTTTTAATTGTTTTCCCAATTACACCGTATCACTCAGTGATCCCGGTGCTCATGAAGCCATCACTCTCGGAATACATACAAAAGGATTCAATATGAAACCTCAATCTCAAAATGTTGCAATAGTATACAGAATTTATTATAAAGCAATGAATACAATTGTCCCTGAAATAGCATATTCATCTCAAATCAAAGGAGTAACCACCTTATTCCTTACAAATTTTCGAAATAAAGTCACCACCCCCAAACTCATCACATGGGAAGATGTAAATCTTTCTGGAAAATGGGAGCTTGATGAAGCTCAACAAATCACCCCTTTAATTAATGAAGATGTTGAATCTATTACAGAACATCCATCTGGAAAAGTAACAATAAATTTTGCCAATACACCAAGATCACACTTTTCATCCACAAAAAGATCAATCCCTTCAGACGCTGGATCTTATAAATCAGCCTCTTCTAATTTTCATCAAACATCTATTCCCACATCACCCCCAATACATCCTACAGGCATAGCTTTCCCTGTTTATTCAGGCGCAAAAGATGAAGATATACAATCAGTAAAATTAACTGAATCCGATTTTAATGCATCAATTAATACAATTTCCTTAATTCATGAATCTAATGAAGTAATACATGATTTCAAAATTGATAAACAATTCCTTCAACAAGATTTATTAAAACATCCAAAGACAAAATGGTTTTTTACCAAATTCTCTAAATTTGAACGATCTCAAGTAAAAGAATTATGGTATGAACAAATGAATCAAGAACGGCGAAATATCCCTTTCTTTGATTGGCTTTCGTCCAAAATAAATAAAAAAGGAACTATAATGATGACAATTAATAAATCCACACAAACATGGGAAACCGAGAAAGGTAAAGTTGAATCGGTTCACCCTCCTTTAGAAACTATAAGGCATAAAGAAATCACTGCCACTCCATTTAAAAATGCTCTGCCAACTTCTAAACTCCTTACTGTTGAACATATATCTCATCTAGTTGAACAAAGTAACTTTACAAATCTCTATTTACAGACTATTGGTTCACAAACTCAAAGAATTGAAAATACTATATCTCAACACGAATCAACTTCTTCAGCTCCGTATAAAATATCCAGAGATGTCCCTTCATTATGTTCAGAATTTATTACAAAATTGACTTTAGACAAAAGGCCATTAAAACTCCCTGCTGACTTTCAAAATGACATTTCTTTAAGAATCAATCCTTTAGACAAAGGTAAATCAATAAATGAAGGCTCCTCAATTAATGCAGTCATTGAAGGAACATCAATTCAAATGTCTTCAGACACTCATACTGACACTTCAACAGATGACTCTGACGATCAATGTATCCCTGAAATTAATAGAATTTTCAATCCTAAAACTCATACATCAAAAACAAAAAATTATTACAGTAGACCCACTCCAATGAATCTCCAATTTGAAGAAATTCCTGATATAGCAAATTGTAAATATGATGGTAGTTCATTAGTCGAATGGAATATTGATGGACTTACTGAATATGGAATTCTTAATATTCTGCGCAATATGATACTATATACAAATGCAGGCATGATCTATGGCAATACACAAGCTGAAATCATTAAATCAATAATAATTGGATTTACTGGCCAACTTCATGGCTGGTGGGAATATTATCTAACCTCAATCCAAAAAACCAGTATCCTAAATTCAGTCAAACTAACTGAAGAAGGTAAACCCATTATTAATACCAATAATCAGCCAATTTCTAATGCTGTTGAAACACTAATTCATAATATTTTAATCAATTTTTCTGGAAATGTTAGTGATCAAATTGAAAAATACAGAGAACAATTAATCAATCTTCGATGTCGAACTTTATCTGATTTCAGATGGTATAAAGATGTCTTTTTATCCCTTGTTTTTCAATTATTCAATTCTAATGAAGATTTCTGGAAAGAAAAATTTATTTCTGGCCTTCCAACTCATTTTGCAGAAAAAGTAAAAAATGTTCTACGAGAACAAAATAATGGAAGATTAAATTATGCTAACTATACATATGGTGATTTAATTCAAAAAATTTCACGTGTTGGTATGTCTATTTGCAGTGATATGAAAATTAAAGCCGATTTACATAAACAAAAGAAAATTGGTAAACAAGAATTAGGGGATTTTTGCTATCAATTTGGCTATGAACCCCTACAAAATCCATCCACTCGAATTTTTCAACCTAAACATCGGTCTAAAAAGAAACGTTATCATGAAAAATCATATCGATCCTATAAAAATCACAAAAAATATACAAAAGGAAAACATGAAAAACACAATTCAAAGAGGAGAAAATCCAGATCGTCCCCAAATCATAAAACTAATAAATCTGATTACACATGCTATAAATGCGGCAAAGAAGGACATTTTGCAAATAACTGTTTTAATAAAGATTCAAAAAAGAAAATCAATGAATTAGATTATCATTCTCATAATTCCGAAAATAATAAAGATATTTGTATATGTTGCGAAAGCGAAGATAGTTCTTATGATTCTTCCTCCTCATCTTCTTATTTCTCCATTAATGTTTTAAATGCTCAAGATGAATTACTTCTGGAATTAATAGAAAACATTTCCTCTGAAGAAGAAAAGAGAAAATACTATAGAAAAATGCTTGAAGATAAATCTACTGACAAAACCTCTAAGAAACATAAAGATTTTCAATCACTTTCAATGAAAGATATTCTTTCCCAAAAACCAAGCTCTTCAAAACCTTTAACCCTTCAAGATCTCCATAATGAAGTTAATGAAACAAAACATGAAATTGCAAAATTAAAAGAAGAAGCAACCCAGGAAATTGCTAAATTAAAAACAAGAATTGAAATCCTTGAATTAGGTAAAGAATTTAGCTCAAATAATCAAGAAGATTCTAATTTAGAAAAAGAATTTGATGAAGAAATTCAAGAATTCGTAAATTCCATCACTAAATATCATTATCATAAATGGTATACTACTGTCACTCTAAAAATCAAAGAATTTAATTTATCTGTTGACTGTTTAATTGACAGTGGAGCAGATGTAAATTGCATCCGTGAAGGATTAATTCCAACAAAGTATTTTGAAAAAATAAAAAATTACACCATTGGCACAGCAAATGGAAAGAATATAATAGTCAATTATAAGATTCCAAATGCTCATATTTGTAAAAATGGTAAATGCATTCAAACTTCCTTTGCTGTAACAAAAACATTAACAAATGATGTCATCTTAGGAACACCCTTCTTATTAAAAATTCAGCCATTTTCTGTAAATACCGATGGAATTCATACATCAATTGATGATAAGCCTATCAAATTTGAATTCATAGAAAGCCCACGGCTTGGTAGAATAAATGGAATTAATACTTAATTGCATACATCTCCATATTTCCAAAATACAGTTTTTTATTGCATCACTACAGATTTTTATAACTAATTTCCATTTTCTTCCCTTAGGGAACCAGTCATGTCTTCTAAGGATAAAGGCAAACAACCCATAGATTCAGATAAAGCCTCTGTTCCTGTTAATGAAGAACTACCCTTTCAAATACCTTTTCCATCCTTCTATCCAGCACCCTCTGCTGCTTCTCAAACCCTTATTGATAACATTTGGAGTGCATGCCTTACTGGCCAACGTAATTTTCTAATGCGAAAGCACCTCTCTGATTTGTCAAATCATATCAAATATTTAGAATCAAAAATTCAAATGCTTGAACAGCAATGTGCATCGTCACCCCTCCCTCCAATTGAATACAGAAACCAAATCCTGGAAAGGGTTAATACTCTTCTTCCGGACGATTTATCTGCAAGAATTAGAGAGGAAACTCTCTCTTGTCAGATCATGGAGCGACTAATTAATCAAGCATCCTATCTCAGCTGGGCCACTGGTTTTCCAAAGATGTTCCTGCCCGCTGATGAATTTGATATTTCTTATATTGAACAAGGTCTAGTTCATCGATTCATTCTCGACAGAGACAATTTAGCAATTCATCGACAGTTGCCTGCAATTGTCAAATATGCTCTCAGTTGCCTTGGCATCACCAAGCGCAATCTTCTCATGACAATCTCTTCCACTCTTGGAGAAAGAGATGAATTCCGGTTTTATCAACCATATCAATTATGGATCCTTATGAATTATGAAGACGGAGATTTATTCTGTCAGAAATACAGCCTTCCAATCAATGATTATGAACATCTTCCTGATCGCAATTGGAATCAAGCAGAACAATTTGAATCCTCAGATGCTGCAGATCTCAGTTACAGCCTGGAGCGTCTACAATTCTACAATATTCAAGCTGATCAAAATCAAAGATTCATCAATCTCAAAAGACATTTCGAATTTGCTCGTACTTTTAAGGGAATCTGGAGCGATGGTCGTCGCGTCGTCTGCATTGATGAAGATCTTGCAGAAGATACATTTGTTTATTATGATCCCTTTCGAGCTGGCCATACAGTTCTTGATGAAATTCTAGAAACATTTCAAAATGCATCGTCTCTTCATATTACTGAAAGAACAAAGAGACAGCTTATCAAGCTCTTCCAAAGAGAAAATGATTATGGAGTATGGACCCCCAGTCCACAACCACCAGATTACTACCTCATAAATGATTAAAATCCAGCACATGCAGCAATATCATGCAAATTTCAATGCAGATCTCGCCATCGAATACAGCCTTCATCCACCTCCATGCAGAATTAATTCAGCTATACAGATGTCCGAATGCAATTTTCAATGCAGTCCCCAAAGTCAGCACAGCTCTCCCCATGCTGCCATGTGTCCTGCAAATAATGAAGCTTCATTATCTCATTCATCCATGTGTAGCCTCCATGAAGTCAAGCTTTAAATTCTTGTCACCATCATGCTTTTATAAACAACACATGTCATTTTCATGTGCCTCACTCATATAAAGTTCTTTCGAATGCTTTCATTTGAAAAAAGTATAAAAAATTCCAAAAGTCCACATTTGTGAGCTATGGATTACTATTCTTCTTAAAGTAATCCCTAGACTACTATTTCAAATAAAGTATTAAGGAATTTAAAGTCAACAATTCAGTCTCAAGTGCCTGCAGTCTCCGCCGCGTCAGCTGAGCATACAGTATATCCTGCCCCCTGCAGCAAATACAGCGATAATTTCTCCGCCGACTGTCAGACGCATGCAGCAGCAAATTCAATGACGTCCGTCAGCAATAAAGTCATCTCACTCATGCAGCAGCAACAGTAATGCATATTATATGCAACAGTGATACAGTGCAAATGACGTATACATCTTATCCCATTGCGGATTTCAAATACATTTCAAATGTAATTCAGTATGAAGGTCTATAAATAGGGTTTGTGAGCCCTTGTCTCACATCATCAAATACTTACACTTGTAAATTTTCCGCTTTCTTTCCCTTCTTTCAATTCAGTCTTACTTAGAGTTTACTGGTTCGGTCCCGGTCTCGTCGAATTGGTATCAGAGCCATCCCAGTCTTCTCTTATTGTAAGAAATATTTTATCAATGAAGTATCAATTCCTTTATCCATTTTGATAGCTCGTTAAGCTTTCAATTATTTCAATTTATTTGCAAAATTTTGCATGCATCATGTCTCTTTCCTTCTTTGGTTATTTGTTTGTTGTTTGCATAGTAGAATCGAATCTATGTTAGGTAGCTGCATTTCTGAATTTTGATCTAACTTGACTAGATAGAGTTAATTGGTTGTTGTTGCTAAAAGGAGTGATTTGGGTCCGAGGCCCCCTTGTCGCGTCGCCTTTGTTGCCCGTTAGCCAGGAGAGCGTTTAGGGCTTTGTGGCGTAAATCGTTGACAGGCCACCAATCATTCTGATTAGTGATTATAATTAATTAATGATGTCTGGAATTTTTAGATCATTCGGAAGAAATTCATCTTCTAACACAGCTTCTAATTCTTCTTCTGCATCATCATCCATCATGCCAATAATCAATAAAATTTCAATTAAAAATCTTGAAGAAATAAGTTTTGATGATTTAGAAAAATCAATCCAAGATTGGACAATACCTAAAGTCTCTTTAAAAGAAATTTATAAAGAAGGATCTTTCATACAAAAATCAAATTATGTAATAAAGACAAAATGGTTTTTTACCAAATTCTCTAAATTTGAACGATCTCAAGTAAAAAAATTATGGTATGAACAAATGAATCAAGAAAGGCGAAATATCCCTTTCTTTGATTGGCTTTCGTCAAAAATAAATAAAAAAGGAACTGTAATGATGACTATTAATAAATCCACACAAACATGGGAAACCGAGAAAGGTAAAGTTGAATCGGTTCACCCCCCTTTAGAAACTATAAAACATAAAGAAATAAATAATTCTTTAAAAACTAGTTTCCCGCAACCTACTCTCAATTTAGTTCCTAAAGAGTCAACTACTACATTAAATACATTAAATACAACTTCTATAAACAAATCCTTCTCTACAGACTCTACCTCGAAAACATCAATTTTACAAACTCATCTCGAAGAAAACATCTCTGATCATGAAGAACATAATGAATTACATCCTTCCTATTCCTCAATAAATGTATTAAGTGCTCAAGACAAATTCATCATTAATGCTATTACTCTCAAACAATTTATTGAAGAAAACTCTTTTGAAAAAATTTCTAATCTTAATTTTCAACCTGTTTCTATACTTTCAAATATTGGAAAAATCAATCAAATAAATCTACTCATATCTAATAAAGAAAAATATATTGCAAATCTTAAAAATGACATTTTTCTCTGTCGAATTGAAGATCAATTAAAATCTAATTCATCTGAAAATAAAATCAATAATTTTCAAACCTCTCTAATAAATGAATGTTGTTCTGAAATACCTTCTGCCTTTTGGCATCGAAAAAAGCATTTAGTATCCTTACCATATATTTCTACTTTTAATGAAAGAGATATTCCTACTAAAGCAAGACCATCTCAAATGAGTCCTAGACTCTTAGACTTATGTGATAAAGAAATTAAAGATTTACTTCAAAAGAAATTAATCCGCAAATCACATTCTCCTTGGAGTTGTGCAGCCTTTTATGTTGAAAATGCTCCTGAAAAGGAACGAGGGGCTCCTCGCCTCGTCATCAATTATAAACCATTAAATAAAGTCCTTCAATCAATTAGATATCCAATTCCTAATAAACAAGATCTTATTACTCGTTTATATGAAGCTTTTATATTTTCAAAATTTGATCTCAAATCAGGATTTTGGCAAATACAGGTCGAAGAAAATGATCGTTATAAAACCGCCTTTACTGTCCCTTTTGGCCATTATGAATGGAACGTCATGCCTTTTGGGCTAAAAAATGCTCCTTCAGCCTTCCAAGAAATGATGAATGAAATCTTTCACCCTTATAAAAATTTCTCAATTGTTTACATTGATGATATTTTAATCTTTTCTAAATCTATTGATGATCACTGGAAACATTTAAAAACTTTCAAATGGATCATAAAGAAAAATGGCTTAGTCCTTTCTCAAAGAAAAATAAAACTTTTTCAAACAGAAATACAATTTCTTGGCTATAAAATATCAAACAAAATGATAACTCCTGTTGAAAGAGTAATCAAATTTGCTGACAATTTCCCTGATGAAATCACCGATAAAAAACAATTACAAAGATTTTTAGGGTGTTTAAATTATGTCTCTGATTTTTATCAAAACCTCTCTAAAGAAAGAAATCTTTTACAAAAATGTTTAAAAAATTCGGCAGAACAATGGACTCCTCAACATACAGAAGCAATACAAAAAATAAAACAAAAAGTGAAAACATTACCATGCTTAAATATTTCTAATCCAGATTTATTTAAAATAATCCAAACAGATGCTTCAGAAATAGGATTTGGTGGAATCCTACTTCAAAGAACTGCACAATCAAAGGAACAAATTATTCGATTTTATTCTGGCACTTGGAATACTACTCAACAAAATTACTCTACAATAAAGAAAGAAGTCCTTGCCATAGTCTCATGCATACTCAAATTTCAAAGTGATATTTTGAATCAAAAATTCCTCTTACGAATTGATTGCAAATCAGCAAAAGAAGTTTTGGAAAATGATGTCAAAAACCTTGCATCAAAACAAATTTTTGCTCGTTGGCAAGCTTTACTTGCTATTTTTGATTTTGACATTGAATATATAAAAGGTTCTTCAAATTCTCTTCCCGATTTTCTATCTCGTGAATTTTTACAGGGTAGAAACAAGGTGAAGAAAGATGCATCCAAGAGGAAAAGGAAAAAATCCAGTCATTGATACAATAAATATTCTTTCCAACAATAAATTCAATGCCTTAAATCCTTCTCCCATGCTGCAAGCACCCTATCGTTCCAATCCTTTCAAAAAATCTCAATACATAAAGATCTTTGAATATGCCCTTTTCTTCCTTGATGATAAAATCCATGCCAACCTTACAATTGATCAAATTCTCTCAAAACTCTACAGAAAAAATTGCCATTTTGTTCCAAAAGCCCCCAATATTTCTCACAAGTACTATGAAGCTATTCTAATTCAGTCAAAAAGTGCTATCATCACTCATGAAGATAGAGATGGAGAACATGCCTTTTCAAAAATAAAGATTATGCATATTCATACTATCACTGATTGGGCCGACAATCTATTTTCACCAAAAACTGTCACCAATCCCAATGGGAGCTCTTGGCCCTATGATTACTATGACTATATGAATGCTTGGGAATATACTTTATTATATCAAAATTCAAAACGATCCCATTCTTGGTACCTTAGCTTTTCATCCAAATGCAATCAAAATATTCCTTGTTGGTTCTGGCATAATTGGTGGCTCCGTTTTGGTGCACAATCCTGCATCCTTCCAGAAGCTTTATTAAGCTATTATCAAGCATTTGAATCTCAATCTAGTTTTGAAATTGCTGAACCTTCATATTCCTTCTTAAAATTTATTTCTTCATCCACTATTCCATGGATTTTCCGATGGGAATATGGTAAATCCCAAGAAATGAAGCCATCATGTTTTGTTCGTATTTCTTATATTAAATGGTGGGATAAATTTGACGTTTCTCAATTTCTCAATAAATCTCATCATTCCTCTCCTCAAGCTTCTCTTAGTATACAACCGAATACAGCTATTCCTCAAATCAAAAAGCAGATTACTCCTAATCCAAATTTATCAAAAAGCTTCAAAGATGTTGTTCATGGTACAACCTCATCTCCTGCAACTCCAATCAATACTCAGCAGCATATGGATCTTCTCAAAGAAATTCAGCGAATGCAGAATGAAATTTTATTTCTCAGAAATCCCCTTATGAATAAATACAGCGGTTTCGTTCAAGAAGTATCTTCTTCTCATGGTTCCGTCAATAAAGATGATTCTGATGCAACACTGCCACCGTCTGGAGCAGCAGATGAATTCTAAAATAAAGAAATATCTGTCTACATACAGCTCTATCAAATGCATCTCATGCAAATTTCAATGCAGATCTCGCTATCGAATACAGCCTTCATCCACCTCCATGCAGCCATGTGTCCTGCAAATAATGAAGCTTCATTATCTCATTCATCAATTCCTAGCCTCCATGAAGTCAAGCCATAATTTCTAGTCACCATCATGCTTTTATAAACAATACATGTCATTTTCATGTGCCTCACTCATATAAAGTTCTTTCGAATGCTTTCATTTGAAAAAAGTATAAAAAATTCCAAAAGTCCACATTTGTGAGCTATGGATTACTATTCTTATTAAAGTATTCCATAGACTACTATTTCAAATAAAGTATTTAGGAATTTAAAGTCAACAATTCAGTCTCAAGTGCCTGCAGTCTCCGCCGCGTCAGCTGAGCATACAGTATATCCTGCCCCCTGCAGCAAATACAGCGATAATTTCTCCGCCGACTGTCAGACGCATGCAGCAGCAAATTCAATAACGTCCGTCAGCAATAAAGTCATCTCACTCATGCAGCAGCAACAGTAATGCATATTATATGCGACAGTGATACAGTACAAATGACGTATACATCTTATCCCATTGCGGATTTCAGATACATTTCAAATGTAATTCAGTATGAAGGTCTATAAATAGGGTTTGTGAGCCCTTGTCTCACATCATCAAATACTTACACTTGTAAATTTTCCGCTTTCTTTCCCTTCTTTCAATTCAGTCTTACTTAGAGTTTACTGGTTCGGTCCCGGTCTCGTCGAATTGGTATCAGAGCCATCCCAGTCTTCTCTTATTGTAAGAAATATTTTATCAATGAAGTATCAATTCCTTTATCCATTTTGATAGCTCTTTAAGCTTTCAATTATTTCAATTTATTTGCAAAATTTTGCATGCATCATGTCTCTTTCCTTCTTTGGTTATTTGTTTGTTGTTTGCATAGTAGAATCGAATCTATGTTAGGTAGCTGCATTTCTGAATTTTGATCTAACTTGACTAGATAGAGTTAATTGGTTGTTGTTGCTAAAAGGAGTGATTTGGGTCCGAGGCCCCCTTGTCGCGTCGCCTTTGTTGCCCGTTAGCCAGGAGAGCGTTTAGGGCTTTGTGGCGTAAATCGTTGACAGGCCACCAATCATTCTGATTAGTGATTATAATTAATTAATGATGTCTGGAATTTTTTGATCATTCGGAAGAAATTCATCTTCTAACACAGCTTCTACTTCTTCTTCTGCTTCATCATCCATCATGCCAATAATAAATAAAATTTCAATTAAAAATCTTGAAGAAATAAGTTTTGATGATTTAGAAAAATCAATCCAAGATTGGACAATACCTAAAGTCTCTTTAAAAGAAATTTATAAAGAAGGATCTTTCATACACAAATCAAATTATGTAATAAAGACGGTTGAAGAAACCCTCTCAATACAGCAAAATGAAGAAAATCTACAGGTCATTCCTGCAGAAAAAATTGAAATCCATAAATCAAAATACAAATACATGCATATAGCACTTGTTCAAGTTGCAATAAAGCCATTAACCAGACTTGGTTTGAATACATCCTGTCTCGCATATGTTCGAGATAGAAGACATAATTCATTCAGAGATTCCCTAATAGGGATGGTAGAAGCCAGTCTTCATGACGGCCCTGCCTTTTTTAATTGTTTCCCCAATTACACCGTATCACTCAGTGATCCCGGTGCTCATGAAGCCATCACTTTAGGAATACATACAAAAGGATTCAATATGAAACCTCAATCTCAAAATGTTGCAATAGTATACAGAATTTATTATAAAGCAATGAATACAATTGTCCCTGAAATAGCATATTCATCTCAAATCAAAGGAGTAACCACCTTATTCCTTACAAATTTTCGAAATAAAGTCACCACCCCCAAACTCATCACATGGGAAGATGTAAATCTTTCTGGAAAATGGGAGCTTGATGAAGCTCAACAAATCACCCCTTTAATTAATGAAGATGTTGAATCTATTACAGAACATCCATCTGGAAAAGTAACAATAAATTTTGCCAATACACCAAGATCACACTTTTCATCCACAAAAAGATCAATCCCTTCAGACGCTAGATCTTATAAATCAGCCTCTTCTAATTTTCATCAAACATCTATTCCCACATCACCCCCAATACATCCTACAGGCATAGCTTTCCCTGTTTATTCCGGCGCAAAAGATGAAGATATACAATCAGTAAAATTAACTGAATCCGATTTTAATGCATCAATTAATACAATTTCCTTAATTCATGAATCTAATGAAGTAATACATGATTTCAAAATTGATAAACAATTCCTTCAACAAGATTTATTAAAACATCCAAAAACAAAATGGTTTTTTACCAAATTCTCTAAATTTGAGAGATCTCAAGTCAAAGACTTATGGTATGAACAAATGAATCAAGAAAGGCGAAATATCCCTTTCTTTGATTGGCTTTCGTCAAAAATAAATAAAAAAGGAACTGTAATGATGACTATTAATAAATCCACACAAACATGGGAAACCGAGAAAGGTAAAGTTGAATCGGTTCACCCCCCTTTAGAAACTATAAAACATAAAGAAATAAATAATTCTTTAAAAACTAGTTTCCCGCAACCTACTCTCAATTTAGTTCCTAAAGAGTCAACTACTACATTAAATACATTAAATACAACTTCTATAAACAAATCCTTCTCTACAGACTCTACCTCGAAAACATCAATTTTACAAACTCATCTCGAAGAAAACATCTCTGATCATGAAGAACATAATGAATTACATCCTTCCTATTCCTCAATAAATGTATTAAGTGCTCAAGACAAATTCATCATTAATGCTATTACTCTCAAACAATTTATTGAAGAAAACTCTTTTGAAAAAATTTCTAATCTTAATTTTCAACCTGTTTCTATACTTTCAAATATTGGAAAAATCAATCAAATAAATCTACTCATATCTAATAAAGAAAAATATATTGAAAATCTTAAAAATGACATTTATCTCTGTCGAATTGAAGATCAATTAAAATCAAATTCATCTGAAAATAAAATTAATAATTTTCAAACCTCTCTAATAAATGAATGTTGTTCTGAAATACCTTCTGCCTTTTGGCATCGAAAAAAGCATCTAGTATCCTTACCATATATTTCTACTTTTAATGAAAGAGATATTCCTACTAAAGCAAGACCATCTCAAATGAGTCCTAGACTCTTAGACTTATGTGATAAAGAAATTAAAGATTTACTTCAAAAGAAATTAATCCGCAAATCACATTCTCCTTGGAGTTGTGCAGCCTTTTATGTTGAAAATGCTCCTGAAAAGGAACGAGGGGCTCCTCGCCTCGTCATCAATTATAAACCATTAAATAAAGTCCTTCAATCAATTAGATATCCAATTCCTAATAAACAAGATCTTATTACTCGTTTATATGAAGCTTTTATATTTTCAAAATTTGATCTCAAATCAGGATTTTGGCAAATACAGGTCGAAGAAAATGATCGTTATAAAACCGCCTTTACTGTCCCTTTTGGCCATTATGAATGGAACGTCATGCCTTTTGGGCTAAAAAATGCTCCTTCAGCCTTCCAAGAAATGATGAATGAAATCTTTCACCCTTATAAAAATTTCTCAATTGTTTACATTGATGATATTTTAATTTTTTCTAAATCTATTGATGATCACTGGAAACATTTAAAGACTTTCAAATGGATCATAAAGAAAAATGGCTTAGTCCTTTCTCAAAGAAAAATAAAACTTTTTCAAACAGAAATACAATTTCTTGGCTATAAAATATCAAACAAAATGATAACTCCTGTTGAAAGAGTAATCAAATTTGCTGACAATTTCCCTGATGAAATCACCGATAAAAAACAATTACAAAGATTTTTAGGGTGTTTAAATTATGTCTCTGATTTTTATCAAAACCTCTCTAAAGAAAGAAATCTTTTACAAAAATGTTTAAAAAATTCGGCAGAACAATGGACTCCTCAACATACAGAAGCAATACAAAAAATAAAACAAAAAGTGAAAACATTACCATGCTTAAATATTTCAAATCCAGATTTATTTAAAATAATCCAAACAGATGCTTCAGAAATAGGATTTGGTGGAATCCTACTTCAAAGATCCGCACAATCAAAGGAACAAATTATTAGATTTTATTCTGGCACTTGGAATACTACTCAACAAAATTACTCTACAATAAAGAAAGAAGTCCTTGCCATAGTCTCATGCATACTCAAATTTCAAAGTGATATTTTGAATCAAAAATTCCTCTTACGAATTGATTGCAAATCAGCAAAAGAAGTTTTGGAAAATGATGTCAAAAACCTTGCATCAAAACAAATTTTTGCTCGTTGGCAAGCTTTACTTGCTATTTTTGATTTTGACATTGAATATATAAAAGGTTCTTCAAATTCTCTTCCCGATTTTCTATCTCGTGAATTTTTACAGGGTAGAAACAAGGTGAAGAAAGATGCATCCAAGAGGAAAAGGAAAAAATCCAGTCATTGATACAATAAATATTCTTTCCAACAATAAATTCAATGCCTTAAATCCTTCTCCCATGCTGCAAGCACCCTATCGTTCCAATCCTTTCAAAAAATCTCAATACATAAAGATCTTTGAATATGCCCTTTTCTTCCTTGATGATAAAATCCATGCCAACCTTACAATTGATCAAATTCTCTCAAAACTCTACAGAAAAAATTGCCATTTTGTTCCAAAAGCCCCCAATATTTCTCACAAGTACTATGAAGCTATTCTAATTCAGTCAAAAAGTGCTATCATCACTCATGAAGATAGAGATGGAGAACATGCCTTTTCAAAAATAAAGATTATGCATATTCATACAATCACTGATTGGGCCGACAATCTATTCTCACCAAAAACTGTCACCAATCCCAATGGGAGTTCTTGGCCCTATGACTACTATGACTATATGAATGCTTGGGAATATACTTTATTATATCAAAATTCAAAACGATCTCATTCTTGGTACCTTAGCTTTTCATCCAAATGCAATCAAAATATTCCTTGTTGGTTCTGGCATAATTGGTGGCTCCGTTTTGGTGCACAATCCTGCATCCTTCCAGAAGCTTTATTAAGCTATTATCAAGCATTTGAATCTCAATCCAGTTTTGAAATTGCTGAACCTTCATATTCTTTCTTAAAATTTATTTCTTCATCCACTATTCCATGGATTTTCCGATGGGAATATGGTAAATCCCAAGAAATGAAGCCATCATGTTTTGTTCGTATTTCTTATATTAAATGGTGGGATAAATTTGACGTTTCTCAATTTCTCAATAAATCTCATCATTCCTCTCCTCAAGCTTCTCTTATTATACAACCCAATACCGCTATTCCTCAAATCAAGAAGCAGATCACTCCTAATCCAAAATTATCAAAGAGCTTCAAAGATGCTGTTCATGGTACAACCTCATCTCCTGCAACTCCAATCAATACTCAGCAGCATATGGATCTTCTCAAAGAAATTCAGCGTATGCAGAATGAAATTTTATTTCTCAGAAATCCCCTTATGAATAAATACAGCGGATTCGTTCAAGAAGTATCTTCTTCTCATGGTTCCGTCAATAAAGATGATTCTGATGCAACACTGCCACCGTCTGGAGCAGCAGATGAATTCTAAAATAAAGAAATATCTGTCTACATACAGCTCTGTCAAATGCATCTCATGCAAATCTCAATGCGGATCTCGCCATCTAAATGCAGCATGCATCTACCCCCATGCTGAATTAATTCAGCCATACAGATGTCCAAAATGCAGTTGTCAATGCAGCCAGCACAGATGCAGTTTTTTCAATGCAGCCAGCACCGGTCTCCCCATGCAGCCATGTGTCATGCAAATAATAAAGCTTCTTTATCTCATTTATCAATTCATAGCCTCCATGAAGTCAAGCCATACATACTTGTCACCATCATGTGTTTATAAACAACACATGTCATTATCCTATGCCTCACTCACATAAAGGTCATTCGTATGCTCTCATTTTGTAGAATTATAAAAAATTCCAAAAGTCCACATTTGTGAGCTATGGATTACTATTCTTATTAAAGTATTCCATAGACCACTATTCCAAATAAAGTATTATGGAATTCGAAGTCAACATTTCAGACTCAAGTCCCTGCAGTCTCCGCAGCTTCAGCTGAGCTTACAGTATATCCTGCACCCTGCAGCAAATACAGCGATAAATTTATCAGCCGACTGTCCGACGCATGCAGCAGCAACAGTGATAAAGTCTGTCAGCAATGAAGTCAGTAATACAGTTCACTCATGCAGCAGCAACAGTAATGCATATTATATGCGACAGTGATACAGTACAAATGACGTATACATCTTATCCCATTGCGGATTTCAAATACATTTCAAATGTAATTCAGTATGAAGGTCTATAAATAGGGATTGTGAGCCCTTGTCTCACATCATCAAATACTTATCAGGCATCCACTGGGATCCTGTGGTTCTCATGGGGACCGGGCCAAGTTTGGTCCCCATGAGTTTGTCCACCTAGCACGGCTGTACATGTATACTCCAAACAAAAAGTCTACACACCCCGGGGTGCATATGGACCATTGCACCCTTGGATCCAATGGTCCATATGCACCCCGGGATCCAGTCGGGGTATAAATCCCGGGGTGTGTAGCATGGCTCTACTCCAAATGTCGGAGTATACATGTATCTTCAAAGAAGCTTCGCTCAAGTTAGGTTGATTACTTATATGAGTCTAAAATCTCATCCTTTCTGCTGCTAATTGCTTATTTTGCAATTCTTCTGCTAATTGCTTTTTCTCACTTGGAATGAGTCCCCTCGATTTCTTGTTCAAGAAGAAGAAGAAGAGTAAGTTTTCTGAACATTGCTTCTCATGTTCTGAATATTAGGGCTTTCCGATCATTGCTTCTAAAAAAGTGTTTGAAAATTGTTGTAATTCTCGAAGGGTTTAATGACGGGGTTTTCTTCATTATTTGTTTGGAAATGTTGTGAAATGAGTCCAATTATAACTGATTTGGTGGTAATTGTTTAAACAAATCTCAACACCATTTTCTAAATAAATGTGTAAAATGTTTTTCTCTACTACCTTCTTTTTGGGGTAACAAAGAGAAGAAGAGTCGAGTCCCCTGCAGCAGTAGGACCAAGGTTTGGGATTTTTTTGGTTGTCCCTTCTACTTCTAAGTTGGGCTACTGGTAGCGGTCAGGCTAGGAGTGCTGATCCTGAAAGACCCAGGTATCGATCCCTCATCCCTGGGCATATGTGGGTGATAGTAAAGTGTCAATGCTTGTGCTGCTGCTTCTGTTTTTTATGTTATTTTTAAATTTGTGTTTGTTGTGTAGTTGAAAAATAATTGAATTTAATGTTCAACAAGGAAAGTTATGTCATGTTCTTATTCTTATTATTATCATTATGTTTTTTTTTTCATCTTTATAGGACATCATCCTATATTGGGAAGAAGACAGGGAGAACAAGGGTGGTTGGAAGACGGTGCTCGGTTGTTAAAAGAAGTAATCTCTTCTTGCGATGGCAGAGGCTGCTACCCGATCCGAATGTTCTCTGCTTTAGAAATTGAACAGGCTATAGGGCAACCCTTTCACCAAGTTGTGTATTACGTTGCTTACGAGGGAACTCACGAAGACCGCCAAATCATCATCAAGGTATATCGAATAGAAAAACGAGAAATGGCTTTCAACGAAATAGCCACGGTGACCCAAATCAAGCATGCTAATGTGGGGAAGCTTTTGGGTTGCTGTTTTGAGATGGAACAGCCAATTTTGATATTTGAAAAGGTACCCTTCATTCTGTGTAACCGTCTTCATCAGGCAAACCCATCATCAAGTCCAATTTCATGGGAACATCGCTTAAGAATAGCTATTGAGATCGCATATGCAGTCACCTATCTCCATATAGGAACTTCCAGGCCCATTGTCCATAGAGACATAAAAAGCTTCAACATCTTATTGGATGAACACTACAAACCCAAATTATTTGATTTCTCACTCTCAATAACGATTCCTTTGGGGGAAACACAGGTGCAGACGCCAACAGTTGTAGGCTCATTGGGATATATTGATCCTGCTTATTTTCATACAACTTTTGTGAGTGAGAAGACTGATGTTTATAGCTATGGAGTGGTACTCCTTGAACTTTTATCTGGAAAGAGAAGATTTACTATGGATCCTAATGGCGATAGAAAAGATCGGTTGCATGAATTTATCGATAAAGAGTCCACAGAGAAAGAGGAGAGACTTGAATTGATTTTAGACAACGGCCTTTCGATGGATGTTAGACAAGTGGAGCAAGCAATGGCTTGTATGGAGGTCGCAGTTGGATGCATATCAATAAATCCAGACGAGAGGCCGGCAATGAAGGAGGTGACACAACAACTAATGCAGATAGAAAGAGGTGAGCTTCCTCTTTCATCTTCTTTGTTGCGAGTACAACAACTTGGAAAGTGTAAGGTAGATTAGAGTCTCCCCTGCATAGTCCTTGTTTGATTGGGAGTCTTCTCTCTCTGTTGGTCTCTAATACTATGGTTTTTACCACTGTATTCACTGTCAGTTTCAATAAAACGCATACTTTAGCAATAGTATTAGTGCGCGATTGTGTCCACTAATCCCAACCGTTTGTCTGCAGGGTCCTTTTTCTTAGGCAGCTTTAGCGTTCACTCGACTGCTACGGTTCATCAGATGGACCAAATTTGACGCATTCACTTGTTATTCACGGTTGGATAAAATTAAAAAAGGAAAGAAAAAAAAAAAAGATTACTCCTAGTTAAAACCATTCAACTTGGTTCATAGATCGAAGAACTAAAATCATTTAACGAGGTTGATATTTTGTATATCCTTAGGTATTATCATTTAGAACTTCCCATCTCCCGCCTTCCCCAGGATTGGCGTGGCCCCTTGTAGGCCCAAGAGTTTATGGATAACTTGAGAGTTCTTGGTTCGATCCTCAAAAGACAATGTACGTTCGCGCTCTATGCCATAACCAATTATGAGTGAACGGAGTTACGGGTGGGACTCACTTTATAAGGTAGGCGCAGGGCAACAAAGCAAAGTTCCAACAATCTTAACGGTCGTTGTAATCTCCTGATTTGAGCGGAAGTACACATAGATTGGGTTAAAAAGGTCTATAATCGAGATTAATCATAATACATCTGGAATCTCCTCTGTGATATGACCTAATCCTCCAAATGACAGCCAGCAAATGAACCCTTAAAGAAAGATAACACAGTGGTCCAGCTGTTCAATGCCAGACAGCACATGCAGTTGAAATCAATATTTCAAGCAGACTTACCAATAAAAATTAGGGGGAAGTGACATTACTTTAGTAGTTATCACCCTCAGTCTCCATGAATAAAAATACACCCCCCCTTTCATTCTCTATACACTATAATCAAAGAGATCAAAGTACTAAATGGTAATCAGACTATTGAACTGCCTCTTCAAATTGGCAAAACAAGGGTGGCAGATGGGCCATCAGAGTCCTCACTCCCTCAACTATCAACAACAAATCCTGAAAATGTACACCAGCGCTTGGGTAATGATCGGGAAGAACCCACGAAACCATACAACCACAGATTGTGCCTCTCTTGATTCTTTTGTTGAAAGCAAACCCACATCTGGGATTTATCTTTCAGACAGTATGGACCAGAAGAAGCAACCATGAGAGGAAGATGGTCATGTTCCCATGTGGAGATGCTCCAAGCCAGGGGGCGATAACGGAGGAATCGCTGCCTCAGAAGCATCACTGATCTCCAATACCTTCCTTGATACTGCCTGAGATTTAGTGCCACTTTTTGTTTCAATATTAGTCTTGGATGGAAGGGATTGGGATCCGCTTGCTCTAGCACTGGGGACTAAAGAAGAGTTGATGCTTTGCAGGTTTTGTTCAGTAGGAGATAACTTCGGTTTCGCACGTGTTTGTGCAAACACAATTGCTGAGCTGAAGACACCAGACTCCCTCAAGCCTTTTATTATGGCCTGCGAGGAAGTGAGAATGGTTAGATAGGAATTTCAGGAAACTGAAGACAATTGTAACAATTTGTATGGAGTACTAAAGAGTAAGTTTACCATGGGTGCATAAATACGGGTCAAGATGCCCTTCCTGAGAAGCTTCATGTTTAATGCTGTATCAGTCCATACAATGTGTTCTCGATACCTATAGAAGGGAACTGTATTTCAGAATAAGATGCATAAAACTTGAACCAAGTACAACAAAAAAAGAAAAAGGACTCCCGAGGGGGCATACAGAAAAAATCATAAAGGCAATAACTATCAAATTGCAGGCTACAACACAATGCTCTCGTAACTGGGAAGCAAACATTCCATACAGCATCAGAAACTTCAAACTTTTCTTTTTTTTAATTTTTTTTATAAGAGCTTTTTCCTAGAGAAACACAAGGACAACCTACCACAAGTTTGAACCCACGCCCCCACCTCCTAATGTAAGTGTATTTACCACCACACCAACACAGCATCGAGTTTAAAATCTACTTATTCATGATGTAGCCTTGCCAATTGGGGGATCACATAGTGCAGGCACCCAGGCATGTAATTTTAACAGAGACAAGGACTTCAGATGTATGTTTTGAGGGGCAATTGGTACTAAGATATGTAAGACCAATTTACAGGCTGCAAGACGAAAACATTTGAAGATAGTGCATGGAGACAAATAATGTCTTGCTGTGGCTCCAAGCAAAGCACCAATCACAGGATATCTCAACAATGTCCCATGACATCTTATTATGCCATTTCCTCCTAGACACAAACACTGGTATATAGTACCGGGTTCCATAGTGGACTAAACAACAATTAGTATTGTTACAATCTAGGGAAAAAGGGCACTCCCAAGAAAACATTTCTGAAGATAGATGAGGCAAATATTCACAGGAACTATGATCAAGAAAAAAAAATTTAAATATTTCGTAATGTGTGTTCTTTAACAAAAATAATTTATGTAGGATAACACAACAATTCTTGAAATGCTGGGTCAAAATAGACCCCTAAGACTAACCCATATAACATTGATTTAAAATAGTATTGAATGGAAAAGACTAACCAAGATAGATGTGATAATTGAAGGTAATGATGATTTATATATGTCTACTCACTAGCGCATTTTGGTTTGTCTGAATGCATTTTTCATTACACCTATATGAGCTGATAATGAAATTAATATAGTGCCCTTGATACAATACGTCGGTTATGTAAAAAGAAAAGTAATAGGTATTCTAATGCCCACTATGGTTGTTAGATAAGACACCTTTTATCCCTGTCTGAATCCAATAGACGTTACATACGTCAAAATCATCATCATCTTAGCTTTTTCCCATCAAATTTGGAGCCAACTTAACATGTTCTACTCTTACATGCGTAAAAAATGAAGAGAAATCACTGCATCATCCTCTCAAGATTATAGTTTGTTCTCGATAATGCATTATCTAGCACGTGAGGTCATGGTTTGGTGATATGGACAGTTGATCCGAAAGGTCTCACTGTAAATGCTTACTACACCAAAATCTATTAGCAGACATCTTCGAAAATAACAATAAGAATTACATCACATTTGGATTTAAAATAATAGTTAAAAATGCTTTACTTTCTATTTTTTGGAAGGTAAGTACTCAAACACTCATCCACCCACACTCACACAAGTCCCTCACCAGCTGCTATAGCCAGGGATCAATCCGTGGTTGTTTCTATGGAAGGTCCCTTACCAACAGAGCTACCAGTGGATTGGCAAATCTTGTATACATTTTGGATCAAACCTTGCAGTTGCAACACTCATTTTCATTTAAAAATATGAAATTTCCTCAATAATGTAAGAATGATATCGGTCATCCATTTCTCACAAAAATGTCACTGGTTCTCAAGATATCGGCAATAATGTAACACTGGTTGGTTATGAAATGTGACAAAATAAATAAACAAATAAATTATCTGCACCATATATTACCAGCGCAACATTTCCTCCTCTGTAGCGGTTGAAGCAATTATGAATGCCTGCAGGAAAAAATGCTTAGTTAATACCGAGACTTGAAAATGGTAGTAGCTGATAAGCATATACTTCACCAAGAACAATATAATGTGCATATTCCATTTTAGAAGAAGTTTAACAAAAGTCCCCATAAAATGATATATTATGGAATATTAAACTTTTTAACTCTAAATCGAAGAAAAGCAAGCACTTGATCTGAATGGATAAATTAAGCAACCATAGAAATGACAGAAGCAGCGGCCAAAAAGATATAGGAACTTACTTTTAAAGCTCTAATTCAACAAAACCACAAGTGACAAAATTTTGAAAGAAACAAAAAAGAGAAAAGATTATTCAAATTATTCGTTATCACTCAGCAAAAGAAAGACATGCCTTTAGATCACCTTAAATGTTTCTACATTAGATCAATACCTCCATTCAGCAGATGCCTGAAACATGGACGTATTCATCCGCATTCCATCTACTCCAACAATTTCAAGAGCAAACAATACATCACCTCAAGAGTGATAATTGATTACCTTTATAACAACGCATAGGGGTATGACCTTTTTTTCCCACAAAGGTGGTATCACTATTTACTCTACCAATTTCTTATTAGAAACCAATGCGAATATTACACATGTAAGAAAACGGACGCACACACAAACATAGATTATATGTGGTGGGAGTTCTTTTAACCTTAAAAATTGGAAGAACAAAAGAGGACAACCAGCACAGAAAATATTTCTCAAAAGCAGCTTGCTGAAAGGTTCTAAACCCTATCCAGAAATGAATTTTCCCCAAACAAGCCCTAGGTCTTTCCTGTCTACCAATAACATTATACATATTTCCACAACCTAAACATGGTGGGCTTGGACAAAGCTTCCTCTTGAGACTGACCTAAGGACCTGTTTGTGCGGCATCCATAGCCGTATCCTCTTCTGCAGCAGCACGATTCCAACCCCAGAGTTTGGACTTCGAATTCCTCTCATCTCGCAGATAAGACGGCCAAAAAAATGGATTCATCAGCAATTCTCACCTGCACCAAACAGCTTATCGAGGAAGGCACCAGACTTTGCCTTGTCTTTCTGCGGCAACATGCATGCACAAAAACACCCTAAAGTCCACTCTATGTAGAAACTCTCTCTTTTTTTTTATCCCTGAATGGTCACTCTAAGAAAAATTGTTATCATCTATGAAAAATTAATGAACTTTCTGAATGTAGAGTTTTAATGCTTCTATCAGAAACAAATGCATGCTTTGGACATCATGCATAAACATAAAAGGGATCCCATGATAACAAGGCTGTGACTTTCTACCCTCTGCCAATACATACTAAAGGTGAAGGGCTTTTTTAGTCTTTTAAATTAATAAAGTCCAAAGTTCAAACTAATGTTCTAAAACGCTAAGCCATGACACAAAGGCATTCCAATTGCCGTAAGTGAGAGGTGTAAGCCTCAACATGTGGGGCATAAGTTTCATGAGCATGCCCATTTTTATTAATAAATAATTACAAAAATTGTCATATAACTTTTGTTATAAATGAAGATAGTTTTAATTTGGGTGTTACAACTTCAAACCATTGAAATGAGTTGACTAGAATTCATTTTAGTTAACCCTAGTTACAATAGTCTTGAATTAAAAAAAAAAAAAAAAAAAAAGTTCTTAAAAGTAAAAATTTCTCCACAAATTTTGTTTAAAACAAAATGCATTAATGGAGGGTACCCCTTAATATGATGTTTGACTGAAGCACATGCTTCATCAATGATGTACACACCAAATGACTCATACATTGAGGTGTACACCCCAAATGCAAGCCACAACTCAGACTTGCCCCAGGTTATCTTTGGGACACATCACCCCAAGGCAGCCTCGAGTAAAATACCCTAAATGCTTCTAAAAGTAATTTAAACTGAAACAGATAAAACAATAAGCAGGATCAATACGGTACAAGTATCTCAAAAAAATAAGTATACACATGAGCGAATATCAATAATAACTGTTACTGTATATCTTAAAGGAAATTGACCAATATGCAACACTCACAGCTCTGTCAAACTCCAACATGAAGCATCTTTTAACATCCTCCTTTGTAGGTTTGCAGCCACACCGATCACGCCTAGAAGTCAAGTCTGAAAATTTGGTGTATGTGTAGTGTAAAACTGCAGCTTCCTCAAGTTTGATCTCACTATCAAAGAAAGCATATCGTAAAATCAGAAATATAGCTAATACTGCCGTCATCAATTTTTTTTTCATTTGAAACTGCAAATCCCACTCTAGTTTAATGAAAATATATAATGGTTCTTATAAAGGAAAATAACAGATAGCCATTAAAGGCCCCTAAGAATATAAAAGTGTAATAATCATAATCTCACTTTGGAGTCTTCATATAGTTGTGCCATCTGTGTGCACCATTAGGCCGGAGATGATCTTGAATTCGAGCTGCTGATTTTCCATTTCCATAGGTCAAGAAGTAGTTAGGGTTACCACGTGTTGCTTCCTTGTACATGCCAAAGTAAGTCTCCTTTGGAAGATGGTCATAGTTCTTCTTGAACATGGAGACCTATCAACCAACAAAAAAGGAAATTATGTGGATAGGATACAGCAGCAGAACAGAAAAGGTTGAATTGGTCCACAAACATTTAATGCAAAACATAAGGATGGCAATTTCTAAAAATTTCAGAATCAATTAAAAAATGATGTAAGGAGAATAATTGTCTGACATGGTGAGGAGAAGACAACAATTTTTATAGTAACTTCAGCATAACAGCTAAACCTTATTAATTATGTTTTTATATCCGTTAAATGATTGTGTATTTACCTAGAATTTGCTTTCCAACAATTATGTACTAAGCCAAGAATTTGGTTCTCTCTCGTGATGATACAATAAATTACACTTCCATTTTCACAGTCAGCTCTCTTAAACAAAGACAACACTGACATACCAACAACTGGAACTGGATTGCGAATTAGAACAATCATGTTAAGAATCTCAAGACAAGGTCATTCTCAGTAACAGTTCACTCTGTGGGGCCCACCTGAATGGAAGGAAACTTAGGGGTTTGAAAGGTTTCTTGATGAACTACCTACGCAAAAAAAATAAAAAAGAAACTATCTGCTCAAGAGGTACTGTTTTGAGGGCTTCAAAGTTGTCCAAATCCTAGCCGTTTGTTGGATGGGTGCAACCTGCATGATCAATTGAAGGGCCTACAGATCTCGGATGAGTGTCAAATTTGGGATAGCGCTTCACGATAGCTGAGGGAATGAGTGAAAAAGGTTTAGATTGATCATATGACTGGTGGACCACACTAGCTGGACCATTCCGAGGCCTGGAACGGCCTGGCTGTTGCTGAAAATTTTCACTCAAGACAATTAGATACCAGTGAACTAACAAGGGACACCAGCAACTGAATAATAAAAAGGCTAAGGGAACAGTTAAATGAACTTGTACTAGTGACTTAGTCACGAGTAACTAAATTGGAGTATCTGGTGCTCCCAAATGAATATAATTCAATTGAATCGGAAAAAGCCTAAAATAGATCAAACTCAAAACAGATGTACAATCAAATATGAAAATATCACGCATTGATTGGGCCCCGATTTAAATGGATTAGAAGCACATTGAACCGCTCAAAATGATCCAAATAAATTAAGGCTAAATCCAACACAGAATCCACGAACTGCTCTTGCATCAGTTAGAAGTCACGCATATCAATGAACTTTCGTTTTACACCTACAATAGTCATATTGCCAAAAATATAGTTGACAAATGAGATTATTTACCTCGCTGAAAGGGTCTTTTATATCATCACGCTCAATACTACTTTCCTGAAACATCAGAAAATGTCACCACAAAAATTAAGGTAAAAAAGGAATGTCATCAAGCAACGAACATATGTTCCACTCACATAATTAGGAAAAATGACCATATCAACATTGCTGGGCACATCCAAGAGCAACTGCCTCAAAGAATACTCCCGAGCACCTGCTGGGTGTATTAGCTCATCAGTATCGAGATGGATGATCCAATCCATGCCAGCATCCTAGAAAACAAAAACCTTAGTAAGTTCTTGTTTCATAAAGAGACTACATTGTAATGAAAATTTTAAATGCATTACAAACTTCAAGAGTAACTTGTAGAGATTATTGCAGGCAAAGTTTAAAAGATTATACTGCTATGGCAAGCGAAACCAACTTATTGCAAAAAATGGTACAGGCGATGCCAACAAGATTAGGGTTAAGGGATGTAGGAAGGTAATCGATATTCTTTGCAATATTGTATTTGCATCACCAATTAAAGCATAAGCTGCAGTTGATATTCAGGAAGAGATGGATTTGCAGCCATGGATTGCTAGAGATGATGAACAAGGAAAGAAAATGCGGAGAATCAAGCAAAGAATCGTAAAATTAATGGTTGAGCTGATGAGGAACCATGATATAGACCAGAAGCCTCGATAATTTTATCAAGTGCTTCAGGTATTCTCCTTGTGCCACAGATGGAATGCTTGTTGATTGAGAAGCACGCACTTCACCACAGCTAGCAGTAAAGAAATTTCTGTTTAGTTCTCTTTATTACGAAATCAAATTTCTAATGAATGGAAGGTGTAAAGACTTGGTTTCAGCCGGATATATTCACATAAATAAAACACTCCCCTGCTAAAGATGAAGTTAAGGAGGTTCACTCCGTGTGGTCCTATTCTAGGGCTATCAACAGGGTGGATTCACACCAGATTCACATCTGCACGTGTCTGGCCAAATTTTAGTCCAGCCCTGACATGGATCCTGGAACTTGGATTGAGGCCTGCCTGCTAATGGTTATGGGAGCCAAGTCCCACTCAATAAACCCAAGTCAAACAATCCTGAATCCCAATATCAAGGTCTGTCCAGACAAGTGCCAGATCCTAAATTTAGGTCCGAGACAGGGTCTGGCCTGTTGGGCCAATCTGGAAATGAGAATCCGGTATTATCACATTCAGGCCTCAAGGGCAGATCCAGGCTGGACGTTGGTCCATTGACACCCCTATCCTCTCCTGTCTGCTTCAGTTTATATTTGTTTTTTCTTTAATAAATTATAACCAATTTAAAAAAGAGAAATAGAGATATTGGATAATATTATGGACTGTTAGAAAGAATCTCACATACCCGGGCCATGACAATAGCCATCTCCATATTAAGGGACTGTTTGACAAAGAGTTCGTAATTGCAAGGCTTATAAAAGAAGCTCGCAAGCCAAGTCTCATTCCAAATTCGGCTGAAGATCCAAAACCAACAAAGATATGAATAAGAGATTAGAATAGTAATACACGAATGATGTAATAACTAAATAGACTAAACTAACACTAAAAAAAAACAAATAGAGAACAAGCAAGCACCGGCAGAGCATAACAGAATAGTGAACCAATTGGCTTATGCTATATCATTAGTGATCATAGTAGGGGCAATGACATTGAAAAAACAAAAGGAACGAAAGATCAAAGATGGAGAAGATACTGCAAATGAAACATATTTATTTAATCAGGTAGATTAGTAATCAAATAAGTCTAAGAATAGAATAGCACCTAATCTGTATAGAAAAGAAATCGTTGTCATGCACTAGAAAAACTTTCCCACAATTCCCCGTGATTGTTTAAAAAATTGGCCGAGTACGAGTCATATAAACTCGGCACATACTGAGTCGGGTCCTATGGGACTCGGACTCAAAATCATGGGACTCCGCCGAGTCGCATGAGACTCGGCCGACTCGCCCGACTTGGACATGCGACTCGGCCATGCGATTCGATTGACTCAGCCATTTGACCATAGAACTCGGCCCTCTAAACATTTTATTTGAAATTGGGACTCGGCCCGACTTGGCCGAGTTGACTTGGACTCAGCCATGGCCGAGTCGGGTCCTGAGTCCGATTTTTTAAACCTTGTCGTGAACTAAGTATCTGATGACTGCATAATGTTAATAGAAAATCAGCAATGAAGTTAAAGATGATCAACATTTTGATCTCGTCTTAGCACTAACTGATGAGTATGTAGACCGATATTGTATCTAATGAAGGCGGCAAGGAGATCAATTTACATATTAACTAGTGGCTCACACCATTATTGAGCCCATGGTCCACATGGAACCATGTCATGTCCAGAAATGTGACGCTATGATCTACCCTTGAACGTGTTTTGCTTATGTTGATTTTTCTGCTTTACCTTTTATCATTTAAGTTGTAAGGGAATTTCTGTCTTTTGTTTTTATTTCAGTTATAATCGTTAGGATCAAAACATGATGTCTAATCCTGTGGCGAAGAATAATTTTTAAGGCAACATGATGTTATGAAAACTAAATACGCAACACAAGAGCTGGTCAACTATTCCATTCTCTATACTTTTCAGAGTTTTATGCTTAGTTCAACCCACAACCTAGGGTTTTAAACATGTAAAGGCCATAAAGACACTGAGAATTGAAAGTTTGGAGGCAAGTTGAGGCTCTTACCAAATGCCTAGACATGCTATAACCTCAGGCTCTTGATGAAGAAGGTGATTTGAACCTGAAGGAGAATTTGTAAACAAGTTTTATGTTCACAAACTGGTGATAGGACAGTCAACAATGGACAGACAATACTATCCTGCGGAGAGGAAGGCAGGGGTGGACAGTGTTGGATGTCACATTGGATATCCCAGAGTACAATGGTAATTACAAAGGAGATGTTTGACACGAAGGTCAAGCTATCACCATCAAGCTCAAGGGACAGGCATTATCATGGTGGGCATGGATGAAAATATCGGCCGTGGCGGCGCTATTTGGGAAAAATCGGGTATCGCACCCGTAGCGGCCCGTAATGCGTAGCGGCCGATACAGGCCGCCACGTTACTGTGGCGCCGCTACAGTGAACAGTAAAGGAAGAAGAAAGGAAAGGAAAAAAAAAAAAAAAAAAAAGAAGGGGAAAACAGGAAGAAAGGGGGAAAAATAAAGACAGTGAGCAGTAAAGGAAGAAGACAGGAAAGAAAAAAAAAGAAGAAGAGGAAAACAGGAAGAAAGGGGGAAAAATAGAGAGAGAGAGAGAGAGAGAGAGAGAGAGAGAGAGAGAGAACATACCAGGTGGTGGTGGTGGCAGCAGCAGCCGCAGCACAGCAGGAGGGTGCAGCAGCAAGCCAGCAACAGCAACAGCAACAGCAGCAGGCGGCAGCAGCAGCGGGAGCTCCTCCTCTTCCTTCTTCTTCTTCTTCCTTTCCTTTCCCTACTTTTCTTTTCCCTCCTTTTCCCTTCCCCCTTCTCCCGTTATCTCTCGATCCTTCATTTCACATGAAATAGTGCACTGGGCACTGGGCACTGGGCAACGGGGCAGCAGGCAGGGCCCTTCCATCTGATTTAGTTAAGGTATTTATGGCCCCCATAGTGGCCCACCTTATAAAAGGTTTAGATAAAATATAAATGGCCCCTCAAAAGCTGTTAGTCTTCTTAACCTTTGATGGGCTCCACATTGATGCCCAAGTATTAAATAAAAAGGTCATGTCTTAACCAAATACAACTTAATTGAAATTAGAGCCTTAGCCAAGTTTCTCTTTAATTAGAAATACAACCCAATAAAATTTCACTCTAATTGAAAATAGGGCCATAGTAAACTTTAACACTAACTAGAAATGGGCTCCAGCCAAGTTTCACATTAATTGGAAATAGGTTTTAGCCAAATTTAATAGGAAATACTAACATAAGGCCTTGACCAAAGTACACCTTAATAGAAAATGAGCCCTTTTCATTTTAATAGGAAATAGGCTCTAATCAAATTTAATTTTTAACAGAAAAATATTTATGAGCTTTTTATTACTTTTTTAAGTTAGCAGTACTAAGAAACATGAATACATGTGAAAAAAATACTCATTATTATTATTTTCTATTTATACAGCGATACAGGACCTCATATATTGAGGGCACCGCTACGCCCCCTTTTATTACTTACTTTTGCAAAAGAATCACATTTTCTTTCATTTTACAATTTTCTGGATTTTCTGGAATTTTTTTGGCGATTTTTTCAAATCGCACCGCTACGTATCGCCCGCTTCGTAGCGGTTTGGCGGCGGGCTGCAACGCCCACCGCTACCGCTATTTTCATCCTTGATGGTGGGAACTGAATCAGTTAAACGGAGTAAAGGATGAGCAAAGAGCTAATGACATTATGGACAATATAAAGCCATAGATGATGGGGAACTTTTTCTAAGGGTGCGTTTGTACAACAACAGGATTCCACTCTATGCAGATTTCATTTCCACAAGAAAGAGGAATCCTACATTCCTATCCCTCACATAGGTAATCGAAATCCTCTCGATTGAGGAAAACCAGTTCATTTTTTACCTTTTCCATTATGAAAATTGTCACGCCAAACAACCAAAAAAGGAGCTTCACAAAAAATCAAGATAATTTGCTCCCAATTGTCAAAAAGGGGCAAGAAAGGAGGACAGAAAAAGTTGGATCGGAGAAGGAGCAGAATAAACAACTTAACCGAAAGTGCCAATAAGGCCTGTGGATCCAATGGATTGGCTCTGGAACCATGTCAAAAATCAGAGATCTATATATGATGAGAGAGCTGCAATGTTTATATAGAACGCTAACCAAACAAATAGGACTCTCCACATTACAGAATCTAGAACTATTCAAATATAAACTCAAGACCTTATTATTCATCCTAACAGAGTCTTTTCTGAGATGTCAATAGGTTTATTGCCCAACGGTCAGACCTGGCCCTTACTTCCAATACCTATGGTTTAATGGAAGGATTTTAGATTGGAAGACCACCTCAGTCTTAGGACAGTGTTCTTCTCGATGCTGAGTATGCTTACAATAGTTGCAAAGCAGGATGACATAGTGAAGCCCATTTGATATCGTGTAAGGATCAGTCCGACAAATATTTTGGATCATTGTACCAATTGATAAGATGAAAAAGATCAATGATGAATAATATTGCAGATCAGTCAAATATCAAGGTTACACATTAAGAGATTCAAAAGAAGATAGCTGAAAGCATTGCTATGCATAAAGCCCTCACAGATCATAGCTGCAAGTCTTTGGCTTAGGATTAGGGACACTCGGTATGAGAATGTTTGAGGACAAAGCAATATCCAGTCGACAAGCACAATAAGCTAAAACAGAGGAAAAATGGGCAATGTCGTGTTCCAAAAAGATCAATATCAATGCCTACAAGTAGGCCCGTCAATCTGGCCCTGAGACAAGGGGGCCCGGCCCTCAAAAAGCTCTTAAAATGAGGGTTTTTGTTTCAAAGGAAAAGCCCTAGGGATGGGCTTGGACAAATTTTGCAGGCCCTGAAATTTGAGGGCCAAGCTTGGACAATACTGGCCCTCCTACTTTTATTTATTTTATATAATATATATTTATATATGTAAATATACACTAAAATAAACTTATCATAGTCACTTAATAGTAATAAAAGAGGGATATGAAGGCAATTTCATACCCTTCTACCCATTACAAAATGTCCTAAAAATCCATACAAACACTTGTTAATTTCATTTGTATTTAATTATTTAAGTTGTGTATTGTACTTAATACATAAGCAATAAGTGTGGCATGGTTGCTTCTAATCCTGCTCTTCTAGTTTTATTGCTTCTTATTTAGGCTTTTTTATATTATTTTTTATATATCATTGTTAGTGCAAAAGGGGGTGTATTCTTTCCTATTAGTAAGGATAAACTTTTTTCCTCTATAGAGTTACTTGGATGCCAAACAATTCATAGAGGTAGTTTGTATGTGCATCGAACTTTTAAGGATATAGGGTGATCCAAATATCCTTTTAATTAAATCATTATAACTCTCAATTTTTAAAAGTCTACTAAACTAATAGGATTTTTTAGAGGATTTTACCGGAAAATGAACTGTATTTGGCCGTTGCACCAAATAATGAAAAGTATTTCCCAATGCACAAACGTGGTTAGGCCTGTCAATGGGGCGGGTTGAAATGGGTAGAAAGCCCGGCCCGGCCCGGCCCAAGCCCGAAAATACAAGGCTTTATAAAAAAATTTGAGCCCAGTGGGTTGGGCTTGGTCAATAATTTTAAAGCCCAGCCAAAATGGGACTGGGACTAGGTAGAGGATGCCCAGCCCGGCCCGCTCCAAGTTAATTTTGATAAAAAAATTTATATTACCTAAACTGCCCGTCACTAACAATAAAAAAACGGCTAGTTAGGAGGGGCATTCTTGTAACTGTGCCCTCCATCAGTCCATCTCTTTTATAAGACGTTGCAAGCCCTAAAAACATCCCACACTCAATTGCTCTTCTGCATCTTCTGCTCTCTGCCCAAGATTGGTTTAGTCATGACCCAACTAGTGATGGTGATTTAGATAATGATGGGAATGCACTAATTGATGTTTTAGACATATTAAAAGAAAATTAATTTCTATTGATTTCTTTTTTATATTACTTGACCCATATAGGATACTCATTCTCATTCATTTTATTGATTTTATGATTTTCTACTTTAAAAAAAAAAAAGTTTTTAAGTGATGCTACATTACTTTAACTTGACTCATATAGGATACTTATTCATTCATTTCTATTGATTTTCTGATTTTCTACTTTTACCGGAAAAAAAAAAAAGGTTTTAATCATTCCTACATTACTTGACCCATATAGCCTATAGCATACTCATTCATTTCTATTGATTTTCTGATTTCCTACTATCACTAGCAAAAAAAAAAAAAAAAGTTTTTAACTCCGCCATGTTGCTTGTTGCATTGCATTGCCGGTCCCAAGCCTGGAAAAAATAGGAGGGTTTAAAGTCGGGTTCACACCGGTGTCTAGTGACAATAGGAATAATTAGAGAATGTTTTGCTTATCTCCAGGATCGGGCTAAGCCGAGCCCGTACGGGACGAGATTAGATGTAAGCCCGTTCAATTTAGGGCCGGGATTGGACAACACCTCGCAGGCCCGTCCTATTTTCGGGACGGGATTGGACAACCCAAGCCTAGGCCCGACCCGTCCCATTGACTGGCCTAAACGTGGTCCGCTAGGCATGGTTTCGGTTTTTTTTTACTTTGGGACCAGCGACGCTAGCGTTGCTCAAGTTAAAATGAAGCGACGCTAGCATCGCTCTTTGTAAATCCCGTAAAACTAAAGCTCTTCATGTAATTGCTACTGCAATTGAGACTGTTGATTCTGTTGAATCACCAGAATGATTTCATGGAAATGGGCTTTTCGTTGGATTCGGGATTCGCCAAAATCTCTCTCAAGCTCTCTTTTTTCTAATCTTGTCGGGTTACTTTCATTGAAAGAATTGGTGGGTTAGAGAATTGATTGGAACACTATGTGCTTGTTTAAGATCATGGGAGAATGAGATTCTTGGGCTGATTGTATCCAACTTGGGCTATCCAAACAGAGCTCAGCAGCCATTGGGACGTGACAAACAAAGAGAAAAAGGATGGTTGCTTGCTGCCATTTGTCCTTGCTATTGGCAAAACCCAATGGGTAAAAGGCCTCTTCAGTTTAAGAGAGAAAAGGACAAAAGAAGTCTCTCCTTTCTTCTAAGTTGTCCTAGCTACAAGACAAAACCCAATGGGCAAAAGAACTTTCCTTACAATATCCAGAAGGTATGAAAGAGGTTCTCTCTTTTCTTGAACGCAAAAGACAAAACCTCTTTCCATTGAGATGAGTAGGGAGAAGATCCACAATGGTTGTTGGACATGGCTGCAACACATCTGGCCATGCACTTTGGTGAGTCATGAATACATGTCTACAAGGAAGAAAAGCGCTGGGGAGCAATCTATCATGTGATACAATAACGAGGAAGGAGCACGATCATCAAGAACGATGAAGAGGAAGGGGTTATAGCAATGATATAAAGTGGGCGGCTGCACACCATGATGGCTTCCATTTCTATGCGTCTCACTCTACTCCTTTTCCCATCTCAGAATCCCAATCAGTGATGGAAAAGCGACATTTCAGAGTTCTTGTCTTGAAGTGCTTTTGAGGACACTTGTGTCGCCAATATTTATTTTGGAAGATGCTATTGTCCGTCGTAAAAAAATGAAAAAAAAAAAAAAGGACTACGTGGCAGGATGAACGACTTCGTGCAGCGGGAAATACGTTTCATTATTTCGTGCAACGGCCAAATACAGTTCATTTTCTGGTAAAATCCTCTATTTTTTAAGTGCATTTATTTTTGTGACTGAAATCCAACAACGCTTAATAGTAAGATCATTGTTAAATTGAAAATAATGCCAATAAAAGGTATGTGAATATAAATAGTTTAAAATTTTCAAAGATAAAACACTGCTGGAATGATTTCATACGTGAAAATCCCTGTGAAAGGTGTGAAATAGAGCAAACTTTTTAAACATTTTCCTTCTTTGACAAAATAAATATGTTGGCCAATAAAATAAAGTTTTTAGAGACAACTTATATTCTCCAAATGTTTTCTTAATGGTCCCTTCGCAATTGAGGTTAAACAAGATAATGTTCGGTTGACACTCGATTTTTGGTAACAATGTAAAAAAAATTAAAAAAATAATGGTTTTCTTGTTTTAAGGGCCTGAGCCCTGCCCTAACTCGGCTTTGGCCCTCGAGGGTAGGATAAGGGCATAGGTAGTGCAAGCCCTCCGAGGGCTTTGGCCCATATAGGCCCGGCCCTACATATATCGAGTGTAGGGTTAGGACAACCCCAAGCCCGACCCAGCCCTTTGATAGCCCTACCTACAAGATACATTTGCTTGTACGTATCACAACTTTGTCAACATGGAGGATCTTACAGCATGCAAAGATGTGCACCCATTGTGGATGTTGTCGAGAAGGTAGACAATCTGAACTCAAGGTTGAGGTTTGAAGTCTTCTAAACAAGGGGAGATTGATGCCGAGTAGTAGATCGACTTGTGTTAGCACTAGCTTTTCATTTTTTCTTCTTGTTTCTATTTTTTTAATGGTTAGTTGACTCAAACTTGCAACCTGGTGGCGGTAACACTAAACACCTTCCATCTGCCCTACAAGCTCTCGTCCTAGCTAATCAATACATGGACCAATTGAATCAAACAAAGAATGCAAGAAAGGATCATATACACATATCACATTATGTCATTATATATAGGGTAATTCTCCAAAACGCCCCCTTTTTTGTCATGGAACCTACCTCCCCACCCTTTGACAGCCCTACCTACAAGATACAATTACTTGTACGTATCACAACTTACTCAACATGGAGAATCTTACGGCATGCAAAGATGATGCACCCATTGTGGATGTTGTCGAGAAGGAAGACAATCTGAACTCAAGCTTTTGGTTTAAGTCTTCTAAACAAGGGGAGATTGATGACAAGCAGTAGGTCGAGTTGTGTTAGCAATAGCTTTTAGTTTTTTCTTCTTGTTTCTATTTTTTTTAATCGTTAGTTGACTCAAACTTGCAACCTGGTGGCGGTAACACTAAACACCTTCCATCTGTCCTACAAGCTCTCATCCTAGCTACTGAGTACATGGACCAATTGAATCAAACAAAGAATGCAAGAAAGGATCATATACACATATCACATTATGTCATCATATATAGGGTAATTCTGCAAACACCCATCCCCACCCCCCCCCCCACAACCGAAAAAAAAAAAAAAAAAAGGTCACAAGTCCAAATTTGACACCCATCCAACTTTTCCTCACCATTAAATTGGAATCATAAGAAAATAATGCCTCTAAAACCATTAGATTTTAGGGGCATGGATTGAAGGGTTAGGATGATCTTATGGAATAAGAATTTTGCACATAGGTAGGTCCCATATAGATCATTTCATCCAACGGACTTCCATGATCATCATGCCTCCCAGTGGACCCAACTAGGTGGCGCGCTTTTCTTATAAAAGACGCCCAGGCGCGTCTAGTGGTGCCCAAAAACCACATTCTGACAAATTTCCCCTCATCATGATCAATCAAGCACCCTTGGACCGTTTTGCTTGTTTTGACTTCATTTCTTTGCCTTTTTTTCACCTTTTACTGTTTAAATCATAAGGGTATTTTAGTCATTTTTCTTTTATTTGAGTAGTAATAACAGCTAGGATTAAAACATCATACGTTCTAATTCTCTCTCATATGCTTCATTCAACTCCAGCCCACGGATGTGTAAGTGTAACCCGCTTGGATTGACTGCGGGATGTTTGGATCAACACTAATTTAGTATTAGTGGCAATTGTGCATGACTTTCACTTGAGTCTCCCACTGAAAGAGTTTTTTGGGCTTTGGATGACCAACCCAAACGAGTATAACAATCTTGGATTCCTTTTTTACAAAATTTCTGATTGGAAAAAAGGGAAAAAGAATATTATATACAAGCACAACATTGAAACCTTCATGGTTCGAATTCTAACATATCAGATAAGTGCATTTTCGAAACTAAAACGCTTCATATGCAAACACTTTGAGACTATTAGAAAGAGCTTAAAAAAACATAATATTATCTTTAGCTTCACAAAGAACTACTTTCCAGCCTTCCAAGAAACAAAATTAATATACCTTTTTGCCTGTTTCTCTTCCAGCTCTGCAGTCCTATAAATTACTTTCACTCCCTGCCAAAGACAAGTATAAATAATTTCTTATTTGGATCACTGAAACCCGGGGCAGCAAGGAAAACAAAAACTACAAGAGAGTACAATGGATACAATTCAAAAAGGAGAGTACAACGGAGCTATGAAAAATAAAAAAACTCACGGGAATGGCTTCCAGGACAGCAGAGACACTAGGAGATGCAGCTTTTCCCTCCACGAACAAAAAGAAAGTACCAACACCAAGGACCTTATGGTAAAATATCCATGGTAGAATCTGCTCTAAACCAGCAGAGGTGCTAGTTGTAATACTAATCTGCACATTGGCATCATTAATTGTCAGGGCATGTACAGCTGAACGCAACAGAAGAAAACAATAGCCCATAAAAGTTCATTTATACTTGCAAATAATTGCTAAACAGATGTAATCAATACTTACAAAGTTTGTTATTGAAGGAAAATTTATGTAGAAAGTACAAACCTCCTTTTAAAGCATGAATAATGCTAGATAAGGAAACATAAAAGCAACCACATGAAATTCAGAATATCATTATCTTTAAATGTTGAGAAAAAATTGATTGCCGCAAAATAAACTCGACAAACAGATCAGGTGATCCAAGCAAAATGCAGATGGTAAATAATCAAATCATTTCTCAGCAGAAAGTAAATCCTCTGGCTCACCCACTCATACACATGAAATCTGCCTAAAAGCAAACCCAGAATCACCTGAAAGGCTGAAAGAACAGAGAAAAACAATGATAATGAAGGGTGAACCATGGAGACTAGAATTCATTTTAAGTCAAGTGGCTAAAGGGCAATGCATACTTAAGGTGCCAACGTCAGTTGTAGCACAAGGCAAATTGCTCAAGGTGAGGCATGTATCTTGACGCACCATATTTAACAAAATATAATGTTACAGCACATAAATTTAAGGCACTTCCTTCATCTAGTTCACTTATATATCTATATTGTGCCAAACCAATGATGATGTGGCCAACTCTTAGATTTTTTTATGCCCAAAACGCCCGCTTCAATAGCCGTCAGTAAAGAAAGGCTATTTTGGTCATTAAACAATTCCTGTCTCTTTACTGCATAGTACATCATCATTTATGAATTATGATGACTACTTGTTCTTTTGCTTCTTTCAGTTATCTCTTTCCAATTATGGATGTATTAGGAATCTCCTGAATCCTGATTGCAAACATTTTATTTGATCAATGGTAGAAATTAGATCTACAAATGTATTTATTTCAAGCATTATTTATACTCTCGTAAGAGCTGATCCATGAAGATTGGTTATTTTTCATACATTTCGATGAAGGTTGCAATTTCTGCACTTTATTTTATTCTTCGCCTTGGTTTGAGAATGCTCCCAACAGATTGAAGATCTACAGTGGATTTTCACCAACAGCACGCAAATAACTACGTTTCCCCTTGTGTAAGTTGATTTCCTGTATACTTGAAGATTGGGTATCATAGGTTTACTACCGGTTAGGCTTTATGCTTACCTGACTGCGTCACATAATGAGGCAGTTCTAAACAAAACTCACATCTCCTGTTCCCATTTTACTCCAATCATTCGGTAAATCTACCTCAAACTCAAAAGAAATATTGCATATTCTATCATGCATTTCCAAACAAAATAAACAATTACAAATGTCAGCTCAATCCAATTTGTAAGCAACATGCTTCCAACCCGGAATCAAACTCAAGCTACCATTTTCTGTAATCTAATTATTTAAACTTACAAATTCAAACAGAAACAAAACAAGTACTCCTACCTTTCAAAAACAAAACAAGTACTCCATATATCACCAAATATCTTTCAATAAGAACTCGTATAAAAAACTACATGATCCTCAGGCAGACACAGTGATTGTGATTGAGCACGAAGTGCCTCAAGGTGTGATTTCATTGTTTGTCATTCCAAACAAATGACCTCTGAGCCCCACCATCCACATATATGTCCCAACAGTATCCAAGATTGGGAATACTATCCATCCAATCTTCAGCCTCGCCATTAAACGTGGAGAATTTGGTTCTATTTTTCCATTTACCAACCATCAATTTGCAGGCACTGAGCAGAAGGAATAGAATCACCCACTTGGAAGAAGTTTGAGGTATTGTCATACACAGTGCGACCCACAGGCTCAGTCCTGTGATTTGTCACATAATTCTTGAATCCATAAAATAGTCCCTGGCCTGCCAAAATTTGCCTAAAACCCAACAAAGTTCAACACTCCAAAAGAGCCCTAGAAGAAGAAGATAGTCCAGAAGCGCTGAAGAACAAAAGATAGACGAGAAAGGAAAACCCAAGCAACCGAACACTCAACCCCCCAGCCCACCCCTCTCTTGTACCACCCCAAAAACCTCATCTTCATCAAATGCACATTATATTCCACCCCAAACCCCAAAACCAACATAGGACACAGAAGGGGACAAACCAATCCAAACCCAATCCGGGATCCAATTTGATTTAACAACGGAACACAAAACCCCCAATTGACATCTCGATCACCACATCAAGGTC
The DNA here is from genome assembly GCA_038049695.1 of Cinnamomum chago. Classification (NCBI taxonomy): domain Eukaryota; kingdom Viridiplantae; phylum Streptophyta; class Magnoliopsida; order Laurales; family Lauraceae; genus Cinnamomum; species Cinnamomum chago. The sequence goes on from CP142453.1 coordinate 33,090,117, forward strand.
CTCTCCAGACACCAAAAACCAAGGATCAAACGAAACGGCCTCAAAATTCAAATTCAATTCAAGATCTGAAGAATCCATACCTTGGGACCTCCAATTTGCAACAAGATTCAATCTACATCAAAATCAACTCCAAACCCCAAAAAATCAGAAGATGAGAAGGAAAAGGGGTAAATCCACCAACTAAATATAATTCTAAGATCTCAAAATCCTCAGCTGGGAACGCCCAAATCTCATAAAGACCCAATCCACAGCAAATGAGTAAAATCCACACTAAACCCCCAAAAATCCAAAAAAAAACGAGACAAAAGGGGCAAAAACATCAACAACATCCAAACCAAATTCAAGCCAAGATCTGACAATCCTCGCCCTGCAATGCCCACTTTTCATACCAATCCAATCCACATCAGAATCGGCTCCCAACCCCAAAAACCAAAAAAGTAACAAATTGAAGCTAACCCACCAACCAAATTCAATCCATGATCTGAGAAAAGCCACCTCGGGGACGCATCCAATCCACATCAAAACCCACTCCAAACCCCAAAAACCAACATAAGAGACAAAAAGGGCCAAACCCATCAACCAAATCCAATTCAAAATCAACCCAAGATCTGAAAAATCTCACCTTGGGACGCCGATCGGCTTCGACATCGAACTTCCACCCGCGATAGTAGGGAAACGAAGGCGACGCGCTCCGACCCAGAATCTCCAAGCAATCGGAGGACGAAGAGGTGGAAGAATGAACATGGGTGCTCAAGGAAGGGCTGCTATCGGTGCCCGGGAACTTCTGTTCGGGCCAACGAGAGGCGGGGTCGTTGAGTCCACCTCGCCATTGGAGAAGGAAAGCGAACGCAGCGAGGGCAAGAGAGAGAACTGTGAGGAGGAGGAGGAGTCGAGAAGTGAAAGTCTGGTGAGATGAAGGAGGAGATGGTCGGAAAGGAGCGTAGAGACCCGCCATTTGTGAGGGAGAGGGAGAGGGAGAAAGCGAGAGGTGAAATTCTAGGTGGATTTCATTGTTTTGTTTGTCTGAAAGTGGAAACGGACAATGCAAGGAATTTGAAAAGAGGTGAGTAGTATAAATTGTACTGCTGCTGCGGAGTGGGAGGAATTGGTTATGGTGTGGTTTGATGATGTTAGATGGTAAAAACAGGACCTTCTTATTGGGGCAGGAATCAATGGGGCCACATCTAAAATCCAAGCAGCCTAAATTAGGGACAGTTTTTAGTATATTTTTAAAAATTATTTCTATGCTTTCTAAAAAGTATATTAGAGTTTTCGATTGAATTTAGAACAAACTTCACTTCAACCAGAGTTTGGACACCAATTAAATTCTTACCTTTATAACCATCATTGATAAAAAAAATTAGCACAAAAAATACTGTGTTCATGTGCTTTACTCGTGTCATCTTATATGACACACTATGCTTCTTTAAGAACATATTTGGTAAAAGGTGAGAAATCCATAGATCTGGTGATTCTTCACTACCACCGAAGCAATGATTCCTCGTTTGGGATTTGTATAGTTGAGGATTTCATATTGATATTGGTGTGTATCATGCATATAGCCAAGAAAAATAGGATTGAGTGTGCAAGTCTACTCACTACCACCGAAGCAATGATTCCTCGTTTGGGATTTGTATAGTTGAGGATTTCATATTGATATTGGTGTGTATCATGCATATAGCCAAGAAAAATAGGATTGGGTGTGCAAGTCTACTTAAGTGAGGATTTTCAAATCTTTTGAGGGGTGGTTAGATCTAAAAATCCTAACAAATAAAAATTCACATTCGTCCAAATCCTCAGGAATTTACAATTGCCAAACATGGATTTACCACGACATGAGAAAAACTGAAAATCTTTTCCCTTTGGCATGTTTGGTAACTTTACCCTTTAAAGAGTCGAGTAAGGTAAAGCCCAAATTTTTATAAAAAAAAAATCTCACCAAAACACTTTAATTCAAATTTCCCCACCATATTTTTCAAAAAAAAGTTCAAAAAGTAACCTCATTCTCTACTAAAAGACAAAAAAACTCAACTTTTCAATAAAAAAAAGTCAAAAAGAATCTATTATAAATAACTAAAAACAAAATACCATCATAATCTACTTATATTTTATTATTATTCAAAATAACCTTTACTCCACTCAGCTCTATTAGTAAATCCTCAAACATGCCTTAGGATTTGGTTGCTCAAGGTGACCTAAAATGATAAATACAAGAGAGGTTTTGGAGTGAAATGGAATTTCCACATGGAGGCCTCAAGCATGCTCTTCCTAATTAAGGTGGGGATCTAAATTCCTGCTCGTTGAACTTCATGAAGACTAGATCTGCCACACAAAAAAATGTTCATTAGGCCACAAAATTTACAGCCACCGAATTGAAGGAAATGTATTTATTTTAACAGCGTACTTGGGGTCTTATATTTGAAGCCGACCGTATCTCCTGACAAATCACTCATACTTGATCAAGGAACCTTACAAAATTTACCATGTACTCTTTTTAAAAGTCAGTTGACTACAACTCTACAAGACCAAGAAAGGATTTAAATCCAACTTCAATCACACTGTACCTAGGCTTACAGCGGTCACTTGGTAGGTGGATGGATCGGATTAGATCAGGTCGGTTGAGTCACTCAGGTACCATTTATAGGCATTACCCAAACCCACACCATTATAATATATTATAGTCAAGGGATTTGACTTCAGTATTGACCGGTAGTTATAATTTTGACAGTTGGTTATACTTGTTTTCTCAAATGTTCCACGTCTCTCTCCACGATCCATGCAACTACCCATTAATTTTTTTTCTATCAAACTACCCATGTTTCAATGTTTTAGTTGTTCTTTTGTGTAAGTATTTACTTTCCACTCTAATTTCTCTATTTCTATTTTATGCAAGTTGTTATGTGAAAAGAGGTAACTTTTTTTAATATACGATTATTTATTTTATAATGTAGGGAGATACCATAATGAGCACGGGCTATTGGGCTAGTCTATTAGTTAAGTTGAAAGTGTCATCCATTATCCAAGAGGCTTAAATGGTAAGCCCAGAACCTTTTAACTAACATGTTAGGTGTGAGCTGGATTGGTGGGTTACGGAGCAATTACCTAATAAGGATGTTTCTTTACTGAAATTCATGGAATTTTTATCGGATAGAATTGAAATCTTAGTCTCATTGACCTTCGAGGTGGAATATTATATTAGAGTTTTTAAACTTTTCTGCTAAGGGCTAAAATTCAGGCTCAGATGTACCCTTGCAAATTGAAGCAAGCACTGGTTGGGCTTGACCCATGCATCCAAGTATTGGTAATGGACCTTATATTGGTCTAGTCCTCTTAAGGGCATAAAATAGTCTTTGGATGGCCCAGAATACACAAGGCTTAGTCAAGTTAAAGATGAAAATGGGACTCTAAATATTCAAATATCCCCAAGGATCCAAACTTACAAAATGGGGTATAAACCAAAGATTTAGACCCACATTTAACTTGGGTCAGGTTTGCTGCATGGACTTGAATAAAATTAGACCGCAACACCATGTTGGTCCATGGGGTTCATATCTGGCGACTTAAATACCCAGATGATGCAACCATGTATTCTACAGTGTAGATCCGTATTAAGATAATCTTATGCACATTATACAAGTATTTGGGTCTGGGTCCAAGCCCTCTCTATTCGTGATTGGGGTGGCTCTTTAAACTATCTTCTGATTTGAGTATGGGTTTTGTTAGTTGTTACTTTTGTACCTAAGATCCATGTTGGTCCAGGACTCCGGGGTGTTCCTTCAGTTGCACTATGGACCCAACTTGAGCCCAATTCAGTTTCATCCCTAGCCGTGAAATCAAGGTTGGCCACATGCTGCACATTAATGTTGTGTACAAGGTCCACAACTCGGACCTGAGGAGAACAAACTTGGGTCCATACCCACAATCAGGTGATCATGTAAAAATCCCCAGCTCGGGCACAATTCAGCATAAGAAATAAAGCAGTCCACAGCCCAGCCTAGGCACAAGCCTAAACACAAAATGTCCATAGCCAAGAGATTAGCAGCCAGAAACACTAACAAGACTAACCTTTTATTTCTTTCATGGCCAGGGCTATTGTGTATGCTGCTTTCTTCTCGCTTATGTGGGCGCTCTTCCCCACATGTGTGGATGCTCTCTCCCTATGCATGCAGGTGCCTCATCCCCAAATGCAAGAGCGGACTCAGGAAATTCAACTTGGAGGGTTCATGTAGAAGAATTATTGGAGGAAGAGTCAAATGTAAAAGAAAAATATACTAATTTTTAGAATTTGGAGGGTGTCTTTAAAAACTTTAAACATTTCACATACATGGTGGGGGCTTCTCACTTCTGCCCCCAGGCAGTTGTACGTGGTCCGCCCCTGCCCAAATGTGTGGGTGCTCTCTCTCCGCATCTGCCCGGGGCCCTCACAAGTCCCAATCCCCTTGTCGGGGGCAAAAAATAAAAATTCAAGTCTCTCTTTCCACATGTCACTGACTGGAGCCCAGGGCCTAAACTTTCAGATGCAAACTCACCTTTTTTTTTAAAGTTTTTGTGAGGCTACTTTTTGTAAATTTCCGAAGGTAAAGGAGGACACTTTTCCAAATCTCACATGGTTGGAGGCTTTATTGAGTTGATCTTCTTCTTCAAAATTCCTTTGCTTGATCAATGCCCAAAAACTGTTTCTTTCTAAAAGGGCTCAACTATGTCTATTGGGTCATACATAGAGTTCCAATAAATAAAGGTTTAAAGGTAGGAGAGTTGGCGTCTTTTCTTTTGTGGGCTTTTGATGAATGATTGCTTAATGCAGATGGTTCAAAAACACATGAATTTTTATACCTTTTAGTTGGACCAGTTTAGGGATGGAGACTGGCTTTTAATGAGATCACCAAGAAGGGAGAAAAAGGGAAAGATCCATGGGGAGAAAACCATTCAAACAATCAAAAGGAATCATGTGAGTGCTCAGAAATTTCTCAGAAGATTGGCATATCGTGTAAACAATAACTTCCAATCTGCTTTGCAATAACAACCAGTAAGGAATCCCATGCATGATGCAATTGAGGCAGTTTGTGATAATAAAAAAGGCTATGACCCAACATGGTATCTCTAATTGTATTTCCTTGCTGCTTCAGGAACTTGAACATATTTTGCAGTGGTTCCACCAACCTACCCTTGTTGCTTGTTTTGGGGTACATCCAACGGCACCTTTTCTTGGGTCTACAAGGAAATAGATGGAAATTAAATGAAAAGATTGCCTTGATGCAATGCAGTAGCCAAGATGAAACAGGTTGGATTTTACACCCTTCAACCTTCTGAAAAGAGATGGAAATGAAAATGCAGAAGAAAATTAAGGATTTTCATGTATTTACTTGTAGTTCCACCAGCCAAACAGGCTCCTAGGTACCCAATGAATAAGAGAGAGGACTTAGGTTCCTTGGCTTATCAAAAACCCATTGTGCACTTCCTCTTATTGTGTCATTTTTTGGTAGAGCTTTTAGATCCTTCAATACTATCATCATAGTAATGGTTGAACTGTGAAAAGGGAATTCCTTGACAACAATGGATAGGGGCAAGAAACTGTTTATACTGTGCAACAATTCCAATGCCCCACAAAATCACATCACTGCTCCTCTTATTTTGTCATTCTCTGGTGGAGCTTTTAGATCCTTCAATACTATCATCATATTCATGGTTGAACTGTGATGAGGGAATTCCTTGACAAAAATGGAAGGGCAAGAAACTGCTTATACTGTGCAACAATTCCAATCTCCCACAAATCAAATGTCCCACAAAATCACATCACTATTCCTCTTATTTTGTCATTCTTTGGTGGAGCTTTTAGATCCTTCAATACTATAATCATATTCTTGGTTGAACTGTGAAAAGGAAATTCCTTGCCAAAAATGGAGGGGCAAGAAACTGCTTATACTGTACCACAATTCCACTGTCCCACAAAATCACATCACTACAACTACAAAGAGCATTGTTTTGCATCAACAAAGGAAGGTACAATTTTTTTTATATAACCCTCTTTTTTTGCATGGAAATGGGTGGGAGAGGAAGCTGGTTAGGCTGTGGAACAATTCAAATGTTGCAGAAAAGCACAGACCATTACAAACAAAAAACATTACAAAATGACTCACAAAACAATCATACAGATATTGTATTATTCTTTTCATTGAATGTAATACATGTAACAAATTGAATTGACACTCCTATATAAAAATGCTCCCACCAGTCAGAAATGTTCTTCCCCAGACCAGCAGTGCCCATGTCTTGTTCCTTTACACCCAAAATTTAATTCTGTTAAACTTCAAACCTTCAAACGCAACACTCTGAAATCAAATAGAGAAGCCTTGGAAACACTTCAAAAATCAGTGCTCTGTGACAAGACCATTGTGATTGTGTGTCGTTTTCCTTAAAACCAAAACCTCTAAAAATCTCTGACAATTCAAACCCTGAAAACACTATTTGCTATAAATAAACAGACCCTACTCTGTAACAATATCTATGATACAAAACCACACAAAAAGGCTCTAGGAAACCATGATACACTTCTTCTCTATTCCTTCCATTTGAGTGCTCCCCTCTTTCTTTGCACAATACTCCTTGGGGACCCACCAAACCCTCAAACTCCTATCAAGACCCCCACTATAGAGCAAGAAGCCACCTCCTACACTGTAAGATGAGGCTTGCAAGCACTTGACTGGCCCTTCATGACCCCTTATCACCCCGACAGAGAAAAGACCCCCTCCAGCTTCTCTCTTCCATATTCCAATGGTTTTATCAGCAGAACCACTGCACAGAAACTCCCCCATTGAGGACAAGCAAAGGACAGCCATCTGATGTGCCCTCAAATCACAAACCAGCTTCCAATTCTCAAAAGCCAAATCACTCTCCCATCCCATCACACACCCATCTGACCCTGCTCCATACACCCACCTCCCATCCTCACAAACAATCACAGAATTCAATGACACATCCCTGTGACCCTCCATCACACCCTTGAGACAATGCAAGCTATTTTTCCTGCCCCATGCCTTGATCTTCCCATCTGCAGATGCAGAGTAAACCACCCCCTTGTGAGCAACTAGCCCATTGATGGCGTCGTCATGGGCCTTAATTGACTCCAAGCACTTGAGATCAGAAATCCTCCACACCTTCAATGTCTTGTCCCATGACCCTGAATAGACCATACCATTGTAGACCGCCAAACACGAAATGCTGTCGGCGTGCTCGATCCACAGTCGGCGGTGGTTGCGCCGGGTTTGGACATAATTGCTCTGCTTCATGAACTTGCCCAAGTAGTCCTTTGCCGTTGGCAATGTCGCCGTGAGCCTAAATACATTCTCCGACCTCCTCGACACCTTCCAAACTCTAATCCTACTATCTTGGTGGGCTGTGAAGACCTTGTTTCCAACAGTTACAAGGGCCTTCACCGTGCCGTCTCCCTGACCAAACTTTGCAAATTGCCGGAGATCCGGCTGCTGCCACACTATAATATCCCTGCCTTGGGAGGCGCTTAGCACGAATTCACCAGAGAGAGCCAAGCAAGACACAGACCCCACATGGCCTGACAAGATAGCCAGCGACCTGTAAGACCCACAAAGGGGCAAGTCCGTAAAGCGCTTGATACCGCTCTCAGAAACGAATCGATTCGACCTGGGGCTGTCATCGGAGTCGCTACTGTTTGAAGTTTTTGGAAGCAATGGCATTGACAACGTGGGTTCATCTAGACCAGAAGATTGTTTTGAAAAAACCATGTTTGGAAGCTGTTCTTGTAAATTGGTTTTTTTTTTTTTTTTTTGGATGAAGAGAAGGATTGGATTTCTTTTGGGAACTGTTGCAATGGTGGTCCTATAATATTTAGGTCTGGGGTAGAAAGGTTAGAGAGGAAGGAAGAGAAAGCCGTTGGAATGGACTGGTGAGAAGAATATAATAGTTAGGAAGAGGAGCTGTGCATCATCATTTTCATGGGACTAGAGTCAAGAGAGAGAGGCTACATGGATACCTTGTGGAGAAAATTTTCCATTTTTTAAAGGGAGAGGGCAGTACAACGGCTACTTTGAAAACAAGTGTGATGATGGGCCCTCTGCTGGTTGGCAAGAAGACCTGCATTAGTTAACTATGTGCCCTTTTCCATGGTATGGCAGAGATGCCCTTGAACTGCCGCATCCATGAAAAATTGCAGTTAGGCCGTGATAGGACGTTGGGCAAATAATCTCAATTTATTTACCAATGCTTGGTTGGGAAAAAGTATAGTCCCCCAAAAAATTTTAGTAGTACTTTCAGAAAGATTTTATTTCAAGAAATACAAGTAAACTTATTACTTTATTACTTTATTTTTTTGTTGACTTCTTATCTCACTTCAAATTATTTTAATAATATAAATATATGGTTAACCAGTAATTGTCTTCTCCGAGTAATTGTCACCTATTTGGTTGCATTTGATGTGGGGTTTTAGACCTTGGCTACTGGGGCCTATTTATAGCAAACTGGACTGCATTCAAAGGTCCAGATTTTGCAGATCTTAGGGTAACTTCAGTAGAAAGAGGTGATTCAACATGATGGGCATTTTCGTAATATCTTCCTATTGCTTTACGTTTGGTCTCCCTGAAGTTTCAGTACAGGACCACCAGTTATAGTCTTCTTGTCTATGCATTTATTTATTTCAATCAATGGAAATTGATTTCTTTACACTTTAAAGTTTGGACGGTGCTAATGCTTTATTTATTGTTTTATTTTCTACTTTGAACAACTCATCGCCATATGGAATATGTACAACAAAGTGACCAAGACCATCTTTTTGTGGGTCATCATGTGGATGGACCATCCACATATTTGAATATCAAGATCATTCAACCATTATGATTCTTGGGCTTTCCCATATACAGTTTCAGTCTGTCAGTATTTTTGGGTAATATAGGACATACAACAAAATGTTACAATCAATGTGATTTTGTTTTCCATCCATTTGCAATCAATGTGATACTGGCCATTGGATGGAAACACAAATGAATAATGAGATCTTTCAAAACTTGGGAATTAGCCTTTGTATAAACATGTGTTCCGTCCAACAGTTCACATCACCCCAACACCCCAACAGAAATAAATCTACTTCGCATATGTTTGCCACTTGTAGTAAAGTGAGAATGACAACATTTCTGTTAATTTTAGTAGTAGCAATATAAGGTGGGTGGAGAACTCATAGGTTATTAGTTTCCATTAATTCATATGGGATGATTTTTTACGTAAACCAACAAAAGCAAAAGAAAAGGGGACAGGTGAAAGAAAAAAAACCAAAAAAATCCACCCTTAATATAACAGCCGCCCTCTCCCATGCAATATCCTGACTAATATAATGGCGGAGTTTGACAAATTTATATGCTTGACCATTGAAACTTCGAGAGATAAAAAGAGAAATCGACAAAACTAAATAAAGTATATATCCATGAGTCATTAAGTAGATGTAAAACCTAGAAAGATTGGAGTGTTTTCAGATGGGTTTTAAGAGACAGACAACTTGTTATCTGAATTTTCTAAAGAAAAAGCACCCTATGAGAAGAAAAAGGGGGACAAAGTTAGGCAAGATGGAGCCTTATGAATTTCGGGTACAAAACCAGTAGTACTCAAATCATCAATTCTATCTTTGGCACTGCTGTGTAATGTGGTCCAGTAAGCGAGTTAAGAAGTATTTTTAAAGTATTCGTTAGCATGAGGTAAAACTTTGAAGGGGAATTACAACATGGCCTTCTATAAGAAGAATGCAATCTATTTGAAAATTTGACTGGGAATAATGAAATAGGGAAATAGAGTTCATGCAGTGAATCCTAATATAGTTGGGATAAGACTTATTTATTTCAATTCTTTCCTCCCATCATCATACATCTTCTCCCACACAAGTTTCTTAAGATGCTCTGATCTCCCCCTTTGTCTTTCTTAAAAAAATTATTCTCACCACTGAGGGTTCTCATGGGGTTATCTTTAAGATCTGAGTTTGGATTTTTTTTTTTTATTTGAGTTCAGATCTGAGTTCGGATTTTGTATTTTCTTATGTTATGCTTTAACATTTTGCAATGGTGTCGCAAAAATATATATATATATATATATATTTATATATAAATAGATTGTTTTAGATGCCTTTAAATTTTTTATATTTTGATGTTTATGTGCCTTTTTAGATTACAGTTTGATTAGTCGATGCCTTTTAACTATTATTTTGATGCTTCAAAGTAAAATGTTGATTTGATCAATCCCTTGATTGATATCATGTTTAATCTATATTTATACTTGTGTTGGCATTTATTCTTTTAAAAGCATTTATGCTTCCTCTACTAGCACCTTGAGGCTTTGATATGAATGGTTAGGTGAGGAAATGTAATATATATATAGGAAGGTGCTCCTGTCACTACGTCAAAAATCACCAAAAACGATGTTCTTTGGCCGTCGTTTTTCATAAAAATCGACAGATTTAGCTGTCAATCCAGCCGTCGAAAAATTCAGGGTCGTTTTTTAAAATCAACGGCTCATGACCGTCGGGAAATCTATCCAAAACGACGGGTTTTAACCGTCTGAAATAACCGACTGCCCACAACGGCCGTTTTTTACTTTATTTTTTTAATAAGAATTAAAAAAACGACGGGTTTTGGCCGTCGTTTTTAATTTTAAAAAAATGAAAAAAAATATTAAGCTGATTTTTCTAAAGAGTGACTTTTGGTAGATGAAAGCACTTTTCTTATCTTATATATTTTTTTTGTTTTGCTGAAAGAGGGATTAGATCAATTAAGAAACATTGATAAAGTGGATCACCAGGCCAGTGTCCTCAAACAGAGTGTTACCCACAAGAGTTACATAAGCATATGGCAACAGGAAATGATAGAACATAGAAGAAAATGAAGAGAGAAGATACTAGAGTCCCAATTGGATATTCTTTGAATGAGAGAACATAGCCTAGTGTAAGCAGCGTTCTTCACCAACTATGAGGAGATCCTCATGAGAAGCAAAAGTGGAGCGATACATCATGATCTCCATGTCGTGCTTGTAGTTGCGACATCTCCTGTAATGCTGAAGTAGAAAGTTGTAGTGAAGGCTGTAGCTTTACTTTGCTCTTCCTAATACAACAACCCACAGAGGAGGTGGAAGAGATGTAGCGTGGAGAGACAAGATGAAGGCACCGAAATAGAAACAGAGAAAATCATCACCTGAAGTACTAGAAAAAACACACAGAAAATTATCACTTGAAGTATAAATCATTGAAGGAATTGCAATAGAAGCATACAAAACAAAAACTCATAAAAATCCAAAAATACCTTATGTGAGTCATAAAAGGTTGCCCACAATCAGAATCACCATATCTGCCCATCATCGGTCAATTTGTCCCAACAATCCTAGAAATGGAAAAGAAATAGTTTCCATGATACAAGTCATGGAAGCCCTTTGGTAACTCCACTCAACGTTTGATGATCTGGTTGGGGCTGATCATAAATAATAAAAAAACACATGTCCACTAAAAACACATAACATTATAATCAAAATGCCTGTTAAGGACATAGCATCAGAATCCAATACCTGCAGTATCCCAGAGGCCTAAGTTGACAATGTTCCCATCCCCAGCAACATTAGCACTGAAGTTGTCAAAAATTATGGGTACATAATCCTATCAATAAAACCCAAAAGTATAAGAGAAAGAAAAAAAAATCCACGACTCCCTGTTCAGGCCTAAAACAAAAGGGTTTCTGAAAAAAGTTTGAATCTTTAGACAAAAATGGGTTAAAAGTGATGCCAAACAGGCCCCTAACTATTTAATATACATATGAATGAACCAAATAAGCAGACAATGTCAAGATAAAATACATTTAATTTCCAGAAGATTCAAGTTTTTAAAACCAAAACCAAGAAAAGCAAGAGAAACCAAAAGAAAAAAAATGCCAGAAGGCAGAGAAAACAGATACCCCCAATAAAGGAATATTCCAGGATCTAAACCAAGACAAAAGATTACCCAAACAGGAAAAAGGAAAAATAAAACCAAAATGACAGATTCTGTGACATGGGTGTTGAAGAAAATTACAGTAGGAAACTTGTTGCTGGTGTAACAAATGAGCATGCATGTCTTCCCAACTGCTCCATCTCCAACAGTCACACATTTGATGAACTTTGAAGCATTCATCCTCTGATCTACTCAAATGCCCATTAATCTATATATGTGATGCACATATAAATTCAATATCCACATCCACTCACTCACCTATCCATATAGACTTACCTACAGCATAAGTTCTTTCAATTGGGATGGTGCATCAGACCCATCTCCACGAACTACATAACTACCACTCCTCATGACTCCAAGTAGGGAAAAACTAAAATGCGGATGATAAGTCATCAGTGCTACTCTTCCACGTGTATAAAAATAAATTAGAAATCAACTTACATATGCATCAATCTTGCTAAAAACACATTACTCAAATTTAGAATACATTTTAGTACAGATAAAGTAGACAAACCCAATCATCACTTTGGTCCTAAGGGGAGGAACAAATTGACCAAACAAAATACAACCCCAAGTTGGAAGGCTCAACCCATTCAAACAGTGCTCTCTGTCTGATGTATCTTAACCAAATAATTGATATATATATATATATATATATATATATATATATCCATCATTCCATCTGTCAATGCAAAAGAAAATAAGACCATGGGCAAGATAAAGTAACAGAGAACATTAGCTACACGTGAGCCAGCGCTTTGGCATTGCATAAGACCTCCCTTATAGAACCTAACAAGAAAAACAAAACTAATGTAACCACAAAAGCAATATATATAAATCCCAAATATTTTCACAATCAATTAAATCTGATTTGAAGGATGAAAATTCTATTCATCCTCATCACATAGTAACAAGGTATAGATAAAGAAAAACAATTCAACCCATTTCATACAGCCGTGCATATACCAAATCCCAAACATGCTAACCCATTTCATAATTCATGCATCCATGTACCAATCCCAAATGGAATAACCCATTTCATGCCCTCCAAAGACAAATTTCCCAATTCTACTTCCAACTCACATTATCAATAAAAAAGAAAAAAGAGCATCTCTCATATTTTATTCTTTGCCAAGGGCTAGCTCATAACAAGTATAGATAAGTTAGTGAGGTCAGAACCTAATCAACAATCACAAACATCAACCATATTCCCTCTTATCTCTTTTTGAACATTTCAACCTAATAAAGTGAGATCTAGATTCAATGTGTGGAAAATACTTTTGTTTCAAAGTTGGCTCTTGCTTTTAATCAATTATGTAATTTTGGCCTTAAGTTTAAAATTAGAACTCAGAGAATACTTTATATTTATCATTTGCACAAGGATTTACATTTTATTTTGTTTAATCTTCACGGTTTGTATGATTTGAAGATTTAATGCCTTCCACTTTCAACCGAAGATTTCCACATTCAAAAGGATGTCAGACCTGAAGATGAATATTACTTGCCAAGTGTGACCTAAATCTCTATGAAAGGGTTCAAATCAAATTACGAACTTGTAAAGAAAGAAAAAGAAAGTAAAAAAAAAAAAAAAAAAAAAACATCAAAAGGGGAGGGGTTTTGGGGATGAGATTGTCCAATTAACTATAAAAATGATGTTCTCATATACATCTCCACCATAAACCCTTCTTCACTAATCACATCTTTTAAAACCCCTTAGATTAAAAACCCGTTTACTGTTACTTCCATGAACTCTTTCTGAAGCAGAAACCAGGTTTCCTAGAATTTTTATCTTCTTCTTGTCCCTTTTCTCAATCATTATCAGCAATCAAAAGTCTTAAACAAACCCAACCCAACCCAACCCAACCCCCACCCCCCCCCCCCCCCCCCCCCCCCCCCCCCCAACCCCAAAAAAAATTATAGATATATATAATAAATAAATAATAATAATAATAATAATTCAAAAAACCTAATGTGATGTTCAACTCTTTGTTTTGTTGAGATTCCAAGAACATCCAAAAGCGCCCAAAATGAAAAATCATGGAAATAAAACAAACCTAGAAGGAGAGGAGACGGAAGAAGAGGGATTAGGGTTCCATCCCATCAGCGAGTCGACCCTGTCGGTGATAAGCAAAAGCGCGAAGGCGATGCCGGCGACAAGGAGGAGCTGGACCTTAGCACCGCCAAGGGAACTCTAGATCCGCTGCAGCAGAGGCAGCTATGGTAAGCGCCTCTGTTGGCGGCCTTCTCCTTAGCCGGAGAATAGAGGTTGCTGCTGTCGACCTGTGTGAAGACCCCATCTTTGAGTGCTATGATGGATGCCATGCCCAACCTGTTGATTGAGAGAGAGAGAGAGAGAGAGAGAGAGAGAGAGATGGTGTCGATCTCTGCTACAGTATTGGTCGATTAGCAGAGAAAGAGGAAGAGAGACGATGTCAATCTCCGCTGCCATGCCTGTCAATTGGGGGAGAGTGAAGAAAAAGAGAGAGGGAGGGGGAGAGAGGGCTAAAAGTCGATAGGGTTGGAGTGCAGGAATGAAATGTTGGGCTGGTATTTTTTTTTTCATTTCACGTTTCTGATGGTTTTGGGCTGTCGGTAGTATTATTGATCTATCGAAAAATGAATGACAATCTATGTCCGTCGGTAAACCAAGCCCTTCGGTGTCGGACTTTGGTGTTTTTGACATAGTGTGTGAGAGATAGGGTGGGGGCCCTTATATCCATACTCAATGCCAACAACTTAAACCTCGATGTACGCGCACACACATATATATACATGGGAGATGTTCTTGTGAGAGTTACTCTCACGGTACTATAATAGTAAGGAGTGAGGGCCCTCAAATTGAGGCTGTTGGGATTGAATATGAATGTGAAGGCCCCCACCCTTACTCTTATAATACTGTGAGAGTAACTCTCATAGGAGCATCTCCATAAATATATATTGATGCCTTTATTTTTATTTATTTTTATATATTTTGATGTTTATGTGCCTTTTTAGATTATAGTTTAATTAGTTGATGCCTTTTATCTATTATTTTGATGCTTCAAAGTAAAATGATGATTTGATCAATCCCTTGATTGATATCATGTTTAATCTATATTTATACTTTTTGTTGGCATTTATTCTTTCAAAAGTATGTATGCTTCCTCCACTAGGACCTCTAGGTTTTGATATGAATGGTTAGCTGAGGAAATCTAATATTTATATATGAGAGATGCTCCTATGAGAGATATCTCTTACCTTATATGAGAGATTGGGTAGGAGCCCTCACATTTAAGTTGTTGGCATTGGATATGGATGTGAGGGCCCCTATCCAATCTCTTATTTAAGGTGGGAGATATCTCTCATAGGAGCATCTCTCTATATGGAGAATATTCATGTGCATCCATTCCTTACCATAAGGTGAGAGACACTTACATAATTGGAAATATTCATGTGCAAAAGAGGAAAAACTCTATATAGTCAAATGTAAAAAAGAATGTTCATGTGCAAAGAGGGACAGCCATATAAGTGTCCCTCTTCCTATGGTGAGTGATGGATGCACATGAATGTCCCATATATATATATATATATATATATATGAGAGTGCTCGTGTGAGAGCATTTCTTACTTTATTATGAGAGATAAGGTGAGGGCATTCATATTTAAGTTATTGGCATTAGGTATGGATGTAAGAGCCTCCACCCTATCTCTCATAGTAAGGTGAGACCATCTCTCGTAGGAGTTGGTCTCACCTTAATATGAGAGATAGGGTAGAGGCCCTCACATTTAAATTGTTGACATTAGATATGGATGTGAGGGCCCCAATCATATCTGTAAGTCCATGGGGATCCGAACCCTAGAGGGGGGGTGAATAGGGTGAGCTTCTTTTATGACCAATTTTAACAATTTTAACTTCTTTAAAACAAACTAGTCACAAGTGATGATTATCAAACAAAATGCGGAAGCTTAAAGAAAACAATCACCACAAAGCAAGCACCATCACACAAGGATTTATAGTGGTTCGGCCTCAATGCCTACATCCACTACCGGCTTGTGATCCAACACCCCACCGGATTTCCACTATTTATGCTTTTCAATAGGCTAAGCAATAACCTTTACAATATGCTTTCCAAGGCTAAGCAATAACCTTTACATTGATGTTTTTCAAGGCTTAACATCAACCTATACATTATGCTTTTATAGGCTAAGCAATAACCTCTTCAACCACAAGGTTGGTTATCTCTCTAATTTAGTGTCTTTAATACACTTGATGGAGATTCTATTAAGCTCATTACAATGCCTCTAAAATAGGCGGATATGGAAGTGAAATTCTAATACACACTCACACTATGAATGCAAAGATGAAAACATATGAAGTGTGTGTGTGTGGTCCTCAATCATTTTGAAAAAGAAAGTTCATAAATGTATGCCTAAGGCTTTTGAAAGTTTTAGCTCATAAAACATTTATGATTGAGGATGTAATGCAATCACATGTTAAAAGTAACAACTTGTTAATGATATCAAAGTTACACAAGTTGTATGTAATGGATTAGCTCTAAACATGTGATGCATAGGGATGTCAATCAAATCATCAATGTAGCTCACAACATAAAAATAGATTTGATTGAAATGAGGGGACAAATCATATGTAATTATAAAGACAACTTGAAAATGATTTACCAATCAAAGTAAGGCAAGTTGTGAAACATTAAAACAATAATACACATATGATTTGTAATGATGTTGGATCCAAAACATAAGATACATTTGAGAGAGATTTTCTTATGATGGAAAAACAACAACCAATGATTCAACAAAGTATATGAATCATGTTACATATTTCATTAACATGATCTACTTAGATTTACCAAAGATAAAGTACTACTTTGATGAATCAATGGTGATGTATCCAAAACAATAGATCTATTCAAAATATAACACATGCTAAGGATACAACACATCATAGGTTAACATGTTACAAAGATTTACCAATGATAAAACAAAACATGAAAACATATGATTTGTAAAGAAGTTGAGTCCAAAACATAAGATACTTTTGAAAGTGATTTTCTTATGATGGAAAACAACAACCAAAGATTCAACCAAGTATATGGATCATGTTACATATAATTCCAAAGGTTTTTCCATTAACATGATCTACTTAGATTTACCAAATAAAGTACTACTTGGATTGAATCATATGGTGTTGTATCCAAAACAATTAAATCAACTCAAAACATAAAACATGTTAAGGACACAACACAAACATAGTTTAACATGCTAGAAATGATTTACCAAAAATAAAACAAAAGCATGAAAACATATGATTAAGGAAGGAAGAGCCTACTTGGTGGTTTAACTTCATTAATCCAAGCTTTAGCTTTCCTAATCATCCCCTTCATCCCTTGGTTCTTTTCCCTTTTGATATGCCTCAATACCTCTCAAGGAGGGGCTTAAAATTCCCAACTTTTGGCAAGGGAAAGAACTCATATATATAGCAAAAAGTTGCCAACGGCTAGTCCTCGGTCGACCGGTAAAGGGGTCTCGGTCGACCGGGAAGGCACAACGGTCAGATTTCTGACCGTTGGAGGTTTCAGTTCAAAACTGCAGATTTTACCTCCAGTTGTCTCGGTCGACCGAGACCTGTGTCTCGGTCGACCGGCGACACTGCCGGGACTCCCCCCTTTTTGCAAAAAATGCAACTTTTGCATATTTGAAGGTTTTGCTTGGGGGACCTTTTTGCCTACTAAATCAAGCTTTAAAAACATGTTTTAAAGATTCTAATGGTTTTTAAAACATGACATAAGAAGCCTAAAAAGATTCAAAACTTTTAAAACAAAGGCTTGCTTGATTTCTAGAAAACTCTTTTCTAAAACAAATGCATCCAAGATGAAAATACAAATCATGCATAAATCAATACTTTTACAAATCTTAAAAGCAATGCATGAATAAAATAAGATTTCAAGTTTATCTAAAACAATGCATGTGTGTAAATCAAATGATGCTTGAATGATAATGCATCCATCAAATTGCAATCTATAAAAACCCTAACAATATCTCTTGTGATAGATGCTCTCATAGGAGTACATCTCATACATATACATATATATATGCACATATGAGATATGTTCTTGTGAAAGTTACTTTCACGATACCATGATAGTAAGGAGTGGGGGCCCTTACATTTAGGCTGTTGGGATTAGATATGGATGTGAAGGCCCACACCTTTACTCTTATAATACTGTGAGAGTAACTCTCATAAGAGCATCTCCATATACACACACACACTCTCAGAGCCAATCGGTCGTGACTTCGAATCACAGGAGATAGACTCGGTGCAAAGACGTGTTTTACCAAAAATGCGCCGACCGAGCTTCCACATGAGGGGAGGTGTTGAGGAGTGGGCCCCATTCAAGGCCTCAAGGCTTTGGTATAAATGGTTAGTTGAAAAAAAAAAAAAACAAATATGTATGTGTATGGCGAATTGCTCGAAATGTGCATAGGTACATCTGCAAATTAACTGTTTATGCATTTAGACAATTGAGTTATTTGCAAGTGAGAATTACAGGTTTTTGCATTTGGATTTAACTTACATAAGTGGAGGGAAATTGAGTTTAAGCATTTGAGTATTTTTGAGTGGCCTGTAAGTGAGAGATGGAGGTAAGTAGATTTACATGTGAATTGAGTGCATACAAATGAGGATTGTCATTTTACCGGTTCTAAGCCTCTGACCCTAAGTCATGCGATAGGATGATTTTAACTATTAAATGATTCCCTTTTATGTTGCATTTCAGGTAGGAAGAATTTTTTTTTTAATTAAGCTACTGCCTTTACTGGCTCTAGCTGATCTGAATTTCTAACTGCTAACTTTTATTATTTTAGATTTACTTCATTGTCTACACAGTGATTTATCTTGTGAAGTTTATATTCATTGGATTAACGCTTATCTGTATAATTTTTGTTTTATTGTTTCAGGTTTGTGATGAGCAATTTGAAGAAATCAAACTCTGATGATATGTTCGCTTATGATGGATCTAGTAGTGACAGTTTGTATGATGAACCTATGATGGGCATGCATTTTTGGAATGTATATGTGTTACACCCCAACCCGAACTGATCTTATTTAATGCTAATTCATTGTGTTTTAGTTAAGTTAATTATATTTAGTGACTAATTAAGGTAGTTTGTGTACATTATGAATTTTTCCCAAATTTCCTCAAATACACATTATTTTGACATCATCGCGTGTATCTTGTTGAGCACGTTGATTTTCGTATTAAGCTTTCTTTCATTTGATCAACCATTGAAGAAGTGAGTCATCTTTTGACTCATTAGGGAAATACATAAAACCAATGGACTTCTTTGCAAATAAGACATCCTTATCCCTTTAAAACCCACTCAACCCATTCCATTCATTTCACTGTGGCTGGGAGAGAAGAACCCATTCCACATGTTCTTCTTCTTCTCCATTTCTTCTCCTTTCTTTCCATTTGCTTGGAGAACGTTGTTGCTTGGATTTTTGAGAAATAAGTCGGAGTCATCCTCATCTTCTCCACCTTCTTCACCGTCAATTGTTGACAAGAACCCATCTCCATCATCCTCAACTCTTTTCAAATTCGGAATTGTTGTCAAGGTAAGAAGGAAGCCCCATCTTTCTTTGTGTTTTGAGTTGAAATAGAGTCAAGGGACTCTATTGGAGTCATATTTGCATATTCATTAGCATTTTCCATGTGTTTTGTGATTAGGATTTGCTATTTGGGGATTTTGGTTAATTTGAGCAAAAGGTTAGAGAGAGAGAGAGAGAGCTTGGGAAGCTAAATTGAGGCAAGTATATGCATAATATGGATTTACATTCTTGTTAATTTCATTGACTCAATGATACCTTTATTCAATGCTCTTAGTTCTTAATAAATGAATGGTTTAGAATAATTTCAAGTTAATGGAATTGATTGGAGGGATTTGTATGTATTGTAAGGGGAGCAAGGAGGCTCCATTCATGCAGGTTATATGTTAGAAGAAGTGTGGGAAGAGAAGGAAGGGGCAAAACCATCAGAAAGTCCGAAATGGAATTCTGGAGTGGGCGCTCGAGCAGATACACTCACTGAAAATTCCGAAATGTAATTCTACAACAGGTGCTCGAGCGCGCAACACTTCTGGGGACCTCCGTTCGAGCGGATATGGGCCCGCTCGAGCGGACCTGAAGCCAATGATTTTGGGTTTTTTGGCCCATTTAGGCCGAGTATTAACTCCCTTAGCCTATTTTAACCCTCCTTAATCCTTCATTTAGTGGATTTTGGTGCTCACCCTTACTTCCATAGGAATTTAGGAATTTTTGAGACTTTATGACCTTAAAATGGAACCATTAACTTTAGTAATTGGTCTAATGGATATTTATTAGTCTAACACTATGCCATGAGGGTTAGTTGAGAAAATCAATGTACCTCTCATAATTAGTGACACCTAAAAAGGTAGTAATACATTGATTTTGCTAAACTTACCTTGTATTGGACGGTGAAAGACTAAAATAAATAGTTTAGAAATGGTTAGTAAAATTCCTTGGTTCCTCAAACTATTGCATTTCATATTGAATTATATTTTTATTTGACAGATCAATTGTTATTGCATTATCGATATCCTTGAGGTTTAATAGCTCTATTTCCTCCGTCATTCTCTATATAGGGTGTATTGATTCAGTACTCATGTGAAATGTGGATTGAGTGAGTATACGATACGATGATATACGAATTGAATTGATTTTATTTAGAAATGATTTGGAATACAAACTCACTTGAATCCACTTATTATTCGATTTGTTTGATTCGATTGAGTCGGCACTACCTAGCTTCGACCTTGTGACGCCCGACGGGACCAGCACTTGATTTAGTTATGAGAGACTACTGCAGTAAGTCGCCTGGAGTACCGGAACTCCAAAACCGGGTAGCCAGTTAGCCTTTGGCCGGGCCGCTGGTGACATCCCAATTAGATTTGCTCTCTCTGAGAGGATGAGCTTAAAGTAGTAGCCAAATTTGTAGGGTTTCTTATTTATTGATTCATCAGCATAATTATTCAAGCACAATTTGCGTAGTTGATACTTATCATTGCTATCCACTGATTTACTTGTCTTAAATTCAAAGTTGCAACATTTTGTAGGTTCTTATTTTGCCTATACTTTTCAAATCGTTGTATTTGAGATACTATACTTCTTGGTGTCACAGGGATTCAAGACACCAAAGAGAGTTACTTTTAACCATTCAATTGAGATTAATTGGTAAGCTTAACCGTTAGCTAAGACTGCCGGAGTACGAATTAGAAGGGAAATCTTGAGTTTGAGACTAGGTATTTCAATTGCACTTAGTTTAAGGTAATGCATATAATTAGTTTTATTTCGCATTGTATTAGGAATATATTCCCTGGAGATAAGCATCTAGTAGTTGTTCACTACAAGAATTTACATTTTTACCGGCGTTTTTTGCTGGCGAAATAATTAAACGCCGGGAAAAGTGTAACTTTTGCCGGCGAAATAAGCTTTTTCGCCGGGAAAAGTTATACTTTTACCGGCGAAATTATTTTGCCGGTAAAGGTTCAGCTTTGTCCGGCGATCTCATTTTTTCGCCGACAAAGGTTATGTTTTACCGGCGAAATACCTATATCGCCGGCAAAGACAATATTTTTTGCCGGCGAAATACCTATATCGCCGGCAAATGTCAATTTGCCAAGGGAAAAATTATTTTCTCATTATTTTTGTTATGGAGGAATAAAAGCTAACTGGGGCTTCAAAATCACTTCGGCCCTAAAAATATGTTGTGCCCGCGCCATTTTCCATTTCCCGCGCCCACTCAAGTGCATACCATTTCCAGCGCCCCCTCTGCCTCTTCTCAGTCCTCATCTCTCCCTCATCTCTCTGACCCTCTCTCGCCCAGCAATCCCTCAGCTCTTTGACCCTTTCTCGCCTGTCATCCCTCCATTTCCTTCTCCCTCACGACCTCAGCCCTCTCCTCCATCTCCCAGGAGACCTACGCTCCTCCATCTCCCAGGCGCAGAACCCCCCTCTCCTCCATCTCGATCACCCTCTGCATCTCTCTCGGTGTGCCACCTCTTCTGCTTTTCTAGAGAAAGGAAATGTACATAATAAACACCTCTCTTAGTGCGTGGAACGGTGGAAGACCAACATCGTAACCTAGACCTTCATAAGCTCTCTCTTTCTCTCTCTCTCTCTCTCTCTCTCTCGTGAGCCACATAGGGTTTTCTTCGTTCTTCCTCTCCTTTGTAGGGTTTTGTTCCATCTCTTTTCCTTCTTCAATCCATCGTTGGAAGAGTTTTCTGTTGAAATCAGATATGAAGCTTACAGTGAAGACATTGAAAGGCAGCCATTTCGAAATCAAGGTTCAGCCAAATGATTCGGTAACACTTCTCTCTCTCTCTCTCTCTCTGTATCTATCCCTTTTTACTCAATTTCTACGTCTAATTGAAAATCTGTTCGATGTTTCTCTCCGTTTCTCTTTTCCTAACATTCTTCGTTGTTTACAACATGAAAGATTCTTCTTCTTGCGCTTTGTAAAGTAGTACAAGAAAGAAAAGGATCCTTACATTGAGTAATTGTAGAAACATCTCAGCTGAATTCCCACAGAACCCGGGGGATTCTGCCGAGAAATGTCGTGAGCTGGGCATTTGTGATTTGCAGCTGTGGGTGTTTTTTGGCAAGTCATTCTATTAACTGAAAATGGGGAATTGATGCTCTTGTGAAAGATTGAAAGCGAGTGCGGAGTGAACAAGATGTGCGTTTTTGTGATTTTGTAATGATTTGGAATTTTGGGGCTGTTAGTATTTCTGTAACTGTGAATCTCTTTTTTTTTTGGTAATGGTTATATGACCTAAGTTTATGTTTAGATGTGCCCCAGTAGGCAATGGGTGTGAATGTTTGGTATTATGGGTGGTTGTCCATTGTGTTGTGCATTTGAAGGGATGCATGTATGTTGGAAATTGTACTTTGCAGGGGAATACTGTTGTTGGATGGAGATTGGGGTGGGTGTTGATTTGGTAGGAGAAAAGGTTGAAAAGAGCTATTCCATTGAAAGTATTGGTTTTCAGTTCACTAAGAGCTATTCTGATGAAAGCAAGCGGTTATCAGCATACTTAAAAAAAGTGGAATGGTTAAACATTTAATATTCTAAACTGTTCTTAGTTCTAGCCTGATGTGGACGGTGATATATTGCATGAGGATCTCATATTGGTACAAGCTTTGGCCTGCATGGAGGCAGGAGGCTGTGATTGAGCCCATGGGGTCTGACTCCATGTTTAATGGTTCAGACCTGTGTGGGAACCAAAACCAGTTCTTTCAATGGCCCGAAATCGTTTAATTTACATAATTGCCGCTTGAGGATTGTTGCAGACTTGGGACCCATCACTGGAGCCTTCTGGGGTCTCTAAGTGGCTTGTCTTGTGCTGGTACGTGGATGGCGATACATAGCAGTTGTAGCATACATATCCGTATAGTGGCATGCATTGAAGTTGAGCTAAAAAAAAAATCTGAAAAAATATATATAGAAAATTCAGAATATTGAAAAATGTTAGATCCTTTTTTTTTTTTTTCATTATTAACTAAGACAGGGGTCGTAGGGGACCCATTATTTCATAGAGGTCCTGTATCACTTTGTGATTATAAAATAATGGTATTGATCTATTTGTCAACATATATTCGCATGAGTCAACTATATTAAGTTAGAAACTAATAAAGTGCTAGTAATCAAATACCGTCATCCATGTTTCATCACTATTATGCATTTCTAAATTCTGGATCCAAAAAAACAGTTTTACACAGCTGCAAGAATTTGCATTTATGGTTTTGTTGATTTGAGCTTACTGGTGCTCTTGTATTTCTTCATTTTTTTAGTGGTAGAAAAAGAAAGGAATGATCTTGCTGTGTCTTATCTTGTTATTTCAAAGGAATGGTTTGGCTTCTGTGAAGTGCTGCTACTTGGAAGTGGGCTGGTGTTGGTTTGGGGACAAAGAAACAAGGGTTTAGGGTTGTGATTTGTGTTTGGCTACTGTGTATTGGATAGATGAGTTATGTGGTTGGTGTATCAGGGGCAATGAGCTGTCGGCCAATATGTATTGGGTTTTATGAGCTCTCGGCCAATATGTATTGGGTTTATCTGGACTGAAATTCGGTGTGCCTTGCATTTGGGCCCGATTGAAATTTTAAAGTGGGGGTTGCATCAAACAGTTTTTTCTTTTAATGCCATTTGATCTGATGTTTTTGAGTAATTCCTGAATATTTTCAGTATTGGTCTGTCTATTCGATCACACATTATCTTGATTCTTGAAGCTCTGGAACTTAAACTATATTGTCAATTTGAATTGTGGACTGCTTCTGTGTTCTAGAGAAAGGAACAAATTATTTCTAGACTCTCTCTCTCTCTCTCTATGTGGGTGTGTGTTTATATGTTTTCACTTAAACATAGGGGCGCTTTGTGGGCAAGTCAAATATGCATGCATGAAAAGCTACAGTTCAAATTTGTTTTGGTTTGTTTTGGTTGATGAATACCTCATTTCTTTTATTGACAGGTGTGAAATATTCTGAAGGAGTGCCAATGTATCCTTTATACAGGCATCTTGCATCAACTTTACACGATTGTATAACCTCTGGAACTTTTTGTAAAGCATCCAACACAATGGCACAGAGTCAGGAAAACGAAGTTTTGAATCAGAAAGAGAATGAATGGAGTAAGCTGATTATGGATAAGGGATCTGAACTGATAAAAGTAAGATAACAAGTGTTATGCGATCTAAATATGTTCTTCAGACTATTGGTTGGAAAGTGCATGTTTTAGTTACCACAATATCAATGAACTTGTGCTTTGTTAGATGGTGAAGGCAGTTGGTTTTGAGCTTCATGTCCAGGAACCTTTTTTCTCACAACTAAGAGGTAATACATAACCATTGATCAATCTAGTTACTTTTTCCTTACTATGATGAAGATTTTATGGGAGCCCATGCTGTACTTTCTTAAATGGGTAAATTTGATATCGGTTGGCTTGGACCGTGGTAAAAATTGTGTTAGAGATTTTTCACTGCCAGTCATATGCTTATTTCCAACTTTTCCATTCACGGATATTGCCAGATATTTGAATATTTTGTTGTCTGAGTGTACACATAAATGTTTTCCCCCTTTCAAAAACAAAAGTTGGCCTAAATGTATGTTTTTCCAGATGTATTTAAACACCATTGGTTTGTTTCTGTCTGTGATTTTTATTATTGACCAACTTAATTTCTGAGTAATCTGAATGTGCCTACAGCTGGTCTAAAAACAATAGAAGGGAGATGCGCTGTTGGTGACTATAACCGGTAAGAATAAAGTGCCTGTGTATGTGTGCATGCTTTAATTGGAAATTATGAACCTGCTCATGTTTACAGATTTCCCAACATAATTACCATAATTTTCCATTTAGAATAAAACTGTATTTTGGTTGGAAGCTTGCAATCTATACAGCTAGATTTTTACTGAGGGTTAAATCTCCATTTACTTGTATATCTCTTATTTATTTCTGCTAGTATTCAGATCTGAAAGACATTTGTTGGCTAGATTCTGTAGTACCTATTTAATGTTATACTATTTAGAAAGATATCAATTCAGATTAGAAAGTGAGACACAATAATAAACCAGTAGCCAAATTCCTGCAACTACCAAACTCATCTTCGGCTAACAATGTTCTCTGAGTCTGTGGTGAACTAACTAACCCCTGACTATGTTTGCCTCTCCATGATCGCAACCAACATCATGCAACAGAGTTGGAAGATGCTCATTGTTGCAACCGCAAGGTTCTGGGTTCAGGTCAAGTGTTAAAAAGTTTTGGGTAGTTTGTATGAGATTGTGTTTGAGTGTATGATTTCTCTGTTTAATATACTATGATGTCTTCAATGTTTGGTACTTGGATTGGATCAGATTTCAACAGATTTTTGAACTATTTTATTTGGCAGTGTTTGCACACTAGGAGTTTATGATATTTATAAGTAATGTATTTGATTGAATTGGCTATCCCAATCGAAAAGCTTTGATGAAATTATCATATAAAAAATAAAATAGCACACTTAGTTAGATCGATCTCTTCTTTGGGAGTTTGGTTATGGCTAAATCCTTAGTGGAGCTGAAAACTTTCATTTAGGCTTCTTTAGTTAGAGTTTATAATTTAATTAATCCAAATTTGTTGATGGTGGTTAGTTGCAATAGGAACATTGCTAATGTCAAGTAGGCCTCATAATACTTGAATAAGGGTGCAAAGAAATCCAAAAAGGAAGGTCTTTAATATATCTTTTAGACTTCTTCAATGCCTTTTGATATGGGGAAAGGGAATTGAAAAAGGAGGATGCCCTTCCCATGCTTTGTTGTTAGGATTCCATACACACACTTGAATGGATTATTTGCCCTTGATAACTCACACAAGTAAATATTGTTCAATAGGCAGGGAATCTTTTTTGTAGTTTATAAACCACACCTGTAATTTCCTAATACATGTTGAAAAATACTTCTCCCATCCTTTCTTTCACCCAAGTATAATGGGTACCTATAACTCATCTCTGACTTCAAGTAAGGGTGTGTTTGTATGCGAAGAGAGGACTTTGCTAGAGAGAGAAAAGGTGTTACTGATTTTCCATGCTCCTACTGTTTCTTTGTTTTGGTGTGAGAAGGGGGAAAAAAAAGAGCCAATTTTACTTGAAAGAGAAGATCTGTTTTTCAGTGGAAAAGGTTAGAAATTAGGATTCTTCTCTTCCAAGTAAACAAAATCCATGGAACACAAAATCCTCCCAGTGTACAAATTTATCATCCCCCAAGAAGAAAGATCTAGAGTTAGATGAAGACTAAACATCACACAGGAATTTTTTTTTTCCAGGAAAAAGCTATGTTTGAGATGAATAATGTGTGTTTATTAAGTGAGGGCAGCTCTCAAAAGATGAAAAACTAGAAAACCAGTTGTAACAGACAAAGGCCAGTTATCAAGATGAGGGTAAATTCCTCTTATGTTTCACCTTGGGGTTTGACACCCCTATATATACTGTGTCTGAACCTCAGATGCAGAGAGGTCTTACTCAGATGAGGAATTGCTTATATATAGTACAACGGCTATTAGGGTGTTTTAGATGCCAATAAATCCTTAGAATATAAGATAGTGGCGGTGGGGTGGCATTTAAATAGATATTAGGTTTTTGGATTGCAACTGTTCAAATAGGTATAAGTTACAGATAAAAACTAGATATATTGGACAAAACCAATACACATTTCCCTAGTTGTAAAACCAGAATAAGTACTGCACTTATAGTTCACAATTAGAAAGGGAAAGCTTGAACAATTAGGAATTTTCTTTTTAGAAATCTTTTTTTTAGCGGAGTATTTTTGGGCTATCTTCCATCCAATCAATGAGTGATTGCATATTGGCTGAGCTTTAAGACCATGACAAGTCCTTCACTTATGTTCCACATTTAACAGGAAAACAGGGTCCATTAGGATCATCCTATATCTATAGGGGTGATTTTTGGTTGATTTCCCATTCAAATGGAGCATCATGGAACATGCTTAATTGCCAAAAAGTGGGCTCAACAGCCTCCAAAGAAAGGGTGTGCATGAATATTTCCATCCTCACATTCTTAGGACTAAAGAGTAAAGAACTGTATGCATCATGCACTAATGTTATCTGTGCTCATTTAGATTCCTGCTTTCCCCTATTTCTTTTAGTTAGACATAACTAAGACTTGGACATTTTTCTAACCAAGACTTCAGCCTGCTTTTAATGCTTTCTTTTTGTTTGTAGACATTTTACAATGTTTGTGGTCTGACAAAATGGCTTCGACTGTGCAGGTTCAGGAGCATAACCATCCTCATATACTTCTTTTGCAAATTGGGAATACATTCTGCAAGCTCCCTGGTGGGCGCTTGAAGCCAGGGGAGAATGGTTTTTTGTTTGCTTCATTTTCAAAATTTTAAGTGTGCGAGGATTTGTGAGGATGCCCAATCGCAGGATGTGATTTTCACTTACTGATTAATTGTGCATGGCTGAACTTTGCAGAAATTGAGGGTTTGAAACAGAAATTGTCTAGCAAACTTGCTGCCAATTCAACTGCTCTTCAGCCAAATTGGCAGGTGAGCTTTCGCTCTTGGGAATTTCTCAATTGTGTGATTTGTATAAAGCTCAATGAGCAATGTGAGACCACAACAAGTGTAATGGTGTTAAGGAAAGTTCACAAATGGACTTTTTAAAGTTGCAAAAAAAAAAAAAAAAAAAAAAGATGGGACCCTTACAAGAGAAGGAATGTTTTGGATGTTTAGTTCTTTTGTTTTTTATGTGGTGTAATTTTCCCTGTTGTTTTTTGATGGGCTGTTTTTCCCTGTTTGTTTGTTTCTCTTTTGAATTAAATTTAAACATAGGGACTATTATGAAAATTTCTCTATTCTACTTTATATGGACCCTGTATTTTCTTTTTTTAGCTATATGCATGAAGGGATATGTTTCTGAATTCTGGAGTATTTTTCATCCTTGAATTATCTACAAAGTGAAATATTGTGCATGCTGTAGCTATTTTGAGTTCAGAGTATGTGTACACAGAGTATGTGTACAGCCTAATCTGAAGCATGTTTGACCATCCTCTTTTACACTATCTCTAGAAACTGAATCCGAAAGAAACTAAACCTTTTTACTTTGACAAATAATAGACAATAAGATATAAATATAACTCCAGCCATGACGAAGATCTTTTGACTAGTCTCAACGTGAACCAAATGAAGATGTTGTGTGCATGTTGGAGTGCCCTTTGAGTCTGCACAACAGCATGTGATGACTATTTTTTTTCAAGCCTTGGATTTGCATCATAATGGCTGTTGGGACATCCCCTACTTTGTCAACATTTAATTGAACTTTGATGTTTACAATGTAATAGCTATCCAGTGATTCACTTGGGATTCTGGGGGCTGTCAGTTGGGATTTTGGGGCTGTTTTAGGACAATTATTATTGCTGGAATTCCTGAATTGTAGCTGGGATTATTTTCTCTACTTCAGATTTTTGTGACTCTATGGTATTGTTTGGCAAGCAATCAAATAAATTCCTGCTCAGTCAGGGATGGTACAGATTGTTCAGGGTCAACTTGGTTTGTTTGGTCAGGATGATTCCTGACTGCATCATATCAAGCAACTGACTTCTATTGTGTCAATCTTTTCAAGGTCACCACTATGAATATTACCTAATTGTTCTCTTTTCTTTTTCAGTTGGGGCATCGACTAAATCATCCTAATGGAGTGATGGCATCTAAAAGGGAGCCTGATCAAGGCTTACCAGTGAAGAAGCAGGAAGCAGTTCCCCAAAGCGTGAATCTCCCACCCATACATGATACATCCGAAAAACAAGAAGAAACCTTATCCAATCCCTCTGAAGAAGATACAACGGGCTGCAAGAGCTGATAAGAAACTGGCAGAGAAGGGAATAGAGAAGCCTCTTGGACCTCCAAAGAATGTTAGCATTTGTTTTAATTTTGTAATGGTAATGGTAAAGTGTTTTCAATGTTGTAAGGATGTTTGAATATTATTATGAAGTGAAATGAATTTTCTTGTTTCATTTGTTGATGATTTTGGAATGGAAATGGATGTAGGGTGTGTAGTAGATGTGGTTTTGGATAATGGAATTAGAAATTTCAATTTATTAATGTGACAAACAAGAAAAGAAATTTAAAAATTAAATAAATAAAAAAAATTATTCCCGGCGAGAAAAGACGCCGGCAAAAAGATTTAAAAAAAATAATTTTCGTAATTTGTAAATCTTTTCCCGGCGCAAAAAACGCCGGCGAAAGTTGTTCTAAATATATTTTTTAAAAAGTAAACCACTTTTCCCGGCGCAAATTAACGCCGGCAAAAGTTTTCTATGAAAAATATACATCTTTTCCCGGTGCAAAAAAACGCCAGCAAAAGTTTTTTAAAATTTATTATTGAAAAAATAAAAGTCTTTGCCCAGCGAAATAAACCTCCTTTTCCGGCGAGTTAAAACGCCGGCAATGGATAGATTTTTCCCGGCGCTACCTCTTTTTCGCCGGCAAATGGTATTACTGGCATACCTTTGCCGGCGCCTTGCCGGCGCAAGAGAAATCGCCGGGAATGGTTTTTCCCGACGTTTTATGGACCTTTCCCGGCGCTTATTTAGCACCGGCAAAAGTGCATATTGTTGTAGTGGTTCCTTAGAGTACTTGTATACTATGCATTTAAGATATTTAAGTCATTAGTTTTGTTAAAGAGAAATTGTAATATAATTGAACTGATCATGGCTTTAAATTTTGATATTGTACATGTTCCATAGATAAATGTGCATTGACAGATGTCAGTGAGTAATCCTCATACGTAAAATGTGGAATTTTCTCCTTCGTGAATTCGGATTTGGTCCGGAACAAGTGCGAGTTCACGGGAGTACGCGTGTCACACCTTGGAAACCACCCTAAACAAGGGATTCTCGGGTCCGGGATGTGACTATATGGGATGGGAAGAAGACGACATTGGAGACTATTCTGATGTAATTAAGATGCATATCAATCTTTAGCGGGAGTTATTGATAGTATCATATTTGCTTCTTGTAATGAAGTTATGAGGTAAAAAAAAGTATTGCATGTAAATGCTGATTATATTTTTTGTAAACCTTGAAATTGTATTGGAAAATTACATATCAATCTATTGCAAGTAGTGGCATTCTTTAGTTATTATAATATACAGGTTCATTGTTCAATTTAATTTTTCATGTTTGAATGGAGTGAGTTGAATGAATGAGTTTGCGAATGTAAATTTGGCCCCTCATATATAGGACTAATGTTATTATATTATAAAGAAATGACTAATATAAATTGATTAATTAGGCCACATCACTTGATGAGCGTAATCAAGTTTGTAGATGTGCTGTAACA
Organism: Cinnamomum chago; assembly: GCA_038049695.1. Taxonomy (NCBI): domain Eukaryota; kingdom Viridiplantae; phylum Streptophyta; class Magnoliopsida; order Laurales; family Lauraceae; genus Cinnamomum; species Cinnamomum chago. Next base: position 33,121,001 of record CP142453.1, read on the forward strand.
GGGTCCACGCCTACTGTAACAATTTTTTTATCAACTTCGTAATATTCGCAAACGCTTCTCGACTGGGCCTAACTCGTATGATGGCTACTCTGTAACTTCTTCCCCACAAACAAAAGAGATTTCTTCTCTTCCCTTTTTATTGCAAGATAGATTAATTCTGCCCCCTTGGTATAATCATTTTTGTGCTTGCAGACTGGATTTCTTTGATTGCCTTTCTCAGCATTACATCCCCTTACCTTTCTCAACACCATCAGAAGATGAGGCAAGCTCATTTGAAGAAGGAAAAAAAAAAAAATGAAGATGAAACCACCTCACATGACATTTAATTATATCATTAATACAAAGCTCCTTTTAAAAAAACAAAGATAATCAATTCGTAATCCATGAGATAACTAAAGATCATTTCATGATATTAAGAAAGGAAAAAGAAAAGGAAGAAGAAAATGATGAAACCACCTCTAAAATTATCATCTCTCTTGGCATGGTAAGTCTTTTTCAATCAATGCAAAATTGTTTTCAAAAAATAGAAAACAACCAATTTCCAATCCAAGAGACTGAAAAAACTCATTTCAAGAAATCTGAAAAGAGACTTGCGAGATCAAAGTCCCTTGAAGGGATTAAGAGAATTCATCTCAAGAAATTAATCAACAAAAAAATGAAAATGAAGATAATGGAAAAAAAAATTTCATTTCAACCACTCAAGAGACTCGAGCACATGAATTACTAGCATTTCTGACCATGAAAAGGACCTCATTGTACAAGGCCCTTAGCTGAAATATGAGTTATTTAGGACTACTCCTTTGCATACCAACGGCTGAAGAGGCAGTAAAGATCACGGGAGTCCAACCTTCGACGTTTGGAAGAAGGATACTTTTTTTTTCGGTGACCTACGAGATGAACTGAGATTCAAGAGAAAGCCTGCACACACACAGAAAGAAAATCCACACGTATATAAAATAAATCCGTAAAAACAGGAATAAAAGCCCACACAAGTGGAAAAATGTGACCTTCTCACATTCGAGTTCTAGGCAGCCCCACTTACAAACAAAGCAAGTGGCCGTTCTCCAGAATGTGGATACTTGGAAGCGAGAAAACACAAACGCTTTTACTCTCTTCATTGAATATAGTATGTTGCACCAAACACGGTGACACTGCCGAAAAAACCGGCACCTTGGCCTCTCTATTTTTGTAGCATAACGAGTCCGGATCCCCTGTTTTATTTTATTTGTTTTTACAAATAAAATAAAACAATAAACCCACAACTAAACAGGGATCCGGACTCAATTGGATACGGACTCAATTGGGTACATAGGCTTTCGCTGTTAGGAACTTAGAATGGGGGTGGGCACTTTTTATTTTAATGTTAAAATACACAACATAATTGAATTTCATTCATCTAATTAAAACAAACATGGTAGAAAACCTGAGTAAGATTTTATCTAAACTGCATAGACCCCACGTTTCATGAAGGCCCACACCTCTAATGTAAAACTAGGGACCAACATTTTTCCTTATGAAGGACAGCCCAACATTAATATATAAGATTGACTACATTACATGTTTGTTTATATATTTTATGGGGGTGTCTACAACCCCATACATGTCTGTATTATTTACAATCACCTCAAGAAACTCCAGGCACTTATTTGTTGATACAACTCACAAGTTCGAAACAGCTCAACAATAGACAGAAAATGCCCCTACACATTGGAGGGCAGAAGAAAATACTGCAGATACCTAAGACCATCCTCCACACTCAAATACCTCCAACTCAGAACACTCAACAAGCCCATACTCACCTTCTCCACCTTCATCTTCCCCTCTCCCACCCCACCACAAAACCCCAACCCCACCTCTGCAACCAACCCCATCCCACCCGTGGCCACCGCCCCACAGCACCCTGGCGCCGGAAGCTCCTCCGAGAACCACCTCTCGCTGCCTCCCACCAACTTCCCATTCCCTTTACAATCTATCAGCGAAAACACCCCTCGCCACCCCTTCAACACTGCCGTCCACGCCACTTTCAACCCCTCTACGCTCTTCGGCACCTCTGCCGCGACGTCTTCCACCGACACGCCGAAATGAAAGACCCCACTTTGCCGGTCGGTGTCGAGGCGGTCGAGCTCGTCGCCGGACTTGGCGAGGGAGAGGAGGAGAGAATCATTGTGGAAGACGTCGATGGTGAAGAGGAGGTGGGAAAGGGAGATATGGGGCTTGGAGGGGGGGCGATGGTGCCGGTTTGAGGCTGTGTGGCCGAGAGAGAAGAGGCGGCGGTAGGAGACGGTGGGGTCGATGAGGCGAAGAGAGGAGAGAGAGGGGTAGTGGGAAAGGCAGTGGGGCTTCCAGAGGTGGTCGGAGGACATGGAAGCCGACCATGACTTGCAGACACAAGAGGCCATGGCCAGAGATTTAGGGTCTAGGTGGTGTGAGAGGAGGAGAACAACTTCCCATGGAGGAGAACATGAAGCAGAAGAAGATGACGACGACGACGACGACATGGCTTGAAATCTTCCAAGCATGAAATGTGTTTGATGCAAGTTCTGTTACAATAGCAGGTGATACCAAGAGGAAAGAAATGTTTCAAGTGGCTTGAAATCTTTCAAGGTGTTTGGTGCAAGTTGAGTTTTATGGAGAGGAGAGACCAAGGCCGTCCATTTACGTGGCCATGCTGATTGGACGGTTGTCAGATGATGGTTTCTGACTGGCCACGTAGAAATGGATGGAGATGATCTACTATCGGTTGGAGTTATTAGAGTTATTATAGGACACGTGTGACACTTGTCCTGTTCTTGGGTTGTTGCATGGGAGTGTAATGCTACGTGGCTTTTATTCGACGGTTTTTATGGCGACGTTATCTAGAAGGGAAAAAATCGGTGCCTGTTGGAACACGTGTGGCCGTAGGGTCTTAAAAGTTCTTAAGTTTTGGGTGAAGCCAAGGACTCGGGCACCTGGTGGTCTTAGATTTAGAAGAGATCACTGCCGTCTACCCGACCCTGTACAGTGCTCTGCACCTGGTAATGCTAGATAGTACTAGAGAGGTTTCTCTACCCTCCCACTCTTTTGGTAAAATTAAAAAGCATGAAATGTGAAAGACAGTTGGTAGTGGCACATTTCAAACTTCTCTCAGCACGTCCCTCTATTTTAATATCAATATTCCTTGTGTGAAATTACCAAAACATTTTGTATAAATGGCCCGACTGGGGAGACCGACTCATGGCCTGGTCCCTCATGTGGGCCGTCGGATCCCAGCCAGTTGGGCCGACTAGTAGGACCGTTGCCAAAATAGACATCATTCATAAATTCATACGTCAGGAAGAGAAGGCGTCCCGCAGAGGCGGCAAGGGTAAGGCAAGAGAGGGAGGAGGAGGGGGGAGAGGGAGAGCAGGCGGAGGGCAGTGGGTAGGGAAATGGAGAGAGAGGGAGATGGAGAGATATAGCATGGAGGAGAGGGGGAGGGAGAGAGGGTTGGGTGAAACTGAGGGGGAGAAGGGGAGTGAACTGAGAAATTAAAGGTGGAAGGCTTTGGGTATTTTGCTAAAAAACTGGGTGTCTAGGGAGAAATTTTGAAAGTCATTTCACTTATTTAGAGTGTGTCTAGAGAAGAGCTGTGTTCAAGAAAAGTTTGTGTTGCGGCAATTCTCAACGTGAAAACGATTTTGAGGCGAAACAAGTTTCATATTTAGTGGAAAGCAAAGAAGATAAACTAAAATCTTTCACAACTCTGCCTTGGGTTTGTGGGGGTTGGGTGTGGGGGGTACAAACCACAATTTTCAGCAATGTTGTACTAACATGCCCTTGTGGGACCCATCGGTCTCCGTCTCTTTATACATTCACGTCAGTGCTTGTTTGTCATGTTAATCCTCTCAAGATCACCATGTCATCGAAAAATGTCTCATTTTATTGTTACCTCATTTGGGTCTATATTTAACAAAATTGAATCTTAAGAAGAAAGCTAAAGAGATCAAATTATATTGTTACCACATCAACTCATCTTTTTATTTGCTAAAAATGGAAATCAAATCTCTTTGAAAGCTTTTCTACCTTACTTTTCTTCAATGGGACTCTTATTCATATCCAAGTGGAACCCATCAAACAACCCAACCGAATGGTTCTTCGAATCCTACATTCTATGGGATCTACAACATGTCTACTTACGTGGGACTATATAATTAATCTATCTATTTAGAATTATTTATTTGGGACCTTTTAATTGAACTAGCAACATGGGGCCCATTTGATGAAAATCAACCGGTTATATGTAGTGTGGATCTGCTAGACAAAAGACCTGATTGTTCAGTCATCTGTACATCATGCCTATTTGTATGTGACGCACTATATCCAATCCATCCACCTATATATATATATAGGGGCCAGCTCTTCTAAGCTCAAGCTTAGGATAAGGTAAGCTCAAATTGTGGTGGGGCCCACCTGGGGACCCAAATGGAAATGGGGGTGGGGGGTATTTCAAGGACTCCCTTGGATCTTCCTCTCTACAAAAAATCAGCCCCAAATGCGATTTATATCATTTTTATATGGGCCCAAAAGTTTAATGGTCAACGGTTCATTTTGATTGACACATAGTTAATCCAACGGTCCAATAAATTCGGATCTGACCGAAAGTTGGTGGACGTGTGTAATTTAGGGAAGTCATGTGTTTGGTCCATTTGGATGGACCAAAGGTGGGCCCCACAAGCATGAGCTTACAAAATTTTTTTCCTAAGCTTGAGCTTAGGAGAGCCTTGCTCATATATATATATATATATATATATATATATGTGTGTGTGTGTGTGTGTGTGTGTGTTTGTGTGACTAGGTATGTCAATGGGACGGGTCGGGCCTCGGCTTGGGTTGTCCAATCCTGTCCTGAATGCTGAGCGGGCTTATCCGGGGTTCTCTAATCCCGGGCCTAAATTTAACGGGCCTACATAAATCTCGTCCAGTGCGGGTCCGGGTTGGGCCAGGGTTTAGTATGATTTTGAATATAAGCTAAACATTTTCTAATTTTTACTCTGCTTTGCTATAATGCTAATTAATGCACAACTAAGTTGTATTTTTTCCTCAATGCTAGTGCACAACTAAATTGTTGAGTCGTGCTAACCAAAAACCCCTTGGATTGAAAATGAATAATTTTGGACAGAGTTTATTTTATATTTTTGACTGAATAATCTTGGACATGAGAGTTTAAAAAATAAGCATATTAAAGATGAGCATGCATACATAATTAGATAGCTTGAAAAAAAGCACAACTAATCTAACAACTTGAAAGGTATATATCATCAATAATCAGTTGATTGAAAATGAATAAATCTATATAAAGAATGAATCAATACGAGGCAGATAAGTATAATGTAATAATCCGTCCATGTACATTAATCGCTCAACTTGTCCAAAATAATTAATACACACTAACAAACTCTGAAAAATAGTGTATGTTCACATCAGTGAATTAGTTTGTTGGGTTTGGATTTGGTTGAGGTGTTCGAACCTCAATGATCAATTGGATAATATGACCCACAACCTGGTCTATCTTCATTTTCCTTGCGGCCGGGCCGGGCTTGAATGGAATGGGCTTGTTCTACCCCATTCCCAATTCCCCTTTTACCGATCTTTAAAATCAATGCACAAGCTCAGCCCATCGGGCTCAATTTTTTTTAAAAGCCCTGTATTTTCGGGCTTGGGCTGGGTCGGGTATCCATTTCAGCGGGCTCAATTGACATCTCTATGTGGGACACGATATATATGTATTATTGTATCCATCCACCCATATAAGCATCTACATGTGATCCAATAGATGAAGATTCTATTTTTACCCTCCCTAAAATGAGATCATCCTACCATACATCCACAACAAGCAACTCTAGAAATTCAAATATTCAAAAGTGACATCCACTTTACAATGTCCTAGATCCTCCTCTCTCTCTCTCTCTCTCTCTCTCACGGTAATAAGTTGGTGGGAATTAATTCTAATAAATGTATTAGTTGAAGTGGGTAAAATAAAAATAAGTGTGAATATCTGCTATGTGGGTCCGTTGGTTGCCCCAATTAAGTATTGAGGAATTGAAAAAATTGAAAGTGAAAGAATTGAATAAATGTATTTATTAAAATGAGTAAAATTGAAAAACAAATGGGGATATTCATAAGGTGGGTTGGCTGCAGGATTTGAATTTCTAGGAATTAATAAAAATATTTTTTCTAAAAGAGGATAAAATTGAAAAACATTCCTGAATATATGTAAGGGTATTTTTAGTTGTAGAAATTGAATTTTTAAGAATTCTAAGAAATGTATTTATGAAAGTAGATTAAGTAGAAAAACGATGTGAATATCTATAAAGATCCATTTATATATTTTCATTAGTGTTTTGTTTCCTGTTGGTTGAGATGAGACTTGAATAGGTACGAGACCTTCATATTTCCATCTCCTCTTTTCTTATGTTTTCATTTCCGACATCTTCATGTATTTTATATTCTAAGTTAAAGATCTAATGCAAAGGGTATTCTTAATTTTTTTTTCACAAGACACATGTACGAATGTTATAATAAATCTAAATTCAAAAATATTGCCAAATATGCTTCTGTTGATTTATTTTTTTTCCTTTGAGCAATACCCAAACAATGATACTAAGCAAGTTTTGCACATCCTATTCTCTAATCAAGTCTAATCTTGCGAAACAGATTCTGTAGACCACACACTTAACAGTAATTAGCACTCTCCAATCTTAACATAAAAATAAAAATACAAAAGAATATAGGAATGATTCCAAACGGCCCTTCATATCTTATGTGGACTCAAAGCGACAGTAAATTATTATATTATATTTAACATTTATTTTATATATTAACTTTAATCTAATGTATTATAAATGGATTATTTAAAAATATATATATATAATAAACATGGAAGAGGGTGCCATACTTTTTTTGAAAAAAATAAAACCATGGCGTTATTGCGAGCCAAATGGCGATAAGTCACTGATTTCCCGTCTCCATCCAGACTTGGAACTTCAAGGTACCCTTCATCCTAGCCGGTGTTGAGAAATTTGTTTCGGTGTTCGTTTTGATTTGGTGGTCAAACTGAAATATTTCGGCTAATTCAGAAATTCAGTGAAATATTTCAGAAAACATAAAGAATCATATTTATGTAAAAAGTATCAAGTAAATGTTAAAACTTTAAATAATAGATAAAGTAATGCATTGAATTTATTCTGTAAACTATGGCTAGACCCTTTTTTTTTTTTTTTTAATGTGTGTGTTTGCTACGAAATGGCTAGATCTATTATATATATATATACATATATTTGGTAAGAAAAAAAATATATATATATATTACATATTGTAGGCCATTTATTTTCTTCCCTTCACTAGGCTACCTGGCTAGGGAGTGATTATTATTAAAATTGGGGACCTAGACTATGTATTCAATGGCTCAACCACCACTGGTGCCTTAGGTGGCCCATTTGGGACCTAGACTATGTATTCAATGGCTCAACCACCACTGGTGCCTTAGGTGGCCCATTTATCAACTCAATTAAACTGTTTCGCATGTGGGCTTCAAGGATCCAAATGACAATCTCGATAAATATAAGAGGCAAAGGTCCTTTTCGAGAAGCTTCCCTCGAAATGTTCTCTAAGGCGAACAAATTAAATGGAAGAAGTATATTCTAGATATTATTATAATGATATTATTAAATGGGCAATATTCTCCTACGAGTGCACGCTACATATATAGCTTATATGCAATCCAGCACGTGAGGCTCACTTACGATGCCTTCTCATTAGAGGGAGTGGTGTATATAGAAGTGTCTCCTTATAGATAAGAGTGAACAAAAAAGTCAGTCCTATTAGTTCATCCTAACCCTTGATTTAATAGCCTTATTGTTTAGTGGTTTCAAACCATAGATTTCTTTGAAACTCAATCCAACATTAGATAAAAGGTTTGATGATCGTGAAATTGGGGTTAGTACTTGATCCCGAGTAGATGATAGTGTGAAAGGGCCTCCATTGATCAAAAGTAGACCCAAGTGGGCCCCACAGAGCTGGGCTGCATATGCAGTAGCTCATGAGAGAATATTTCTCTTTAATAAGTACTTAATATATACATTTATCGGTTTTTACTGCCAATCATAGTAGTCAATTCCATGTCATTTCGGCCAGAATTTTTCTTTATGGTCCTTCAACCATTTGGTCCTTCAACCGAAAAGGAATGGGGCAAAAAAAAATTCTTTTGGATTCCTGTCCATTCCGATCATTTCGGTCCATTTTGGTTGTCCATTCTTGTCTATTTCAGTTTGTATCTCAATTTTCAACTTTCTTTTTAATTTTTTTTCTCAATATTCATATCGAGAAACATGCATAATTTATTTTTCTATTATATATATTTATAATTTTTTATGATTCCGAAAAGTTTTTTTGAAAATTTTTACCGAATTTCTGAAATACCAAAATATTTCATCTTATCCCACTTCTAGGTAAAGAAGAAGGGTTGCCATATGGACATTCAAGACAAGACCTCATTGGACCGGTATACCATTTGGGACCAAATTGTTAACCTGGGCCCAATTTTCACTTATGTCAAAAAAGAAGGCGCATACCTGGAGTTCTTTCAGTTGGGTCCTTTTGGTAATCGATATTGATGAAATGCTCTGCTACAACTTCACTGGCACTGAAGTTCGTATTCTGTGTATACTAAGATTGCCTTCAACAAATACTCAGGTTTAGGTTCTGTGTACTAAGGTTGACAGAACGAAATATTGAAGTTACAGTGAGAACATAAATCACTCTGCTGAAACTTCTCTCTTAATAAAAACAAAGTATGGAGATTCAAGAGAAGAAACTTGTCCTCTTGATCTTAACAACAGAAAAGAAGACTAATGGATAGACCAAGTATGGAACCTTAAGATTTCACTCTGACTTCTTTATATGAAAGAGAATACATGACTCTGCGTATAGACTTCACTTCTAAACCGGAATTGAACAATAATCAATTCCTTACAATTTCCTAAGCAACAACTTAATAATGAAAATGCATGAATAAACCAAAAGACATATAAAATACCCAAGATACAATGATGTTACATAGAGCCAAGAGACGTGTCTGCATAGAGCAGTGAGCAACATTAAATTCTTGTAGCTGCATTGGGTAGTGAACCAACTGCATTGAGCAGTGAACAAAACATGGAATCTAGCTTACTTCTAACAGCCCCCCTTAAGCTAGATTTCTCTTACTCCAAGTAAGGTCTTCATTTTGATGAACAAATCCTTCTTCAAAGGCTTGGTGAACAAATTTGCCACTTGATCTTGAGATTTACAATAGTTAACTTCAACTTCTTTGTCCTTCGCCAATTCTTAAATGAAATGATACTTGATCTTTATGTGCTTGCTTTTGCCATGAAACATTGGATTATTTGACAGAGATATGGCTGCCTTTTTATCACAAAATAGTTTTATAGCTCCTTGTTGCTCATGATTTAACTCCTCCAAAATCCACCTTAACCACCTAGCTAGCTTGACAACCGGTGGCAACAAGAGCAATATATTCCGCTTCAGCTGTTGAGAGGGTTACAACAGACTGCTTCTTTGAAGATCATGAAACTGCACTATAACCAATATTGAAAGCATACCTTGAAGTACTCTTACAGTCATCAATACTTCCCGCCCAATCACGATCACAAAAACCAACCAAACTTGGATTTTCAATTTTGTAATAGTGGAGGCCATGACTTTGACTTTGACTTCCTTTCACATATCTTAAAAATTCTTTTTCCAACTTCCTAATGAGCATCTCTTGGAGATTCCATGAAGCGACTGAGCATACTTAGTGCATATGTGAGATCCGGTCTTGTTGTTGTTAAGTACATTAAACCTTCAACAAGACTTCGATAAAGAGTTGGATCCACCACTTTCTTTCCATCAAATTTACTTAATTTCAAGTCAACTTCCATAGGAGTACTAATAGGTTTTGCATCTTTCATCTTAAACCTTTTCAACAATTCTTTAGCATATTTCTTTTGAGAAATGAAAATCCCATCATCATTTTGATTTACTTCAATTCCAAGAAAGAAATGAAGTAAACCCATATCCGTCATCTCAAATTTATGCATCATGGCCATTTTGAAATCTCCAAACATTTCAACAATACTCCCGGTAAAAATCAAGTCATCCACATATAAGCAAGCAATGAGAATCTCACATTGAGGACTTTTCTTGACATAGAGAGTGTGCTCATAAGGTGATTTGTGAAAGCCACTTTCTTCAAAATATGCATCAATCTTTTTGTACCATGCCCTTGGTGCTTGCTTTAAGCCGTATGTCGCATCCCGGACCTGAGAATCCCCTGATTAGGGTGGTTCCCATGGTGTGACACGCATTCTCCCATGAACTTGCACCTGTTCCGGACCAAGTCCAAATTCACGAAGGAGAAAATTCCATATTTCACGGGTGAGGATTACTCATTGTCACCTGTCAATGTACATTTAGTTGTGGAAGCATATACAATATCCATATCAAAGCTTGAGTGGTTCATTAAATTCCCATAATTCAACTTACAAAATTATTAATAAGCTAATGATAGAAACCACTAGATGATATAAACTAATATAAATCCCTTAATTCATTGTACAAAAGTACTCTAATGATAGAAACTACTAGATGCTTTATATTAAATGGAAACATGATTCTAATATGAATGCAATCATAGCTAAATACAAGCAAACCATAATCAAGTGCAAGATGCAACATCTAATCCTAAACCATGTTTACCACTCTTGTACGTTCTCTGATAAATAAGCTAATCCACAACCTTACTGATTGAATCTCTAATCTGAAGAGTTATCAATTAGTCTCTTTGGTAGCCTGAACTCCTGTGATACCTAGTGTAGCACCATGAATACGACGATTCAACAATGAATGAGCAATTAAGATTCAACACATGTTATTCTAGTTTTGAATTTAAAGACGAATAGATTAAAGAGACCAAATAAATGTCAACTATGCACATTGTGCATTATGAATAAATCATACTTTATCGAATCAATAATCGAATACTTACTTTCTAATTGGCTACTACTCATCCTCTTCGATAGAGAGCGAATCTATTTGGGATGTCACCAGTGACCCGGCCAAAGGTTCTCCTGGCTACTTAGTTTTGGAGTTTCGGTGCTCCAGACGACATACTGCAGTAGTCTCGAATAACTAAATCAAGTTGTAACCCCGTCAGGTATCACAAGGTCGAAGCTAAGTAGTGCCGAACCATTCAAATCAAATAATAATAAACTGAAGTAAGACTCTAGGAATCAAATCATTTCTAATCGTATCCATTATTCTCATTTCATAATCTCGAATCATTTCTAATAGAATCGAATCACATACTTACTCCCTTCAAATAACACATCAATGAATGATAACATTTGTAATACAATTTGTGAAATAATATGAAGAATGCAATATAATAATCATTTGAATATTTGAGGGCAATAATGAATTAATCCCAATATGCATATGCAAATAAATTAATGGAATCAAGAATATTTACTAGCCAATCCTAATCTAATTACCCGCCGTCTCTAATTGTCCATTTCGATGTAGTTTTAGCTAATTTGATGTAAGTGGTACAATTTGTTGGTGTCACTTTGTGTGTGTGCATGATACACTGAAATCCCTAAACCAACACCCATGGTGAAGTGCTAGATGAACGGATAGGCCCATGAGATGATCTTAGCCCAAGATTTCTCATGTGTATAATTTTCATCGGACCGAGTTAATCAATTATGGGTTCCATGTTTAGGGACCTACAAGGCCAATCCTTTCACACCCTAAGATCCTTACTGGTTTAGTCTTTGTATACTAAGGTTGCATTCAACAAATACTCAGGTTTAGATTCTGTGTACTAAGGTTGCATTCAACAAATACTCAGGTTTAGGTTCTGTAAGGTTGCATTCAACAAATACTTAGGTTTAGGTTCTGTGTACTAAGGTTGCAATCAACAAATACTCAGGTTTAGGTCTGTAAGGTTGCATTCAACAAATACTCAGGTTTAGGTTCTGTGTACTAAGGTTGCATTCAACAAATACTCAGGTTTAGGTTCTGTAAGGTTGCATTCAACAAATACTCATGTTTGAGTTCTGTGTACTAAGGTTGACAGAACGAAATACTGAGGTTACAGTGAGAACATAAATCACATTGCTGAAAACTTCTTTCACCTCCTTTCCACTCCAAAGCCTTGTACTTACAGAAACCTACCTAATTGAGCTTTCTTGCTCCTATGGTCCAATTCTTTTCCACACATCTAACTCATTCTTTGTTAACCCACTTAAAAGAACCCATTTACATTATCAATCTAATCAAATGGAAAAGGCTGAATTAGCATTCAATGGAATAATATTACTCAATCAATGAATCAATCACATGCATTAATAAAAATTGCTCATTACTTGCCTCTAATGGTGCTTTTCCACTCAAATCTCTTCTTAGACTCATTTTGAAGCAAAACCCCCAATTGCTAAGCTCAAATCCAAACCCTACAATGGTTAATGGAATAATTGGAAGTGAAATAACATGCATGCAACTATTTTTTTCTTCAAATCTCTATTACTAATCAAGGAAATGTCTCAAGGAGAAGAGGGCTTACCCAAAATAAATGGGTAGAAAAGATGGTTATGAAAGAAGGCTTAATGATGGTGAAGAGGATGCTGAAGATGATGTTTTGGCTGGAAATCCCACATGCATAGCCTCCTTAACTTCAAGGGAAGAAGTGAAAAAGGAAATTGAGTGAGAACCTTGCCATGGAGGAGATCAGAGAAAGGGATTGCTTGTAGGGGATGTAGATGAGTTTGAGGTGAAGATGAGCTTCTTAATTCTCTCATGAAATCAATCTTCTTATAGCAAGAGATGGGGAAAGAAGAAGAAAGAGAAAGGAGAAAAAGAAGAGGGGAAATCTCCCAACTGAAATGGGAGGAAAAGAGGGGAAATGAGGTGTGGTACGGTGGTGAGTGATTTTAAGATGGGTATATGGTGGACTTTATATGCAAGTCCATTTGATTTATTGGAATTTGGAAAAAGGGCTTCTTTGATGGAAATGGGCTTGATTTGTTTTAATTTTCAAGATGGGTTGAGTTGGGTCTAACTGTGGAAATCATGTAGGAAAGATGTTTGATGAAATGCACATGATAGCCCACTAATACTAGAACTACACATACTTGATTAAAACTACTAAAAGGTCATAGCTCTATCTATCTATGGTCAAACTCCACTAATCTAATTAATCCTTCACAAAACCAACCAAAACACAAATTAGGCACTCAATCAAGACTAATTAAGGACTAATCACACTTAGACAGGGTCGGGGTGTTACATCGTACAAAGCCTTTTTCAACCTGCATACTTTCATCTCTTCATGCTTCTTCTCGTAACCGGGAGGTTGATCAACATACACCTTTTCTTCTAGGGTGCCATTCAAAAATGCTGATTTCACTTTCATTTGGAAGACTTTCCATTGATTTTGAGCCACAAGAACCAACACCAAACGAATGGTGTATAGACGTGCAACGGGAGCAAAGACTTCACCATAGTCAACTCCTTGCTTTTGCTTATAACCCTTGGCTACTAAGCGAGCTTTGCATTTTTCAACTTCACCTCTTGCATTTAACTTGGTCTTGTACACCCATTTTACTTCAATTGTCTTCTTGCCTTTTGAAAGTTCCACCAACTCCCAAGTATCATTTCTTTCAATAGTTTCAATCTCTTGATCCATAGCTTCAATCCACCTTTGATCTTTAGAGGCTTCTTGAAAAGTAACCGGATCGGCATCTACAAACAAAGAAAAACTCATTCCACCTTTAGTAATCATAACATAATCACTAGATGAATACCTTGTTGATGGTTGATGTGACCGACTAGATCTCCTTGGTGTAGGTTCTTCTTCATGCTCATCATTTTGATTCGAGTTCTCCCTTGATGATGATGGAGAGCTTGCAACTTCATCATTTTGTTCTTCTAATTCTTCATCAAGCAAGATGTAGTTTTGTTTCTTCTCATTTTCATTCCACTCCCATTACTCTTCTTCATTGAATTTTACATTTCTACTAACAGTGATTTTGTTAGTCAATGGATTGAACAACTTGTATGCTTTGGATTTTTCATTGTAGCCAAGGAAGATGCATTTCTCTGATTTGTCATCCAATTTTCTTCTTTTTTCATCCGGTACATGTGAGTAAGCAATGCTATCGAATATTCTCAAATGACTAACACAAGGCTTATGACCATTCCAAGCTTCTTGAGGGGTCATATCTTGAATGCTTTTTTATAAGGCACGATGAAGAAGATAAACAGCACATGCTACTGCTTTTGCCCAAAATGAATTAGGCATCCTTTTGGCTTTCAACATACTGCTTGCAAAATTCATGATTGTTCTGCTTTTCCTTTCTGCAACCCCATTTTGTTGAGGTGTGTAGCAAGTGATGAGTTGATGCTTGATCCCATTTTCTTTCAAGAATTCTTTAAACTCATTTGATACATACTCACCACCATGATCGGTATGCTAAGTTTTCAACGTAAAACCACTTTGCTTTTCAACCATGGCCTTGAAAATTTTGAAACGAACAAACACTTCAGATTTTTCTTTCAAGAAATACACCCATGTTTTTCTGCTACAATCATCAATAAAAGTGAGAAAGTAACAATTACCTCCATTTGAAGTTGTGTTCATAGGCCCACACAAATCTAAGTGCACTAATTGAAGTGGACTTGATGCTCTCTAAGCTTTTCTGGTAGGAAAAGAGTCTCTATGATGCTTTCCAATTGCACATCCTTCACAAACTTGGTCTTGACGATCTATATTGGGCTTGCCTCTCACCATATGCTTTTTACACATCAAAGATAATGAACTGAAACTTAAGTGACCAAAACGAAGATGCCATAGCCATGAGCTATTTTTGATGATTCACTAAAACATGGCAAAGATTCATGTTGAATGTTCAAACCAAACATATTATTTGGAGACATGCATATCATTGTAATTAGAGAATTGTTCTTACCTCTAATTATACAATGATCAACCTTGAAATGAACATCATGCCCTTTGCGAATAAGCTGTCCAACACTAAAAAGATTATGATTTAAGCTTGGCACATATAAGACATTAGATATTCTCTTTTGGTCTCCTTTCTTTGTGCGAAGGAGGACATCACCACATCCTTTTGCTGGAAGCCTTCTATCATCACCAATCTTGACTTCAGATTGAATGGAATTGTCAAGATTAATAAACACATCTCTATTGCCAGTCATGTGGTTACTACATCCACTATTAAGATACCAAATATCACCACAAAAATTTTCGCTGACACTACAAGCAAGTAGAACGGTTTCATCACTTTCCTTTTCTTGAACATTTTCATGCATAAAACTTGATCAATTTTGTCCTTCATCAACCATTTTCTTTCTACAATATGCTTTCATATGCCCATACTTCTTGTAATAATGGCATTGAATATGAGAATGGGGAGAGCCATGACCTCTTCCCCTTCCTCGACCTCTACCTCTTCCTCGTGTTGGAGTATTGTTACTATGAGATTCAGATTTTTTTTCATTTTTCTCATATTTGCCACGTCCATGGCTACTTCTTCCTCTTACAAAGCTATGTCCTCCTCTTTTTCCTCTAGCACCTCCACCAAATTAAAGAGAGTTGAGATTGAGATGCTTGCTCTAGAGGAGAAGAATCAAATTGCTTCATGCGAAGTTCATGGGATTGGAGTGATCCCACTAGACTTTCTATAGACAATGAAGACAAGTCTTTTGATTCTTCAATTGCCGCCACAACATATTCAAACTTACGGGTCATACGTTGGAGGATTTTTTTCAACAACCTGTTGATCTTCAATTTTTTCTCCATTTACTCTTAGTTGATTAACAAGAGAAATGACTCGGTTGTAAAAATCATCAACCGATTCGGATTCTTTCATCCTTAGAGAATCAAATTCACATCTGAGATCTTGTAATCTTACCATCTTTACCTTATCTTCTCCTTTATATGATGTGTGGAGTGTGTCCCATGCTTGCTTTGTTGAAGTAGCTAAGGAGATTCTTTCAAAGAAAGCTTCATCCACCGCTTGAAAAATGAAGAACAACGTTTTCTTGTCCTTCTTGCGATTCTCCTTCAACTCATTGAGTTGTTGTTGGGTGAGAGCACTTGCACCTGCTGGTTCTTCGAAACCAATTTCAATAATATCCCATAGATCTTGAGATCCATACAACACCTTCATTTGGATACTCCATTGGTTGTAGTTCTTTCCACTGAATCGAGGAAGTTGTGGTTACAGCATATTGTTGGAAGCCATTGAATCTCCTTGAATAAAGCTCTGATACCACTTTGATGGAATGCTCTGCTATAGCTTCACTGGAACTAAAGTTCGTATTCTGTGATTGCTACAGGTTGCCTTCAACAAATACTCAGGTTTAAGTTCTGTGTACTAAGGTTGGTGATCAATCCTAAAATAGGGTTTGCAAATATAATTATTCTCCGCTATTATCTCTGCTTGAAAAAGTAGAGATGCTAACCAAGTATCGTATCCACTGGGACAAAAAGGCTAAGTTGCGTTGTTTCCTAAATTCCTAAACTAATTCTATTGGAAAACGAAGTAATGGGTTGATTGATTGTACTTCCTAAATTAACAAATTAAAAGACAGGGGTTGATTCAATTAGAGAAAAGTCTTAGGGTATGAATCCACCATAGCCTGTGCAATGGCGAATATAGATCTAGGGTTTCACTGTCAATGCTTTCCAGACTCGTTCTGGTTACAAACCTTCACAGAGTCACCAAATAAGGGATGCGGATGTAAATCGGGGCATAACCTATCTCTATGGCATAGATTATCCTAGATCTAACAAACGCATTCATTCAAGCATCATACTCATATGACTTTGTATTCCAAACTACAAGAATAAAATACCAAAAGAAATATTGCATTAATAAAAGAATCCAATCAATGGATTAGATCAATGTCATACAAGTAAAGCATTTAACATAAAACCCTAGAACCTACACATTGCCATAAACACAAAGCTAAAGTTTCATCACAACCCTAAGATGGGGAGTTAGTTACTCATGGAAGACGATTGGCGATGAATCTCTGATGAAATCGCCATGGCTCCGCTTCCAAATGCTCCAAAACCTTGCTCCAGACCTTCTCCCAAAGTGTCAATGTCCCCCAAAACGAGTTAGGGCTCCTATATATAAGTTTTGGGGTGAAAAAGGATCTTTAATTCGGGTAGGAGATGGATTCCCGTCGGGTCCGGGCCCACTGGTCATCACAGCAAACTTCACGAGGTCATATCTCCCTCGATATAGCTCCGATTTATACAATATTGGACTCCACGGATATCTACTCGAAAAGATCTTTCCAACGGTATGTAGAACTCACGAATCCGACACTCGAGTTGAAAGTTATGACCATTTCAAGTTGCTGCTTCTGAAAATTCCGAGAATCATGGTACAATTAGAAGACCTTCCATGTTGGCATGCTATGGGATGAGTGGGACCCATGTTGGATATCCAAGGAATGTTTGGACTCTTGCTTTGCTTTCTTATTTGAGTCTCCTCCCATATTTGGCAATCTTTCTTACTTGCAACTCCTTCTTTGTCATGCTTTGTGATTTCTTCCATTTTAGCTATGAATTTCTCTCCTTGCATTTGTAATACCTACAAACAATAAAATAACATAATTAATTTAATTTATCTCTATCGACGGTATAACCAAGTCCTCATTAAGGGGCCTAAAATGTATCTTTTAGACTCTCATCACACCCCCCAACTTACACTTTGCTAGACCTCGAGCAAAGCTAAAACAAAAAGAAAACTAACTAAGGCCACTTTCGTAGGGAGCACGGCTGCACTTAGCATGTGCAGCAAGCCTTTAAACCTCTAAGTTCCCCCTAGAGGACGAGTTATAGTCTCGTGAGGGTTTGCAGTGAATCTACCCACAAAATTCCTAAAACAAAAAAGAAAAACAGGGAGAATTTTCCGCCAAGGTATCGACGAACACCGGATATTCCTAATTTTTGGTGTTTTCAATACACACTCAAATGTGGTTCACAAATCCTATCTTTTGGTTAGAAATCCTCAAAATCATGCTAGAAAAATTAATCGTGCACGGTGAAAATTGTGTACATATAGAGGCATGAAAGCATAAAACGATCCACTAACAATTTCCGTGAAAACCCATCTTTTTCTTTCAAAATGCTGGGTCACCGAACCTTAGTACAAGCTATGAATCCTCTCAAGGCATTTGTGGTGGCTTTCACACTATTGTTTTTCAAGGGACATGACAACACTATTTTGATTTTTTTTTATTTTTTTATTTATTTTATGAAATGACTGTGCAATGCCTAGGTCCCTTAAGCTTTCTAATTAACCCATGTAACGAGCATTCAGCCAATGACTCCCAAGACAGATGTCCTTAGGGCACTAGGTATGGCAATACCCCTATGGGCTTACTGGCTCGAGTTAAAAAGGCTACGAACCCAAACTAGTCACAATTTTGGTTTTTTTTTTTTTTTTTTTTTTTTTTTTATGGTCCCTAACATTAGGTAGCCCTTTCCATATGCCCGACTTAAGTATGACTGAGGGTCAGCTTTCCATCATAATTGCTCTGAAGTTTTCACTGGCATGGAAATCATAGTCTCACATTCCAAATTTTCTATATAATACGTGTTGAGTGAGAGATCAATAATTCAACACTTTCTCAAGAACTCTTTCCTAAAACAAGATAGTGAACCATTTTTCTCTTTTTCCTCACAAAAAGTTCCAAAAACAGGGTATCTTCGTTTCATAAAAACCCGGTTAGAAATCTCCCGAAAGACTACCAAAAATAAGCAAAAGACTTTTTTTTTTTTTTTTTTTTAAAAAAAAAAGAAAAGGAAAAGACAAAAAAAAGACAACAAGCAAACAGAACTAAAACTGCTAAAGTTACCCCTAAACTACTCCCAAGGTCAACACCCCACCCCCCAACTAAACGTAACAGTGTCCACAATGTTAAACATAAAATAAAAGATAAAGGACAATAAAAGTAAAGGGAAAAGGAGGGATATCACCTGAGTAGTGCTAAATAAAACGAAGCATAGTAAAGAAAAGTCGGGTAGACCCCCCAACTTGCATGAAAGAACCTGTAAAATGTTAGCACCAAAGACCCACCCCGCAGGAGGGTGTACAACTGAATAAAAAAGGAAATCAACCTAAACTACCTCAACACAAGTGCAAAAGAAAAAAGAAAAAGAACAGTAAGGAAAACAAGTAAATTATAAAAAAAAAAATTTATTTTTTTTTTTTTCGGATTTTTTTTTTTTTTTTTTGGGCGTCCAGACGCCCCAAGGCAGAGAGCAGACCATATTAAAAATTTTCCGGGCGTCCAGACGCCCAAAGGCAGAGAACAGGGTGCTTTTTTAAACAAATCGGGCGTCCAGACGCCCAGGTGGGGCGTCCGGACGCCCCAAGGCAGAGACCAACATGACATGAAATTTTTCCGGGCGTCCAGACGCCCGGCTCCGGCGTCCGGACGCCCGATTTTTTATTTTTTTTTTTATTTTTTTTTATTTTTAGGAAAAGACTACAAGTAAACAAAAACTAAAATCAAAGGAAAGGACTACAAGTAAAGAGCACTAAAAACATGACTCAACACTTCCTTTATGTCTACCTCCTCCAGGTTAGGATCTAAAAATCTCTGCATATCTCGAGAAAGTGTAAAATCAACAATGCAAGGAAGACGGGATATGCAAATAGAGGAATCAATATATTTTAACTCGGCAATTGAACAGCCGAGTGCACTCTTGTGCATTTCCAACACATCCAAAATTTGAGCTTCCTGACCGTCAGACAGATCAGGAGCAATGACAGCTGGCAAAGTATCCCTAGGGTGAAGAGTGTTTTCTACAAGCTCATCAACAACATTGACTGCAAAGCTTTCTTCTTGGTCTGAAGGTTGATGAGAGGCCCTAAAAGCATTCAGCCTCACTTTCATATTCCCGAAGGAAACATCCATAACTCCGGTTCGGCAATTAATGTTCGCATTGGCCGTGGCCAAAAAGGGCCGTCCAAGAATGACAGTAGTGTGCTTCCGTGAGTTTTGCACTGGTTCAGTGTCAAGGACGATGAAATCGGCAGGGAAAAAGAACTTATCGACCTTGACCAGAACATCCTCAATTATTCCCCGGGGTACCCTAACAGACCTATCAGCAAGTTGCAAGGTAACCGGAGTGGGCTTTAAGTCCCCTAACCCAATCTGCTCATACACCGAGTAAGGCAAGAGATTGACACTTGCTCCCAGATCCAACAATGCATGATCAATAATGTGACTCCCAATTGTGCAAGTAATTGTGAGAGTGCCAGGATCTTTCAGCTTAGGAGGCGTGTCATTATGGAGAATTGAGCTCACTTGCTCGGTAAGTAAAACCTTCTTTGGCACATGAGATTTAGATTTGCGCTTTTGAGTGCACAAATCTTTCAAAAATTTAGCATAAGAAGGGACCTGCTTGATAGCATCTAGCAAAGGCAGATTAATCTTTACTTGCTTAAACACCTCCAACATCTCATCCATGGTTGCTTTCTTTTTACTAAAAGGAAAGGGTGAGTCAAGACAAGTGGGAAAAGGGGCTTTAGGCACATATGGGGGTGCCTCATTTTCCTTAGAAATCATGTCAGCCCGAGAGCTCTTGGGATTGGCTGTGGTCTCTCTCACATCTTTCTTAGGCTCCTCGGGCCTAGTCTCAACCTCACGCCCATTCCGTAATGTGACAACCATTTTCGCTTGCTCATGATAGGTATCATTATGTTGCGAGCCACTACCCACATCAAAAGAATTCTTAGGATTAATCGTGGGTTGGCTAGGCAAGCGTCCCTCCTCTCTTTTGTTAAGAGCATTAGCTATTTGCCCGATCTGGACCTCTAGCTTAGCTATGGATTGAGAATGGGAATGGACCAGCTGAGTGGTTGCTTTGAGCTCTTTGAGCTCTTGCAGCACTGTCTCCTCAAATGATGGAGTTCTTTGAGGTGGTTGAGGGTTGGGTTGCTGGTAGGATTGTTGGGAACGATAGGCCGCAGGATTGTATTGAAAATTTGGCCCATTTCCCGGTTGAGAGAATGAAGTGCCTTGACCGGGCGACTTCCATGAAAAGTTGGGGTGATTGCGCCATCCCGGGTTAAAAGTATTCGAAAATGCATCATTACCCGGTTTGGAGAACCCCTGTGCAGCATTCACTTGCTCTTGCACAAACTCAGGAAATTGGGGTGCTGCCGGACAATTGCTCACAAAATGAGCGGGACTATTGCATAAAGCACAAGCATCTTGATGAGCAGGGGGCTGGGGAGATGAAGATTGGAGAGATTGTCCCCCAGAAATCAGCTGATCTAACTTTTGGGTCAAGGCAGCCACTTGGGTTGTGAGCTCATTAGAGGGCTGAATTTCAAATACCCCCTTGGGTTTCTGCAAAATCGAGGCTGCTGGCCTCTCCAATCTAGCAGTGGAGGCATAGTGCTGAAATGTCTCACTCATATTCTCAAAAAGCTCCCATGCCTCATCCTCATTTTTCAGCATAATTGATCCCCCACTGGCGGTGATTACCATGTTTCGCCATTCAGGAGACAACCCATCATAAAAGAACTGAACCAATTGCCACTTGGCAATTTGGTGATGAGGACATTTTCTAATGAGATCCTTGAATCTATCCCATGCCTCATGAAATTGTTCGTTATCAGTTTGGACAAAGGATGTGATAGATCTCCTGTACTGATTTGTTTTACCCACAGAGAAATATTTATCTAAGAATTTTTGTTGTAATTGGGCCCAAGAAGTGATGGAGTTTGCAGGTAAGGTACTCAGCCAATACTTGGCTTTGTCCTTCAACGAAAATGGAAAGAGAAACATTTTCAAGGCCTCATTACTGAAATTGTTTATCCGCACTGTGGAGCAAATAACCAAGAACTCATCAATATGATTGTATGGGTCCTCATTGTTCAAGCCATAGAAAGAAGGAATCAGATTTATTGTGCTGGGCTTGATCTCATATTGAGCTGCCTGTACAGTAGGCAGCTGAATACACAATGGTGACGCGTATTCTGAAGGAGTATAGTGCTCCTTCAAGGGTCGGAGAGGTGGAGCCTCAAGACCCTCATCCTCTTTTCTTTCTTCAGCCATTAATGAATTTGTGTGTGAGACAACAGAAGGGTGTTTAGATGATCTAATTTGTCTAAGGGCTCGCTCTAAATTTTGGTCTAGAGAAATCAAATCTGGGTGATAAGAGCGACGACCAAGCAAGCACACAAAAAAATTTACTGCAATTAAATGAAAAGAATCAGAAAGTCTAGGCTTACAGTGCACTTGGGAGGAGAAGAGAGATTTCTTTTGAGTAAAACTTTGTCCTTTGTGAACTCTCTTAGATCCCTGCACAAATTCTAGAAATCTGTGTTAAAATCAAAGCCCTGCAGTAAGGATAATAAACAATGTGACTAAAGCTGAAAAAGTAAAATAAAAAAATTAACTAAACTAAACTAATATCAGAATTAAAAGGAACAAACAACCGTGCTAATTGTCCCCGGCAACGGCGCCAAAATTATGATCAATCCTAAAATAGGGTTTGCAAATATAATTATTCTCCGCTATTATTTCTGCTTGAAAAAGTAGAGATGCTAACCGAGTATCGTATCCACTGGGACAAAAAGGCTAAGTTGCGTTGTTTCCTAAATTCCTAAACTAATTCTATTGGAAAACGAAGTAATGGGTTTATTGATTGTACTTCCTAAATTAACAAATTAAAAGACAGGGGTTGATTCAATTAGAGAAAAGTCTTAGGGTATGAATCCACCATAGCCTGTGCAATGGCGAATATAGATCTAGGGTTTCACTGTCAATGCTTTCCAGACTCGTTCTGGTTACAAACCTTCACAGAGTCACCAAATAAGGGATGCAGATGTAAATCGGGGCATAACCTATCTCTATGGCATAGATTATCCTAGATCTAACAAACGCATTCATTCAAGCATCATACTCATATGACTTGGTATTCCAAACTACAAGAATAAAATACCAAAAGAAATATTGCATTAATAAAAGAATCCAATCAATGGATTAGATCAATGTCATACAAGTAAAGCATTTAACATAAAACCCTAGAACCTACACATTGCCATAAACACAAAGCTAAAGTTTCATCACAACCCTAAGATGGGGAGTTAGTTACTCATGGAAGACGATTGGCGATGAATCTCTGATGAAATCGCCATGGCTCCGCTTCCAAACGCTCCAAAACCTTGCTCCAGACCTTCTCCCAAAGTGTCAATGTCCCCCAAAACGAGTTAGGGCTCCTATATATAAGTTTTGGGGTGAAAAAGGATCTTTAATTCGGGTAGGAGATGGATTCCCGTCGGGTCCGGGCCCACTGGTCATCACAGCGAACTTCGCGAGGTCATATCTCCCTCGATATAGCTCCGATTTATACAATCTTGGACTCCACGGATATCTACTGGAAAAGATCTTTCCAACGGTACATAGAACTCACGAATCTGACACTCGAGTTGAAAGTTATGACCATTTCAAGTTGCTGCTTCTGAAAATTCCGAGAATCATGGTACAATTAGAAGACCTTCCATGTTGGCATGCTATGGGATGAGTGGGACCCATGTTGGATATCCAAGGAATGTTTGGACTCTTGCTTTGCTTTCTTATTTGAGTCTCCTCCCATATTTGGCAATCTTTCTTACTTGCAACTCCTTCTTTGTCATGCTTTGTGATTTCTTCCATTTTAGCTATGAATTTCTCTCCTTGCATTTGTAATACCTACAAACAATAAAATAACATAATTAATTTAATTTATCTCTATCGACGGTATAACCAAGTCCTCATTAAGGGGCCTAAAATGTATCTTTTAGGCTCTCATCAGTTGGCAGAACGAAATACTGAAGTTACAGTGAGAACATAAATAACTCTGTTAAATAGGGTTGTAAACGGGTCGGTTCCGGTCCGGGTCCGTGGTAGACCTGGAACCGGAACCGTTAAGGAGAAGGTGGAACCGGATCCGAACCCGGAACCATTTGGAAACCGGTTTCTTAGCTCTGGAACCGAAACCAGAACCATATATGGGACGGGTCTGGATCCGGGTCCGGGTTTAGATAAAGAATGATATTAAAAAAAATATGGTTTTTAGGAGAGATTTTCAAAAATTGAGGTAATATGTAGGGTCTCGGGTTCACAGGTCTGAACCAAGGTGGAACCGGACCTGGACCCATTTACTTATCAGAGCCTAAATAAGGACCCAGACCTGATTTTTAGCGAGTTGGAACTTCCAGATAATCGGAGAATCGGGTACCCATTTACATCCCTACTGCTGAAACTTCTTTCTCTCAATAAAAACGAAGTATGGAGATTAAAGAGAAAAAACTTGTCCTCTTAATCTTAACAACAGAAAAGAAGACTAATGGGTAGACCAAGTATGGAACCTTAAGATTTCACTCTGACTTCTTCATATGAAAGAGAATACATGACTCTGCTTATAGACTTCACTTCTAAACCGGAATTGAACAATCATCTATTCCTTACAATGTCCTAAGCAACAACTTAATAATGAAAATGCATGAATAAACCAAAAGACACATAGAAAACCCAAGATACAATGATGCTACATAGAGCCAAGAGACGTGTCTGCATAGAGCAGTGAGCAACATTAAATTCTTGCAGCTGCATTGGGTAGTGAACCAACGGCATTGAGCAGTGAACAAAACATGGAATCTAGCTTACCTCTAACAGATATTCTAGCTATTGAAATGGTAATCAGTGAAGTCTAAGACCATCCAGTTGGGCTTAGATATCACATTTAATTAAAGTCTAAGACCTGGCGTCAGTAGTGAGACCCAACGCATGTCTAATGCATAGGACCCAGATTTGATTCCAGTGCTCCCAGCTGGACCTAGACCTGACCATTGACCTGACTCGAAAGCCATGTATATTCTTTCTTTATTATTATTATTATTAAATGACACCTGATTGGGAGCCAGACCCAAATAACCTGGACCCAGCAAAAAAAGTTTAGGCATGGAACCTTTATAGGATAAAGAAGTTGGGCATGGAGCCCTATATTTTACAATTGGGTTGGACCTAATTTTCAGATATAATGACTGGGTCTTAGACTATATGTTAGACCTTTTAACTAAATGGGTAAAGGATTGGACCTGTTTTAGGTTATCAAGCTCGGGCAATGAGCCCTATATTTTTCCACTGGGTTGTGGGCCTATATATATCAGCATATGACTGGTTCTTGTCATCAAGCTTCCCCCAACTAGCCCATGAACGGCCTTCCAAGCTTGGTGTATCAGTATCAGAGGTCTCTCCACACCCCTTTCTAGGAAAAAGGAACGTTTTATGTCCATAATTATCTGGGTCCAAGCAGTTACAATTTCTGTTTTATGTCCATAATTATCTGGGTCCAAAGCTTAATATGTTTTACTGGACAAGTTAAGGTACAAAGCCAATATATAGTTGTTAAGATGACCCCCCCTTCAACTTGGTCTGCTAAAATCAACAAACTATGATCATGGGTAAATCTTACATTTGCTTTTTTTTGTCAACAAGCTAGGTAAACATCAGAAAAATACTCACTTATAAAAAAGAAAGAACAAAAAAGGAATGGGAACTTCACACATTTTTTTATTTGAAAAATGAATGAATGAGTTCTTTCTTAATCCAGGGCCTTTATCTCCAAAAGAACATAATACATAAAAGAAACATGAAATACAAGAAACAGAAACATGACAACAACAAAATGACTTTTCTCCAATGATATTGTATAATTGTATGAGTCCCCAAAAACAAAACAAAATGACTTTCCAGTGGTCACCACACTAGGCAGGCTTGTAAACCTTTTCCACCATCTTCCTGAATTCTGCCAAAAAAGAAAAAACACCCTGCATCAGTACTGAAAGGTAATCTCATCTTTACTAAAAGGATCTTTAAGTATATCTATTACAAGTGCATAAACATATATACCTTCTTGATTGCTCCATAGTGCTGCTGCTTGATTGTTCAGAGGAGAGTCATTGTTTGGTTCTGAAAATCACCAAGTATAATAATAAGAAAAAGAAAAGGAGTCCACTTAATTACTAGTGTCTCTGAATGAGAATAAAAAAATAAAAATGGAGTTGGTTTCTTTGTTAATTACCTCCCAAGAGACTCTGAATGGAAAGCAACACTGTTCTTACATCATATGCAGATGACCATTTGTCCTGAAAATCCCCACATACAACAAGAAAAAAACAACTTTTTAGCTTTTTTCTCAAGTTTTATCTATGTGGAGGAAATGGTAAAACTCTTCTTTGCACAAGGCATGTTCTATCTAGGCCAGGCCCAAATTAGAGAGAGAGAGAGAGAGAGAGAGAGAGAGAGAGAGAGAGAGAGAGAGAGAGAGAGAGAGAGAGAGAGAGAGAGAGAGAGAGAGACCTGCAGAATATCCAAGCAGATGTTGCCACAGACATCAACATTGGGGTGGAAGCACAAGGTATCAAATTGCACCTTTGGAGGCTTGAATGGATACTCAACAGGAAATGACAAATGGAGCTTGTAAACCTTTCCTTCATAAACTGTATCTTTACTTCCTGTGATGGTTCCTACCCAATTGAAGATGTTATCTCCATCAGGAAAAGCAGAGATTCCAGGGTCTCCAGACATCTGTAGCATGAAAACAAGCAAAGGGATCAGATCAATGCCAATTGTAAATATCATCTGTAGCATGAAAACAAGCAAAGGGATCAGATCAATGGCAATTGTAAATATCTCCAAAACATGGCATGGAGAGAATTTAGAAACAAAAACAGAAGCAATAATTCTTCTTACCATTAAGGCCATTAGCTCTGATTGCAGCCTGTTCCATACAAAATAAAAACAGAGAAATATCTCATCAGAAACAAGATACTCAATTCACACAGATAAAAAAAATCCAGGTGAGATAACAACAACAACAATAAAAATAAAGCATAGGAGGAAACCACAACCGCATTAGAAGCTCCCAAAATTCCAAATGAAGATTTGACATCTTCATAGTAACTCATCAAAAACTAAGAAACTATAAAGAAAAACCAATGAAAATAAAACCCCAAAAAAGAATGGCAATCAATGGAAACATTGAAACATCAAGAATCAAAGTAAAGAAACCCAACTCAAAGGAATAATCTGATTTGAAAAACCCCCAAATGACAAGCCACAAAGAAAAGCCAATGAAAATAATGACTCAAAAGGAAAGGCAATAAAGAAAAAAAATGTGACACATCAAGAATCAAAATAAAGAAACTCAGCGAAAGAAACTGATTTTTGTAAAAGGGAAAACTCAAAAAAAGATAAGTCATTTTCATCGAGATCAACAGCCAACTCCGAAGAAAAGCCAATGAAAACAAAAACACCAAAGAAGTAGGGCAATGAATAGAAACTTGGAAACAACAATAATCGAAAAAAGAAACCCAACTGAACAATCTGATTTGAAAAAAAAAATCCCAGATAAGTTAGAAAATCTGATACAACAGACCAGACAAGAACCCAGAAAAGAAACCCCATTTAGATGTGTCATCTTCATATTTTAACCCATCAAATCAACAAGCTTCAAAATAAAATTCAAAGAGAAAGGCAGCTAATAGAGACTGTGAAACATCAGGAATCAAAATAAAGAAACCCACCAAAAGAAGAATCTGATTCGAGAGAAAAAAAAAAAAAAAACCAAATGAAAGGCAGTGAATAGAAACTGTGACACATCAAGAATAAAAAAAAGAAAGAAAGAAAGCCAACTGAAGAATCTGATTTAAATAAAAGAAAAGCCCCCAAATGAGAACCCATTGAGAAAATATCTGATACAAGAAAACTGGGCAAGAACCCAGAAAACCCAATTGAGCTGCAACCCAAACACAAAATCCCGATCAGATGTGGTCACATAAAACCTAACTCGAGCAAAGATCTAAATAACAAACAAAAACAGAAAAGGATTCCAAATGAATTGATCCAAAAAGAAACCCATGAAGCAGAACAAGACCCAGTTCCTAAAACCCACCGAGAAATCAAAAGAGACGACAGGATATGGAGTTCTTTTGAAATGAAAATTACCTTTTCAGAACTGATTGGCTGTCAACGCTTTTTGCCATCGGGAGTCTCTGTTTGGGAGAAGCTGTGGCCGGATTAGTAGTCCTCTGGGAAGAGTTGCCTTGGGCTTCTGAGATCGCACCACTTACAGTCATCTTTTCACTCTGATTCGAATAGAGAAAGATCTCAAAATCACAAGAATAAGAGCAGCTAAACAGGAAGATCACAGGAGAGCAATATCTCTTTCTTCTAGAGAGAGAGAGAGAGAGAGAGAAGCGAATCATATCTGTTAAGAAGAGGGAGGAGGCTTTTAAACGACCTTCCGAGCACGGAAAGCAACGAATCCATGTCTTCCACTCCTAGGAGTTTGAATTTTTTTTTCCGAACGTTAGAGATGGAAGGTGGAGATTGAATTATGTCCTCCAACGGCTACTTTAAAAGCTAACATGGAATCTGAGACCTATTACATTTTCCAGCAACCAAAGGGTGGGACCCATCTGAGCACAACGATGCAATCAGTCGGGATCTTGTGAGGCTCTCACTTGCTATAAATTCCTCTCATCAAATGACATGAGAATCCAAATAATTTAGTCACGGTAGGCCACTAAATCTTTGGAAAAGATTTTTGGATTTTCTAAAATTATGGTAAATTCATATTTGTCAATTATAAATTCGGATTTGGATGAATGAAAATCTTTAGATATGATCACCCCCATAAGATTTGAAAATCTCCACTTAAGTGGATTTGCATCCTGAACCCTATTTTTCTCAACTATATATATTAATACACATAAATATCAATATGAAATCATCAACTATGTGAATCTCCAACGAGAAATTCTTGTTCCAGTGGTAGTAAAGAATCATCAAATCTATGAATTCATTATCTGTTACCAAACATGCTCAGCATGTGAGCATGTTTGTGTAAAGCCAACTTTCATGGAAATATGAAAATTTTCACATCAACAAATTATATACTTTTTAAATACCTCGAAAAAAGTTTTCTAAGGAAGTTAGAAATTCATGTTTGGTGCAAAATATTTTTCCTCAATGAATTGTTTCTAATGTTGTTTGGTGCGGCTACGGATTTCTTATTGAAAAGGGTGAGTGGGTCGTACTATATGGGGGGGTTTCAGTTTTCCAGGAAAATGGACTTTCCATATCCCTCATAGAAAGTCTATTTCCAGACATACGAAGGAAAAAGCTGACATGGCAAAAAAGAAGTTTGCAAAAATTATTGTACCAGTGGCGGACCCATGCTTTGAGAAGTGGTGCGGTCGCCCCAAGTACATACTGAAAACTACCTAGAGGGCCTATGGGCCACATGGCCTATACCCAAGTTCAAAACCCATCCTGCCCCACCTTACAACACCGTAGACCCATTAGATTGTTGGGATAACCCCAACTCCTAAATCAATAGAGTGCAGTCCATCAAAAACTCTCTCCAATCTCCATAATCGAAGAAGCGACAAATCATATTCTTCTGTAGAAATTCAGGCCACCAAATCTCCTCTGCTCCTCTTTCCTTTTATTTTATTTATCTTTCAAAAAAAAAAAATCTACTCTCTCTTATCTCATTTGCTTTTCACGTGCTTCTCTACATACACCATTGTGGTTGGTCATTTTTCCATCCTTCCACGATAATCCTGTTAATAAATCTAGTGCAAATAAATATTTTTATCGTCCTACTCCATTTTTTACCCCAGCTTTTACTGCGATTGTAAAACAATAGAAATCTCATATTCTAAAATTGTATTACTTTCTGTAAGTGCACAAAAATATACTCACAAGGTTAGGATGCCCTCAAGGACTTACTCAAGGAACTCGGGAAGGAGCTGCATGTCTGGTGAACCTGAAAGGGGAGAAGAGAACAATCAAAGGACCCTGGCTGGGGGCAGCGCATGGCTCTCCGATGCTTAAGTTAGTCCGGGTAACTGATCGGAGAAGAGAGAAATGTGTCTGGTTGCATGTAGGGGAATGCGTACCTTGCTCTTGGCCTCTTCCATGCCTTATATGGGGAATAGTTTTGGCGCCTGTGCCAGTGGGCCTTATGATGTGACTAGAGTCTTATCAGCCCATATAATCATTAATGAGGGTCCATCACAGCCCTCATCGCATTTAATGAGGGTCCGATCAGCCCATACTGCATTTAATGCCAGTCACATTGGACCTGATCTTCCCCTGATTTGTTGGCGGCTGAGGTCCCATCGAACCCCTTTCTTGGGCCTTGCCCACGGGATGAAGTCGTACAGCTTCTGTATAGCCGAGATTGAATGAGGTGTCGCGGCCGAACTGGTTACCCTAATCCGAGATCAGCAGGATGTGCCGAAGTCGAGAATCTTTATCCGAGGCCGAGACCAAGGACGACGCGTTGCCGAATTAAGTCAAAATGGGATTTGGTTCCCGGAATGGCCCCCACACACTTTCTTTTCCCCAACTATAACCTTAATTGAAAAAAAGAACAAAATCTAATGTTCTGAAATCCCTTTCCATTGCTAGGTTTATATACTGAGACCGAGAGAAGGATCAATGAGAGAAGAGAGATGTCTCATAATTCATTGGAGAGACCTAGCCAAGGCTTCTGCTGCCTGGGAAGGGTTAGAGAACAAGAAGCTTGTGGAGTATGATGCGCTCCTATTGAACCGGTATCTCGAGATTTAAATGGGGACGAGATCAAAGAAACGGTATAAATTTTGGATTTATAATTAAGCCATTTTGTTTTTAATGTTGGACTTTTTTGCTTATATTTGTTTGTTGGGAATCTTTGTTAGTTTTAGTTTTGGTGGAACTTGTCAATCATTAACTAGGAAAAAGCATGTCAAATCAACTTGCTTATTGATTTTTTTTTCTTATTTGTATTCTGAGTCCTAAAATTTTAAGGATTTGGGAATTGATAAGAAATATATTTTCGATTTCTCTCCGACAATATATCTCTCTTCACCCGATTTTTTAGATTTTATTTATTATATGGATTTAGTAAATTTTCTCTATAATTACCTGCGTGAGTCTTCTCTAGTTATGTTGTCACCCAATAAATGAATCATATTGTGGATTTATTTTGCCATGAAGTATTTTTTTCCTATTGCCTGCTAATTTTCTCTAACTATTGTTAATGTGAAAAAGTATGGAAAAGTTTAGCCCCACCCAAATGAAAATTCTAGGCCTGTCATTGGCCGCACTCAACTCATAAAAATGAGTTTTCTATAGAAAAATACCTCATTTTCTGCGAATATAGGCTACACAAACGTATCCCTTAATGTAAGCGAACCCTGTTGATTGGGTCCCAAAAAAAATTCAGGATGCGCCCGCCATACCCATATATATGATGTCCCCAACCACCCAAGTCACAATTAAGCCTACATCTATAAATTGTATTAATATAAGGGAACGAAATGGAAAATGAATGCATACATACAACTAGGAAATTTCCAATGGCATATAATATTTTGTACATCGTTAGATGGTAAAGATCTTTTATATCTAATGAACTACTTGGCACTATTTGCATATACCTTAGGAGGATCCAATTCCTGAGTTCTATACTGGTCAAAGTAAATTCCTCCAACTCTAGTCAAATTTTGCTCCAAATAGAAAATCGAGTCTACAATTGGATGGAAAGTTCTCTCCTTCAAGCATATTATACATGAAGTCGAACTATTTGCCAACTTTGATCAGTGAATCCGCTTTTACACTCTTTCATCCCCCTGATCGGAGACAATTTTGTACTCATCAAACCTTTCACTCGCTATTAGATTTAGTCTCATCAAATATCTATGGTTAATTTTAAACTTTAAGGCTCTAGAATTAAAGGCTAAGATGATTTGATAAGGCTGAAAATTTGGATGATCCTTTATTGATAACATGACCATTCCATCTATCCCTCCTCTCAGCAGTAGGCATGTGTAAGTAGGCTCCAAAAGCTGGAATCCTATAAAATGTTAAGGGCATCTACCATTGTGGCAGATAATACAGGAGCTACGCTTTCAACCATGCTCTCAACTCCCACTGTTCCAATTCATGAATGTGGTCCTGTCGAAAGTGTGAAATCTCTAACCCACATAAGATATGCACTATAATCGTACAAAAACAGTTCTGCCAACTTTGAGAATGTTCAACGCCCTAGCAGGAAGGACCATCAAACCCTAACAATTCTTCCACCTACGCAATGGAACATCAATCAACCCACCTAAATCGTTAACTACTTGGGAAAAAATATATATATAAATCATACAACTGGCACTTCCACTTCCACTTCCACTTCCACTTCCACTTCCACATCCACTCATGTTCCTGACATCCATGTCAAACTCAAAGGATCATCAATTTCAGTCTTGCATTCCCCTCTCGGGTATTTGTTTACAGTGAGTGAGTTTACATGTGTAAATGAGTACTGTGCATAATGGTTACAATCATTGCATTTTCACACACCTGTTGCAAAATAGAGAAAATTTAAATAACGTCTTAAGTTTTTACTTTATTTTATATTTCCTCACTTTTTCAGCAAGTTTTAGATTAAGGACATCCGGTTATTTAATGGTATTTTCTTACGACATTTTCCCTCATTTTAGAAAGTACCCAAAGTTCCATTCATTTAAAGCTATGGCATGGTTCCGACAACTACTACATTCAACTGATTCATTGTGGAGATGCTAGTGCCCTCAATCACTATAAGAATGCAAGTGAAGAAAAGAAGAGAATCTAGAAAAAGTTTTGGAGGGTTTTGTTTCAATGAAGGACAATTTGGGTACTTTAAAAAATTTGAGGTGAAAATTGTCGAAAAATAACTTTTAATATATGAATGTTCTTAATTGAAAACTTCTGAAAAAACTTTGGGACTAATTGAATAGTTTTAACTTATATCCTTTTTTAAAATACGGCAAAAGATTTGAAATTTCCCCTTGCAAAAATATGCTAGCTTGGTCTCTTACGAAGTAATTATATTCTTGTAGGGCCCATCAACAACCTTTATTTTTTTTCTAATTCTTGCGGGTCCAATATTTGTAGTTCAAAGTGTCATATTGTCTGCTGAACTAAAAAAATCCCACAAGATAATGAAGCTGACTAACTTTAATTTTTATAAATTTTAAGTAACTTGAAAAATAAATATAATTCTCCACACTTTTATGAATCGACATGAGCCAGCAATTCATAATCCAAACTACTCATTATTCTTATATTTATGATAAATAATTGGACGTTTAATCACATATCTTATTTTCTTCAATTTTAAAAAATTTGTAGAAAAACAAAGTCCAAAAAATCTTATCTAAAAATATTAGATGTGCACATTTAAAAATGAAAAGTGTGATTTTGGTAAATGTGGTAATATGTATCAAATTATAAACCTCATTTTCCAATCACCATCACATTCAAGTTCATGGTTTTGGCACCTTAACATCACACATGGCTGCCAAAGATTTCGCGTAGAAAGTATCACTACTTACAAGGAACCAAACTTCCTGTGCACACACAAAAAGACAAAAAAAACTCAATTTCCCATCACACGTGAAAGTTCACACGACCCCAAAGCATTGCTATACAGAACTGGAATCAATTTGATGTCCTCATGGCTAAGTGCAAACACACCTGAGAAAACATGAATCCATGATTTTGAACCCTTAACCACTTGGGTATAAAAGAGATGAGCTTTCACTGATGCCTGGGATCGGCAGCCCCCACAAGGCTGGGTGGCGGGGTCTTACATGATCAGCTCTGACCCATCCCCCTTGACCATATCTGCACAAGACCATCTATCTATCTAGGGGCCTCTCTAAAATGATTGAATGACGATGATCTTTCAATGGGCTCTAACCAGGGTTTTAAATCAAAGCAATACTAAATGGTCATAGTCCTGTCCATTACATGGGATCCCATCACATTAGAAGTTCCAATCTCATCCAGCAATTACCTTCCCATCAAATTAACATTCTTACTTCCAACCTACAAGAGAGAGGAGAGGAGAGGAGAGGAGGATGAAGCAATACTAGAAACATACAACACTTCTTTCTTCTTCTTTTTAGAACATCTTTTATACATTCTGTTCCAGGAAAGATAGAGGTGAAGCAAAAGCAAGGAAGGCGTTCTCTCTATACAAAAGAAAGCTAACTCATGTTGTTAGGATAGTTGCTAAAGGGTAGTTGTGCAGTTGCCTTCTGCACGAAGAGCTCAACGGGGCTGTTGGATGCGACGAGGGCTGCACTTTGGGCTCATGGACTGGCCTGGTTTCTCCCGGTATTTTGCAGGCTCCGCTGGAGACCTAACCCCTCCTTTGGGAGATTTCAAGCTCAGGTTCTTAACCAATGCCTCTGTATCAATCTCTAATGCTGCTATCAAAACATTTGTTAATTGAATTAATAAAGAAATCAAAAACAAGGCAAGAGAAACGTTGTCTGCTTGCTCTTTCCTTTTTCACTTGTAAGCATATGTAAATCACTAGAAGAATTTAGGATTGATTCCTAACATAGCTTGTAGATCTATACCAGGAAAAAATATTTCTTTCTTTGCTCCAAAATCGGCAGTTTGCTCTGCAGATTGGGCATACTCCTCCAGATAACTCGAAAACTCATCAGCAATTCCCAAATCAAAAGACTCAGGTAGGAGATTGGCTATGTCCTCGTCCTCATCATCATTACCCTCAAAAATCTCCTGCTCCTGATGTTGATTGAGCCAATAATCATGGAACCACTTAGAGGTTTTCACCAGCTCCCACCACTGGGGTGAGAAATCCTCAACCTGCCGGAATGAGGCTGGGATGAAGAGAGGAGCATTCGGGTTCAGAGTAGATCTTCCTCCTGAGACCAAAGCCATGGTACTCAAATCTGCTGCCAAGCACTTGTTCTTGTTTGATCTTTCAAAACTCTGGAAAAATAAAAAATAAAAAAGGGGTGCATGTTAGACATGGATAACAAAATGATTGTTAGTAGCTGTAGCAACATATAAAGAAGCTGATATCTTTTAAAAGTCCACAACTGCTCTGCCAATAGCATTAAATTCTTCAATTTCCGGTGATGCACGCATCAGAACCGCACGTTGTATCATAAAGTAATGGGCATCACTCGTGCATTTCCAAGCCCTATATTTTTCCTTTGTACACAAGCACACAACACAAGACACCACTAAACTGGCACCAGAACTTAAAAGCCCAAAAAAAAAATACACGAAAGAAAATGAAAACAGAAGATTCTTTCAACCACAGAATTTATAATTCAAATAGGCATGTATAAATAAATACATACATAGCTACAGGAGAGAGAGAGAGAGAGAGAGAGAGAGAGAGAGAGAGAGAGAGAGAGAGAGAGAATCAATGGTAAAAATCAGAAAAAAAGCTTAGGGCCAGATCATTTGCATGGAAGAATAGATATGAATCCATGGTCAAACGGGCTTCAACAATGGATTATCAAGGAGCCATTTGTCTGTTACATGTGGTACTAAAATTTGTAGTTTATAGATGTAAAATTTGCACATGTGAAACATTCAAGAATTTCTGCTTGGAAGCACCATTTTCATATGTTTAAAAGGGGAACAGTTCAATTTACCTTTGTAAAATTCTCTAATAGTTTATCTCAAAACCTACACAGATTAAGACATGAAACTAAACAATCTGGGATTTAATGAGTCTATAACAAGATTTGAACATTTCAGATTAAAATTTTGAGGCCCATGGGAAATGCACAAACTCAGGCAATGACTGAATTTGATACCATGACCCTCCAGAGTGAAAAACATACACGCTCCGCTCCTCTTTGAGAAGTGAGGTGTGCAAATTTTTAAGCTGAATTTTTCAAATTTTGTTATGGACTCATTAAGTCCCAAATTGTAAAAACTCAAAGGCAATGATTGAATTTGAACCCAAGACCTGCCCAGGTGAAAAACATACAAGCTCATCTTTGAGAAGTGAGGTGTGCAATTATTACACAACGGGAGAGTGAAAATGAATGTGAAAATGGCCTCATATACACCACTTTTATACCAAAATTTATGCATGACACATAAAATGAGTGCAAACAAATGTGTTGATGCATAAATGTCACACATGTA
Organism: Cinnamomum chago; assembly: GCA_038049695.1. NCBI lineage: Eukaryota > Viridiplantae > Streptophyta > Magnoliopsida > Laurales > Lauraceae > Cinnamomum > Cinnamomum chago. Next base: position 33,157,124 of record CP142453.1, read on the forward strand.
AATGACTGCAAGGAAATGGTGAGAGGTGAAGGATTAAGGGAGAGATATAGAAGGGACCTTCACTTTCCTATGAGTCGAATTACAAGGGTGATGGCTACATATTCATTTCCCATCTCCCACCCATTTCCGTTAAACTGGTAGTCATTTTTGGACATTGCCTGAGGTGGTTGTCTTGGAGAAATACTAAAGTTACTAAGAAGGCATGGAAATTATAAGCCTTGGATACAAGAAATATAATCCCAGTGGTAGTTGGTGATTATACTGGAGAAGGAAACAATACAAATTAGACTTGATATTAAGTAAATAATAAGGCACCCATCCATAGTTAAACCTTCTTTTCTCACCTTTTGTGTAAAAACTAAATAAATACAAAACAAAAAGGACAGAGGATTTAATGGGTTAATTAAAAATGTTCAGATGAACATCCGTGTGGTATCACCTCCACAAAACTACAACTTAAATTTTCACCTGGTGGACCATTCTCAATTGACTCCGTATTTTCCCATATCAAACCAAAATCATGACCCAGAGGTTGATTCTTTCTGATCAAGTTCTACCCAGACATTTAACAGATAGAGTTGACCAAAGAAAATAGATAGGTCAATCAGCATATTAAATTATTTCGTTAATTAATTTTTATACATAAGCATTTATATAAAGTGGCAGATAGAGTTGACCTAAGGCAGGATATCAAGTTATTTTGTTAATTAGTTTTTATACATACGCAGTTATATTAAGTGAGATACATGTGTAAAAAATCAAGAAATATATTTCAGAAGGAGCCCTCATAAATTTAGAAAATTATAAGTATAAAGTATATGATAATTTCTGCCATTCTATGATTTTGATTCATTAAGTTATTTTTATATATAAGTAACTGAAATTCATTAAGACACCAGTCCAACAAAGACAAACATAGGAAGTCAAGTCAAGGGCAAATCAAGAAATGTCCTGAGTAAAGAGCACGCCAAGCCAACTCAGGAATTGTGTTAAGACTTCTTTTTTGTGGGGAAACGAGCCAAGACAAGTCCCGAGTCAACAAAGTAGGTGGACAGTATGTCAACCAAACATCACAGAGTCCCGGCTTGCTGGGCCCAAGTGACCCAGTAAGCGGCCTGATTGAGTCAGCCTGGCCATAAATGTTCCTAGTCGACCAACTGGATCAGAAAACTATGATATGATGACATGTAATGTGATACCGGAAGTGCCCATAAATATTTTAATATAAACCAACATTTAAATTGGCATCTACAGGAGATCATATAATCCTCACCATCCATTAGCCTAGTTCCTCTCCCTAAAGTTTCATCAATTTCATCATCATCAAGTAGTTCCTCTCCCTAAAGTTTCATCAATTTCATCATCATCAAACCAAGCGATCAGATCCTCATCCTATCAGAAAGCTCCAACAACTTAATAATTCTAAACCATAACACGATCAATTTTATCGTACTGCTGTCAATGATTTGCAACCCATCCTGTCAGGTCAAAATACCTGGTATGGGCATCATTAGAGATGGTCTAATTTGAAGACCATAGGAAAGAGCAAAACTATAAACTAACCGGCCTTAGCCAAAAATTTTAATTTTTTTGGACTGACAATTAGTCTCACAAATCACCACTCTAATACATTTTGCCACACATGGTGGGGTCCGGTACTAACCACATCCACATCAACAGTCCCTATCTCAAGGTGGCATCTCCATCTGAGCTGTAAAATAGTGTTGCTACAATTTCTAAATGATGCTCAAATCCCATATGACAAAGGTTAGTGTTAATATAATTTCTAAAAGGGGATTTGACATATTAATTCCCCTTAAACCCTGTTCTCCCAATTTCATAATAAAAAATCTATTAATGTCTGTACACAAATTTATTTATTTATTTATACTTTTCTGCCCTGAATCTCATGATATCACGGGAGTTTAAAAACCCATGATATCATGGGATCCAATCCATGGCAGAAAAGTAAAAAAAAAATGTGTATCAGAGTTAAAATGATTCTGATGACATTATTAGATTTTTAGTTATAAAATTGAAAATGCAGAGTTTAATGGGGGATTGACATGCCAAATCCCCTTACTAAAAAGAAGCTTACTTGGTTGGCCGGGTTACCTAACATCTGTTAAATCCATGCCCACCCTTGTGGAAGGATACTTAAACATCTGTTAAATCTATGCCCACCATCCTAACCGTGCAATAAAAATTACATAGAAGAAAGAGCTCATCATTCCATGATATAATCTCTTTATGCCTACTATAGTACTATATTCATGGGATCAACAACTTTATTTTTTACAAACTAGGATTATATAAAGAATTGAAAAGCAATAGGCCAGGCCAATTCAAAGGCTGTTCAGGCCAAGCACATTCAAAGTAAACTACTATCAATTCAATATTAAAATTTTCTTTGGGTTTTCTTGTTTTCTGTGCATCAATCTTCAGTAGAATATAGTAATTTAATATATTATATTAATAAAAAGAAAGATGAAGATAGGCAGATAGAGATATTAACTTTTGAAGAAAAAAAAAACACCATGTGAATCTGATGGGTCTCTTTCCTGTTAGAGACAGTTGTTTAACCTAACCCCATACAAACCTAAAATGATGCAACAAACACAACCACTTTGTTGGGGGAAAAAACACACCAAATTGCCTCAAGGGTGATGATGTATAAGGAATTAAGTTTGACCCCTTTCCTTATGTGAATCACTTGCAAATTGCAATAATCAGAATGGATCCAACACTGTGTTTTTTCCCCAGTTACAACCTATGGATGAGGAGTTTTTGAAACTTCTTCAATGACCAAGTTTGATATCATCTTGTTTGAAGAAAAGATCTTTTGACTGCTACAGCTAAACGTAAAAACAAGATATTAATGAAATCTACTCCTATAACACAGGAGCTTCCTTTGAAAGGCAGCTCTTAAGCGCACAAATCCTAGATCTGCAAAAAGCTAGTTCTAAATCAAGCAGAAAAAACGCAATAGGCACAGATCTGAAAAGATAACACCTCTACCACTACCAATTTCATCGCCGATCGTCAAGAAGAACTCAAATACATACAGATCTAACGCTAATCTATGAATTTAAAGCTCTTTCATCCTCAAAAAGACAGTAGAATTTCAGATCAACGGAAGAAACTCGATCTTCCCAAAGATCCGACTTCAAATCTTCAACAAAACCAGATCTTCCATCAATATTCAGAAATAACACTAAAAAATCATTTGAATGCGGTCGAGAGAACCTCAAAACGAGAGATTCCTGCAGAAGAAGCTGTAGTAGAAGAAGAAGAGATATTTACGGATTTGCGAGGGTTTGATTTTACCTCGGGAAATCGGAAGGGGAAAAAATCGCTCGTTAGCCGAGCAGAGGCTTTTCGGATCGGGAAGCGGAAATATCGGGATGATTTTAGGAAGCAGAAGCGGAAGCGGAAGCGGAAGCGGCCTAGATATAGGCGGATGAGGTACCGAAGCTGTTGGTTCGGGTGGCCGAAGCCGTTGGTTTGGAGTCTCTACTCTGGCGTCAACGGGTTGGATACCGGTCAGCAACCGGTACTCCAGGTTTGAAAATTGGGTAACGCATGGTTGTCAGGTGTAATTGCAGTTTATATGGTTTTTCAATTGGAATGGGACAGGTTGGGTTAAATTGGGGGTTTCCCAGCAATAACCCCTTCCAGTCTGGTCATGACTCTTGACTTGACCCTGGACTTGGAGAAATGGCCGTTTGCCGTGTAACTTCAATAATAAGCAAAGGGGTTAGAATTTGATTTTTTTTTAATCTTTATTTTTAATCACTCGATATATTAAGAGTCTATTTCTTTACCGAAATTTATGACTAGAATTTAGGAGATTGAGATTTTTTTTTTTGACATAATGTCATATGACATCTTATCTTGGCATTTGAGATGCTGTGTTTTTTTATTAAAATTTTAAAATCCAACCACTCAAGAAACCTTTTGGAATTCTTAGAATTTCACTCTCTATATTACTTGTTGGAATTTCAAATTCTGCAAAAAGAGGAATTTATGGCCCGTTTCTTTACTAGAATTCATAAAATTTATATCTGATGGTTGTCTGAAAATTTCAAATGCTAGTATTTGAAATGCTGTCAAATTCTAGAATTTTAAATTCGTTGTTTCATTCATGGCTTTAATTCTTGCCTAAGCTCCCAGAATGCCGTCGTCCCTATCCCGCAATTCTTGTGCCAAGTGAGATTTTCAAATTCTCCTTGTTAAAGTGGTTTTTCAAATGCTGGGTTTTTTGGGATTTCAAATGTCTGGAATTTCAAATGCCCAGGAATTCTGGTAATGAAACACAGAATTCCCGACAGGAATTCTGAATTCCCAGACAACCTGAATTCCTGTAAGGAATTCTAATAAAAGAACGGGGCCTAGAATCACACCTAAGGGGACAACTTTTAGAGAATTTGAAATTCTCCCATACATGAATTCTTGGAATTCTGATAAAGAAACGAGCCTTATGTTTTCATGTATTCTAATGCATATAAATACAACGTAAATGAGAATATATTCGACTGATTCTAGACTTATTTAGATTTTTTTTTTACGTCTTTTGTAAATTTCTTGAAATCCAAGAAAAACTAAGAAATGAAATAAACTTACCATTAATGTAAGATTATTGAATGGCTTCAAATGATAAATTTGGGGTTTATAGAAGTGGAAAAAAAATAGATTGATAGGTTTAGCTTCTTAACAGATTACTCAAGATTTAAGATAATCTGCTTTAATATCATGGGGGCTATTAGTCGAACAAGCAAATTGAAAGGATTGGATTTCAAGTAAGTACGAAAAATAATTGTGGTTTATGCGCCCTACAAGAATTTAATCATCACCGTATAAAAAGTGTATTGGTACCTTTTCTACAAGAGGGTCGGATATGACTCACTTTCACACGGCCAATTTTAGTGTGGGAATCTTGGTTTGTAAATATCATTATTTACACACTGTTTTCACAATATTTATGCATCGCGCATGAATGATCACAAATTAATAACATGCGAATCATTTGTGTATGTAAGTCTCTGCAAATAAGCGACTCTTAACCTAGATTTCCCTAACAAAAACTCACTCCTGTCGGGGGCAATTGGCTTTTGCATTTTTAGATTTTTTTATTTGTTTTTTTATGAGTGTATTAGGAACTACATGTCTAGGGACCAATCTCGGGGGTGTCTACAAGATTGAGATGCCTCTTTGCCACTGGCTTATGGGGCACTTTCTGCATTTTTAGATTCGTTGAGTTTTAGAGTTTATGCCATTAGAGAATTGTGAGGGTGAATTCCTACTCCTCTTATAATAAATGAAAATCCTCTTTAGAAAAGTCATATATTGTTTAAGTCCCACTAAACGATGGAGAGTAGATTGTACCAAAATAATAATAATAATAATAATTTTATCTAAAGCATATTCTACTGTTGCTCAAACATACCCATTATGTTAGACACTTGCTACTTCATTTATGATTAGTTTATATATTTATGGAGCCAGCTCTACTAAGCTCAAGTTTCGAATAATGTAACCTCAAGTGTGTGGTGGGGTCTACCTGGAGACCCACATGGGGATGTGGATTGTGGGGGTGGGGGGCTTTCAAGGAGTCCCTGAGATCTTCTTATATACAGCATATAATAAGAAAAAAAAAACATTCTTAGCCTAGTTGCTATTAAATGTGAAAAAAAAAGGTTTTTACAAAATAAAAGAGTCAAAACACATATTCAACTGCATAAAGATGATTTAAAAAAAAAAAAGTTCCCCTTGTTTTAGATGAAAATGCCTCTATCTTGCGATCACCTGAAATAATCAAGATTATATTCCTCAATCACAACACAATCGCAAATATGTCACATTATCACGACATGTCTCCTCCTACAAAATAAGGAAATTCATTTTCTTTTCGTTTTATTCAATTAATAGTAGGTAATTATTAAATCCATATTAAAATAGTTAGGATGAGTGTAAAATCAGAAATCAAGTATTGAGGGCTTGGATTGAGAAAGAGAGGAATAATCTCCCACTCATCCTATTTGCTTCTTATCTCTGTTTTTCCAATAACTACAAACCCTTTGCACCACCTTTGGTGAAAATGGAGGAAACAAAGCCTTAACTGATATGACCCAAAAGAAAAATTGATTGCCGGCATTATGATGGTACTTATTGAGACCATATGATTAACAGATAGCTAGATAAGGTATCAAGACCTATGGGATGAGTTGAATAGTTCGTCCATCCTTTTTCTTTGGAGGTATCGTGAAGGTTGGGAGTGGTTGTTGGGTTGAGATGTACATATAAAAGTTTGTGTCATTCCAGAAGTGTATCACTTCATTTTAAAGTATTCATTCATTCATGCCATAATTCTCTGCATGCATGCATCACTTCATTTTAAAGCATGCATTCATTCATGCTCATCCAATTTCACTATAGCAAGGGTAGGGTTGTAAATAAGTTGGTTTCGATCCGGGTCCATGGTGAAGGATAGGGTTGTAAATAAGTCAGATCTGGTCCGGGCCCACCATGGACCCGGAACCGGGAACCGTTAAGGAGAATGTGTAATCGGATTCGAACCCGGAATCGTTTCAGAACCGGTTTCTTGGCTCCGGAACTAGAACCAAAATCATATATGGGACGAGTCTCGATCCCGATCTAGGTCTAAATAGAGAAACATATTATAAAAAAATTTATTTTTAAGAGAGATTTTTAAAAAGTAAGGCAATATATCGGATTTCGGGTCCATAGGTCCGAACCAAGGTAGAATCAGACCCGGACCCATTTACTTATTGGGGTCTAAGTAAGGATTCATATCCTATTTTTAACGGGTCGGAACCTCCGGATAATTAAAAAATCAGAATCCATTTACATCCCTAGCCAGGGGCATTGAGCTCACAGCCTTCTCTTCCCTAAATTGGCAATATGTATTAATACGTTATAAGAAAGAAACTAATATTATTTGCATCCGAATTCGGAACCTACATGGCATTCCTATAAATGTTAATGAAAAAAAGTATAAAATGGTATGGTGGAGGTCTGATCACCACCTGAATTGACACTCATGGGATGACCCCCATGCCCCTCTCCAAAATTTTTGAAGATCTTGTACAGTTTTTTACATTAACTCCTCTCACAAGATTTTACGTAGCTGCCGCCCTTCAAGGGAAATTTTCTCCCTCTACCCTTGTTGATCATCATTCCTAAATTGTCAATCATGAATTTTCTAACCCCAAGGGGTTGGCCGAGTGGTCAGGACCACGGTTCCTCCATCTTCTGGAGCTAGAGGTCTTGGTATCGATCCTCGGTTCCCCCCTCTTCAGGAGCCGAAGGTTGAGTTTACTTGTGCTACCACCTAGGGGCCACAGGGGTTTTACCCGGCTTCTCTCTGGGCCTGGAGGGAATAGTCCAGCCCAAAGGGTTGGGAACCCTCCGATAGCAAAAAAAAAAAAACCATGAATTTTCTGGGACCATTGAAGTTCATCTTCGTAGTAGACGAATTATGTGATCACAATAACTAGATGTTGGGGCGATGGTTAAGGGCTCAATTGTTTATGTGGAACTAAATTCCTAATATTTATTTCCTTATGGGAAGGATGAATATTTCATTTAGAGACTGTTTTTTGGCAAGCATTTAAGGTCACGTTTAACAGCCAAATCTTTAGGAAACAAATTTTTGGTTTTCTAAAGTTGTAGTAAATCCATATTTGGCAACTGAAAATTTTCGAAGATTTGGACAAATGGAAATCTTCATATGATAGCATTTTCAGATCCAACGACCCCCCATAAGATTTGAAAATCCCCACCTAAGTGGATTTACACACCGAACCCTATTTTTCTCTATGTTCATCGATACACACCAATATCAATGTGAAATCCTCAACTATGCAAATCCCCAGCGAGGAATCCTTGTTATAGTAATAGTGAAGAATTAAAAAATCTATAGATTTCAAATGATGACTCCCATGGTGGAATTCCGAATTTAAAGATATCTTATGGCCGACTTTTCACATGCCATCTAAGCAGATTCTAATCGTTCAAATAAAATCAAACATGGATTTAGAAATTCCATAAGACAAACCTATCATTTATGTCCGGAGTTCCCGTTAGAAATGATCTCAATCAAACAGTCCCTATCTATCTCAGTTGGGAAGGAATATAGTGTAAAAGTGCAAGAGTTTGTGTTCCATATATAATTCCATTGTAGAACGAAATAAGAAATGAAGTAGTTGGAAAATTTGATTGAAAAAATTATCAGATATTTGCACAAAATTTGGATCCAATGTTACTTCACGTCCATGTATGAAGCCCAATAATATTCGGATTTTGGTCTGTGACTGCATACACAACTTGAAATACTCCATTGAAACTATTATATATGTATAGAAATATGTTTTCTATTTCATATGAGTTAACATAGAAAACTTCTAAATGTTTTTTTTTCATAAAAACATCCGCCTTATCTGGGTTTCATTTGGATGCATGACAATCAAGGGATGCAATGCAATGGGATAGACGCTCGGAGATATGAAAATAATAAAATTAAAATAAGTTAAAATGTGATTGTGTTGTGGTTAGACTTAGGTTGTCTTGATAGGGACATTGGGGATAGCTACTTGAAATCTTGCTCAGCTGTGGAGCCCATCAATGCAGCAGGTGAAGCTCTAATCAATTCACCTGTTAAAAATTTAATTAGTTACACTGAAAGAGTCAAAATGACTTAAGACCTTATTATTCAACTAAATCATATTTTATTCTTTCCCAACAAAATAAATAGCAACTTGATTTTCTTATCAGCTATTATTTTATTGTTAATGTTGTTTTTCTCAGTTAATTAGCTAACTTCACACAAATGGGACTCTACTAACCGGCTGACACCGACCAGATGAACCACTTTGTGTTTCATTGGCCTTGATTTTGAGTGTAGTTGTTGACTAGCTAGGTCCACCTCAATGAGATATGGAAACATAATTGGAGCAAAATTCAATTTCTCTTTCTTTTTTCTAAGAAAAGGATATTTTATTTATTAACATAGCAAAATATACAACAAGCCCAGGCAAGAGACATAATTAGGCTGTTGGGGAAGGCAAAAAGAGAAAAGAAGAAAAAAAAATGGACTAAAGGTTTTTTTTTTTTTGTTGGGGGGAGGGGGCAATTGATAAACCTCTAATTGTGATTTTTTTTTAATTTGAGAGCTTATTTATGAATTAGAACTTTTGTCTCTAAAAAAAAAAGGCCGAGGGGGGCTTTTTAAGAGCTTTTTTAAGTAAAGCGGACAGATGTGGACAATGCAAGATTTACAAGTATTTAGGATGAAAGTAACCTTATAAAATCTTCAAATTGATAGAAATGGCGGGTTCTACATTGTATTTTTCAAAATGTGGGCTCCAATTATAAACTTATGAAAGAAGAGCCTCTTTTGTAATAATTTTTTCAAATGTGCTATTGTAAATTAGAACTAAAAAATTGGAGCTTTTATTTGATACCTTAATCTAATTTGTTTTTATTAATTAGATTAGAGTTTCCAAATAGCCCCTTTGACTCTAATGTTTATTTTATTATCCAGTACATTTTCTCTTTTCCCTCTCCTTTATTTATGTGTAACTATTATTTTCTTATAGAAAAAAGTAGAGTCCACTGCAGTGTTGAAGTTGTGCAATTCCATCTATTAGTGTTTCAATAGAAATGTTGTTGTGGAATCCAGCTTAAATCATGAGCATAATGATATTGATTGTGGGACTGATCATGTGCAAACTATGTAAATTAAGTGAAAAGTGCCTCCCAACCTCCCCTAGTTCAACTTTGGATTCTCTCTACTGTGTATGTTGGAGTTCACTCTAGCATCAATAGCTAGGTCTTTCGAGTGTCCACCCACTTTGTTTGGTAACAAAAACACAAAGTAAGAAGTTCCTCACAGCTCAACAACAACGGGGGCATCTTATCTTAGTAGCTGCCCAGGGTTTGATCCTCGGATGAGAAGGTCTTATGCTAGTCTTCCCACTAGTTGTGTCCACGATAATTTAAAAAAAATGTAAATTAAGTTTTGTTTGACAAAGCCCAACCATTTGTAAAAAGGAACCAAAATCCCATTAGCTTCTGTAAAATGGGGTGTGTCTAATATGAACTGGATCATATTTATTTAATGGGGTCTCTAAGATAAGGATATTTTTTTTTCTTCAAATAAAGACTTATAGTCATGAGGAACTAAGGAGATGAGAAAAAAAGGAAGTGTAGATTAGTTTCTCCTGAGAGAACAAATGGAGGATGGAATAGGTCAAGTATCACTTTGATTAGGTAAGTTGGATAAAAATAAAAAAAAATGTAACACTTTGATTTAAGTAAGTTGGATCTATAATTTCTAAGCCTAGTGGTATGATAGTCCACTAAGCTCGTATTCATTTGTGACCAAGTCCAACAGTAAATTAATAATTGAATGAGATTTGACTGACTAATAACATGGGACCTAAATAAAATAAAGGGATAATTACATGGTGCAACCCGGCTTCGCTAATATTTCCAGATAACTAAGTCAACTAAATGTCGAAGGAACAAAAAGGACTTCTGAACACTTCGAATGGGCACTCAACTAGTTAACCTCTACATTTGACCTTTAATTAAGTTTTAAACTTAAAAATAAATTCTAATAGTTTACACCATTATAAAAATATCACGATATAACCCTAGTTGGCTCATGGGCAAGACAACGATCCGAAGTATTTTAAATATTTCAATTTTCCCACCTAGTTGGCTCACGAGCAAGACAAAAACCCCAAGTACTTTAAATATTTCAATTTTCCCACCTAACCCATGTGTCTCACAGTTTTATTTCTAATAGGCCTCAATCCATCAAAAGGCCCCATGCAATGTTAGGGTCAACGGTGTAAACTCTATATATAATCACATTCACTTTTCTCTTTATAGTCCACGTGGGATTCCAGATCTTGTACCCCACATCTGTTCGGTGTGCATTTGTGTAGGTTTAGTGGACGCCATAAAGATGATTAGTTTTATTGGGTCAAAGACCTCAAGATATTCACGCCATAAAAAATAAAAAATAAGACATTTCAATTTGAAATTTGAAGTGTTTAGGTTTGGTCAAATACTAAGTTTATACTTCATTCACGCCATCAGAAAAAGTTGCCACTACTATACGATATTGTTAGTAAAAAGTAGTTGCTTATGTACAAGTAAAAATAGATGTAGTAGTTTGAAAACCCAAGAAACGAAATGTGATTAATAGGTAAATTTCGCGGAAACTTGGGGTAGGAAAAGAATATTAAAAACTCACGTCCTGTTTCACGAAAAAAAAAAAAAAAAAAAGATGTCTGTGTTTGTTGCTGCGAAGGTGATCGCCGATTTCTTCCAAATCAGACGTCATTTTAGCACTCGGTTCCGTACACATCCGAGGCTGAGGTTCGGGAGACGAAGCTACCGGTTTTGGAGGTCGGCAGACGCGTAAGTGCGGGGCCCAGCTCTTCTGTATTCCGCTAAAGTGCCATCAAACCATTCCGCGATTGTCCTCGGAAATGCACCAAACTGAAACTTCCAGGCAAATGCCCCCGCGCCCCAAGGCCCATCTCATCATTTCCGCATCCAGGGTCCGAGTAGGCCTCTCAGTTTGGCCCCCGAGACAAATGGCCTGCCCGGCCCTCAAAAGGCCTTAAAAATACTGAGTGCTTTTATTTTAATAAAAAATCCTAATTGGGTTTGGATAAATTTTTACGGACCTGAAATTTGATGGCCAGGCTTAAACCATATTAGCTCTGGACCCACTTTCTTTTTTATATATGAGCAGGGCTCTCTTAAGCTGAAACTTAACTTATCTTAAGTTGAAATAGTGTTGGCCTCACAAATCAAAGTTGATTATATCTGTTTTTTACATGATGGAACTGAAAAATCCAGTTCTGATTGGATCTATATTAATTTTAGAGACGATCTTCATGAAAAAACAATGATAATCGATTTTGATTTGTAGGACTAACATTGTTTCAGCTTAGGATCAGTTAAACTTCAGCTTAGGAGAGTTGGCCCCTATATATATATTTTTTTAAATGCCCTTATAACAAATACTTAATAGTAAAGAAATGGAGATCTGAATATATGAATGAAAACTTTATAACTCGAAATCCATTACAAAAATGCCCTAAAAAATCCATATACACACATTTGGTTCGTTTCATTTATATATCATTATTTAAGTTATGTATTATATTTAATGCATAAGCAATAAGTGTTGCATAGTTGGTTCTAATCCCTTTTTTCTAGTTTTATTGTTTCATATTTAGGCTTTTAATATTATTTTTATATATTCTTGTTAGCGCAAATGGGGTGTATTGTTAATAAGGGTACATCTTTTCCTTTATAGAGTGATTTACAATGCCAATCAATTCATAAAAGTGGTTTGTATGTGCATTGAAATTCAAGAATATGGGGTGATCAAAATAGTCTTTTAATTAGATAATTATATACCCCAAATTTATAAAGTATAAACTAATAGTGATGTTTAAGTGTATTTATATTTTGCGACTAAAATCCAACAATGCATGATTGTCAAAGTTAAAAATAATGTTAACTCATAAAAGGTAGGTAAATGTAAATGGTTTAAAATTTTCTAAGATCAGACTCGTACGTGAAAAATCCTATGAAAGGTGTGAAATAAAACACATTCTTTTAACAATTTTCATTCTTTCACAAAATAGATCAAACTGTACATCTAAAACCCAAGTCACTAAAGCATGTGTAACTCTATTTAATATTTTTTTTAGAGACAATTTATATCCTCTAAACATTTTCCTAGTGGCCCCTTCTCAATAGAGGCTAGATAAGATAACTCTTGATCAACCCTTCATATTCGATAACAATGTAAAAAATATAATGATTTTTTTTTATGCCTTGAGCCATGAGCCATGAGCCCTGGCCCTTGAGGATAGGGTAAGGGCCTAGGTAGTGAATGCCCTCCGAAGGCTTTGGCCTGCCCGAGCCAAGCCTACATATATTAAAAATAGGGTAAGGACAACCCTAGGATCAACCCGGCCAGGCCCTTTGGAAAACCTTAGGTTCGAGCATTCCGGTCCTGTACTCTAGATTGGGATTTGTGATCGAGTTCATCCCATTCGTTGATCTGAAGAGGCCCATGGCAGATTTAAATGGTCCTAGTATCCTTATTCAAGTGACAGATTAACATTACTTGGTGGTAGAGATGCATTAACATGCAATACATGATACAATGGCCGAGATCATTAGCCAGGGCTAAGTTGGGTTGTTTGACCCCTGTTTGTTTGTTTAGCATCAGATACAATTTAAGAGGAGTAAAAAGAGGCCATGTGATGTAAAGAGATACTAATGGAGCCCTGCATGTACACCGAACACACAGTTTTACTAAGAAAATCTTTAAAAAATAAAGTTCTTAAAAAATTCAGTAGAAGCTTTAATACATTTAAAAATAAAATTTCAACAAAAAATGAGTGATTGTAGATTACAAGGTCCGTGCAATGTCCAAATACAGATGACACTACTTCTTTCCTATATATTTGAAAATAATAAAACAATGATATAGTGAGAAAAATGAGATCTCAAAAGACAATCAATATTGAATTTATATAACTTTTTGAGGATCTAAATTACATATTTCTAGATATTTTATCATAAATGTATATAAAGAAATTTAAATTTATTTTATTTAACTTGTCAGGTCGACTTATCAGTTTCCTGGTAGACTTGACCTGCTAAAGTTGGAGTCCAGTCGAAAGCATGGTCAAATTGATAACCTACAGTCTTATAAAAAATAAAAATAAAAACTAAGAACCAGATGAGCTAACTGTTCTGACCAATTACCGTGAACATTATATGTTCACTACAAAATCAGATTATATTAAGGAAAAAACAATTAATTATATCTTACCTAAGGACATCAGAATAACAAAATTGATATGATGGTTTTAGTTTTAACTTACAAAGAAGAATAACATCTCACACCGACTGTCAACAATAATGAAGTAATCCGGCTTCTCCTCAAGCGACAGGGATCAACAATGGTGGAACTATGATATGAACTCTAACGGGTAAGATTTGCAGAGCACCTGTTGATCAATATTAGTATTTAACATGTACTTTGTTTTATTTTATAAGACGGACCGCTATTAGGTAAAAAGAGGCAAAACCTCTCTAAGAGTCAGCATCTTCTTTTGCTTGATACAAAGTGCAATATTTTATACCCTATAAGAAAATGATAACACAAAGTAATCATAGAAGTTCAATTAAAAGGAAGCTCACAAATAGAGATATCCATAGGGAAAAAATACCAAAAAACAAAAAACTACAAATACAAATCTGCCAAAAGAATTGGACATTCCTTTTAAGAAATACATAAGAATGTAACTCATGTATTCTATATCAACTCTTCTGCTCTGTTTTGTATAGAGATGAGAGTGCTGATCAAAGTGAGAAAAATTCGAAACGAACAAAGACAAACTGAATTTGTTGCTGCTCAGCATCAAATACTTATTTTAGTTGTTTACACTTAAAATGACCACTTCATTTTCTGACTCTAAAGTTAGTAGTAATGCTAGCATAACAAGCAGTTTTTATGAGATTCTCGTTTTTCCTTTAAGGAAAGGTATGACGTTTCATTGAAATATATGAAAATAAGAAGAAAAAGAAGCTTGCAATGATGAAAGAAATAAATATAAATGATCAAAGTTTTTCAATATAAGCCTCATGAGTAAGACAATAATAAATAAATATATTCATGCCCTTGAAATGCCCTTTTATAATAATTTTTTTTTACAAAAGTTGTATATTAAGAAACTAAAAATTGTACTGAACAACAACAATTTTACGATAGCAATCTATAAAACCTATCACTAAATTGCCTTTATGGAATTATCTTTAGTAATCACTAATATCATAAGAGAGCCAATATTTAATAGTAGTTATCACATTATCCAACTGGTGATTACTCTTCCAACCGGGGTATAAATCAAGATTAATACAACTATTATGTTAGATTGAAAACTCAATTATTCTAACTAAATAAAATACAAACACATGAAGCAAAAGGGAAAAGAAAATTTAAAATTTTTTAATGGTAACTTTCATTAAAAGAGAGAAAAAACAGGGCGGACATAAAATGAGTTTAATTTTGTACATTTCACTTTCTTATTTATAATATTTTGTTAGTTGCCATTTTTTTCTAAAAAAAGAAAAAGAAAAAAATAAATATAAAACAATAATGCAAACGAAGTACCTGTATATATGGGATGTGCTTATAAGGTTTGGAGGTCTCTATACCTTTTTCAAAGGCCATAATAAATAATATACAACTAAAGGAACATCAAATTACAAATATTTAAGTTAGTGTATAAAAGATTAAAGAGTTACTATTTAAAAAATAATAACAAAGGGTCACATCGGTACAAAGAAAATAATCTCATATTTTCTGAAAACCTCATGGAGCCCTCTGATGTTCTTAACTCTCAAATTTTAAATACAAATACCACTCAAGTATCTTTTTGTTCCATAAAAAAATAAAAATAAAAATAAAATAAATAAATAAATAGAAACTATTTGCACAATTAACATTGTTTCGGTTAAAAAAACACAGAGAATGCTAATTCTCTCGTGTGTAGTCAATTTGGTATTTGAATTATAACACAACCACCAATTGGCCACCAGCAACAATAACACAAGTAGCAAATTAACTAATACCTTTTATCACGAGTTTTAAACTAATGATGAAGTATTTAAAGTGCCCACAAAATTGTAAGTATTGAACACCAAAAGATAGTAAGTAAAACACACTAGATTCTCTTTTTTTTGATCCATTATAAAATACTCTATTCATTTTCTTTTTTATTTTCATCCAATCTTAGTTCAAGATTTATTATTGAAAAAAGCACATGACATTTAAGTTTTCAGAGTTAAAAGGCAGTATGTACACCACGAACCACATAATGGAGTAAATAATGCATAGCTAAAATCTTCTGTTTTTCCCACATTGGCTTTATTAACCGGGGTGGACAAAATAGTGCCAAGAAAGACTAAAAAAACTTTCTAAATGACAAAATCTGAAATATGTTTCCTTTGAAATGATTCTTTAATTGTACCATATATCACAATTAATTTTACAAAAGAAAAAAATGAATAAAAAATTAGAAATTAGTGAACAAAATGGTTCAATGAGAACCACGAATGAATGCTTATTAGTCGTATCCCACTCTTGAGGGGTTTGGAGGGTGACGATTGAAGAGGCCTTGGTCTAAAGCGTAAGAATTTAACTAAAATAAACTAAAATATGAAAAATAAACAAAATAAAATGTCAGATTCTTATACAAATATGGATTATATTTTTGGCATTTTGAATATTAGCACCTGTACTGCTTTAAAAAAAGCCCTTCCCCTTCGACTTTATGGAGAAGGAAAGTAGATTTTGAAAGATAATGGAAAGCTTTTCCATGCCTCATAGCATCGTCCTTTTAGTTATTATCTATTTTGGTTTTCTCAACCAGGACACTTTCTATTTGAGTTTTCCATTTTTATATCTCATATAACAAAACAGTATCAATTTTACATTTTAAATGCTATGCACAAATTCATATTTTAAACATAGAGTGAGAACTAAATACAAAGTTCTATCATAAGGAAATACGAAATGCGCACAATTTGGAAGCCTGCAGTTAAGATTCAAGAAATAGAACATACATAATTAAAATCATCAGAGCACAAAGGCTATCAATGGGCCTAACTTTGGCCAAAACAGGAATGAGAAAGAAAAAACCAACTCTTCATCATCATTTTCTTAACTCTGGTTGCACCCATTTTTCTTAGAATGAAGATTTTATTGCAACAATAAAAAAAATCGAAGAAGAAAACACAATCAAACAATAATAATTGCAGTAGACAGTACTCACTTACATATATGGAAACTCCATTCATTTCAAAAGAAGCTAAGAGTCAATGAAGAATCTGTTAAAATATTATGTTTTTCCTTACACAATTACTCACAGAGGAAATGTCACGACTCGGGATAATCTCGAGCCGTAAACCAATACTTACTCCCGTAAACTCCGAATTAACCGAAGTTAATATAGAATCCACAAGGGATAACATTCTCAATTTCCTGTCAAATACACGACTTTGCGGAAAACATTTATATTTGACAATAACAATTTACGATTTACATGTATACAAAATAAAGTCCTTTATACATGTATCATTTCTGTCATTTGCTTGTCAATTACTGCATATTCAAAATACAATGCAGAGGACAATTAGTTACATCTCAAAATGAATATACAAAATAACTTCTCAAAATATTTTTCAAAATGTTCTAACTCCTTCTGATACTCGGATAGCCATATCAAATGGTATCTCATCCGTTCCATTCGTTTAATCCTCCTGGAGGAACCGGAGCGGTGTCCTCCGCTGCTGCTAGGGTCGCTGCGGGACCGGCAAGGGCAATTGAGCCTGTAATGCCATTAATAACACTAGTGAACACGACGGTTCAACAATGCATAAATAGATCTTGTAATAGTACATGTTAATACATACAATGAATTCATTCAATTTATTTAGTAACAATTTCAATTCTAGACAATTCTAAATAATTCCTACAATGATAATGGATGAACACAAAAGTCAATTAATGGACATATACAAAATGATCACTACCATAGCATTCCTTTCATTACATTTCATTTCATTTACCATCTCCTCTCAAAGGAAGGATTCATCTTCCAAATGGAAGGCATCAATCAATATCCATAGATATGATCGGAATTGTGGGACTTACCAGTGTCCGGGCCAGGGATAACTGGCATCACCACGGAGCTCCGGAACGCCCCAAATTCATCTACTGTAGTAGCAATAGTCATTTGTTTCATTTATTAATTCATTGAACTCATTTAAAGTTCTAATACAATAGTTAGGTAGCGCCAACTCAAGGGTTAATGCTTTCCAATAAGCAGTCCATTTCTGGATTCAATTCAAGTCAATAATTCCCTTCATAACAAGGGAAATGAATAGTAGTAATATCAATCTCATTAGATTGGAACATAACGATGCGGAATACGATACAATGAGAGAACTTACTAATCATTTATGGTTCTACTTAATTCCATCTCAAATCTAAACAACCATTTGGGTGTAACTATTGGTTACCAAATGCACGTGTTATTCTCGATGGACATCACATTTATATTTAATGTGTGCATTATTCACTATAAGAAATTTGGGGTTTAAAGACGACACAAATTTGTCCCAAAATGTACATATTTCGTCACCAAAACTAATTGAGACGAAAATTTTTCGTCACCCGTTTTGTTGCCAAAGCCTTGTCGCTAAAAGGTATTGGAGATGAAAAAAAAAAAATTCGTCATTGAAAAAGATAAATTTGTGACGATTTTTTTTTTGTCTCCAATACACTCTGTTGGAAACAAGTAATTTTTTTCGTCTCCAATACACTATGTTGGAAACATACTTGTAAGTAATTAGTGACAAAATATTTTGTCATTAAAGGAAGAAATTAGAGACAAAAATATTTTGTCATAAATATAAGAAATAGAAACGAAAAAATTTTGTCGCATTTACCCCGCCCAACTCAAGGACTTCCTAGGAGGTCACCCATCCTAACACTGCTCCCACCCGAGCACGCTTAACTTCGGAATTCTTACGATTTTTGGAGCCACACAATTTTAGAAGACTTCATGCTAAGTTAATACGGGGTTTGACTTATAAGCCATGCTCAAGACTTGGATATTTCTGATGCGGGCTACGGAGACTCATCGTTCGAAGCCGGTGGTTGACACGCTACACCCCGTGATTAAGAGTACCGCCCGGACCAAGATCTCACATTCTTCCCCACTAGAAATAGAGCCGTCTTCGGCTCTGATACCAACTGTCACAGCCCCGCCCAACTTAGCATGAAATTGTCCGCTTTGGCCCACGTATACGTGCGAGGACTTCCTAAGAGGTCACCCATCCTAGTACTGCTCCCGCCCAAGTACGCTTAACTTCGGAGTTCTTACGATTTTCGGGGCCGCACGGTTTTAAAAAGCCTCATGCTAAGTTAATATGGGGTTTAACTTATAAGTCCATGGTGAGGACTTGGATATTTCCGATGCGGGCTATCGTAGACTCGCCGTTTGAAGCCCGTGATTGACACGCTACGCCCAGTTGTTAAGGGTATCGCCCGGACCAAGATCTCATATTCTCCCCCGCTAGAAATAGAGTCGTCCTCGGCTCTGATACTAACTGTCACAGCCCCGCCCAACTCAGCATGAAATTGTCCGCTTTGGCCCACGTGCACGAGTGAGGACTTCCCAGGAGGTCACCCATCCTAATACTGCTCCCGCCCGAGCACGCTTGACTTCGGAGTTCTTTCGATTTCCGGAGACGCATGGTTTTAAAAAGCCTCATGCTAAGTTAACACGGGGTTTGACTTATAAGCCCAAGGTCAGGACTTGGATATTTCTGATGTGGGCTAACGGAGACTCACCGTTTGAAGCCCGTGGTTGACATGCTACGCCCCGTGGTTAAGGGTACCGCCCGGACCAAGTTCTCACAGTAGCAGAGACTGAGAGAGGTAGGTGTACCTGGCGGTGGCGGACTCCTGGATGGAGGATGATCGGCACAGATGATGGTGATTGGTGATGGTGGCTGCGTCTGGGAATTTTAGGCGAGAGAGACTGAGAGAAGTAGAGATGAGAGTGATCACTGATCAGGGATGGGTCTGCACTGCGTGTGTTGATGGAGAGTGATGATGATTGATGGGGGCCAATGGGCCATGAGGTTGCTGCTTGAGACGATGGGTGGGAGATGTTGGAAAAGGGTTTTGGAAAATGGGGAAAATGGTTCTTCTCTCCTCTTCTGGAAAAGGATTTTGGAAAAGAGAGACCGGGATAGATGGAGGGACAAAGGGGGAAATGAGCTTTGGAAAATGGGCGTTGGATTGGGGTGGGGGGGGGGGATGGACGTTAGGGCCTTGGGGGGCCCATTTTAGTCATTTTAAAGGCTTTTCCAAAGCAATACTTGTAAGAGAGGAATAGGCTCAAGTGCGAACAAAATTGGTGCCATCGCAAATGAAATTGGCGCCTTATTTTGGTGACCAAATATTTTCATCTTCCATAACTTATCCTTAATAGTGACGAATTATGTTCGCCACAAAAAAAAAATTATATTTTGTGACAAAAATTTTCGTCTCCAATGAGCTAAAATAATTTACGCCAAAGCAAATTAAAAAAATTGGCGTCTTAGTTTGGTGACGAAATATGTTCATTGTCTATAACTTATCCTTATTGGTGACGAATTACGTTCGTCGCAAAAACAAATTATATTTTGTGACAAAAATTTTCGTCTCCAATGAGCTAAAATAATTCGCGCCCGCAAATGAAATTGGCACCTTATTCTAGTGACGAAATCTTTTCGTCTTCCATAACTTATCCTTATTAGTGACGAATTAAGTTCGTCACAAAAACAAATTATATTTTGTGACAAAAATGTTTGTCTCCAATGAGCTAAAATAATCCACGCCAAAGCAAATGAAATTGGCACCTTATTTTGGTGACGAAATATGTTTGTCTTCCATAACTTATCCTTATTGGTGACGAATTACGTTCGTCGCAAAAAAAAAAAAAAAAATTTGTGACAACAATTTTCATCTCTAATGAGCTAAAATAATTGGCGCCAACACAAAACAAGTTGGCGCCATATTTTTGTAGACGAAATTTTGTTTTCGTCTCCTATACTTTTGAAAAAAATGAAAACAGACGACAAAATTTATATTTCGTCCCCTTTGGGTGTTCTTTTAAGACAAAAAAAAAATCATCATCAGATTTTGTCACAACAGCCTAAATTTCTTGTAGTGATTATAGTCCCTGTAATTATCACCCATGGAAGTTTAGTCTTAAAACTAATTTAGGAAGCACTTATACTCGCAAGAAGTACTCCATGTCCATGCAAAAATCCAAAATTTCACTCATAATTAATGTCTGGACCTGTATCAGGTCGCGGACGTCTCACAGAACGTTGGTCGCTCGAGCGACCAACATCACTCCCTCGAGTGATGGTAGACAACCATCAGATATTCGCTTGAGCGGATGTATATTCGCTCGAGCGGACGGACACAGATGGCAGTTCGCTCGAGCAAACTGTCCAGAATTCCAACTCCAAAATTCTGAACATTCACTCTTTCACTCCCATTTTCAATCTCCACTTGCAATGAAACTCAGAACCTCCTGTTCCCTCCTCATACATCATCCATCCACAAAACAATACCTCTAATCATTCATTAACCATCTCATTCAATCCATAAATAAATCCAAAACTCAATGGAAAATGCACAAAATCCAAATCCATGGAAATTCTATGAACTTCTACACTGATTAATACTAATCACAAGTAAATGTTTATACTTGCCTCTCTTGAAGCTTAGTGGCAAAAACCCCCTTTTTCCTTAGCTTGGATTTCAAGCCCTAATTCCACGAAAACATAAAAATACATCTCATAAGCTATTTATGCTGAAAACCATGCCTAATCACTCATTACAACTTGAAAACTCATTAAAAGTTCCAAGTACTTACTTATAGCTCAATGAGAGAAATCTTGAGATCTTTCTCAAGTTCTACACCTCAACAATGGGGGAAAATAACTTGAGGAAGAAGATGAAGATGGAGCCCTCCCTCAAGACCACTTGAAAACCTTTTAAGATTACACTTGGTGAAGAAGAGTGGAAGAGAAAAGAAGAAGATGAAGGAGATGAGTCTAGGGTTGCTTGAGGTGAAATGAGAGAATGAGCGCTCATTCTCTCATTCTAATATAAGAGTCTCTTACACTAAAACCCCCTTTTATTGAGTCTAATTATATTTTGAGTCAAACTAAGCTTCATTTGATCCATTTGAGGTCAAATGGAATCGCGTCTATTATGAAAGTTAACGCATTATTCGAGATACACACGTTGGTATCAAGAATTTTCGTATTTGATGAAATACGTGAAAACCCGTATTTACGAAATAGTCCTTAACCTACCTTGTTTGAGTCTAAACTTATCTTAACCAACTCAATTTCATTTAAAATCCATTCCATTATGCTTAATGCATCATTTGAGACTAATTTGTCTCTCTTTGGTCATTAACATTTATTAACACAATTACTCATGCTTAATTAGCATTAATCATGATTAATTTGGGTCGGGTTGTAACATGAAAAACCTCATACCCACAAAATTCCCTATATTGAAAATCTTGTAGTATCTGAATAAGAAGAATGTTAAAGGAAAATTGAAAAAAGAAGAGAGAAAAAAATAACATTTGACATAGATTCCAATCTTATCCATATTTTCTTTTTGTTTTCTCCACCACCTTAAAAAAAAAAAAAAAAACAAAGAAATCGCAAAAAAATCACTCGATTTATTGGAATGTATTACAACGAAATTTTATTACGTTTAAAATATCAGCATCTACTCAATAGAAGAGATTAAAAAAAATATTAGGATCGTGTGTGCCAAGTTTGGTCTGGATCCGGGTTCATTTGGGTAGAGTAGGGGCGTAGTTAGCAATTTTCCAGAGAATTTAGGGGGCTTTTTCGTAATTTTAGATTTTTGAGATTATGGTACTGTTGGGTATATATTTTTAATTTATAAACTTTAGTCTTCTAAATTGTCTTGATCCGGATCCTTAAAACACCTCTAAATCCAAGCCTGATCTAAAGTTTATTTTAGACAAATTGGGAAATTTCCATTATGTCCCCATCTTTATCCATATATAAAATACATATACATAAGGATGGGCCCCACAGCTTACATTTTATTGGACATGTGTGTAGTGAAAAAAGTACATCATCTTTCTCTCTTTTATAAGAGCAGATAGAAGAAGATAGAGATAGATTTATGTAAGGCGGATTCCCAAATGATATTTAAGATTGGGCTGATAATAGACAGATTTGTTCCTATAAAAACAGGTTTTTACAGGTTGAGGCCCAACCTATATTCAACTCATTTTTTAAATGAGTCATGTAACTCCAACTAGCACCTAATGTTGGTCAATCAGGTCCAATCTACATAACCAAAATCAAACGTGGGTCCACCGTGCATATATAGTATACCATACAAATTTGAGGATCACCATGCCACAAACCATTTTTCCATTGATGCTGATGAGATTTGTTTTCTAAAAGATGGGTCTCTTATCAAGCATGAAGTCAAATATCAATATCTATTCCCACTACAACAACTTTTTATGTAGCTCAACCCTAACCTAAGCCATTTAAATGCGGATCATGTTTTCCCGATTTGTGACGGATGCATATATATATATATATATATATATATATATATATATATTCCGGGTCAGATTTTTGTGATAAAATGTGGGATAGATATGGGTCGAGTTAGCAGGTTGTGAAATTTTTTACCATGATTGGTAGATAGATTACTTTGGTTGGATTCTTTTAGGATGGAGTAATGTGACCTAACCTAAATTTTCAAGAAATCTTGATCCCACTCTAACTTAGGGTTGCAAACGGTTTGGTTTCAGGCTGGAACTATTTGGACTGAGACCCATTTCTAAAATGATGGTTCAGGTTTCCGGTTTCAACTCAAAACCTTCTCTGTGTGTTCTGGAACCGGGTTTGACTAGAGGACCAGGAATTCAGGGGCGGCTCCAGGAATTCAAGTCGGTGGGGTCAAAAAATACTTATCTTCCGCAACCCCTGCCACTAGAGCTATCAAAGGGTCAGACCCAGGCCGGGCGAAGGTTAAGCTCTTATCGTGCCCTCTTACTTGCAGACCGGGCTTAACCGAGCAAAAACCTTCGACTTTCACATGGGGGGCCTGTAATTTTTAGGCCCTCACCATACCTTCAAATATTTAGTATTAGCAAAATGAGAGAAAAAGGATAAAAATAAAAGGACTCGAGATAAAAATACTATTTGAGTTTCCTATGAGTTAAGGCATATTCATTTAAATTTATAAGCCATTCAAAATTATTGGGCTGCCTGTGACACAAAAGTACACGGTTTATCTTAATTGGATGTTACGAAAGGATAAAAAATTTATAAGTCATTTTCTCTCCTTCAGGTCAAACTCTTAAATTAAGTTGGTTCAAAATCTTCCCATAAGATTGTTTTTAGATTTCAGTGAGGTCAAAACTTCCCATTGATGTTTTTTTTAATTAATTAATTAATTAATTTTAGATCTCAGTAGGTCAAAAGCTTCCCACCCAAAGGTTCACAAAATTTTTATGAATATGTTTTCAGATCTCAATGGGGTCGATTGACCCCACTGTGAACAACATGGCGCCGCCCATGACCAGGATCTAGTTCTACAATCGGATCAAACTTCTTTTTTGGTTTTTTTTCGTTTCTTTTTTTATTTTTTGCTTAACATAACAATATATATTTAACTTATAACAATGCATGAAGTCTACTACCTAAACTTGATTATGAGGTAAAACTCGTATGTTGAGTCTCGGTTCCACGGGTCAAATTATATTGACCTAGAGTCGGACCCATTCCCAATTGGAATGTAAATTGGGATCTGGACCTAAACCCATATATGAATAGAAACGTATAGTAGGTTGTGTAAGGATAATAAGAGAAACAAATATCCATTTGCATCCCTACTCTAACTTAGATTTGAAAGGAAAGAACAGATTAAATTACCTAACTCTACTTTTATACTCCGTCATCAAGCATTTAAACTTGCTAATTTGGTTCAGAGGGGGGGCCGGACATGGTTTCAATTCCATTGGAGTAGAGACATGTTCCAATTCATCTTAACCATCTCAGGTTTGCGTTGGGGATTTGGTAAAAAGACATTATTCTAAGCCCAAGTCTACCATGGCCAGAGCAATTTACACCCCTATTTCTTCTATATTGTAGTTTTTCTTTAGTGTAGACCATAATGTGCTTAAGTAATAGGGCTTATCTACATTCTGGAATCAGATGAGTGATGGGAATTTTATCTCCCAAAAGAAGTATGCAAGTGAGATCCTCAAAAAATTCAGAATGGAGAATTCTAAACCTGTTAATACTCCTATGTTAACTGGTTTGAAGTTATCCAAAGAAAAGAAAGATAATTTGATTGATTCTTCTTACATCAAGAGTTTGATTGGGAGCCTTCGCTATCTAACTTCTACAAGGCTAGATATTGTGTTTAGTGTTGGTGTTCTTAGTCATTATGTGGATTTCCCAAATCAAATTCATCTATAAGCTGCTAAAGGAATTTTGTGCTATATCAAAGGTACAGTTGGTGAAGGCATTTTTTATAACTGTACTAATGATTTTACACTGTTTGGATTTTCTGACAGCAATTGGGCTGGAGACATGGATGATAGAAAGAGTACATCGGGTTATGTATTCTACATTGGAGATTGTGCTTTTACTTGGTCATCTAAAAAACAAGATGTTGTTGCACTCCCAATGGCTGAAGTAGAGTATGTAGCATTGACATTATGTGCAAGCCAAGCCATATGACTTAGAAGATTTATTGAGGAGATGAACCATCCTCAAAAGGGTCCTGCTGTGATCTATTGTGATAATAACTAGGCCATTTCACTCACTAAAAATCCAGTTTCCTATGGTTGAAGCAAACACATAGATATACGGTTCCACTTCATCTGGGTGCTCGTGAAGAATGAAGATGTTATGATTGAACATTGCAAGAGTGAAGAACAACTTGCCGATATTTTTACAAATGCACTCAAGCTCAACATATTCAACAAGTTGAAGATGAAGCTTGGCATGACAAGTCTAAAGATCCTAGTTTAAGGGAGGCCGTTGGTGAAATAAATTAGGATTAATTGTCTTTATATTTTCAATTATGTTTGTTTGTTTTTAGTGAACAATAATGTGGGTGTTAGTGGATAGTAATGTGTGGGGGGTTAGTATTGTATTAGTGGTTTTAGGTTACAACATTCAGTACTTAGAATAAATGTTACTTTAAGGGGCTGTTATGGGTTGTATGTAACTCATGTGGCCTTTCACTCTCTTTGTTCTATTTATAATTTTATATGCAAGTCAATGAACATAATAGTATTATTCAGAGTATTTGATTTGTAAGAATTTCTTCTATATTGTAGTTTTTCTTTTCTATAGTGTAAACCACAATGTGATTAAGTAATAAGGCTTATCTAAATTCTTGTTCCTACTGAGTGTCACATTTCTTGGATCCATGCATTTTGTTTTCCAATATGATCTTTGATACTATGGTTAAGATAATTTCTAAATCAATACCTTTTAAACTCTATTTTTAATCACATGTGGATTCCATCACTTGGCCGATGGTGAGCCCTCTGAGACTGTGACTCTAGTGCATCTTATGGCATGAGCATGTGACATATGGACATGGTTGGCCAACAAAGGTTTGCCCTGGAACAGCCTACTCCTTTCAACATGGGTGGGCCACAAGGGAGGCCGAATGGCCTAACCCACTTTCATCGGGTTCGGGTCGACTTGGTCAAAAGATGATGACAATTAACCGAAATTCAGGCCAGGCT
This sequence comes from Cinnamomum chago, assembly GCA_038049695.1. Lineage (NCBI taxonomy): Eukaryota > Viridiplantae > Streptophyta > Magnoliopsida > Laurales > Lauraceae > Cinnamomum > Cinnamomum chago. Next base: position 33,183,607 of record CP142453.1, read on the forward strand.
CGGGCAACAATCCAACACGATGCCAAAGGAGATTTCTTACCAGACTTAACTGTCTCTCCCTCTCTCTCTCTCTCTCTCTCTCTCAAAACGAAGAAGATTTCTGTGTCCCACCACCAGCTTTCAGAAAAAGAAAAAAGTTGAAAAGATCTCTCTGGGTCCGTTTTTCAAGAGCTATTCTGTCTCCTCTCAATCATCTGCCCTTCTCAAAGAGGTACCCCATCTCTCTGTCTGCATTGTTTCAGGGTTTGGCTGTGGATGTGGAGATTTGGGACTTATTTTAATCAGTGATACTGATTTTGAATTTTGAATTTGGGTATTGATTTACAGAGATAATAATTTGGGGTTATTTTTATTTGGGGTTTTCAATACCACAAGGAAATTTACCAACTGGTTTTGAATTTGGAAATTTGGTGATTATTATAATTTCTTTTTTGGATATTGTGGTATTGATTTAGAGAAGTTAATTTGTGGATTTTGGTGTTAGTTTTGGGCTCTTCCATTTGGGGATTTGGGTATTGATTAATTTCAGATGGTAATTTGTTGGTAATCAGAAAATTTCAATTTTGATTTGTTTTATTTTTGTTATTTATGTTTCTTTGAATCATCAAAAATATCCCTTACTTTAGGCCTTTTCAATGAATTACCCCTGTGAATTTTGATTACATATATATATATAGTGTGCCTAGGGATGGCAACGGGGCGGGGCGGGGCCGGAATTGGGCTACCCCGTCCCCGCCCTGAATCTCCCTGTCCCCGCCCCGTCCCGTCCCCGCCCCGCAATTCGGGGTATGTTACATGCCCCGTCCCCGCCCCGACATGCCCCGCAGGGCCTCGCGGGGCGCCCCGCCCTGATGTGGTACAATAATAAATATAATAAATAAATTTTGAATTGACTATAAAAAAAAAGGTAAATTAATTTATTTTACATGGTAAAAAGCACATGAATGATTCATCTATGTTGTCTCTATGCCTTTAATAATATTAAAAAAAATCTCCCAAAATAGAATAAAAAGATCTCCCTGCATAAATATTTTATAAGTGTGGGGCACTGTTAGATTGTTTAAATTTTTTAAAATTATCTAAAATTAATAATATAAATTTTCCTTTTTCTGAAATTTGACCTATTTAAAGTGAGATTTTGTTCTTATAAGATTTTCTCTAAGTCCTTGAAAGCCACTAACATACACTTGAAAATATCATATATGCTTTAAGACATTCTTTATAAAAAAGACAATATCTCTCTAAAATATCATGAACTCCATCAATACATGGTTTCACTCCATTTCTGGTATTGAACTGACTACATAATATATGTTCCAATTTTCCCTCAACAAGCTTACCCAACTTTCCATGATGTGGGCCCCAACCATATGCATACCAACCACAGGTAAGAAAAAGATTGGAAGATCTTAACGAGGATCAAGTCGAGTCAAAATTATTAATAGTTGATGGTCAAATATCATTAAATTTCATTGATTTGGCAGGAACCTCACTTTAAGACCAATGAACTCCACTTACTAATAAAGAGGTTGATTACATATAATTAAAATTAGTATAATTTATAGTGTTGTTAGTATGATTAGAATCATATTAAGTTACTAACTATAATTTACTTTGCTATTATAAGTTACTATAATTTACTTTGCTATTAAAGCATGATCCATCATTCTATTATATATTTATATTCGTTTTATTTAATATAATTTATCTTGTCACAATTTAACATTATATATAATTAAAGTAAAATAAGCTTAGATAGATTTTTTAACAACTTTAACTTCATTAAATTTGAATTAGAGGGAATGGGATCATATTATATGCTTTTATAATGTCTCATTGAATTACATGTTTAACTTTAAAAAAAAGTCTTCAATCAATCTACTTAACCCTTAATAACAACATAAAATCAATATATACATTTACATATAAATATGTTTATTTATTATAAAAGAAATCTAATATATATTTATATTTTAGAGGAATATTAATTTCGGGGCGGTATTTCGGGGCTGGGCATGGGGTGGTATTTCGGGGCGGGTTACGGGGCAAGAGCCATACCCATCCCCGTCCCGCCCCGAATTCGGGGTATGGTTTTTTTCCCCGTCCCCGCCCCATCTAAGAGTCGGGGCGGGGAAAACCCGTACGGGGCGGGGCGAGCACTCCGGGTTGGGGCAGGGCGGGTTAAAAATGCCATCCCTAAGTGTGCCAATTGCACAAGTTGCGCACCCTTAGTAGGGCTCACCTAATGATCCATCTGAGAGGACCATAACCTCCCTATAGTTTATGGATCCCACCAAGTTTGTACTCATCCGAATGGACTGTTCACCGTTTAACTTATGGGGCCAGGATGAGGATGATAGGATGATCAAATTAGACCCAAACGATCTATAGGTAGATAGGGCCCACCAAGATCTTCAAATCCCCCCTGTCCCAGCTGCAGGTGGGGCCCCAAGTGGGCCATACGGCCCGGTGCGCACTCATGCACAGTGTGCGAGTCGCTCACCTGATGAGCCATATATATATATATATTCCACTCCACTATGGGGTCTGTCCATTAAAAACAAGGACAATTGAAAATGAACGCCCTCCCATTTTAGGATGTCTCCTAGGAGTTGATACGTTGTAAGATTGAGCATTTGATGCATTAATCACATTATCAATTGTAATATGATTAAATCAATATGACTGATAATGTGATTCATGGATCATATGCTTAATCTTGTAGGGGAACAACTCTTATTGGAATTAAATTTGGGGACATCCTCTTGGAGAGGAGGGCGTTGTTTTAGAGTTGTTGAGATTTATAATAGTGGGCCCCACTATGGAGTTACACTTTCCTCTATCATTGGAAGACATCAGATGATCTGAACTCTTTCGAATATTGAGTACTGGCCATCTTGCCATGTGTGTGGCCCATTTGGGTTATTTGCTCCCCAACCTAACCCTAATCCTAGAGGAATTTGGATAGATCCAATTCCAGATTTGTGGCTTAAGAATCTGTAACCTAATTGGAGATGTGTAGAATCCATTGGAATGATATAGACTCTTGGAAACTCTATTAAAGGGTGTGTCAAAGAGGGATCACCTTGATCACATTTGGTAGTTAATCTTAGAGCAAGAGGTTTTGTCTGAGGCCATCTCAAACTTGTGTGTGTTGTGTGGGAAGGAGATGGAGATGGTTGACCATTTGTGGAGGACTTTAAGAGGGTCTTCTTCATCTGTGGATGATTTGTTGATCTTGGTGGTGGTATGAATTGCAAATTGGGCCTCCTTTAATAGTGAATTTGATCATTTAAGAGTAAATGATGTATTGCATAATTGGGATGCTTCTTTGCTTTGTGGGTTTAGGATGGTGAAAAGGTGGTTTTTTGGGTTCCCCCTTTGAAGGTGAGTTGAGATTCAATGTGGATCCCCGACTAGTAGTGGAGTGCTTCAGGCAATGTTCTCATAGGGTGGATGGGTCTTCTAATTTTGTTGCTTTCACTCTATGTAGTTTGGTTGTTGGTATAATTCTCAATGCAAACCATGGGGGTTGGCCAAAATTCGGGCCAAAAAGTTTGTCCATGTAGCATTACTCATTCTTTTATACCATTGTGCCCCTTCAGTTTGTGGGGCTGCTTTGTTTGTTTTGTGTTCTTTCTCCTTAAAAAAGAAGTAAAAAAAGGGCGAAGAGAGAGACTAATAAGTTTTCTCTTTAAACTTCACTTGGGTCCTCTCTCCATTGCATTGCAACTGATTGTGTTAATTTGTTTTTTTGTTTCTTTTCTTAGTGAAATGAGGAAAGTATCCTTATGCCGTTAACCACACTTAGAGGAACTACCCTGTGGTGGAGCTGCCGTTGCTGTTGTAGATGGACAGTGGAGCTGTGCATGAGGGTCGTAGCTTTTGATCACAGAAAATAAAAACAAAGAAATGGAAGAAGAGAACCAACAGACAATATCGAACATAAATGATCTCCAACAGGAGCTAGACTTGTTACGTGCTCAGAAAAGTGAACTTGAAGACCAGATTAAAAGAAAGAACAATGAAGCCTCAGAGACCCGGATTCAGGTGGAGAAGTTGAATCATGAGGTAACCACCAAGATTTCAGATCACCAGATAATTCTGAAAGAGAAAGAAGACAATTTCAATGAGTTACATATGAATTACAAGCAACTTGAAGATCGACTCCAGGTATCATCGGACGAGCTTCAGTTTGCAGAAAAGAAGATTAAAGAAATGGAAGAAGAAAGACAAAAGACACAAGCACATATGAATGGTCTGCAGATGGAGTTGGACTCCCTGCGCAACCAGAAAGGCACTCTGGAAGACCAGATTGGAAGGAATGACACTGAAGCTTCAGAAGCGCTAATTCAGATGGAGAAGTTAAACCATGAGTTAACAAGCAAGATTTCAGATCTTGAAAAAATGCTAGAAGACAAAGAACATAATTTCAATGAGTTACACACTAATTACACCCTGCTTAATTTTCAATTTCAGGAGACCCGTGAGAAGCTTCAGGTTGCAGAGACGAAGATTGAAGAAATGGTCGATGAGAACCAGAATATTGTTGAATCTAAAGATGAGAGAATTCGTAAGATGCAAATGGTGAGTGAAGTGAATGAGAAAGAGGTAGAGACTGCAGGAGGAGAAATTGGTAAGTTGAGAGTGGAAGTGAGCAAATTGGATGAGAATTGCAAAGAATTGAGAGAAAAGCTTCATCTCCTTGAAAGTGAGAAAACAGAAATGTCTAAAGGGAAAGAAGAACTTCTGCAATCAAAAGATGAGAAAATTGGAATGCTACACAAAACAGTAGCAAAGCAGAAGGAAGAGATTGCAAGACTTGAAGTCCTCCTGCGCCTCTCAAATAGAAAGCTTCAAATCACAGAAACTGAATTCACTGAGAAAGAAGAAAACTATTTGAAGATGCGTCAGAAGTTGCATGAAGAGTACAAACTACTAGAAGCTCATAGCCTGAGATCATCTGAAACGACAGGTCTCTTAGAAAAGGAGCGCATAGAAATCAAAGAAGTCACCAAGTCTTCAATGGAAATTCTAAACAGCGGGCTTTATGAGCTGGAGCTGATGGTCCACAAACTTGATGAAAAACACAATAACTTCCTCACCCGGATGTCAAACTGGTCACAAGAGCTTCAAGTTATGAAACACTGGGCTGCTGCAATAATCAATGAGAAAGCAGAGTTGAGTGACAAGGTCAGGGTACTAGAAACGAAGTTTGTTGAGACTGAAGCAAAGGTTATGGATCGGGAAGAAGAGAAGAGGGAGGCCATAAGGCAGCTATGCTTATGGATTGAATACCATCGTGAAAACCACAATCACCTCCAAAAGTTGCTGGTGGTAAGCCATAAAAGGAATCGGTAGTCAACATGAGTTTCTCCTCTTAGTAGCATCCTTGATTTTACACTTGCAATGTCAATAAAATATCTTCCATTTATTCATTTGTTCATTTTTTAACTGTAAGACAGTTGTGTTTGTTGGTTATAACATTCATGAGTTTTCAACATAAGCTAACCAATTAATACTTTTATTTTCCCGCAATTGGTTTTGTTTTTAAAGATTACTGTGATGGTATATAAGTGACTGAGTTTTGCTTCAAGCATGCACAACTTCAGCTCCACAACAGGGTTGTTCATCTCTACCTCCAGGCCCCTGCAGTAAGGGAAAGTAAAAAGGTAAATTGGATGATGAGGTAAGGTAAGAGAGCTTAAAGGCATATCCATTTCTATATTCAAATACTCCAGCATTTCACTCTAGAGCTTCTCAGTAAGTCTATCTTCCATAAGTACTATTCCAAACAGCAAGTAAACCAAAACAGCACATAGTTGCACAAAAGCCATTCATCATCAATATATAGCATGAAATCACCCCATCCCACCCAAAAAAAAAAAATGTAACACAGAAACCACTAGCATTCAGGACTCATCAAACTAATATTCTGAAACTGCTACCTCATAAGTTTACACTATAATCTCTGACCCAACAAGAACAGAACCAATTAATGAGGCAGTGGTGCATCTATTGCTGATTCTTTTTTCCACCAAAAATTTAAAATACGCAGAAAATCAAGAAAATAATGAATAGGGTATCTACCTTTCACCAATGGAGGAAATGGAGTTTTCACTCTTAGTAAATCATACATGTAAAGTAGTTTGTCAGTGAATTTGGCATCCTATGAAAAAGGTTCTGGGTAGGGATGTGAACTGGTTCGGTCACCCGATTAAGCTTTATATTATTGTACCCAACTGGACTGAGACCCCCAAAAAAATGTCTTTTGATAGGTAGGAAAAGAATATAATTTATATTACACAATATTATATATGTTATTGTTAATATATGTCATCTATGAGTATATATATCAATCAGAGACGAGATTCAAGTATGGGCCTGAATGGATGGGCCCTGACCCAATTATCAATCAGGCGAAAAAGAGGGTCCATACCCAGACTGTTTTGAGTCAGGTCCTCCACTGAATGGGTAATTGGAGGACCATCCCACCCCCCACCCCCGCTTTCCTACCCAAACATGGTGAAGTAAAAAATGTCACATCACATGCCTATTTTGATTCCTTTACTACTCCTTGTGCTAAAACACACCCGAAAGATTAAACTTGAACAGGTTTAACTCTAATCTAGTTATTATGGTTTGCAACTGGGCCATGCGTATGGGCCTGAATGAAGGATGTACAAAGTGTATCGGGCATTAATCAAAATTCAAGACACAAGGAAGCAACAAGCAATAAGTTAAGTTAGCTGGGCGGACCATGCCAACCTGCCACTATTAAGAGAATGTTCTGCAGGTACAGTTAATAAGATTATGACCCAAGTTGAGTTCAGAGCAGGTTCAGGTTTGCTACCTCAACCTCCTCCCTACTTCTCCCTTCTTAGATCTATTTAGAAATGCAATAACATCATATTGTAATAAAAATTTAAATATTCAAGATTTTTTCTCTGGTAACTACTATGCTTGGTATCTTTGCGCTTGGGGCAATGACGCAACTAGTGAGGTTATAACCGAGGCGCGTCAATTTCTGGTTGAAAACTACTATGCTTTATGCTTGGTTAGGTGACCCCAGTTTTACTGGGGCGAGCACTGCTTGAACCCTGATCTCCCCCTTGCGGGATGGTCTCTCTACCAGCTCCCTAAGTGTGGGAGACAAAAGGAGTATGAGATTTATTCATATTATACCTGACCCGACCTCTACCTGTAACGGAGTGGGTTTGCTATAACATTTCATATCCAAAAGTCAATTTGATTCTACCTAATCACCAAGTCAAGTCAACACAACTCACCAAGTGGGATGAGTCTGACTGAATTTGCCTAGAACTACTTCAAACCTGTTCAATTTACTCCATGCCCTTCTTAGTCACTATGGAAAGTGAAGTGTTAAGACTATGAACTAAAATATCCAAGTCTATTTGCTTTTGATTGCACTTCATGGGCAATTAGGGCAGGAACTTGGGTCGAATGGGGTTGGGACCAACCTCAGCCCGACGCACACACACACTCTCAACTGAACACAAACCCAAACTTGAATTTTAACCAGATTCTTCAAACTGAAACTGACTCAACTACAATCCTTCTGAACTGAACCAGACTGAATTGAACTGTGAATTGTTGGAAATAAACCATTTTTAGTTCGAAGGCATCTTGCGTGAACTAGGTAGCAAGCACTCTTGGCCTCTTTCAAAGAGAACCCCATGAACTGATAATATCGAAAAAAAATAAAATCAAAGGTTCTCTTTTCTGATTTCAATCGAGTCCTCTTCATTAAATTTCGATGTTAATTTTGATGTTATTTTTTTTTTTGGTGAAATGACAAAATAGCCATAGGGGTTGTTCTGGTATGTGTCTCAAACTCAATGATGGAATCTCCAACTAGACTGGATTATTTCTTGATAAACCTTTAAAAAGATCATCAGCCATGGGCCTCATAGACCATAGTTGCCTCTTTAGTGCAAATTGGTTTTGACCTATCATCAGTTTTTTCGAATAATTGTTTTTTCAGAAGTAACTTTTCTGGATTCTTTTGGATTTTGGAAAAAAAAAGAGAAACCATAAGGAAGCTTTCTGACATGTCCCTGCATCATGGATCCTACTCTACAATATGAGGTGGTGCATAATATAAGCTACCAGGAAAACTACTGGCAATCTTAAGATGAAAAATTATGTGTACTCATTCTTTGTTGAATTTATTAAGAAATTTATTCTCTAGGTTTCTCTCTATTTAGTGAGCTTTTCAATACCCAACAATGCATATACATTGAAATTGACAATCATCCCCATCTCCTAGAAAGGAATGGTAAAAGTGAGTATTTCTGACTGTTACTCTATCAGCCAAGTTGTGGCTTTGCAAGGCCATCATTTTAGTTAATTTTAGGTAACCCCTGGATATCAAGTGTTTTCTGAAGGTTGGGCCTTTAGACACCCACCAGATTTTCTGTAGTAGTGACTCCACTCTCTTTGGATCTAAACGGAGAAAACTATGAAGAGAAGAATTACTTTACTCACTAGAAGTAGATACAAACAAGGGAAAATATATTCCACTGTTAAAAAAAAAAAAGATTCCCCTCCTCTACATCAAAATGGGCCCTGAGACTAAAGATTCAATGGATGGAAATAACTACAAATGGATAGAGCCTGTTTGGCAGAGTGAATTATGGCCATTTCTTTCATTCTTCTAATTTTGGGCCATTTATGAAACTAAATTTAAATGAAGTTGTATGAATGTATTTCTACCACAGTTGTGGGCCTTCTGGCATTATTTTTGGTTTCCTGCTGATTTTTCAGATGTTGGGTAACGTGAGTTGAACCCACAGATGTTGGGTAACGTGAGTTGAACCCACACCCTTAAAATTTCAATGGTGAGCACCTTCAACGGTGCCATGGGCTCTTTGTTGCTGAGTTTTTTAGAGGTGCAGTCACCATTCTGTTGTTTTCTTTTTTGCCAAGGTAGAGACCTTATTCTTGTTCAGAAGTTTCCGTGAATGTAAAGATGACATTTGTTTCTCTTAGTATGATGGATTTGATGTAACATAGTATCGTAGATTTTTTATGCCATGAATTGTATTATGTTAGATATCTGGTTTATACTATAATATTTGTTGGAAAAATGATTCTGTTCAATGAACAGTTAATGCACGGATCACAAGTAGTAAACACCATCCAGACTTCTTGTTGTCAGATGGGCACAGTAGATGACCATGTATTGTTGGAAATACCATACCTCTTTCTGACCTGTAACCAGTATCAATAAGAAAAAAAGATAATGGAAAAGAAAAGAAGAGAAAAAAACAAGAGCTGAATAGTGAAGGATCCAAGGCAGAGGTGTAGGTGGGAGCAGCACTTTCTTAGGATTTAATTTACTGAGGTGAGAAATGAAAGATTAATTGATGGCCCTTTTGGATCTTCATCTTTATTCCTTACTTTGGTAGAAAGGGTTTTCTTAGAAATCTAAGGGATTCAATACCAATTAAATGAACAGGTCCTTGGCATCCAAGAAATCCCTTGATAAAATTTTTGCAGCATACTAGGCAGAAAATTCCTGCCAGGAGGATTTTCAGAAATTCTCATAAATCCCAATTGCAAGTGGTAACATGATTCCTAAAGGGTCTAGTTGTTCATCGGTTATTTCATCACTGTGCTACTGATTTTTTTTTCCAAAAGCTTTAATGCAATTTTAGTTGGTCATCCTATCCAAAGCCCCAATCATCATTCTTGCTGTTTGAAGTGGGCCTTTTTTGATCTAGCCACAATTATATGTAGGTTAATATGCAATTATTAATTTGAAAAATTAGATTTATACCACTGCTGGAACCATTAAAAAATTACAGTAATCCACATTCTCAGCCCTGTATGTAAATGTATTGTTATCTCTGGGGCACCACCTCCTGTGGTTAATAGAATTACTTATATACAAACATGTAGTGGCTACATTTGAGTAATTAGGTATCATGTTGTCATCTATGGTGCTCAGGTATGACATGGATATGGCAAGGAACCCATGGATATGACAGGGATAAAACTTTTACACGTCGACATGAAACATCCAATGCAATATGATATGATACATTATCCATTTGAAGTATCCTGGCATCACCACCACCACCATCATCATAGCACTGTAAGATCTGATATGGTTTGCAATATAAATCAAACCTATGGATCTAGATTTATGCATTAAACAATATATAATCTCAAATAATAAAAGCGTACCTTGCGCCATGATCTTGATGATGAGCGAAACTCTTTTATCAAATAGGGTTTTCTCTTATCTCCCTTATCACCCACTCCAATATGCGTGAAGTTGATGGTTACTTTTCAGATCTCGTGGGTTAAAAGAGAGGACCGGAAAACCATATATATAGATAAGCCCTATAGAAATTTCTTCCCATCAAAGAAATCTAATAAAAGAAAGTTTCATTAATTCCCTCAAATTAGCCAACAAGAGTCCTATATGACTTGGGCTTACTAAAATTGAATCCAAGATAAACTTAGTAAAACAAAAAACCAAAAGGGAAAAGTAACTTAAATTAGTGGGCTCAAACCGTGGGTCCCAACAGTGTTGCACATGTGGTCATGAGGACCACTCACCTCTAACAAGCACTGTCCTATATATCTGCAGGGATATTACCTTGTCAGTATCTCCATCATATTAATCTTCAACTGCAGTAATGTTAGCATTCATGCATTTACACTGCTCACAGATGAAGAGAAGTGACTTGTTTGTGTTCATTTGTAGCAATGAAAGCAAAAGCATTCACAAGAAATTAACTTTGCTGTCAATACTAAAGCAAACATATAAATTAACATTTTCTGAAGCTAGAAGTAGCACGTACAATAACAGAAACACAAAATACCACACTTTGTTCATCAGACGAACTCTTAAAAGCACAGAAATGATTGACTGTTATCCTAGCTGCCAAGTAATGTCTACTATATGTACAAACTCAATACTTCTGTTGATGATGTCTTGCATTAAGCTGATTTAGCTCCATCACTGCAGCAAGAAGAACAATTTGGGTGCTCTATTGAACAATCACAAAGAAATTCAATTTGCTTATTTGCGATACTCCATACCCAAGCTGCTTCCTTTGGCCATCACCTGTGACAAGAGGAGATATGTTGGTTTTAAGAATTCATGATGGTGACAGAATTACTTATATTGTGTTTGGTTTGGGAAACTAACAAAATCAGAGAATTTCATTTGTTATCTTTTTCTCAGGTAGAAACCCATAAAAAGGGCAACCATAATGGCCTGTTTGTATCTTCTTAGAGTGAGTGCAAGTGATTTGATTTACATGTAAAACGAGATTCATGCTTTTGTATAACCTATTACCTGTAAGTGGTTTTTTTTTTTTTTTTTTGTTCTTAGTTATAACCAATTACAGTTAAATGGAGTAAAAAGTAATTATTTTTACAGATAAACTGTTTACAGAGCGACTAAGTTACAAGTCTAAAAAGGGCCCAAAATTGTGTTGTGGCAGACTGAAACCAGAAAAAAAACCTTAAAAACTATGATACCACGGCATGCATACAACTAGGATACGCCGTAGACATGGCAAGGACATGTATTTTACACATAAAAAGTGAAATATCAAGTACAATACGACACCATACGTTTCCCATTTCAAAGTCTCTGTGCATCATAGCCTAAACATGTATGAAACAGCAGCCTCAGCTATCTGTATAACTGTATAAAGTAGTTTCAATTAGCGTCACTAGACATACCTTGATATCTATTAGCTGCAAGCCTGAATAGTCCTTGAATGAGTGAAACTTGGTGCCGAGTGTTGCAAATGAGCTTCGAATTCAGGTAGTGGAATGACAGTTTCAAAAGCTTCAACAAGCAGTGCAACTCTACGCTTTCGAGCTGGTGCCAGTTTGGTCACAGCCTGTTGGAGTGCATAATCAATCATCCATTCCTCTGCGTTCTTCCTTTCGTCCACCATTTGATGTCTGAGATCTACCTTTTCTGCTTCTGGGTCAGGCTCTCGGTCTAGATATTGTGGTGCTCTTGGGTTGAACTTCTTCAATTGCTCACAGTTCACAATGGGCCTCTTGCCTGCCTTTCTGGGTTTTCCTTTCAGCTTATTACATGTCTCAAGTGGAGGCTCGTTGGCATTGGTTCCTGCATTGATGGTTTCATATTTCTCTGGGATTTGGATATTATCTGCTCTAATGTATGGTTCTTCAGTACTCAACATGGGTTTGTCTTCTAATTGCATTTCGTTATCAGTTACTATGCAGTCTTCTGCAGTAGTGGAGCCGTATCTTTCTGTATCATCGCATTCTTCAAAACAATTAGATTTTGAGATGCAACAATACTCAAGCTTGGCCTGATCCTTTTCTGAATCCCTATTTTTGTCCATATTATGCATACCTGGTTGATCATCAAATGTGCACTGGGTTGCAGGAGGGATGCTCTGATCAGGAGTGAAGCTGTCTGGATCGATCACTTCTTGATTGGATTTGTTCTCCTGGATTATACTCCCTTCAGATTGGAAAACTTCAGTCTCCATATTTATGTATTCTGCAGTGTGATTTTCATTGGCTATGTCTAGACATGTTTCAGAAAACTCGGGATTTTGGATTTTGAGCAAGCCATTGGAGCCATTGCCTTCTTTCCTTTCTGCCTCATCTCCAACAACATCGACACTCTGGAGAACTTGTTCTTGGCTGTAATCAAATGCAATTGCTAAATGATCCATTTCCGATTCAGAAGTTTCAGATGTTTGACCTTTGAGCACGCTTCCATCATCTAGTTCATTTGGTTGAGGGCTTTCTGGATCTGTCTCTGCATGTTGGAAGCCTGAGCTGTTGTCCCCTGTAGCTGCACTCTGATCTGTTACAGTATCTGATTCGAGAGGTCTCAGCTCGGTGGGTAAGAGGTCCTCTTTGGTGTCAGCTTTCACTGGAGCATGTTCGTAGAAGAAATCATAGTCATATTCAGGATTTGATTTCTGATCAGCTTGAGTTGAATTGCTGAAGACCTCTTCATCAGATGGTGTTACATTTGTGTTGTGGATGGTGCTATTCAGTATATCGCATTCTGATTCTTCTGCATGTTGAACAGTGCTCTCTTCAGATGCATCCGATGCTTCATTAATCTCCAAACTCTCATCTCTAGCATTTAATTTGAGATTGTTGCATCCATAGGCAGCACCACCAAATAAAGTCAGGATGCTTTCGGTGTCTTCTTCGCATGCTTCTTGTAACACGATTGTTTCTTCAGTTTCTTCTTCATATGTTCTAACAGAATCATCTGAATCACAGGCAAGCTCCTGAGGATCTTCATTCCCTGGTAAATAGGCAGTTACTGAAACAGACCCATCATCAGAGAACATGGAATAATCAATCCCATTATCAGCATATGGAACTTCTTCCTCTTCCCAATCCATATCAATTGCATCAGAAACTGATGCATCTTTATCAATCCCTCCCCAAATAATTTCTGTTTCCTTGCTTCCATTGCTCTCAATCCAGCATTCAGAAGGTAGTTCCACTTGAACTTCTTGTATCCAATGGCCCAGATTGTCCGTATCATGAGCTTCCTCCTCCTGATCAAATTCATCATCTTCATGAAAGGCCATTGAAACATCCATTTCTGCAGTGGAAAGAGCACTATTCTGGCCTAGATCGTCTCCGTCAATAGTTTTAGAATTTGGTTCATCAAACTGGCTTTTAGTGTCTTCATCCTCTTCTTCTATATCTGTTTCAGTGATTTCACTAGAAGCAGGTGGTGGTTTCTCATCATTGCCATCTGACGATGCTTCCTCAAGAACTTGAGGAATTTCAGGAAAGTCGAGTTTCGGGCCATCATCGCCATTGCAGAGCTTTCTTGCATCACCATAGTTCACTGATTCAGCAATCTCTCCTTTCGGATTGGCAAAGATCTCAACAAAGAAATCTGTGTGAACTTCTACCACAGGAGAGTTAGCTGAGCCAGCTGAATCTGATTCTAGAATCATAGGATCTCCATCAAAGACCATCTGTCCTGTATCAATTTCTTTAGTTCTATCTCCAGATAGTCCTTTCAGTTTCATGCTCTTTTGGGTCTTGAGGAAGCGCCTCCTCGCCAACAAGAAATGCTTCAGTGGTGGCGAAGGCACGTGATGATGACCATTCAGAGAGCAGTAAGTATACGGACAGACCTTCATGACTGAAGTTCCTTCTGATTCAGTTCCCCCCGGATGAAGATCCACATACATGGGGAAATTGGAATCCTTCAAAGTCGATGAACAGGTCGCCCGGTTCACATCCAAATTGGGATACAAAGCCACCCCACAGCTCTTCTTCATAGAAGACCAGACCGGTCTCAAACTAGACTTCCTCATTAAAACCTTCATGGGTTTTAGAGAAGAGGCCGAAGAAGGCTTCGGACGATTTGAATTCCTTGACTTCTTGCTCTCATCAAGTGTCATAGTCGGTGGACTTACCTGAAACAGCAAGCTCTCCCTCCTTGCATCCGAACTACTCGTGGGCTTCATGTAATTCGGTGACCTGTATGGTGTCTTCTTCTGTTTAGCAGCGGTGTCTGATACATCGAAGGAGAGTTTCTTGAATCGCGACTGGTCTCGTCTCACCGGCGATCTTAAGCTCCCAAAATCCGAGGACTTGAATGATCTCGACTTCTTCATCTTCTTCTTGATTTCACCTCCACCCTGGTTGCGGCTATCTGGGTGTTGATGACATGGTTTCAGAGCTGCTGACCGCTTCTCCAATGTAGTGTGGCTATTTAATGATTCAGCTTGGATGTCAAGCTTGTTCACTACTTTCCTTTGGACCATCTTGGAAGGAAGAAATTCTCTGGTTTTTCTCTCTTTCCTCTACATGGGAGCTGAGTTTGAAGGCATGGAAGGAGGAAAAGTAGTCTTGTTGTTGGAGATGAAGGTTTCCTAAGGGGCAAAAAAACTCTCAAACCCAGCAACCAGACTCCAAAGATTCCATGCCTGAAGTTGGTGGCATTGGGTAGCTTCTTGCTTTTGAAATCTGGTTGTGACTGGGTCCCACCAGATTAGAATATGGCTAAGATAAGAAGCAGAGGAACTGATGCTCATCTGCACTAGGGGAGGTGTATGGGTTGTGCACGAGTGCATGTGTGCGTGTGCGCATTTTTCATGTTCTTGTGGCATGGATGGGAGTTATAAATGGTTAGTGGTGTTTTTAGGGAAAAGCTCTTTCTTCTTTAGATATTTAACTTGGGTAGCCGTCCAATTGTCCTGCTTGTATTCCTTGAGAAAGAGCAAAGCTACAAGCCAGTGGGTCATCCGACCTGGATTCATGACAGTAAAGTGAAAACTAATTGCTCCTGACCCATTTTTTTTATTTTAGATCTTCAGATTTTAATGGCTATACACATAATACGAATGGAAACGTCCCTGTTTGGACGAATCAGGAGGCGACACCTGAGGGGGCAGAGAGGGGGCCGAGAAAAGAGAAATAGGGTCTCTTTCCTCCGCCCCCCTTGCATGTCGCCCCACTATTTGGACGAAATAGGGGATCCGGATCCAATAAGGATATTTATGTTGATTGCTAGCTCAGCTGACAAGGGACATCAAAGTCCTCTAAGGGGAGGCAGGATAGCTAGGTTTCAGGATGATGATGATAAATTTAACTTCAATTATAACAAGTCTCAATGCTAGTAGTTGAACCAATGTCAACTTAGGGTTAATTTCAATTTTCAAAAAATAAGGTGTGTGTGAAAAGATTTGATTGATCAAGGGACATCTTTATATAATAAAAATAGGTTTACGGGAGAGCGCGCGTGTGGGGTGGGGGTGGGGGTGGTTATGGAGAATTTGCCTTGCAGACAGCACCCTATTTACAGGGGTTTGGGTTAATATTTCCATCCTTATTAACAACTGAGTTTGGTTTGGATTGATTGAGCCATACATATTACTTGGCCTGCCTGGATTCGACACTACCCTACTTATTCTGCTTTGACCTGCTAAGTGGACCCTAACTTGGGTTGGCACTTTCAACTTTGAGCTCAGATGGATCAACAGGTGAGGTTAGGGCGGTGCCATACTCATTATTCATAGTGGTCAACCGGGCCCATTGTCAACCTTGGTTGGTATTGGTAGGCCGGCCCCTAGCCATTGAACATGTTATGTTTCTTCAAACTTCATACCATCTATTTTTAATTCTTGTGAGCCGTTTAATTAGGAGGTTGGGATTGTTCAATCAATGTGTTTTGTTCAATCAATGTGTTTTAAGGCCCACCACCAAATGAACGGTTTTTCGCATCAGGTACATCAGTCTCACGTGGGAATCCTGCCCCAAAAATAAATAAATAAATAAAAAGGTGTCCAACACGGAATCATTTTGTTCCATAGAAATGGTTGAGGGTCTGACCCCAAGGAGTTGGTTGAGTGGTCAGGACCACAGTTCCTCCCTTTTTCAGAGTTAGAGGTCTTGGTATCGACCCCTGTTTTTACTCCGCTTCTCTCTTGGCCCGAAGGAAATAGTTTAGCCCAAAGGGTTGAGAACCCTCCATTAGAAGAAAAAAAAAGGGTTTGATGGTCAGATTGGTGTGACCCTCATTGGTTTTTTCTTTTAGGTAATAAAAGACAAATTGGTTCTTGAAATGGCGATGATACTCTCGGTCTCAATCTTTTTCTTTCTTTTTTAACTGTGGGGTCCACTTTTTCTCATGATCTGTGGAGGCCCTAGGGTTTATTTACATCAAAGTTGATGTACTGTTATCCTAAAATATCTTTCCGTCCCCGATGGTAGTTTAGCAATGACTGAGTATCAATTTCCCGTCTTCCTGTATTTATTCTCATTGAAAAAGAGAAACCAGTTGATGTCAAAGTTTGAATCTTCCATCTTTGTTTTTCCAACTTTAGTCACTTCAGTAGAAATATATTTCTTTAAGTACTGTGCAAACAAAGGTGCCCTGAGCAATGTTATGAAGCATGCATGGCCAACAAAGTATTCCAGCATTGGTGAAATTAAATTTGTATTTTGAATATCACTCTACACAACCTATGAAGCTGGTTGAATTTCATTTATGAACCATGGTCTGCACAGTTGAGGATTTTGAAAGATGAACATTATATATACTTTATTATGGTGTAATGGGATGCCATATTTGAAGGGACATTTAACCTAGCTAGCTTTCTCATCAATTCCGGGGTGTTTGGTTGTCATCAATAGAGATGTCAAACGGGCCGTGCCGGCCCACCCGTGCCACGGGCCGGGCTGGCACGGCCCGCCCCAGCTAGCGGGCCGGGCCGGCACGGCCCGCCAGGGAAAACCCCTGGCACGGCACGGCCCACTGGCACGGCCCGCCATGGGGCGGGCTGGACCGGGCCGGCCCAGGCGGGCTGGCGGGCCAGGCGAGCCTGCTGGGCTGGGCTGTTTTTTTCTTTTTTTTCTTTTTTTTTTCATTCTTTCTTTCTTTCTTTTTTTTTCTTTCTTTCATGCATTCATTCATTCTTTCTTTCTTTTCTTTCTTTCATTCATTCTTTCTTTCTTTTTTTGTTTTTTTTTTCTTTCTTTCTTTCTTTGTTTTTTTTTTTCTTTCTTTCATTGTTTCTTTCATTCTTTTTTTTTTTCTTTCTTTCTTTCATTCTTTCTTTCTTTCTTTTTTTTTTCTTTCTTTCTTTCTATCTTTCATTCTTTTTTTTTTTCTTTCTTTCATTCTTTCTTTCTTTGTTTTTTTTCTTTCTTTCTTTCTTTCTTCGTTTTTTTTTTCTTTCTTTCTTTCTTTCTTTTTTTTTTCTTTCTTTCATTCTTTCTTTCTTTGTTTTTTTTTCTTTCTTTCTTTCATTCTTTTTTTTTTCTTTCTTTCATTCTTTCTTTCTTTGTTTTTTTTCTTTCTTTCTTTCTTTCTTTGTTTTTTTCTCTTTCTTTCTTTCATTCTTTCTTTGTTTTTTTTCTTTCTTTCTTTCTTTTTTCTTGCTTTCATTCTTTCATTCTTTGTTTTTTTTTTCTTTCTTTCTTTTTTTATTTTTTTTCTTTCTTTCTTTTTTTTTTTTTATTTTTTCTGTTGGGCTGGCTGGCGGGCTTCGGGCCTGGCGTGCCCAGCGGGCTGATCCCAGCGTGCCCAGCGGGCTGGAGCTCCCAGCCCAGTGGGCTGGCGTGCCTGGCGGGCCCGGGCCTGGCGGGCCAACGGGCCCAAGGACCTTGGCCCAGCACGGCCCGTGTCTCGGGCCGTGCCTTGTGGGCCGGGCCGTTGACCGGGCCGTGCCGTGCCACGGGCCGTTGACTAGCGTGCTGGTTCGGCCCGGCCCGGCCCATTTGACATCTCTAGTCATCAAGGACCAGTTTAGGGATACAAAAAGATATTTGTGAAAGAAGGGATGGCCAATCATATCGATATATTTATTGCTAATGTTGTTAATGATTTGAAAAGTTAAAAAAAGTCAGTGTCCCACCTTGATGTGACTTTCCATGTGAATCAGTGGAAACAGGATGCTAAAATCACCGGAAACAGTTTCTTTGAGCCTATCAAAGGTTCCCCTAAAAGGGACTCTGTTATTTCATGGGGCCTTTAGATGCAGGATAGCAGGAAAAAAACTTTAGTAAGGGCCTTCGTTTGGAGGTATTTTTATGAAAATCTTTTATGCTGAGAATTCCTAATAGCAATGATCCTAGGATCATTCCAAATTACTCAATAAGTTTAAAGCAAATTAGGGATAATTTGTATTAGGTTGAGGTTGTAGCTTAGTTGGTTATGAACTTGGCTATAGTAAGTGTGAGAGTGCATTGAGTCCTCCGTATAGCTAAAAATGATCATTTTATATTTCCCTCAAAGTAAATTGTCAATAGCCAAAATTCGACATCCTTTTTTTCTTGTTTTACTTATTTTTTTGACATATATTCATTTAAGGTCTCTTTGTTTGCACATAATTAATAGGAACTGAATACAAACGAATTGATGTTGTAAATAGTTCAAATGAAGATCCAAGGTTAATATACAAAAGTGACCATCATGTAACCTCCCTTTTCATGAAAGTGAATCAAGGGAAGAGAGCAAATGAATACCTAGTGATCACACTAGTTTCTTTTTTTTTTTTTTCTTGAAAAGGTAACGACATATTTCATTTAAGAATAACTAGATAACAAGTAATACATCAAGAACACGAGAAAGGAGGATGAGGAAGGTGCAAGAGAGATGCAACACCCCAACCTCAAAAGAAAGAAATACACCCGAATTACATTATCACACCAACCCAAGGAAGTAACTTATTAACCCCTTGCTTGGTTAATACATCCGCCATGAAATTAGTGAATGTAACCTCGTGTTGAAAGGAAACATCAATGTTAGCCAACAACTCCAAAATATCATGAAAATGGAATTGAAATCTCTAAGGGTTAGCCTTCCACCTAGACACTCAAGCGACTGCATTAGAAGAATCACTCTCCTCAACTAGCGGACGACCATATCTTCTAAAAAATAATCTAAAGGCTTCCAAGATAGTTAAACAGTCTCAAACACGTGATCTTACACCCCATTGAACTACTATTTATCCCAAAATCAATTGGTGATATGAAACGGTAAAACAATAATTTTATGGTGAGGGTAAAGGCTCGACTACAATTATGACTATTCAGGAGCGAGGGTAGACGTTGACCTCAACAACATCTCTCTTAATTTATCACTCGATTTCTTGAAAATGTTCATTAGTACAATGTGAGACCCACTATCATCTATCCAACTCCTCAAAGTAACCGCACATTAATTAACCACTATTCTTGATTTGAGACTAAAATGTGGCTGGATGGAAATTCACACGGAAACACTTGGAAATTTCACTCTAGAAAGCTTTAGAAAATGTTGATGTGGCACCTTTCAGTTTCTAGATTTTACAAAGATCTCTACAAAATCACCCTCAGCAAAGGGACATTAATGATTCCCCGTCTTGTGTTAGCCTAGCAATGGCATATCTGTAATTAATTTCAGGTAGGTGGATGATGAGAATCCATGACTCGGACAGGGCACCGACCAGTGTGCGAGTGGGAGGAGATTGATATACACCAAAGGGAACACGCAAGGTGTGCCATGGTCGGCTAAAATGCGCTGTTTGTGGGCCCCACATAGTCGAATGGCCGGCAAAAAAGACAGACTTTCCTTGGAAATGCTGAAGCAGACGCACATCACTTATTTTGGCAACTTTCTTTATTTTCTTCTTTCTTTCCTTTCACTTCCTTTATCCCACTTCAGCTTCGGCCGACCCACAACTTCAATTTCCCATCCCCCAGCAATACCATGGGACTTTTGGTCAAAGGATTGTACCCATTGATTGCAAGGGGTCCAAATTTTTTTGAGTACAATGCGAAACCTGCAATCCAACAATCATATTAGATATTAGAAGATTTTACGTAATTTGGTAAAACCGCCTGCATATATGACAAGAGAGTAGTGACTCACATCTTGACTCTTTTCATAATCTATGATTACAGATTACATGTCCTCTCGCTTTCTTACTCTCTAAGAAAGCCCCAACATATATAATAACTAAAATAGCCTTGACCCTAAACCCGGGCATTGGCTAATTCAATGAACCACTTTGGTAAACTCGGAATACAAGACATAAGCCCAACATATTAAATTGACCATTTGGGTAAGATGTAGATTTTATTTTTTATTTTTCATTTTTTTTTATGTTCTACTTTTGTTTTCTCATGTGATCAGTCTGATGATGGCGCAATCCCAAATAGAGTACGAAATTAGGCCCAATTGGAAACATGGGGACTGTCGTATTGGGCAACTAGATTAAGAATCACGGTCACAAGGAACTCATGGCGCTGGCTTTGAAGAAATCTCTATGAATTTGGATTAAAATTTGTTCAGGCCTGAATGCCCGATTGTAGGAATGGTAAGAAATGTATTTCTACCAAGTGGGACAAATTGAAAGGCGAAAGTAAAGATCCACACATGAGAAATAAATAATCTTCTACTACTTGAAAATTGAATATCCAACCATCACCCTAGTGAACGAAATCTTAGAAAAGTTGAGTCTACCTTATATCTTTCACCCCTCACCTCTTTAGTATTTCTTGGATGGAACTAATTTTTATCATGAATTATAATGAAGTCAATTTCATTCAAACAAACAAGCCTTGCAGATAGAATTTGGTTGGAAATTTGCTTAAGATTCAGTCGCTTGCTGAATTCGTATTGATTTCTCAAACACTTCGAAAAACTTATCCCTAGTATAGATTAAGAAAGAAGTGGAGATGCGGAAGAGGCTATCACATTTTTTTGGAACCTGTAGCACTAGATTGATGGGTGGGTAATCATTTCCTACAAAACATTATAATTTGATGGCCGCTGTGGGCAGGATGAAGAACGGCTCCCTACCCGAGTAGTAAGGAGTGTCGGTTCTTACCTTGCTATCTGGGGTTCGAACTCCTAGTATGTCACCTTCCACTTGTACGAGCTCCTTTTTCACTTGTGTCGGCTTTCTTTTCGCTTGTGCGGGCATCCTTTTCACTTGAGTGGGCTACCTCCCCGTATGTATGCGGGCCCTTTCTTGAGTCTCAACTCCTAACTAGGGGTTGAAAAAAAAATGGCAGGGTGGGCAACTAAACTGGAAAGGTGGAATCATTCACATCTAGGGCTTAAACCTGTGTAGCCTAGGGCTCAAACTTGTGTACCTCATCACCCTAACAAAGGACTTTCATGGTCTGCAGCAAATGCGGAGTCTTCCAAAATAGTCTTCAATCGATTCGGTTCTTTATGGCATGGCCCATTCGAGTAGGGGCCCATTAAACACCAACAATTTACAATCCCTAACACATGTACAGTCGGATGAAGACAGTGACCTATTAGTGATAAGTTTTAACAGTCATCCGCCCCCACGTTCATGTACCTCTGCAAATGTAGTTCACTAAAGTAGGATAATAAGACAACTTTGAGGACTACATATGGTTTTAATTAAGAATGAGAAGAATAAATTTCATTATCTTTTCAACACACCATGTTCTCTAATTTTGGAGTTTTGCATGGCCAACCACTGATTATTAGGAAAGAACCAAGTATCATATTGTCATTTAGCTCTAGGCTCGAGCCAAGCTTGAACTTAAGCTTAATTAGAAGTTGAGCTAAGCTAGGGTTGGGCTTGAAATTGGCTTAACACCGAATACGAAGCTTAAATTCGGCCCGAGCTCATAAATTTAGATCCCTATAACAAGTCTGGTCAATTACAAATCATTCGATATTAACACAAATAAACGAATTATAAGTAGCAAATGATGTGGAACAAGGAGAGTGGTGGACATGGGCGGCGCTACATGGATGTCAGTGGGGTCAATGAGCCATCTGTCTAGCAAAATAAATAAAAAATAATGGACCCAACTTTTTTTTAAAAGAAAATTCCATTTTTTTTAGACATTCTGTTATTAACTCTTCATTTATCCTAACTTAACCTCTAAATGCGGTATTCTCCCCATATTAGAAGGAGAAAATCCTAACATTTATATTTAAGCGTATAGACTCCCAACCCCAACCGAGCAGCAGAGATCAATAGATGAATAACTGTTTAGTCACATATATTGAAAATGACGTGTTTTCAAGTGTTGATAATGAAGCTATTATGCAACAGTTTCAACAAATGAAAACCTGTCGAAAGCAACTGTAAGAGTATATGTATTTTGATTTTCCTTTTGGATTAAGAACTATTAGTAACAATGTATTAAAATTTATAATTTTTTTATTTGAGAATTCAATGTTATCTTTGTCGGATTGTCGGAAATAGATTATTTGAGAATTTTATATTATACTTGTCGAATTATCGAAGGTAGATGACAGATGTTGATAAAGGGAAAAATATATAAACTTATTCAATTTGTGAAAAATAAGTCTTTTGTTGACCCTACCGACTCAAATTCCTAGAGCCGCCACTGGTAGTGGGTGTGTCAGGTTGGGTACAGGCTCAGGGTCAGGTGAATTTTCGGGAAAAAATGATGGACCAACTGTTATTGGACATATTTATTAATTGGGTTGAAAATGTCAATCAAACCCTAAATCCACGGATTGACTTTTTTTTTTGTATAAAGGGTAACTGTATTGAGAAAGAGGAGAAAGAATTACAAATGCACAGAAGGCTCCATAGAGGGAGCAAAGAACAACGAAAAAAAAAGAGGCCAACAAACCAAAAAGGCCAGAACAAATGCAGAACAGCCTAGGAGGTAGAGTTAACTTGAACTCTAAAAAAAATAAGGAGGGAGTTGAGCTGCTGACTCACAAAAGGCTTGGATATCTTTCTGAAAGAGAAGCAGAGGTCTTCATTCAGCAGGGCTATGATTTGGTGGTAGGTGAGGTGGTGACCTTCAAAGGTTGCAACATTCTTGACTTAAAATCAGGTAAATTGGCAGGTAGAAGAACAGTGTTTGGCGGGTTAAACAGCTTGCATTTACAGCCACAACCGAGTTGACCAATGTATTAATCAGGGTGAAAATGTAAATATGGTGGGGTCAGCACTTATCACCCCTGAGAGGAACATTATTAGACCAAATATCAGCAGTGAACAAGCATGCCATGAAACAAAGTCACAAACAGCCATAAAGGCCCCAGAAACAGCCCTCTTGTGCCAAATACAGAGGCCAATGCTCCCACTGTTGGCATTGCCATGTGATGTGTTACAATGTTAGTGGTTCACCATTGCCAACCATGTGGCCAACAAGAATAGTCCATTAATATTGCCAGTTCACCACCTCTGTTATTGTCTCTCATGAGAAAGCTAGAAGCCCCAGAACAAAAAGAAAAAATGTCCATCTCACAAGAAGTTCTGAAATTGTACATAAAAAGTTTCTCCAAGCCATTTTGTTCTCGTCCACTCATGGTAGATGCCCTATGCATGTTTGGCAGTTTTTTATTGGTTTTATCGAGGAAAGAGTGTGGAGAAAACATTATTGGTGAGAGAAACAACTCATGATTTGTCTTCTTAATTGTTTTTGTAAAGGAACTCCATGATTAGTCATATCATGAGTAGTTCACAAATTAAAGCAGATGAAGAGTGACTTGTAGCTCCACTGTTTATCCCTGTTTGTTTTTAATGTGGTAGACAAACAGTAGGGTGAAGCGCTCTCAGCCATCTGAAATTTGACCACACCCACATTTAGTTGGTGAAAAAGGAGTGGAAAAATAAAATTATAGCAACCAAAATTTTCACCTTTTACTTTACCATCCATCCGAAATTTACTGGAACTCATAGAATTCCTTTATGAAAAGTTTCTGAATTTCCAAACAAGGTGGAGTTTTTGAATGCTCATTTGCACAAAATTGTAAAGGGGCTGGAATTTCTAAATTTCCAAAGGTCATTTAAGAGTTTTTAAGTGATTGAAATTTTAAAATGCTTCGGTAGAAACAAGAACATTTGCAAATGCTAGTAAACAAGATATCACATCATCTTTAAAAATCCCCAACATCCCAAACTCCTATAAGAAATTCTAGTAAAAAAACAAGCCTAGCGTAGCATGTAAATGTACGGTAAGCATTGTAATAGGAGGAAAGATGTTGTTGGCAAAGTCTCAATGTAAGAGAAATTTATGAACTAACTAGGAAGTCTGGAATAATCACCCATGATGATGGTGTAGGTCGGAGTTTGTAGCGTAAGCTTTGGATTGAGTACCACGAGAATGCTACAAAGCCAGAGACCGATCTACATGAAGGATGGGGTTGTGTATTTGTGAAGAGGCTAGTGGAGATTTACTAGAAATCTCTCCCACTCAAATCACTCCCTATTGTCCACTGGCTTATAGATGGATGCCTAATGATTGAGCTAATTGGTGGATGGATTGGATCTTAATAATAGCCGAAAAGAAGAAGATGGGGATCCCGGATTTGTGTTTCTTCTTCCCCATTGCACCCTCCTTATATAACCATGGTGAAAAGAATCAGTGAAGAGAGGCATAATGAGGTTTTCATTGGCCTTTTCTATTCCCTCATTGAAGAAGAGGAAACGAAAGAGACGTTTTAGAGTGGGGGGCGTTTTTCCTATATGTGGTTGGGGCCAAAGTTAGCCTGACGTTGGCAGTAGGCCCCAATCCACTAAGGCTAACAGATGGATGCAGGGCTGATGCGTTTTCTCAAGTGAATATAGTGTCACATACTTGGGAGTTGGTGGATTGGCATAAGGTATGGGTTTGCTTCCCAGATCTTATGTTCGAAATCCGCCCTAACTTTGTCAGGTGTGTGTTTGTGTGGGTTTAGTGGCGCCACCCGGGGGAATAGTCTTGTTGGGTCAAAGACCTCATGGATACCCATATTATATATTAAATGAAAAGAGATTATAGTTTCTATTCCGAGTCCAATTGATTTCTTTTCCTTAGCATATTGTATTTAGTGTCACAAGCTGGTGTTGATATTTGCTATTGGAGATTTTATATTAGAGTGTAGTTCTTGGGAGTAGATGCCATGATCTGATCTAACACAAACATGTATTACAAGCATTTGGTTATAATATTCATTTTTTCATAATTAATATTTTTGTTTGGGCTGAAGAAGGCTTTGGAGGCATTATTAAAGGGAAGTCCCAGTCCTTACCTCTGTATCCAATGTTAGCTGCATAGAAGATCTTGCCAAAAAGATGAACTGGATATGGTAAAAGTACATAGTAAAAAGATGAAGATATGTTAGAGCTGGGTTGATTTTGCAGACTCCTTGAGCATGTACATGGGCTATACGTACGGAAGAAGACTTTTAAGAACTGTTTCTCTCTCCTACAAAAGTAGATTTGTAGGTTGTAAGCCTCCTTTTTTTTGTGCAAAAGATGTAGATTTATAGGTTGTAAGCTTGTTTTGTAGCCTTGGCAATATCAGTTGTAATTTGTACAGTTAATGAACTCCATTATTTCCATTTTATCAGATGACGTCTTAGAAGAGTAGTTAAATGTATTGTATTCATTACCAAAGCACACTTAGCACTAGTCACCTAGGCACTGCGTTTCGGGACCTCCCGCACTGCACCAAAAATTGCAATTAGGAACGGTTTTGAACCTTTATACAGTTTGCTTACTAATCTTTCGTTTGACTATTGTATCTGGAATGATTTTTTTTTGTTCCGTTGGTTTGCTATAAAACTTAAATATGAGACCGGATGCTTACTTTAGTCACTTGTTTTGTTGAAGGTACAATTACATGTTTGTGTTTTGCATGCTTAGAGATGCTACACTACAGAAATAATCAGGTCCTAAAATATTAGCCCAACCAGAACAATTTAGCATAATCCTCTGTCTGATCCAAATATATCAATTGATGTTAAGAACTTTGGAAAATGTGAAAACCATTTATTATGAAAAATTAAGTACAAATAAATTTGAGAATTGCATTTATTTAAACTTGAATATGTCTGAGAACCTCAATAAAATGAGTATAAGCTAGTATTTAAAGTTCACCATTGAACTACTTCGGTGACTAAATCCAGACCGTCGGTTTCATAATGGCCTCTTTTTTTTTTCATGACAATGATAACATGCCTTTAACCACCAAATCACCTACTTTTAATTTAAATCTTATACATCAATTATAGTTACATTCCTTTTCCAAATATGGAAAGAATTATTAGATATATTGAAGGCAACATTATATTAAAATCTGAATTTTTTATAAGTTACTTTTGCAAAGACTATTAAATCCAAGTATTTTTTAGTTGGAGGCGACATAAAATAGCACGTTATAATTTTCTGTGGGGCCACTTCATTTATTTATGTGACTCAAATATATTATGTAATTTATTTTTTTATTAAATATATAAATAAATTCTTTAATTATTCTATGCTAAAAGCTTTTTTTCATGCTGTTTGGCTAACCAAACAACTATATATGCTTTTGCGGTTAAAGAGCAAATACAGAAGTTGAGCTAACCAAACAACATTTTTCTTAAAAAGCTATTTTAAATTTAAAAAAGAACCAGTGACTTCCAATAAGCCGAACCAAACACCCTAAATGACATGCACAGCAAGTACAGGCAGAGGGATAACTTGCACACAGTAAGGACCTCTTTAAACAGTATAAGAGAAGGGTTTATGCAGTACTAAGTTTTTTTTGTTTGGCCATAACCTATGACAGATAAACAAAGTGGCCGGTGCTTAGATTTACATGTAAAATGAGTGCGAAGTAATCCAAGTTCAGGGGATCCAGACATTGCCCATCCAAACTTGGCCTAAGAGCTCAAGACCTTGTTTTTCTAACTTATCTATTCCGAAGCTCCAGATTGAAACATTAGTACTGTCCTTGTCCAGTAAGGTACATTAATATTAGACAGTTTGATTTGCATGCATCACCACCAAAGTTAGCTCCCCAGAGAGTGCACAGTGGACGGGTAATGAAACCATTATATGATTGATTATTTAAGAATGCATCATACTCCCAAGTACAAACATACTAAAGTGAATCATTCAGTTTCCTCATTTGTCTTCATAAATCAGGACCATTTCAGGCCTTTAGATAAAAAGGGAAGAAAGAAACCATGCCAAGGCATAGGTCCTGCATTCCTGCTTGTAATTAACAAGAACTCATTATAGATGGTGAATAGTAAACCCATCATTTGATGACACTTGCCTGGCAAAAAAATAAAGTACAGGAAAGTCAGCACAATCATTAATAACTTCGATTGATTTTCCTCACGTTTCTGATGTGCCCATGTCACTAGTTTCTTCTCTTTCCTTTGTTTTCTTTTTGTGTTAGTAGCTTGCTTTGCATGGCGGACCAGAATTTTTATTTGGGTTGTGCTAAAATTTTGATAGACTTAACACTTAAATAAAAAACTTTTGTTAGACTTTACTTAGACTTTTTTAATTACTAAATAGAACCAATATGTTTTCCTCGTAGGTCCGCCCTTGTTGCTCTGCCTTCTTCTTAGCATGAATTAGCACACGCCTTGCATGTGGCTGCATCTCTCGCACTTGACGTGGAAGCATGAAGCATCACATATGGCTCTAGAGGCTGATCACCAAAGTGATGCTCGCTGTCTATAAAGATTTTCATTTTTGGATCTAGATCTCTCCACCACTCAACCCAAAAATTAAAATTTTTTGTATTGATTCTATTTTCCTAAAAGGAAAGGTTATTTAATACTTTTTTTAATTGACTTTTAATCTTCATTTTTAACCACTTATGGTGTGAATTCTATTCAATTCCTATACATTAATGCAAAGTAGTAGGTCCTACAAGATGAAGGATAAGGAGAAAAACAAAAGAAAAATGAAGATCAAATTTACAGGCAGGATTGGCAAAGAAGGTAACAACAGTGGAAATGGTCACAGTTTTTAAGTGACCGACCAATATAGTCTCAACTCTCAAGCTTAACGAGCATTGGAATGCAATGGCGGATCCGGAATTTTCATTTGGGTGGTGCTGGCATGCTCAAGCTAAGAAATAAAATAATAAAATAAAAATCTTAAGGCCTTATTTAAGGATTTTTCCGAAGGCCTTATTTAAGGATTTTTCTGAACCTCATTGGTGCGGTCTCACCTATGTGGTTGCACTTAGGTCCGCCACTGTTGGAATGTACTCTTTGCGCATGCGTATGTAAAAGGAATAGAGATATCATTTATGTTTTAAGTAAGCCTAAATCCTGAACGGCTCTTTACGTTAGTGGTAAGGAGTGACAGTTTTTACTAAGATGTTTTGGGTTCGAACCTGGCCTCCTCCTTCTTTGCATATGTGCGAGTTTCCATCAACTCAAGCTGTGTCCCAGTATCCCTTCTCTGGGTTACCAAAAAAAAAAAAAAATTTAAACTTTTACAGCTATATACAAGAATAAGATAATGCACAATGGGCAAGGCCCCAACAATAAAAAGTGGAACCACAACAGTGACACGGATCCAAAACGAACCGAAGCTACCCCCAGCAATTTGTTCCTGTGGAAGCTAAACATAATTCAATATCAAGGAATAGCAATACTCACAAAGCATGGGTAAAGTGTTTCAAGAGACAAGAAACAATAATACAAAGTGCTATACCAGGTAGAACTTGTCAATTAGTTTCCTCCCTGTCAAGCAGGCATCTTGTAAGTATTGTTGAGTGTTGGCTAATTCATGTGGGTGGACAAAACATGGTATTTCATGTAATTTGCAATTTTTAGTTGGACCACTTCGTGTTGAAGAAGAATTCCAAAGCAGCAGGAAACAGGGAGTTTTCAGCAAACAGACTGACCGATCGATCGGACCACATGATCGATTGATCGCCCAGAAAAGGCTTTCAGTTAAAAGTCAGTCCAATCGATC
Organism: Cinnamomum chago; assembly: GCA_038049695.1. Classification (NCBI taxonomy): domain Eukaryota; kingdom Viridiplantae; phylum Streptophyta; class Magnoliopsida; order Laurales; family Lauraceae; genus Cinnamomum; species Cinnamomum chago. Next base: position 33,212,784 of record CP142453.1, read on the forward strand.
GGACCAGAAAAGGCCTCAGTTAAAAGACAGACCGATCGATCGGACAGCGGCGAGCCTCAACTATTTTTTAGCAGTACCCTTCTTATGCCTTGTTGTCCAATCCTATTCGAACCCAATCTCTCCCACACGATTCCATAAGCTTATTTAAGGGTTTATCCCCTTCAGAAACCACACAACTCTTAGATCAAAACCCTAGATTATCCTTAGAGAGATTAACTTCCTCCAGAGAGTTCTTCTGAGAGATTCATGTGCTGAAGCCTTGTTCTCTGGAGATTTCCCACTCATGTTCCAGTCAATTCGTCTTGTTTAAGGCATGGAGATTGAAGTACTAGAGAAGGTGAACGGCATGGTCGTCGGCAAGAATCACTGTGGTCCTTAGGTTGAGATCAACTGTAAAAGGGGAGTGAGTTTCTTTTGTAACCTTTGATTTTTTAGTGCTTGATCTTTCTGGACTGGTGCTAGGTCCCGTGGTTTTTTCCCCACTCAGGGTTTTCCACGTAAAAAATACTTGTGTCCATCTTCTTGGTTGCTTGCTTGATTAACTTAGGTTTTTGTTTCCGTATTCGTATCTGTGCTGGGATTTATTTTATTTTTCTGTTAGGGTTTTTGTTTATCAACCCTCCAGGGATTTTCACTTGGTATCAAAGCCAGTTCACACTAACTTGTTGTGTGAAATCTTCACAGATTTCTGATATGGATATTATTAGAGATGGATCTTCTATTTCCAAACCCCCTCTCTTGGATGGATCGAACTACCATTATTGGAAAGTTCGTATGACTGCTTTCCTTCAATCCATAGATGTGGATGTCTGGAACTGTGTGGAATTTGGTTACACCAAGCCTACTGTCACCACTGATGGCAACAAGATCATTGAAAAACTCATGCCTCAATGGACCAAGGAGGATAAACAAGCCTTCAATTTTAATAGTAGAGCCTTAAATGCCATTTTTAATGGTGTTTCTCCTTCTGAATTTCGTCAGATATCTATTTGCAAAACTGCTAAGGAAGCATGAGATATATTAGAAACTGTTCATGAAGGTACTCTCAAAGTTAAGCAAGCCAAACTTCAGAATTTGGCTACTGCGTTTGAAAATCTGAAAATGGATGAAAATGAAGTTTTTGATGATTTCAATGATAAATTGTCTGCTATTGTGAATTCTACTTTCTACTTGGGTGAAGTCATTCCTGAACACAAAATTGTTAAAAGGATTCTATGATCTCTTCCTGAGAGATTTGACCCAAAAGTAATAGCAATTGAGGAGTCTAGCAATTTGGATTTAATCAAAGTTGATCAGTTAGTTGGCAACATGCAAACCTTTGAAGTCAATCTCAAAAAAACAAAGAAAGCTAAAGGAATGGCTTTGAAGTCTCATCTGGAGCATGATAATGACTCTGAACAAGAGACTGAAGACCCGGACATTGATGCTCTCTTTGTTAAAAAGTTTAAATTTTTTTTGAAAAATGACAAGAAGGATTTTAAAAAGAATTTTAAAAATACTTCACAAAAAGGACAAAATAAGCCTTCTTTGTTTAAATCCAATGCTGGTCAAAATCTTGAGAAAAATGTGTCCAAAATTCCCCCCAAGGATACTCACTGTTATGAATGCAAAGGTTTTGGTCACTATGCTTCTCAATGTGTCAATAGAACTTTCCGATCTCAAGGAAAGGTTTTGAATGTCACGTGGGATGATGATTCAGATCAAGATTGCAATGACACTGAACCCGAATCATCATCACCTGAACATGGAAAGTTTATGGCTTTTATGACAAGATCTAATGATTCCTTTTTGCAGGCAGGTGTGGAAAAATCAGATGAAAATGTTTCAGAGGATCTTAATTCTTTGTCAGATAATGAACAGGATTTAGTTGAAGCATATCAGAGTCTCCTAAAACACTCTAGGAGGATGACACAATTGAATGATATTCTAAAAGGGAAATGGAAGGCTGCTGAAAAAGAAAATCTTGTTATTAAAACTGAATTCAATGAAGCCCTAGGTAAAGTATCTCAACTTGAATCACAGCGTACCATTCTATCTGACAAGTTGATTTCTGTAGGGAATGAAGTGATTTACTACATGAGCACTCTATTCAAGCTGAGAAAGAAATACTAAGCCTAAATAAAGAACTGGATTCCTGCAAAGCAGAAAATGCTAGCATCTCGGACAAGCTCAAGATGACTACTGCTGAATAGGTCTCTACCAAAGTTGATCTTCATCGGATGAACACAGGGTCAAAGAAACTTGATGAAATTTTGGGTGCGCAAATCATATCTAGCAGCAAACATGGCCTTGGATTTGACTATGGTGCATCATCCTCCAATAACCCAGGTAAATTTGTTCAGGGTAATACACTGTTTGCTATTGAACTTACTGTTTCTCAACCAAAACATGTGAACTCCAATCTCAAGAATTACATGCCTCAACGTAAATATGTTTCTACTTGTCACTTTTGCGGAATCATTGGACACATCAGGCCCCTTGCAACAAATTGCGTAAGAAACTTCGCAATGAGAGAAGGAAGATCAATTTGATTCCTTATAATGTCAAACAAAAATCCATTTGGATACATAAATCTGACCTTTGTTGCAATGTGGTTCTCACTGCTCTTAAGGCACAAAGTTCACATGTTTGGTACTTAGACAGTGGGTGCTCTAGACATATGTCAGGGGATAAGTCTCTTTTCGCATCACTTGAAAGTCATCATGGTGGTAATATTCAATTTGAAGACGGAAGCAAATCAAAAGTTATTGGTAAAGGATCTGTCAACATACCAGGTATGTCAACTATCAATAATGTCTTTCTGGTTGATGGACTTAAGGCAAACTTGCTAAGTATCAGTCAATTCTGTGAGTCTGGTAATGAGGTTCATTTTTCTCTAAATACTTGCTCTATTGTCGACAGTCATGGAAAACATGTTCTTTCTAGTAAAAAGAATTCCGATAATTGTTATGTGGTTGTCAATGAAAATGTCTTGAACTGTAATTCTGCTACTGTTAATACGGTTGACCTTTGGCATCAAAGGCTAGGTCACATTAACCATTTTAATTTGGAAAAACTCTCTAAGCAAGAATTGGTTCGAGGACTCCCCAAACTTCAAAAACCTCATAACCACGTGTGTGGCCCTTGCCAATTGGGGAAACAAATTAGAGCACCACATAAGAAATTGGATATGCTTACTACCAAGAGACCACTAAAGTGACTTCATATGGATCTTATGGGTCCTTCAAAATCTGAAAGTATTGGTGGCAAAAAGTACATTTTTCTTACTGTTGATGATTTCTCTAGGTTTACTTGGGTTCGCTTTCTTAGAGATAAATCTGAAACCTTTGATGTGTTCCATTGCTTATGGCTTCAACTTCTTACAGATAAGGGAGAACAGTTTGGTGGAATTGCAAGAATTAGATCTGATCACGGCACTGAGTTTCAAAACTCCTCTTTTAACTCTTTCTACACTGAAAATGGAATTAAACATGAGTTCTTTGCCCCAAAAACTCCACAACAAAATGGAGTGGTTGAAAGAAAAAATCGGGTTGTACAAGAAATGGCTCGAGTCATGATCCATAGTAAGAACGTGCCACAAAGGTTTTGGGCAGAGGCAGTAAACACTGCTATTTACGTGATCAATCGAGTCTATATCAGGGCAGGAACAAAGAATACTCCCTATGAACTATGGACTGGTCGAAAACCTACAGTTAAATACTTCAAAACTTTTGGGAGTAAGTATTATATCTTGAAAGATAGAGAACATCTTGGGAAATTTGACTCCCGAAGTGATGAAGGGATTTTTCTTGGGTATTTGTTAAATAGCAAGGCCTACAGGGTGTTTCATTTACGTACTTCAACGGTCATGGAATCTATCAATGTCATTATAGATGATGCTGGACCTTCTTATTTTTCTGATGAAGAAAATGAATTTCCACTAACTCTTCATTCCTCTCCGCAGGTTGAGCAAGATGGGAAGCAACATACGGAACGACAAGATCCAGTCACATCGGATCAAGAAGCTGTTAGTCCTGACACATAATCAGAATCTGAAAGTGAAGAGTCTGGATTGAAAGTGAAAGGTTCTGCTCAACGATCATCAAGTCATCAACCCTCTCCAAGCAAGGAAGTACATCCTAGATCACAAAAAGGTCAGGTAATAAGAGATTATTCTCTTGACAAAGTCATTGGTGATATTCATGCTCCTTTAAAAACTCGTCAGTAAGTCCAAAGTGAGGTAAATTTCTTGTGTTATATTTCCTCTCTTGAACCCAAAAACATAAATGAAGCGCTTATTGACGACTCCTGGATTAATGCCATGCATGAGGAGTTAGGTCAATTTGAGCGTAACAATGTTTGGAAACTAGTTCCACGGCCCAAAAATACACATGTCATCGGAACAAAATTGGTCTTTAAAAATAAAACTGATGAATTTGGACAAGTTATTAGAAACAAAGCTAGACTAGTTGCCCAGGGCTACACACAGGTGGAGGGAATAGATTTTGATGAAACATTTGCTCCGGTTGCTCGTCTTGAGTCCATTCGCATTTTATTGGTAGTAGCTTGTTCCTTGAAAATTTAGTTATATCAGATGGACGTCAAGAGTGCCTTCTTGAATGGATTTTTAAATGAGGAAGTGTATGTAGAACAACCGAAAGGTTTCCAAGACCCTCATAGCCCTGATCATGTGTTCAAATTGAACAAAGCTTTGTATGGTTTGAAATAGGCTCCTCGAGCATGGTATGAGAGACTGACTACCTTCCTGCTAGAAAACTCTTTTATACGGGGCAACGTGGATAAAACACTATTCATCAAGAGAGATAGAAACAATATCCTCATTGCTCAAGTTTATGTGGATGATATTGTGTTCGGATCCACATTTGAAAGTTTAGCTACCTCCTTTGCCACATGTATGTCAAAAGAATTTGAGATGAGCATGGTTGGAGAATTATCCTTTTTCTTAGGTCTGCAAATCAAACAATGCGAGAATGGGATATTTCTTTCTCAATCAAAATATGCTCAAAATATTTTGAAGAAATTTGGGACGAGCTCAGCCAAGCAATCCAGTACTCCTATGAGCACCACAGTTAAGTTGAGTTTAGATTCTTCCAGGAAAGATTTTGATGAAAGAATGTATCGAAGTATGATAGGAAGCTTGTTGTACTTGACTGCTAGTCGACCAGACATCTCCTTTAGTGTTTGTGTTTGTGCTAGATATCACTCAATAACTAAGGAATCACATGTCCAAGCTGTGAAGAGGATTTTAAAATACGTTAGTGGCACCACTGATTTTGGAATATGGTTTTCAAGAGATACCAACATGAATGTTGTAGGTTACTCAAATGCTGACTGGGCAGGTTGTGTAGATGATCGGAAAAGCACTTCAGGTGGTTGTTTTCTTATTGGAAACAATTTGGTTGCATGGCACAACAAGAAACAAACTTCCATCTCCCTATCCACAGCTGAGTCAGAATACATTGCGGCTGAAAGCTGTTTCACACAATTGCTATGGATGAAACAAATGCTATCTGATTATGGCATTACACAAACCACAATGGTTGTTTATTGTGATAATAAGAGTGCCATTGACATCTCTAAAAACCCGGTACAACATTCCATAACCAAACATAGACATAAGGCATCATTTTATTAGAGATTTGGTTGAAGAGAAGATCATCAGCTTGGAGCATATCCCTACGGAAAATCAACTAGATGATATTCTTACAAAACCCTTGGACCCAACTCGGTTTGATTCCCTTCGTAAGTCTCTTGGTATTTGCTCACACCCTTAATGTCTTTCCCTATCATTCATTGGTCTTGAGTGTCTTCCCTATTTTGTGATTCATTGAATTTTTTGCCAAGTTTGAGATTTTTTTTTTGCACTAACACATCCTCATAATTTGATGGTTTTGGTTTGATTGCATATAATCTGTACTCTTCTCTCCTGGCTTAAAAAAAATTGTACCGGAGGATCAGGACTACCTACGAGTATGTGTGATAGCTACTACATGATTGAAAAGTTTCATTAGAGAAGGCTACCATATTCATTAGTGTGAAAGTCACCTATGATGGATCGTATTTGGGTTATTTAAATTTAAAAAAAGGAGCCAAATGGAGTTGAGTCTGTTGTGTGTGATTCTATCATTTATCCTAGAACAGACTAATTTTCAAGATTTTCACTCACACTTCCACTCTTACGCTTGGTAAAAGTTTTAGTGTTTGATCATAAAGGAGTCACTTTGATCATAAGAGTTTGTTTTCAGTTGGTAAATTTGTCTCTCTGGCTCGTTTCACATTGTTGGCCCAGGTCCGATCGATCGGACCACGTCTCAGATCGTTTTAAAAACAGTTCAGCCTGTCTTTCTCTTTCTTTCATCTTCTTTCCTTTGTTAGCCCTAGAACCGAACTTCTCCTTCTCACTCAAGGGTTTTCCACTGGGATAGTTTGCTCTCTCTGAGGTATCTCTTCTCCTTCTCTCTTTCTTTCATTCTATTTTCATTCATTTGCTTGTCTTTGGTTTTGGTAGATGTATTGGGTGATTGGATTTCGTTGATTTCTTTGTGGATGTTTGTGATGAAACTTGTGGTGCTACTGTATTTCTAGCCTCTTTGTTGAATGTACATAGTTGGGACTGAACTATTCATGTTGTTCATCCATTTTGGATGTCCCATTTCTAAGATGAAGGTTGGATATGTTTATTTGTGTAATGCACCCCATGTGTTTGATTTTTTGCCTCAACGAAGAGATGGCTCCAAAAGTTTCACAACCTCGCAAGAAAACTTGTCATCGTGGTAGCTCCTCCTCTGCCCCTATTTTTTACTGCGATAGATTTCAAAGTTTAGTGAAAGAAAATTCTTTTATGAATGTATTCTCAAAGAAGCAAGTTCTTGTCGAACGCCCAGTACGCCTGGCAAAGATAGAAATTGATTTCAGTGTGTGGCTACGTGAAAGGGAATGAGATTCCCTCTATGTCTTTGACCCCACAGCATATGGGTCATTGGTGCAGGAATTCTACATTAATATTCATGACATTGGCCAAGAATCATTCAAATCATTTGTTCGTGGGATAGTGATTGAAATCAATCCAAATTTCATAGGGCAATTCCTTTAAATTGATAGGAGTCTAGATGTAGTCTATCCGACTCCTGAGCCCGATTCTGATGATATGGAAGATCCCGTTGATACTACTGATTGGGATGATGTGATCACCACTCTTACTGGTGGCCGTAAGCGTGCATGGCCAAGGGGCATCTTGAAGCAGAAACTCCTTACTCCTTATCGGATGTTGAATCTTTTCGTATGCTATAACCTTGAGCCTAAGGGGAGAACATCAGAAGTGATAATGGAGACTGGCTATCTTTTGTATGTGATTGGGACAGGGCGGCCTATTGACATTCCTCTTACCATTTATAGGCACATGGTCGCTGCTTCTCTCGGTGCTTCAACTACGTCTCTACCATATGGAGCCTTTATCACTAGGATACTTTTCTCTAGAGGAGTAGCTGTTGGGCCACATGATTCATTTGTGAAGGGGAGAGGCTCCATTACCTACCGCACCGTTAGTCTATCGTCTGCTCATGTTGATGATAGTGGTGATGAAGCTCCAGCTCCGGGAGAAGAAGCTGATGCCGTTCCTCCTCCGTTTGATTCGCAGTTTGCGTCTGCTGTGCCTGCCTATCTTCAAGACTTTGAAAATCGCCTCTTTGATCAGTCTACACTGATTGAGTTACTTGAGCATCGCATGGAGTCACAATTTCAGGATGTCTTTACGCAGATGAGGCAACTATAGCTTGGCAGCAACCGGATTGAGGAGAAGCTGGACTCTCTCCTTCATCGATTCCCTCCTCCTCCTCAGTAGACCTAAGCAACTATCCTTTTGTCCCCACCTCAAACTTTTATGCTATGTGTTTTTGCTGTTATGTTCTCTTCATTATGCTCTTACTGTTACTCTTTTTTACCTTGTCAATTTATGGAAAAAAGGGGGAGATCAGTTAGTTAGTTCAGTTTAGTTGTTTTTCTGAGATTATACTGTCTTTATATATATGTGCGCTTAATTTTCATACCATTTGATCTTTGATCATGATCTTTTGTCAAAGATTGTCGGTGACAGGTACTGCAGGTACCAGCAATGGATGATGGTTTTTGCTTAGGTATAGTTTTTTTTTGGATAGTTTCTGGGTAAAACCAATGTATGAGATGTTTTGTCCATGAATTGCCAAAGGGGGAGATTGTAAGTATTGTTGAGTGTTGGCTAATTCATGTGGGTGGACAAAACATGGTATTTCATGTAATTTGCAATTTTTAGTTGGACCACTTCATGTTGAGGAAGAATTCCAAAGTAGTAGGAAACAGGGAGTTTTCAGCAAACAGATTGATCGATCGATCGGACCACATGAATTGTTGAGGTCAACGTCCACCCTCGCTCCTGAGTGGTCATAATTGTGGTCGAGCCCTTGCCCTCACCATAAAACTATTGTTGTGCCGTTTCCTATCACCAATTGGTTTTTAGATAAGTGGTAGCTCAATAGGGTGTAAGATCCTACACATCTTTTTTTTTTGCTATGGGAGCAGGAGTTGTTGTGGAATCCCAGACATCTTTTGCATTAAGCACAATGCACATATCTAGCTACATATTCAGCATAGGGTGTGTGAGTTGGTTTATTCTTGGCTTGAATGACAGTAGAAATTTGAGTGCCAATCTTCCATGTATCTAAGGAAGAAAAATGTGTCGTTAACATATTGTTTTTCAGTGGTAGTTCAGGAAATAAATTGAGGTTGACTACATTGTTAAGACACATGCAAGCATCTACCGATGCCTGGTCCTTGTACATATGGCACGCACAAACAAGATCCATTCCAATCACCTTGAAGGCCCTACTTCAGATGTGCCAAAGCCCAAAATCATGATTTGACAATCTTAACCATTCGATGGAGTTTTTTGTTACACCCCAACCTGAGTTAATCAAGCTTAACTCTAATTAATCAAGATTGATGCATGTTAAGCATGATTAATCAACTTAATAATGATTAATAACTAAATGGATCAAATTAGTCTTGAATAGATGAATTAAACATAATGAACAAGTTTGGAAGAGATTGATTTACTCAAGTTAAATTTAGACTCAACTTGATGGAATTAAGGACTATTCCGTAAATACGGATTTGTGCGTATTTCGTCGAATGCGGTGAAATTTGATACCATCGTGTGCATTTCGACAAGTACGTCAACTTTCATAATACACACGTTTTCGTTTGAATTGAAATGAGTCAAATGGGTCTTAGTTTGACTCAAATTGTAAATGGGTAGAGATTATAAGGTTCATATGCAAAATGCATCTGATAGGTGTCAATAAACTAATCTGCATGTCATTAGGTGTTTCATTCCTGTGATGGTTCATTCCAGCAACATTGAAACAGGGAGAAAAATAGCTAAGGTCTTCTTCTTCATTTCTTTGCTATCAAGAGTAAGAAAGGAGATTGTTCAAGTGATTTTGAAAAGGAAACATTGATCTTCATCTCTTCCCCATTGTCTTCTTTCCTAAGTTGATTGATTTATGCTTGGAGGTTGGTGATTTTGATTTCAAAACTCAAGGAACAAGTGGTTTTTGTGTTAACTCACAGCAAAAGGCAAGTATAAACAGATATTCTTGTTTGTATGTTATTTGATATGGTTTTTATGGAGTTTTGTTGTAGTTTTGATTTTATCATATTCTTAGGGTTTGATTGATGGTATGGCTTGATTAGTTGGATTAGTGTTTGGAGAAGGTATAGATGAATGAATGATGAATGAGAAGGGGACAGGAGGTCCCAATTTTGTGCAGGTATTGAATGAAATGGAGAAATGGAGATCGATTACAGGATTCTGCAACTGGTTCGTTGCAGGTCCGATCGATCGGACTGTCATCCGATCGATCGGACAATCACTTAACTGTGACAAAATTCGGGTCCAGTGAAAATTGGTCCTCTTTGTTAGAATCACACAATCACTGAGAGGGGGGTTGAATCAGTGATGTCTCAATACCTATAATTAAATACCAGTAAGTCCAAATAATCACAGCAATAAAACAATAGGCAAGCAACCATAGGAACACAAGGTTTTTAACGTGGTTCACCCAAAGGCTACGTCCACGGTGCAACGACTACCCGGACACCAATCCGAGGCTGGTCTTAGAATGTATTGCACTAATTAATTCTGAAGCTTCAACTTCAAGGAGCACCCACCCCTGATTCAGATAGCACCCACTATCTGGGAAGCAACAACTCCCTTTACAATTCGTCTGCACCAACAGACGGGATCGCCAAACCCCAATACCAAGCACCCACTTGATGTTTTACAATGATTAGAGAAGAACCCTTTACAGAAATTCCTTTCTACAATCTCTCACTCTCAATCCCATACATTTAGATTTTTAATAACTATGAATTGAGAGACACTTATCTAAAAGAACTGCCGATGAAGAACCATCTTCTTGATGCAGAGTTTCTTCTTGACTCGCTGTAGAAGAATCACAGCAGTATCTCCTTGCAAGCTCCTCTTGATGATCTCCTCACTTATTTGCTAAGAGAGATACTTCCCATCATTCTTTCACGAAACTTATTATCTCTTAAATAAGATTAGGTTTACTAAGAAACAGATTACCATCAATAAGAGAAGAGAATCGTTCAGATCCTAAAATTCTCCGCCCAGCCGCTCGAGCGCACCTACACGTGCTCGAGCGCGCGAGTCTGCTGTCTCGACCTTCGCGAATTCTGGTTGGGCACGCTCGAGCACACTTACACGCGCTTGAGCGTGCGAGACTGCTGTCTGGAAATTGCACGAGTTCTGGCTGTGCGCGCTCGAGAACACTTACACGAGCTCGAGCGCGCGAGACTACTGTCTGGAAATTGCACGAGTTCTGGCTGTGCGCGCTCGAGCACACTTACACGCGCTCGAGCGCGCGAGACTGCTGTCTGGAAATTGTAAAATCTTGCTCTAGCGCGTGAAACCTCTGTCTTCATGGCCTCTGTCTTGTTTGCAATGTTTGTGACAATGTGTTGACAATAATTCCAATAATTCCAACACATAATCATGCTTAACACTTCATCAATTTTCTCAAAGCATCTCAAATTCCAACAATCTCCCCCTTTGGAATTGTTGGCAACACTTGGAACATGCTGACCTTCGCGACGCTTGCAAGTTTCTGCTTCTGAAGTGTCTTCATAACAGACCTTTCTTCAATAATCCTTCCTTCAATAATCCATACCACAGTCTCCCCCTGTCTTTATGCAAATGACTCTCTTCTTTTCAATGGGCAATGGGATCTCTTCTTTTTAATGAGAACCAGCATGAGCATGTGTAAATGCTCTCCCCCTTTGACAACAAATCCAAAGGGACTGTTTTAAAGGAGCAAAAAAAATATATGAGAATTTGCTCCCCCTTGCTAGAAGGTCTTCTAATTCTTGGGAGAGTGAGTAACTCCCAGTTTCTTACGAAGATACTCGAAGACTTCCTTTGGTAGAGGCTTTGTGAAGATATCAGCCACTTGTTCAGTGGTTGGAACATATTCCAATTTTACCTCACCGTCAGCAACCTTTTCTTTAAGAAAGTGATAACGTATGGCAACGTGCTTTGTGCGGGAGTGCTGGACAGGGTTCTTGGAGATATGAATAGCACTTGTGTTGTCGCATAAGATTGGCGTAGGATCTTTCGTCTGAACACCAAGATCTGAGAGCATTTGACGCATCCACAGGACTTGGGTACAATAAGTTGCTGCTGCTATGTACTCTGCTTTCGCTGTAGAAAGAGATACTGAATCCTGCTTTTTACTGTGCCAAGCCACCAAGTTTTCACCGAGGAAGAATGCACCTCCGCTTGTGCTTTTGCGGTCATCTACACATCCTGCCCAATCGGCGTCAGAATATGCAACAAGAATGAAGGATTTACTTTTGGGATACCATATACCAAGTTCCATACTACCCTTAAGATATCGAAATATCCTCTTCACAGCTGTAAGGTGCGCCTCCGTTGGTGATGCCTAAAATCTCGCCACCATACATACAGCCTGCAGAATGTCCGGTCTTGTAGCCGTCAAATAGAGCAAACTTCCTACCATTGATCGATAAGTTGAGTGATCAATTGATGGAGCCTTGTCATCTTTGCTTAGCTTTGTGTTCGTAGACATAGGTGTGCTTACCGGTTTGCTGTCCTCCATAGTGAAATGCTTCTACATTTCCTTGATATATTTCACTTGAGATATAAAGATACCATGCTTCAGCTGTTGTACTTGCAGACCAAGAAAGAACTTCAGCTCTCCAAGTATTGACATCTCAAATTCATTCTTCATCTCTTCAGCAAAATTTCTGCACAATTCCTCGTCATTACCGCCAAAGATTATGTCATCGACATAAACTATGACAACTAGTTGGTTACCTTGTTCTGTTTTGACATAGAGATTGCTATCAACCAGTCCTTTGCCGAAACCAATCTTGCGAAGATAGTTGTCCAGCTGTGCATACCAGGCCCTCGGTGCTTGTTTAAGTCCATAAAGAGCCTTGTTCAACTTGCACACCAGGTTTGAGCTGTTGCTAATGAGAAAACCGTCCGGTTGCTCAATGTAAACCTCTTCCTCAAGTAGCCCATTCAAGAAGGCCGACTTCACATCCATTTGAAAGACTTTGAACTCTTTGTATGCAGCCAATGCAAGAAACATACGAATAGCTTCTAGACGAGCCACCGGTGCAAAAGTCTCTTCAAAATCTATGCCTTCAATTTGAGCATAGCCTTTACAAACTAACCTTGCTTTGTTTCTCACAACTTGACCATCTTCATTCAGCTTATTTCTAAAGACCCATTTAGTACCTATGACATTCTTATCAATAGGTCTAGGGACTAAATTCCAAGTGGAGTTCTTCTCTATTTGCTCTAATTCCTCATGCATAGCCTTTAACCAATTTTCGTCAAGGCTTGTTTCAGCTACTGTCTTGGGTTCTATCATTGATACTAGTGAAAAAGTGTTCGCCACACTATGTCTAGTTTGAACACCAGCCTTAGGATTTTCAATTATTTGGTCCTTAGGGTGTTGTTTGACCCAAGTGTTGTGCTTTCTAAGAGTAGCATTTTCGGAGTCATCCTTTGATTTCTCAGAATCATTAGGTTCAGCCATTTCATCATCGATCTCGCTCAAGTCCTCATAAACTGGACTGTCATTATGAGTAGCATTCATTGGTTCATAATTTTCATCGACTCTAATATCAATACTCTCTATGATTTTTATGGTCCTTTTGTTAAGACACCTATATGCCTTACTAGTGGAGGAGTAACCCAAAAATATACCTTCATCAGCCCTTTCTTCAAATTTTCCCGGATTTTGTTCAAGTCGCTTGATGAAGCACTTGCTGCCGAATATCTTGAAGTGCTTGACTGAAGCTGCCCTTCCAAACCATAGCTCATATGGCGTCTTGTCTCCAAATCGCCTGATCATGCAGCGATTTTGTATATACACAGTTGTATGGACTGCTTCCTTCCAATATATGTCAGCCAGTTTGCTCTCAACCAGCATAGTGCGTGCCATTTCCTGCACGGTGCGGTTCTTGCGTTCAACGACTCCATTCTGCTGTGGAGTTCTAGGGGCTGAGTATTGTCATTGAATACCATGATTCTCGCAGAACTTGGTGAATTCTTCAGATGTGAATTCGCCTCCATGGTCAGACCTTAACGTCTTGATCTTCTTCCCTAGCATGTTTTCAACCTGTGCTTTAAACACTTTGAACCGATCAAGTGCTTGATGTTTATGTTTTAAAAATAAAATCCATGTCATTCTAGTATAGTCATCAATGCATAACATGAAATACTTATCTCCATTGGTGCTTTGAGTCCCCATTGGTCCACATAGATCTGTGTGGACAAGCTCTAAGGGTTTGCTTGAGTAATGCTCCTTTGTTTTGAACACAACTCAAGTTTGCTTACCCTTTTGACACGAGTCACAAATTGTGTTAGAGGGCTTGCTAATTTCTGGAATTCCTCTAACTGCTTTTGTAGAACATAACTTGAACATGCTGTTGAAGTTGATATGACCCAAATGCTTGTGCCATAACCAGCTCTCTTTCGCTTGGCTCATCAAGCAAGTTCTCTATGACCCATCAGACAAGGTGTAGAGATTACCTGTTGTTCTTGACCCTGTAGCCAGTGTTTTGCCATTGCTACAATTCTTGATTGCGAACCCATTCTTCGTGAAGATTACCTCATGACCTTTGTCACAAAATCTGACTTACGCTTAACAGGTTGTGTCTAAGTCCAAACACATACAACACTTCTTCAGAACTGATCTTGCCTTCTTTCAGCTGAACAACGCCTTTGCCACAGATTTTGGCGCCGTCGTTGTTGCCGAATTTTACAGAGCCACCCTCAAACTGTTGTAGCTTTGTGAACTTGGCTTTGTCACCGGTCATATGACTTGAACAACCACTGTCAAAGATCCATGGTGCAGCCTTCTTTTGAGCATTGAAAGCGGTTTGCACAATGAGGGATTCCTTGACTTTTGCAGCAGTTTTCTTTATTCTCCAAACCTTGATAGGTTTGTTCTCCTCTTCAACAGTGACCATGAAGAGTGCTTCGTTCGACTCAGCTGAGTCGTCATCGTCTGAACTTTCAGACGCTTCGTTGGTGTAATGGCTGATGAAGCTTTTAGTCTTTCCTGTTTTGCTGAACCTCTGCTTTCTCTGACTCTTATCAGCAGAAGAGTCTTCTTCATCATTGTCCTTGAACGGACACTTCGCAGCAAAGTGGCCAACACCGCCACAATTGAAGCACTTGAAAGGTAACTTCCCCTTGTACTTTCCGTTGCTGCCTTTCTTCAATCTTCTGATGAATTGAGCCTCAAGCTCATCATCAGAATCATCACCTAGATCAGCATCGTTTACCTTCTTTATTACCTTGAAGGTCGTCTCTCTGTCAGATGAAGATGTCTTGCCTATGCGCATCTCATAGGCAGTCAACGAACCATGAAGCTCATCCATGGAGAAAACATTCAAGTCTTTTGCTTCTTCTATCGCGGACACTTTGGAGTTAAACCGGGGCTGAAGAGATCTAAGTACCTTTTTGATAATAACTGGCTCCTTGATCATAGGGCTAGAGTCAGGCCTATCCTTGCCCACATTCCCATATGGAACAAATAAAAATATGAATCAAGTTTAAGATCTAACACATAGGAGGCAAGGAGTAGAAAACTCAAACTACTAGAGGATCATAGTAAGGTTACTTGCCTCGATTAGCGGTAGATGATGGATTTAACCTGGGCCAACTTGAATGCTCTGGTGACTCGGTTTGCATCCCTGTTAATGAACGGTCACAATTGAATTAGCGATGGGGGTTTGAAGACTGGATTCACGCACCAATTGTTTGACTTGGGTCAGGCTTGAATATGGGTCATGTGTGATGAGCTAATACATATTTACTTTGGGTTTGGGTTACTAAGTAGTGCAAGTGGACCCTTTATCGGGTTTATGCATGCTTATGAGCCAAGAGGATTGGGCTTGGAACAATGGGCTGTGTATTAGGATAGTGAGTGTGCCCAAAGTGTTGGGTCAAGAACTTGGGCCTACTTATCATGAGCGAAGTAATACTCAGTTTGACAATATCTCCTTTGGACCAGGACCACAGGTTGAGTGAACCAAGGTACAAATGAGTTAAAGTATGGGTAGAGGCATTATAATATTAGGCCCAACTCATTTAGATAATGCAAGTGGACCTCAGAATTTAAATTGAATTCATCATGCATGTCAAATGGTCCGAGTATAATGGCCCTCATATCTCAATTGAGTTGGACTAATTTATGATGATAGAGCAATATGTAATCAGGATCATAGGTGAGATCAAAGGTTAAGATGGCCTGGGTTTCTTGCAAGGTGGCCACTGATGTTCATTTGGTAGAGAGAAAGAGTGAGGAAAAGATGAGCAGGTTGAGTTCATCAGGGTAGGTTGGGCATAGGTTCATTTCCATATGTTTGACTAGATGAGTTTTGGGTTGAATTATATGATCAGTTGAACTATATGATGTCAGTGTAAGGCTTTAACTGATGGGTAAGACTACTGGGTGTGCAAGTCAGACTGGGTTGGACCTAGGTTATGAGAGACAGGTCTATCCTAGTAGATATGACATGGCTGAATGATGATGGGCGGCTTAGATTGGTTAGTGGTGTTTGATAGAGAGATAATAAGGAACAAAGATATAGAGAAATCTTGGCAAGATGGGTTTGGATCAGGTGATGTGCATAGAGTTGCAGGAGGTTGATTTTTAATTCTGAAAAGTGGAAACGAAGGTGAAAATGAGGGGTTTGGGGTGGGTCATGTGCGGTGCATTGCTAAGAATTTTGTTAATGCTCTGTTTGT
This sequence comes from Cinnamomum chago, assembly GCA_038049695.1. Lineage (NCBI taxonomy): Eukaryota > Viridiplantae > Streptophyta > Magnoliopsida > Laurales > Lauraceae > Cinnamomum > Cinnamomum chago. The sequence goes on from CP142453.1 coordinate 33,229,132, forward strand.
TTAGAGGGATGGCAGAAATAAAGCTCAGCTTGGATGAAAAATGATAATCATAATGGGTCCAGATTCGTTGGGTTTGTTTATGAGATGGAGGGATGATTCAATGGTAATGAGAATGGCTTGCTTGGTAGTTGAGAAAGAAAAAGATGATGCTGGTTGTTTGCCGGAATTGAGAAGTATGAAATGGTTTAGCAGGTGGATCCTACATAGAGAGTGAAGAGAGGCGAGTTCTGTATGAATATTTGGTTGATTGGAATGAAGAGTAGCACACTAGGTTCATGGAATGGGTTGGCTGTATTTGTTTGGAAGTATGGTCTGGCCTGAAAGTGGGCACGACAATGGCGTTAGTGTGTGGGGCCCATTTCTTGAACCTGTTCCTCTTGGTCTCGGCAAGGGTGCGCTCGGATATGCTGACGTGTGGGAGCCATTTCTCTTGATCTCGGCTACGATCCGATCCATATCGGTCTCGGCACTACGTGCTGGTCTCGGCCAAACAGAATTCAGTTCGGCCGTGCATACCGTTCAGTCTCGGCAATGCAAGCTCGGCAATGCAGTATTGCGCTTGCAGCTAACAGCCACGGCCCTGTCGTGGCAAGGCCCAAGGAAGGGATCTGATGGGACTTCAGCCACCACCAGATCAGGGCAAGATCAGGCCCAATGTGACTGGCATTAAATGCATTGTGGGCTGATCGGACCCACATTAAATGCAGTGTGGGCTGATCGGACCCACATTAAATGCAAAGAGGGCTATGATGGACCTTCATTAATGACTTTGTGGGCTGATGTGACCCAGGTCACATCACCAAGCCCACTGGCACTCACCCAAAACTGTTCCATATATAAGGCACGAGCCAAAGGGAGCAGGGGGTAAGCACTCTCACATAGACACTCAGTCTTTCTCCTTCTTCTTCTTCTTCTCCGATCCATTGCTGACTTAAGCATCGGAGAGCCCTGCGCTGCCCATAGCCAGGGTCCTCTGACCTTTGTCTTTCTCCTCTTTCAGGTTCATACCGTCGCAGTTATCTCCTCCATGCATTGAGTAAGTCCTAAGAGGCATCCTGATCTTGTGAGTATTATTATTTCTGCACTTACAATTGGCGCCGTCTGTGGGAAAGATTTCTATAATCTTTCCTATTCCTATTCCTAAACACCATGACGAGGAGAGCTGCGAAAGATGGAGAAACTTCCAAGACAAAGCATGCAAGGCCGCCCCCTGCCAACTAGAGGGCTGGGAAGCAACCAGTCACAGAGGACGATGCTGAACGTGCTCTCATCCGGATCAACGTTCAGGAGCGTGACCTCCGCTCGGAGTCCTCTCCCAGGAAGGGAGACACCCAGCAGCCTACAGGTCTCCTGACGGGGGGAGACCAGCGGGATAAGTCCCTAGTGGTCGACGGACCACGTCCTTCCGGTCAGGCGGAGGACGTCGAGGACGTTGAGGATGAAGACTATAATCCTGACGACGACTTGGATTCCACCCTTCTGACGGTTAAAGCACAGAACGAGGCCCTCAAGGAAAAGGATGCTCTGATCTGGCAGCTCCAGCAGCAGTTGGAAAGAGCTACTAGTTCGGCAAGGCAGCAGCAACGGACTCGTCAGGAGCAGTCCCAGCAGCAGCGATCTCGGCAGCAGCAGCGATCGCCACAACACGAGAGGGGAGTTACTCGTGTCACGCGCATCTCTTCCTCAAAGGAGGACCTGAGGGACCACTTGAACAGGAAAAGGGACGACCGAACCCGAGATGAAGGCTCAAGCACTAGCCGTAGCTACTCGAGGAAGGCGTCCGAGACCATTCCGGAGGGTATGTATCATAATCCGGAATGGCTGGACGCGCACATAAGGGAAACGGTCCAGCGCAACCTGGAAGTAGCCGGCTTCGGCCGAGACCAAAAGAATGCTTGCTGCGACCCCGTTGATCTCGACGCGTCTCCTTTCTCCCAAGACATCAGGAGGTACCCCTTACCGAAGAAGTTCACCGTACCAAGATTCGTCACCTATGATGGGGTCTCGGATCCAGCTACGCATCTCAGACACTTCTCCCAGAGGATGTCTGTCTGGGGAGACGAGGGCCATCTGAACTGCCGAGTCTTTTCCTCCAGTTTAGGCGACCTCCCCCTGAAGTGGTTCTGTGTGCTCCCAGAGGGATTCGTCTCGAGTTGGCAGCAACTCCAGCAGTCCTTTATGAATAAGTTCCAGGCCTACAGAGTCCTCCCGAAGACAGATGCAGACATCATGGCCATGAAGATGAAGCAAGGAGAGAACGTCACCCAGTTCGCCAAGCGGTTCTGGGCGGTCTACAGTCAGATCGAGAACTCCAAGGACGATGTAGCCGTCTTCGCGTTTCGGAACGCCCTGTTACCAGACAGTGACCTTCGCAAGGACTTGGCCAGGAACCCGGTGTCTTCCATAGCGGCGCTCATGTCCATCGCCAACCGGTACATTGCTCAAGAGGATGACCAGGCCCGTGCTCGGGAAAGCCATTGAACCGTGCAAAGAAACCGAGACCGAGGTGAGAGGCCCCCCAAGAAGGACGGAGGACCGTTTCTGAGGGATGAGCCTCGGCGAGACGAGCGACGAAGAGGCGACTCGGACAGGCGTTGGGCAGCTACCAGCTCGGCAGGGGCTCAGGCGTTCGCCTCGGCGAGGAGCAAAAGGTCCAGGCTATCCGAGGACGCGTATCGGGGGGTCAACACGGTCTTCAAGATGCCGATCCACCGTATCATGTATAAGATCAAGGAAAGGCCGTATTTCAGATGGCCAGAGCCCATGCAAGGCGACCCTTCTATCCGAGATCAGACGAAATTATGTTCCTATCACAAGGAGGGCGGCCACAAGACTGAAGACTGCAGGATACTGCGGTCGCATTTGGAGAAGCTTGTCCAGGATGGACACCTACGAGAATTTGTCAGGAGAGAAGCCAGGGCCGACACCCGAGCCCCGCGCCGAGACGAAGGGGGTCACGAAGCGACGGGACAGAGAAGATAATTGACGTTATCCATTTGGCACCCCCGCCCAAGGGGAGCAACCAAGCTCGTGCCGAAGCCAGGAAAGCCGCTCACGGCAAGCAGGTCATGGCCGCCGAACTCGGCTCAGCACCGAAAAGGGCTCGGAGGGAGCGTCCCGAGATCAGGTTCACTGATGCAGATCTGGAAGGGGTGCAGCTCCCCCACAACGACCCCCTGATCGTCACTCTGAAGTTCGACTGCTCTAAGCAGGGCGTGAAGAATTGCACTGTGAAGAAAGTCCTTGTTGACCCCGGCAGTTCTTCCGAGGTCCTTTATTTCGACAGCTTTCGAAGGATGGGACTGACGGAGAAAGATCTGCAGGAGGCTCGAGTTCCCCTTATCGGCTTCAGCGCCAAACCTGTTTATCCTAAGGGGAAAGTGACATTCAAGGTCGAGGTCGGTGGCGCGTCTGTCATGGCAACCTTCATGGTGATCGACGCACCCTCGCCCTACAATGCTATAGTGGGCAGGTCTTGGCTCCACAGCCTGGAAGCAGTCCCTTCCACCCTCCATCAGAAGCTGAAATTTCCGTGGAAGGGAAAGAGCGGCCGAGTTGAAATCATCACGGTCAGAGGAGATCAGCAGGCAGCCAAGCAATGCCTGACCGCTGTGGTACCCGGGGAGCAAGAGCCCAAGGAGGTCAATGTGGCCGATATGGAGAAGAACATGGAACAGGGGCTGGATGACCTCGGCCAAGACCCAGGCAGGAAAAGCGTGGAGGAACTGGCCGAAGTCAGGATCGACCCAAAGGACCCGGATCGGTTCTTCCTGCTCGGCAGCCAGCTCGGAGAGCCGGAGAGGTCCGAACTGGCCCAGTTCCTGATGCAGAACAGAGATGCCTTCGCCTGGACACCTCAGGAGATGCCTGGCGTCGACCCCGAGGTAATGTGTCATAGACTGAATGTTGACCCTAACCACAAACCTGTGATGCAGAAAGCCCGCAGGACAGGGGTCCCACAGACCGAAGCCGTCGTCGAGGAAGTGGATAAGTTGCTTGAGGCCGGCGCTATCAGAGAGGTTCAATACCCGACCTGGTTGGCCAATCCGGTGGTCGTCAGGAAGAAGACTGGCAAATGGAGGGTGTGCGTCGACTTTACCGACCTCAACAAAGCCTGTCCCAAGGACAGCTTTCCCCTACCAAAGATTGACCAGTTGATCGACGCCACGGCCGAGCACGACAGGATGAGCTTCCTCGATGCCTACCGCGGCTATCACCAGATCCCACTGTTTGGGCCAGACGAAGAGAAAACAGCTTTTATCACGCCCAGGGGAACCTACTGCTATAAGGTGATGCGGTTCGGACTGAAGAATGCAGGAGCCACCTACCAGAGGCTCGTTACCAAGATGTTCCACGATCAGCTCGGCAAAACCGTCGAGGTCTACATCGATGATATGGTGGTCAAATCCAAGCAAGCGCGGGATCATTTGTCAGACTTGGCCGAGGTCTTCGCCACCCTAAAGGAGTTCCGGCTGAAGCTTAACGCCTCGAAGTGCGCCTTCGGTGTTGGCTCCGGCAAGTTTTTGGGCAGCTTGGTTACACGCAGAGACATTGAGGCAGACCCAGATCAGATCTCGGCTATCCTCAGGGTGCAGAGTCCCACCTCGGCTAAGGAGGTTCAGAGGCTTACAGGGATGGCCGCGGCACTGAATCGCTTCATCAGCAAATCTTCAGATAAGTGCCGACCTTTCTTTCAGCTTCTTAGAAAAAATTCCAAATTTCAATGGACTCTAGAGTGTGACCACGCCTTGCAGTAGCTCAAGGCTTACCTTTCTTCACCACCGTTGTTGTCAACCCCGACCCACGGGGAGACCCTGTATTTGTATTTAGCGGTCTCGGATCATGCGGTCAGCTCAGTCCTCATCCGAGAAGAGGACAAGGTTCAAAAACCGGTATATTATACGAGCAAGACCCTTATTGATGCCGAGACCAGGTATCTGCCTCTGGAGAAGCTCGCCTTGGCGCTCATTAGCGTCTCGCGAAAGCTCTCCCATTACTTTCAGACCCATTCTATTGTGGTTGTTACGGAAAACCCACTCAAATCTGTTTTCAAGAAGGCTGACTTTTCAGGAAGGATCTCCCGATGGGCTGTCGAACTAGGACAGTATGAGATTCAGTATCAGCCACGGACAGCGATAAAAGCCCAGGTTCTGGCAGATTTCCTCGCCGAGTTTGATTCAAGTTCGGCACCAACCCAGCTCGGCACCGAACTGGGGGGCGAGCAGCATGAGGCTCCTACGGGTTCTGGACAATCACTATGCCAAGCCGAGACCCCAGTTTGGAAAATCTTCGTCGACGGGTCTTCCACCTCGAGAAGAGTCGGAGCAGGAGTTGTTCTCCAATCGCCAGAAGGACTGGTCATTGAGCAAGCTCTGACATTAGACTTCAAGGCGTCAAACAATAAAGCTGAGTATGAAGCCCTTTTAGCCGGACTGAATAGCACCAATATCCTCGGAGCTCAACAGCTGGTGGTCTTCAGTGATTCACAGTTGGTGACAAACCAGCTGACTGGGGACTATCAGGCTCGCGACGACCGGATGGCCGCGTACTTGGCCCAGGCAAGGAGGCTGCTGGCAAAGTTTCAGTCCGCCGAAGTCAGGCAGATCGGCAGAGAAGCGAACTCTCACGCAGACGCCTTGGCTAACTTAGCCAGTGCTGTTGAGGCAGGGAAAAAGAGGACCATCGAAGTCGGATCGTTAACTGCGCCCAGCACTGAGCTCCTTCCAGCTCGAGAGGTGTTATGCATCGGTCTCGGCCCGAGCTGGATGGACCCCATTATCACCTACCTGAGGGACAACAGGCTTCCCGAGGACAGTGGCGAGGCCCACCGGGTCAGACTCAAGGCAGCCCGGTTCTGGCTATCTCCCGAGGTCAAGCTCTACAGGAAATCGTTCTCGGGACCGTACCTCCAGTGCGTCCATCCAAGTAAGGTCGAGGACCTCCTTTTCGAGATACACGAAGGAATCTGCGGGAGCCATATCGGAGGAAGGTCCCTGGCCTACCGAGCCATCAGCCAGGGTTACTGGTGGCCGTATATGCAGAAAGATGCGCATGTATATGTGAAGAAGTGCGAGAAGTGCCAGAAGTTCTCACACTCTCTCCATCAGCCCGCGCAGGATCTCAGCCCACTCTCTAGCCCGTGGCCATTCGCCCAGTGGGGGCTCGACATAGTGGGTCCGCTCCACCGAACCCCAGGGAACAAGAGATGGCTTATTGTGGCGACAGATTACTTCACAAAATGGATTGAAGCAGAGCCACTTTCATCCATCACAGAGCGAGACTCCAAGAATTTTGTGTGGAAGAATGTAGTCACAAGGTTTGGCATTCCCAGAGCGCTAGTTTCGGACAACGGAACTCAGTTCGACTCTAAATTTTTCAAGACCTTCTGCCAGGAGCTCGGCATCCGAAACCATTATTCCACTCCAGCCTACCCACAGAGTAACGGCCAGGCCGAGATCTCCAACAAGGTGATCCTCGATGGGCTCAAGAAACGGCTGGACCAAGCAAAGGGGAGATGGGTGGAGGAACTTCCAAGCGTCCTATGGGCTTACAGAACTACTCCAAGGCGCTCCACTTCGGCTACCCCCTTCTCACTCGCCTATGGCATGGAAGCAGTCATCCCTCTGGAGATCGGCCTTCCCACTTTGAGGACCGAGCTCTTTGACCAGGGACAGAACGAAACCAACGTGGCCAGGGAGCTGGATTTAGCGGACGAGCGAAGGGAAGCGGCTGCAGTCAGGCTAGCTGTCTACCAGCAGCAGCTAGCCAGGGGCTATAACCAGAACGTCAGGGAGAGGAAATTCTCTGTAGGAGAACTGGTCCTCAAAAAGGCTCTCCCAGGGGACAAAGATCCGAATCAAGGGAAGCTAGCGCCGAATTGGCATGGTCCGTTTAAAGTCACCTCCGTTGCTGGGCGGTCGGCTTATCGACTCGAAGACATGGAGGGACGGCCGCTACCGAGACCATGGAACGCGTCACATCTAAAGAAATTCTATTTTTAAGTCTGTGCACCTGTACAATGCTTCTGGATTTAATGGAACTACATTCATCCTCGATTTATAGCAATCTGGTGACCTGACAGTGAATGATGTGAGGGTGGAGGACCGTCTAAGGTCGGCACTCAGCCACCTAGACGAGCTGCCGAAACGGCCCATATCTAAGGATGGCACTCAACCGCCTAGATGAGTTGCCGAAACGGCCCATATCTAAGGATGGCACTCAACCACCTAGATGAGTTGCCGAAACGGCCCATATCTAAGGATGGCACTCAGCCGCCTAGATGAGTTGCCGAAACGGACCATATCTAAGGATGGCACTCAGCCGCCTAGATGAGTTGCCGAAACGGCCCATATCTAAGGATGGCACTCAGCCGCCTAGATGAGTTGCCGAAACGGCCCATATCTAAGGATGGCACTCAGCCGCCTAGATGAGTTGCCGAAACGGACCATATCTAAGGCTGGCACTCAGCCGCCTAGATGAGTTGCCGAAACGGCCCATATCTAAGGATGGCACTCAGCCGCCTAGATGAGTTGCCGAAACGGCCCATATCTAAGGATGGCACTCAGCCCCCTAGATGAGTTGCCGAAACGGCCCATATCTAAGGATGGCACTCAACCACCTAGATGAGTTGCCGAAACGGCCCATATCTAAGGATGGCACTCAGCCGCCTAGATGAGTTGCCGAAACGGACCATATCTAAGGATGGCACTCAGCCGCCTAGATGAGTTGCCGAAACGGCCCATATCTAAGGATGGCACTCAGCCGCCTAGATGAGTTGCCGAAACGGCCCATATCTAAGGATGGCACTCAGCCGCCTAGATGAGTTGCCGAAACGGACCATATCTAAGGCTGGCACTCAGCCGCCTAGATGAGTTGCCGAAACGGCCCATATCTAAGGATGGCACTCAGCCGCCTAGATGAGTTGCCGAAACGGACCATATCTAAGGCTGGCACTCAGCCACCTAGATGAGTTGCCGAAACGATCCGTGTCTACGGTTGGCACTCAGCCACCTAGCGAGTAACCTGATCATTCTAAAGGAAGCTCCTAAGGCCCGTCACTCTGTCATTGCCTCAGTGGGTTTGACACGATTCTTAGTAGGCCTCATAGATCTCGTGGACCTCGTTCGCCGAAATGAACGAGGACCTCCGAGGAGGCCAGAGCGCATGGGGCAAACCCTGATCTAGTTAGTTACTCTCATCCGAAGTCATACACGTTCGCAGGAAAGCACAAAGAAAAGGCCGAGCAAAAGACTTATGAGCCGATGGAAACCAGACAAGACTTTCGTGGACAAAAGGAGGTTTTCATTGATGAACCATTCATGTTTACATATAAGACGGTCCATGACCAAAAAATTACATTCAAAAGCAGATCAATTACAAGAGAAGAAAATTCAAAAGAGAAAGCTAAGACGCCCCAGCACCGACTTCATCAATAATCACTATCGGAGCGTCGTGAGGCTGTGCGACTTCAGCAAGAGCAGATGCCTCGGCTTGAGCTTCGGAGGGCGGGTGCGCTGGAATCTCGGCAGGGGCTTCGGGAGGAGGAGGTGTGTCAGCTTCGGCAGGGGCCTGAGGTACTGTTGTAGCTGGCTCGAGCTCGGGGGGGTTGACATACAGCGGGTGCTCTTCATCCGCCCCCATCTCCTTGAGCCCAGCACGGAAACCGCGCTGGTACAGCTTGGAGCTCAGCTTCTTAACTTGATCAGTATAGCTCCGGCCTGCCTCTGCGGCCCCCTCCAGGAAAGCAGCATCAACCTCGGCTTGGAGTGACACCTGTAACGTCTCCTTTGCCTTCTTCTCTCCCTCCAGTTCGGCTGCTAGCCCGACCACCTTTTTCTCCCCGGCAATGAGCTTGGCCTGCAGTTCGTAGTGTTCTGATTTGATTTTACAGAGCTCACCCGTCATCAACTCGGCCTGAGCGTCGAGCTCGGCCTTCTTCGCCGCCACCTCCTCCAACTCCAAGCATTTGGCCTTAAGCTCGGCCTCGGCTTTCTCTTTCTCCTTGGTCATTCGGCTCAGGCGGGCGTCCTCTTCGAGAATCCGGTCCATCACTACCTGGAGCCTCTGGACGCCCTGCAAAGAAACAGACGAGGAGGTTAGTAGTGAGAAATCTGCCTTGAAAGAAATCTGAGACTAGGATATCTGAAAACTTCGCACTTACCGCCAGAGAATTTTGCATCGCCCTCATCAACAGCTGGGGGCTGTCCTCTGCCTTGTGCCTCTCCATATCCTTGGGGAGTGCACAGGCTCGGCTGAGGGCCGAAATGACAGCTGAATTCCCAGCGAGCCGATCCTCAACGTTCATCGGCCTCCCCCTCCTGAGCTCAAGGTCAGGTTTGAAGATCGCGGGTTCGGCCGATGTGGCAGGACTGGAGGGCGCCGAGCGCCGCTCTACCATAGGCCCAGCCGAGGTGGCGGGCTCTCCCGAAGAGATCCTCACCCCCGTGGCTCGGGGAGGGTGGGACCGCACGCGCTCCTCTTGGGTAGGCTCCTTCCCACGCGCCTTCTTCCTGGGCCTCTCCCCCTCGGTGTCGGCGGGGCGGCGGGCCTCGGCGTTGGGGGGGACTGCGGCATTGGGAGGGCGGGGATTAGCGCTCGGGGTCGCGTCCCGCCCGCCGAATGCTGCCTCCTCTAGGTTCAGCAGCTGAAGGGAAGGCCTTCGCCTCGCCATGTCCTCGGCTCCGGAGGAATAGTTCTCAACTTCCCTTGTCGGAGAGTCTACCTCGGCTCCGGAGGTATAGTCTTCAATTTCCCTTATTGGGATGCCCGCGACCACGGCCAACGTTGCGGACGCTCCCGTAACCGAGACGGTCCCGCTGGTTTCGGCTAGATCGGGGGCGACGTTCTCCGGGTTGCCGGATTTCCGTGTATAAGACACGTATCTCGGCTCGTACTTCAGAAGGGAGTAGGCAGCTCTTGTGTGGTGGCCGCGGTAGCAGTACACCTTGTTCAGCCAAGGTGCGTGCCTCCTCCAACCGTTCAGCTGGGCTTCGCGCTTGCGTTGAGAAAGGCCTGCGAAAAACAGCCGAGTTAGAATCCAGCAGCAGAAATCAAACATAAGAAAGAAATCGGAAACCCAGGGGGTTAGGTCTTTACTCGGTGGAGTCCCGAGGCGTCGAGGGACTCGGACCCTCCTAGCTGCTTCGGTCTCGGTCTCGCCGAACTCCCAGCTTCCCGAGACGAGCAGGCGGTCATCTCCGGCGTATTTATTGGAGTCCTCCAGCGCCGTGACGAGGGGTTGGCACCTCGCCTTGACGCGAAGATAATAGGTGCCCGCCTCCCTAGACTTGCAGAGGTCATATATATCCTCTATATCATGGACGCCGAGGCTGATGTCTAGAATCCTATTCAGCTCGGCGACGCCCATGATGATCTTATACCCATTGGGCATTAACTGACAGGGGCTAAGGTTCCAGGTCTCCAAGCAAGACCTAAGAAGGGGGGCCAAGGGGAATCTGACCCCACCCTCGATCACGGCTATCAAGGGAAACGGCATCCAGCCGTTGCGAAATGAGTAGATGGAGGGGTCGGCTGCCATGATCTGGACATCGCCTGGGATCATGTAGACTCTCCTAAGAGTTGCCAGGCCCGCCTGGGAATCTATCCAGTGAGTAAAAATCCCCATTTCTGGATCTAAGAATTCTAAGGGTCCTTACAGCAAGAGGTGGTGAACGGAGGTACCCCTAAGAAACCCTAGGGGCTGGGTCTGGAATGTAAATGAAGGAGGAGGAAGCGGAAGAAAACTCACTGGTTCGACGGGGCAAAGTCAGACTCCGACTGACGGATGTGGGCGACTACTGCTGGGAAACAGTAGGAGGTCTGGTCCTAGTCCGGCGGCGCTGGTTCTAGCAGAAAGCAGAAGTTCAGGCAGAGAGCAAGAGAGTCCAGGAGCAAAAATGATAGGAGGAAGAAGACGAAAGCGTATATAAAGGGCAGAAATGGGCGCCATCCCGGAATTCGAAGCGGGACACGCGTGAGACGTCGCCTCGGCTTGCGTCGCACGCCCCCTCGAAAAGACAAGAGAGCCTACCAGGCAATAACGCGTGGCGCTGTTGCGATGATGGTTCGCCTTCCCATACTAATCATAGCCCCGCATTTATTGCCCCCTTTATTATCTCTGGCAGACGAAGCAGCGGCGGCGTCTGGCGCCGAATGAGTCAGAACCCTTAAACAAAAGCGGATGGAAGGCGAGCACTATCCGTCTCGGGAGACCGGTTCAGTTCTTAACCCTAGTGCGGGGGATCAGTCCAGCTCTTAACCCTAGTGCCCGAGAGAGCCCTAGAGGTCAAGAACTGAGGGGCTATTGTGTGGGGCCCATTTCTTGAACCTGTTCCTCTTGGTCTCGGCAAGGGTGCGCTCGGATATGCTGACGTGTGGGAGCCATTTCTCTTGATCTCGGCTACGATCCGATCCATATCGGTCTCGGCACTACGTGCTGGTCTCGGCCAAACAGAATTCAGTTCGGCCGCGCATACCGTTCAGTCTCGGCAATGCAGTATTGCGCTTGCAGCTAACAGCCACGGCCCTGTCGTGGCAAGGCCCAAGGAAGGGATCTGATGGGACTTCAGCCACCACCAGATCAGGGCAAGATCAGGCCCAATGTGACTGGCATTAAATGCATTGTGGGCTGATCGGACCCACATTAAATGCAGTGTGGGCTGATCGGACCCACATTAAATGCAAAGAGGGCTATGATGGACCTTCATTAATGACTTTGTGGGCTGATGTGACCCAGGTCACATCACCAAGCCCACTGGCACTCACCCAAAACTGTTCCATATATAAGGCACGAGCCAAAGGGAGCAGGGGGTAAGCACTCTCACATAGACACTCAGTCTTTCTCCTTCTTCTTCTTCTTCTCCGATCCATTGCTGACTTAAGCATCGGAGAGCCCTGCGCTGCCCATAGCCAGGGTCCTCTGACCTTTGTCTTTCTCCTCTTTCAGGTTCATACCGTCGCAGTTATCTCCTCCATGCATTGAGTAAGTCCTAAGAGGCATCCTGATCTTGTGAGTATTATTATTTCTGCACTTACAGTTAGATAAATGAAGTTGGGGATAGGTGAAACTGGAAGTGGGTCCAGATTGAAAAGTGGAGAGGAAGAAGATAGGTCTCTTTGTCTACAGATGTGATGGAGAAAAGGAATCGACTCGGATGGGTAGGGATGATAGAGAACAGAGATGGAGAAAAAGGTGAGTTTGGACGCCACAGAGCATATGGAAAATAGAGATAAGAAAGATGATGGAGGCTAGGCCTTGAGGTTTTGTAAATGAGCTTAGGTGGAAAGGGACTAGATTTGAATGATGTATAGGTATGCATGGTTGTTGGAATCAAGAGACAATGCACTGACTGCGTTGTATGAGTTGTATTTGTGGCCGAGAGAAGGTGGGTGTAGTTTGCAACTTCTTAAGCTTTATTGATGGTGATAAGGAGAAGTTGGGTCCTGGGCTCATGAAGTGGGTGGCGGAAGAGATGGAATGGAGGTGTGGAACAGATGGTGAAACCGGCTGATGCAGGGACTATGGTAATTGCTAATAGTGTAACCAAAATATAACATCAACTAAGAAATAAATAAAACCAAATAACACCACAATATGAAAGAAACAAGGACGAACAATAAACATTATAACAGTAACAAAAGGAGTTTAAGGGAAAAAGTGTACCTGATTGAGAAGAGAACCTTGCTTGGAAGAGAGGTTCGTATGAGATGAAAAGAGATTGAAAGTTGATGTGGGAAAAATGGGTTGTGCAAGTGAGATCCCTCTAAATAAGGAAAAGATGGAGTTCTAGTGGGAGGCAAGATCGTGAAAGTGGAGAGAGTGCTCTAACTGACAATATCTACAACATGGGATTCCAATTTGACTAGGTCTAAACCAAATATAATGAGATTTAATCTCCATCGTCAATATTGGGTCCCACTCAAAATATGATGAAATTACACCAATAGCTAATTTAATTCGATGAATGGGTGGGGTCCAAGCATGTTCCAATCTATGATCAAAATTAAATAGCAAAAGCAATAATAATAATAATGCTAACAATAATCACAATAGAGACCTAGGGATTGAGTCCTTACACATAGCCACATGGACATTGGCAATTGCCAAACCACATAAACCTCGTGTTTGTATACTTTTTATTGATTGCACGTGATTTTCCCTAGTTAATTTCCTGACAGAGGTGTTAGTGGGGCCCATTATCCGGTTACCAAAGGATTCCATAGAAAAACTAAGCATTGAAATTTAACAGAAATGTGACGAACTATAGCTAATGTAACATAAGATCATACTAGCAAACCATGCCGGCGCTAAGCCCGGGCCAGAAATAAAAACACGTCCAATTTGTAACTATTTTATGAGATATTAATTAATGAGAAAGTAAATATAAAAAAATAAATATAAAAAAAACAAATATACCATTTATTATGATTTGAAGCATGGCCAGTCCGACATTTATACAAAATAAATATTACTTTTTATATAAATTCGTATGAAACTTCAAGTCTTATGTAAATTAGCATTTGCAAAATTGCATGTGGCCCCGTTTTTAGGAATTAAAATTTGAGGCCCACTTTAAAAAAGTTTATTGTATGTGGAGCTCATATGTATAACTTGGTTGGATACCGTTATTGAGCAAGGTGGGTTTTTTTATCTGGACTCTTTAAACACCTATCCATAATAGACATATATTAAAATTTGAATTCACATTATAAAGAAGCTTAACAAAAGTGTAGTCTAAATTGATTGATAGAGCTTATCTCTTGAAATTGATTTGAGATCCAATTTCTCAAATTGATTTGAGATTAGAGTCCAATTTTGCAATCAATTAGCAAATCGGACTCCAATTTCGAAATTAAATCCTACGTTTATAATATATATTAATGGTGCAGCAATTGCCTGCTATTCAATGAACCTAATATCTACGGACGAAATTGAAAGATTAATAAATAAACTGAAGGGAACTTTTGTCACTGAACCTGATTAAAGTATTGTTGTAGAACAGTTTCAAACAACCACTTTTGAGTTATAGTATCTTCCTTCTCAGATGTGTTGATTAATACTAGGGGGTTTTAGTGAAGTTGGTCAGCTTTTATCTTCCATACGTCTATGGACTAGGTTAAGAATGGGCATAAAGTTGTTGCTAATTTTGACAGTGACTATAGAATTCTCTTCAATCAGGTGATCAAATACCTTATTTTATAATTTGGATCCTATCAAAACATACATGGATTGGAATGAAAATGGAAGATTAGTTTTCATATCGCTTCTAAAACTTGGTTGTTTTACCAAATAGCAAAGAAGTTATTGGACAAAATTTGGATATACATATCTTCTTTGTTCTTGATCACTGATGGAAGTATGTAAAAAGAAATTTCCATGGAGTCCAAAAATGCAGATTAATACAGACTATTGACTGAGATACTCATTGATGCACAGGGCCTTTCAATCACAGTTTCTACGTTCTTTCTCATCCCTTAGAGTTCCCAACTTGAATTTTGTCACTTTTCTCTTAAATTCTACTGTATAATGGATATGTTATTTTTTGGCAGTACCCCATAATAGTGGATTTTGGAGATAAAAATCGTGTAAAGTCGCAAGAGAATTAATGGGAAGCCAAGTCTAGGCAGCTTGAGGGCTGTTTATCAAAGAGACAAATTTCTGATCAATCACTTTATTAAATCTCTCATGGAAAGACCCCAAATTAAGCTACGACATTATGGGTTCTAAAATGAAACTAAACTTTTACCAAAAAAAAAAAAAATGAAACTAAACTTTGATAAAAACTTCAACCATTTTAGTTAGAATTTCTCTTAAGTGAGGTTGAAATCTGGCTTAGTTGAAATGAGCTCAATTGATCCCAAATTACATCCATTGAGAGCTTGTTTGTTTGCATAGAATACATAGGAATTGATCACATATGAGTTTATGGTCAATTGAGCTTCATAGGATTATTAAAGATGTAAGGGGTGGAGGATACAAACACAAGAAACCTTCATTTTCCTAGTATTTTTATATATTAAAGTGGAAGATTTTGGATCTAATTCTGATCGAAAGTTATTTTTCGATTCTCCCTCTACTTTCTACTAATATACTTCCCCCACTTATGGGCTCCAATCTTTCCCGTTTCTAACGTAACATACATAGAATTCCACCTCTTCATGCATACCCGTGATTAGCACGGGTTTTTATGTGCTAGTATGAATTATTAGGGTGACGAAGGGTATAAATTTTCCACCTTCCCCTTATTTAATTTTCAACTAAAGAAAAAGTTATTTGATGGTCATTTTTTGATATTCAACCTTGGTTCTTCATATTAAACCACTCAATGAAATAGAAAGTAGCGAATTCTTGGGAATTCAATTGCACAAAACAAAGAGCCCTGGGTTCTTTTCTCAAATTGATGATCATGATTGAACACCAGCCCATGTGACTAAGTTTTGATCACTAATTGGTCAGAAGAACCAGTTTATATTTTAACCAAAAAATCATAAAGGACCAATTCATAAATCTGAGCCTAAAGAAAGTCCAACTTCCCATTAGTTAATGAGGAGATTTTATTAATAAAACAAGAGTGCTTAATCAGTAGGTTTAATTTACTCCACAAAAACATACGAACGAATTTATCATTATGAAATCCAAAAATGCTGATATTATAAAAATTACTAACAAAGAAATAATCAAAGTTCTGGGATCATTTCTCCTTTTAAACACTTCTATACAAAAAATTATTATGCAAAGAAAAAACTAATATAAATCATGATAGAGTTGCATTGCAAAATATAATAATGGTAAAATAAGCATAATGAATAATGTTTATAAAATGAAATATAGACACTCCTAAAGACAAAATAGAATGAAATTAGATGAATATTTACAAAGCTAAAAATAAAAAAAAAAAGAAAGAAAGAAAGAAGGAATATTGAAAAACAAGCATCATTTCATAAAAAAAGGGCCACGATTTTTGTTAAAAAGGTTGGCCCATGCAGGTCTCGAACCTGCGACCTTCGCGTTATTAGCACGACGCTCTAACCAACTGAGCTAATAGGCCGGTTGTTGATTGGATCTTTTATTAATATTATAATATTTGTAAGAGATCAAGCACATCCTCACTACTTTACTGAGCTACCGTCACAAAAGAATGTGTAACACCTAGACCTATCTCAAATGGACCTATCTGAACCAAAACCTGACTCTGTGCCCAACTGAAAGTGCAAGTGCAATATTATATTTTTATATATTTTTAATTTTTAGTACACAGTGACTTTAATCTAATATATTCATGTACATAAAAGATAATAGGGTGATGTTTTGCTAAAAGGTACTTCTCATACAATCAGTAAGGCACAACCACTTTCCCACCATATGGGATTTCTCTGACAAATCCAACCCCCTCTTAGTCAGTAACAGCCCATAAATTAGCACTCACACTAATTTGTTATTAATTTGAACTATATTCACTATTGGACTAAATCTCATAAAATATGCAAATTAAGAAATCATTAAACTTTAAGCCCCTTATCAATATCTGTGGTGATTTGATTGAGATCATTTTTTTTTCTTAAATCATATCGACAATGAGACCTTTCCACCACACTACCCTATTTCTCATGATTAGCATGCATCCAAGTAAATTTACCAAGAGACTTATAGTTTTACCTTCCATGAATTGCATTAGAGGTACCTTTTAGCTGAGCTTGACCCATTAGATAAAATACATAACATAAGCATGATATAATATATTAAATATCCATTGTTATATATATGATATACATTTGGGTCTAGACCAACTGCACTTAAGCCCAAACCCTGTTATCAATCAGGTCTAAGAAGAGTGTCCTTGCTGTGAAACTTTCAGGTTGGGCCCTTAGGAGTCATTGATTTTGGAGGCCCATATCTCGAGCATCATAGCTGCCTTCCATCTGAAAATTATGACTGCCATCTATCCAAAACAAAACCCTACTCAACTCCCCTATCTCTTGCCCCGTTAGGTGAACCCCCCACTGCGCTCTCTCGTGTGAACTCCATAATCAACATAACCCAGAACACTCCTGGACACCTACATAGTTATGATCAGGTGGGCTCCCTCCACCTATGACTTGTAGGTAGGACCTCAGCCACTTTCTATGTATTGAAAAGCTATTGACAAATCAATTGCAGCTTAAAAAAAAACCAGGTGGGACCCAAACCACTTCTATGTACGGAAAGGAGATGGGGGACAATTCAACAGCAGCTTAAAAAAAAATTGGATGATGGAGTCTGTCAGACAACCGTGTCACCGATAGACTTTCATGATCATCATATATTTCATGGACACAATTAAAAGGAGCATTTTCTCTTAAAAAACGCTCAGTGCCCTCTATATCAAATGTCCATTATGTAAGCAATTCAATTTTGGTCTTGACCAATTGCTCTAAAACCAAATCCCTTTTAGAGGGTTCATGGTTGAAAATTTCCAAGGTGCCTCATGTTGGCCAAAACTATGTGGCCATGTTTAATTGACGGTTCTGACTCATCATTTTCATTGATGGGTCAGGCCTAAATGACTCGGTCCGTAGTGGCAGGTTAGGCCCAAGTGGCCCGGTCCACGATAACTGGTCAGGTCAAACTGACCTTAGTCCATTGTGAGCCCGGGTCGTCATCTACTCGTTAGGGGCCGGGTCCGGATCCACTGAAGGAAGAAGTCATCATGTCGTTTCACCTACCTGCTTTTACCAATTCCCGCGGAGGAAATCTAATCTGCTCATCTGTTGAGGAGAGTTCGGAAGACTCCACCAGACTGGAGCGTACATCATTGGAGATCCCTGGAGAATCTCCCCATCCATTGGAGAAAGAGTATAAAAGGAGGAGTCCTAGCAAAGAAAAAGAGATCTCTCGAATTCTACACCTCATTATTATATCTGACTACTTTGTAACCTCCTCCCCAGAGCAATAAAGCAATCATTTAAAGTGGACGTAGGTCATACTGACCGAACCACTATAAATCCCTTCTATCCTTCTCTCTCTTCATTAATTTTCACATTTATTACATATCACTTGACCGGTGGTGCCCGAAAGCCACTTTTTGGCATCATCAGTTTGGCGCCGTCTGTGGGAACCGAAAAGAATTTCCTTTTTTCAAAAATCCATGCCTATCACCAGGTCAACAAGGCGACAAGATGGTAACCCCTCGCGCGAGGGTGAGGGTAATCCTCCACCGACCAACCCTACACCGAATGCTCCCGCTCCCTCTCCCCAGCAGATGCTGGAGACCATGCAGCAGTTGGTAACTCAAAACCAACAAATACTGCAGCTCATGCTGGCGAGCCAGGGAGGAGCGCTAGGTGCGGGACCGCAGGAAGCACCACTCTCGGAACAACCGGTAGCTCCACGCAGAGGGGCACCTCACCCGGGCGCCCGTCCACACGGTGCCCGGGGCCGAGGCGCCAACCGAGGCCGCCATCACCTGGGCGCCCAACCCCTGGGCGCCCAGGGTCGAAGACTGCAGCTGGGCGCCCAACCTCTGGGCGCCCAGACCCTGGGCGCCCATCCTCATGGCGCCCTGGGAGCCCGTCATCAAGGCGCCCACGCCCAGGAGACGTCTGCTGGAGCTCCTCCGGTCGTCCCGCACGAAAGACTCCTGGTTGATCCTGAAGGCCGCGCTCATCTCGACGTACCCCCTCCCCCGGGTGGGTCGAATCGCGGTGGACTTCCACCTCCTCCCTCTGCTTCCAATCATGAGGATCCTGATTTCCAGGAGATGGGAAGTGGAAATTACAGCCTGAAGGACGAGAGCCAGTTCCAAGGTCAATCCAAAGAAGCCCCCAACCTTTGGGATGAGAAGTTCAGAAAGATGCAAGATCAGATAGGCAATGTCTTCAATGCCATGAAGGCACAGGTACCAGAATCCATTGACTATCTGGTACAACGAACGGATACACCATTCAAACCCTCCGTGGCAGACTACCCCCTCCCCAGAAAATTCAAAATGCCGACCATGGAGATTTTTGATGGGACCAAGGACCCGTTGGATCACTTGGAAACGTACAAAACCCTAATGCAACTACACAACGTCCCTGACGAAATCATGTGTAGAGCATTTCCAACTACATTGAAGTGTTCAGGAAGGCAGTGGTTTTCCAGTCTCGCCCCAACCTCCATTGCCACCTTTGCAGAATTAAGTAAGTCCTTTGTATCTCACTTCATCGGAGGACGTCGCCACCAAAAGCCCGCCACACACCTGCTTAGCATCAAGCAGGACAAGAACGAAAGCCTCAGGAGCTATCTCACTCGTTTTAACGAGGAGGTACTCCAAGTCGAAGAGCCAGATGACAAGGTCTCCATGACAGCCTTCATTGGAGGCCTCCGTTCTTCGAGCTTCCTATTCTCGGTGATGAAGCGCCCGCCAAAGAGCTTTCCTGAACTGCTGGCAAAAGCACAGAAGTACATGAATGCGGAGGACATCACCAGAGCTAGGCGAGGAGAGTCCTCCAGATCAGAAGGCAAGGGGAAGGAGCGAGACAGAGAGGACAGGAAGGAGAACAGCAGCAACAAGAGAAGTAGAACGGAGAGGGTACCAGCCAGAGAGAGGCTTGGTCCAACTCCTCAGAGGGAGAGGCAGGCCTTCACCCCCCTCAGTGCCTCCGTCGGACACATCTTGTTGCAGATCCAAGATGATCCTGCGATTAAATGGCCAGGGAAAATGAAGTCTCCCCCAAACCGCAGGAATCCTAACAAATATTGTCGCTTTCATCGCGACCATGGCCATGATACCGACGACTGCTACGAGCTAAAGAAGCAGATCGAGGACCTCATCCAGCGCGGGCATCTGCGCCAATATGTTGCTGGGAGAGCTCAAGCACCATCACCACCTCGTCATCAAGAGAATCAGCAGCCCTTCGGAGAAATTCACACTATCTCCGGAGGATCGGCGGAGTCGCTCTCAGCAATGAAGGCCCACTCCAGAAAGGCCAGGCATACTGAGGGAGCACGTCCGTCCAAAGTGCCCCGACAAGGAGATGGCGAGGTCATATCATTCTCAGATAGGGACCTGGAAGGAGTGCAGCTCCCCCACGACGACCCATTGGTAATATCCCTGACCATCGCCAATTTCCAGGTGCATAGGATCCTGGTAGATAGTGGCAGCTCCGCTGACATACTGTATGCAGACGCATATGACAAGTTGAGCCTAGGTAGGGAAAGGCTCCGACCTGTCAAGTCACCTCTTATTGGTTTCTCAGGAGAGAATGTGTACCCCCTGGGAGCGATTAAGCTCCCAGTCACCGCCGGAGTGGCACCCCGAAGCTCCACAATCATGGTCGACTTCCTGGTGCTTGACTGCCCGTCAGCTTACAACGTCATACTGGGCCGACCTGCCCTCAATACGTTAAGGGCTGTTCCCTCTACCTATCACCTCATCATCCGCTTTCCAACCCCTAATGGAATCGGAGAGATCAGGGGAAACCAATTGGCTGCCAGAGAATGCTACGTCTCCTCAGTAAAAGATAAAAAGCAGAAGGAAGCATTGCAGATTGAGACCCTTGATCCAAGGGATGACTCCACCATTGAGAGGGGAGAACCAGTTGAAGCACTCACCACTGTGGTCTTAAATGAAGACCTCCCTGATAGGAAAGTGTACATTGGCTCTTCTCTCCCTGACGACCTGGTCCGCCGCATGACCAGCTTCCTGAAGAACAATATGGACGTCTTTGCATGGTCACATGCAGATCTTGAAGGGATTGATCCCAAAGTCGCCACTCATCGCCTCAATGTCGACCCCCAGCACAAACCTGTCCGACAAAAGCTGAGGGGCGCCTCCACTGAGAGGGCCTAAGCAATGGACAAGGAGGTCGGGAAGCTGATAGAGAATGGAGCTGTAAGGGAGGTAGCATACCCCGAATGGCTCTCTAATGTCGTGATGGTGACGAAATCCAATGGGAAATGGCGCCTGTGCGTCGACTTCACTGACCTTAACAAGGCATGCCCGAAGGACTGCTTCCCGTTGCCTAGGATCGACCTCCTCATCGACGCCACGGCTGGTCACGAACTTCTCTCCTTCCTAGATGCTTATTCTGGGTACAATCAGATCAACATGCATCCCCCAGACCAAGAGAAGACGTCATTCATCACCCCGAAAGGGACATATTGCTATAGGGTCATGCCTTTCGGACTGAAGAATGCAGGGGCGACCTACCAACGCCTGGTGAACAAAATGTTTCACTCTCAGATTGGGCGTACCATGGAGGTTTATGTGGACGACATGCTGGTGAAGAGCCTTGCCGCCACAGATCACATCGATCATCTCCAAGAAACCTTCAGTGTTCTCAGGCTCTATCATATGAAGTTAAATCCCGAGAAGTGTGCTTTCGGAGTGGGGTCCGGAAAATTCTTGGGATTCATGGTCAATCAAAGGGGGATAGAGGCGAATCCCGACAAAATCAAGGCTATATTGGATATGAAGTCGCCCGCCTCCACCAAGGAGCTGCAGCGCCTCAACGGAAGGGTGGCAGCACTTAGCAGATTTGTCTCCAAGTCTGCAGACAAGTGCTTGCCTTTCTTTAAAATCCTCAGGAAGGCTTTCGAGTGGGGGCCCGAGGCGGAGGAGGCCTTCCAGAAGCTTAAAGCCTACTTGGCCACTCCCCCTCTTCTTTCACATGCTGCACCAGGAGAGGTGTTGTATCTGTACCTCTCTGCTTCCCCCTCAGCAGTCAGCTCTGTCCTCATCAGAGATCATGATGGAATGCAGAAGCCCATTTACTATGTAAGCAGAGCATACCGAGGGGCAGAGTCCAGATACACGGAGCTGGAAAAACTAGTACTCGCCCTCATTTCAACAGCAAGGCGACTGCGTCATTATTTCCAGAGTCACACAATTGTGGTTATTACTGATCAACCTCTGAAGAGAGTACTGGGAAAACCGGATGTATCCGGGAGGCTCGTCAAATGGGCAGTAGAGCTGGGGGAGTTTGACGTCCAGTATCAGCCAAGGTCCGCCATCAAAGCACAAGCCTTGGCAGACTTTGTAGCTGAGTCTACACATGCCGAGGGGAGGACGGAAAAACTAGCTTCGCCCATACAAGGTGGGTCGCCGCCAGAAGAGGACAACAAAGAGGGCGCCCACACAACTCCAGATCTCCGAGCCTCCGCGGAAGACCAGACAGCCCTGGGCGCCCAGGCATCCCTTGCCCTGGGCGCCCAAGGATTTCCAGCACCCCTGGGCGCCCAAGGCTGTAAACATCAACTGTGCTGCAACTGAAACAAGCTGGATGGCCCCGATAAGGGCGTACCTCCAAGAGGGTACATTGCCAGAGGACCCCCTCGAGGCGAGGAAGCTGAGGATGAAAGCTACCAAGTTCACGCTCTTGCAGGATGTCCTCTACAAGAAAGGCTACTCGTTACCCCTGTTGAGGTGCCTCTCTCCCGAAGAAGCTGATTATGCCCTACGAGAGATCCACGAGGGAATTTGTGGGAACCACTCGGGAGGGCGTTCCCTCGCTCACAAAACACTCCGGCAAGACTTCTTTTGGCCCAGCATGCTTGTGGATGCCAAAGAATTTGCCAGGAAGTGTGACAAGTGTCAGCGCTTTGCCACTATGCTAAGGCAGCCACCAGAGGAACTCACTATCATTATGAGCCCATGGCCTTTCTCCAAGTGGGGGATCGACATCCTAGGCCCCCTTCCATTGGGCAAAGGGCAATATAAATTCATAGTGGTCGCCATCGACTACTTCACGAAGTGGGCGGAGGCGGAACCCTTGGCGAGGATTACAGACTCCAAAGTAAAGGACTTTGTCTGGAAAAGCATAGTCTGCCGCTTTGGGATCCCGCATGCCATCGTCAGTGACAACGCAAAGCAATTTGATAACAAGCTCTTCAACTCGTTTTGCTCCGACCTTCAGATCAAGCAGCCCCACTCCAGCCCAGCGCATCCACAAGCAAATGGGCAGGCGGAGGTCATGGTGCGAACGGTCCTGCGAAATTTGAAGACAAGGCTCGAAAGAGCAAAGGGCCTTTGGGTGGATGAGCTTCCCGGGGTATTGTGGGCATATCGGACCACGCCAAGAGCTCCAACCGGGGAAACCCCTTTCTTTCTCGCCTTTGGGACTGAAGCAGTCATCCCAGTCGAGATTGGGGTCCACTCTCTGAGAATCCACCACCATGACCCAGACACCAATGAGGAGGGACTACGCGTCAACCTTGATTTGGTGGATGAAGCGAGGGAGATGGCCAACATCCGCAATGCTGAGTACAAGCGGCGCATGACCAAACACTATAACTCAAAGGTAAAACCTCGCCCCCTCCAACTCGGAGATCTGGTCCTCAAAAAAGTCATCCTCGCCACTAAGGATTCTCGGGAAGGCAAGCTAGGCCCGAATTGGGAAGGTCCTTATCTCATAACGGAGGTGGTTAGGCCTGGCACTTACAGGATTCAAGATTCGGAAGGAAAAGTCCTACCTCACCCGTGGAACGCAGAACATCTGAAGAAATATTATCAGTGACCAGTGACATTTATGGGGAAGGGGTATTTCATTTTTTAGCACATTGTAAAATGTTCTTTACCATAAGCAATGAATAAATAAAGTCCTATATTTTATTCATTCCAAGTGTAAGGCTACATGTAACGAAGCATGATAGAGTCTCCTACATCCTAACTACTCTCATGACTCCCCTCGTCGTCCTCATCGCTCTCCTCATCCTCCTCTGTCTCATCAGGCTCCTCGGTGGGCAAAAAGCTTGAAAAGTCAAGGTCAGGGAAGGCAGCAATAATCTTCCCTCGAAGCTCCTCGTACCCATCGATGAAGGCATCGGCGACATCCTCCGCAAGCTCCTTCTCAGCTCTATCGCACACCGCTTTCATCTCTGTTGCCGCAACAGCCTCTCTGAGTGAAGCCCTCTCGCAGGCCTCCACCAACTCAGCCTCTCGGAGTGAAGCCCTCTCGCAGGCCTCCACCAACTCCGCCTCTCTGAGTGAAGCCCTCTCGCGGGCCTCCACCAACTCAGCCTCCCTGAGTGAAGCCCTATCGCGGGCCTCCACCAACTCAGCCTCTACCCTTCTTGCCCTCTCGCGGACTAGTGAAAGCGCAGTCTCGAACCGGGACTCCCTCTCGCGGGCAGTCAAGAGCTCGCCTTCTGCTTTGGCAGCCCTCTCGCTGGCTGACGCGAGATCAGCCTCTAACCTGGATGCCCTCTCGCGGGCCGCCTCGGAAGCTCCCTTATCAGCCTCAAAATCTGCAATCTTCTTCCGAGCAATGGAGAGCTCCCTCCGCATACTCTCAATCTCCCCCTTTAACCGGTTGGCCTTCGACATCAAGTTGACGGTTGCGGTGGAAGCCTGGAGCAATAGAAAAAGAAATGAGACATAAAAATATATATATTTTTAAAAATCTAGAGAAAAGGAAAAATGTCTTTACCTGGGCCAGACCCTCCAAAAATATATCTATGGCTCTCTCAGTACCCAATGAAGTGATCAGGAATCACAAATCTCCCGAGCCTCTCCCGGATCACCCTCGGTTTGCCCAACATCCGAAGAGCCCCTGTAGGAGCCCCCGGCCGCGGGGGACATGAGTGAGGGGCAGGAGGTGCGGTTAGAGAGGAAGACTCTCGAATAGCAATCAGGGCAGAAGAGGTCGGGGCAGAAGAGATCGCTGGCTGGGGCAACTCTGTGGGAGACGCAAGGGAGCTGGCCCTGGTGGACACTCGCGGGGACTCCCCCCTGGTGGTACTCTCTACCCTCGCCGCTTTAGAAGGAGGGCTACTCCTGCTTGAAAGGCGAGCCCCGATCATCCCTCTATCTACTGCTGCAAAAGCCAAAAGGTTAGTTGTGAAAAAAAAAGGGGAAAAAGAGAAATGAAATGCAGAAGTCCAATACCCTTTCTCTTCGCGGGAGGTGCATGAGAAGGGCCACTAACCCCACCACTTTCCTTGGATAAGAGAACACCCAAATCTTTTTCGGGATGGTCTCTTACCGCCTGTAGCTTCCTCTCTTGACTCGTGGAGAGCACAGGTGCGTCTGCAAAAAGGCAATAAGTGAGCACATCAATAATGTCAATAAAGTAAAAAAGTAGCGAAGGAGTGGCTTACCAAGTCTCCTGGCGTCTCTCCATCTCGTTGGCACCAACACTCGGTCTGTCTCAGAGGCCCATTCTCCGCCAACAAAGAAGAAACGGGACTTCCAGCTGTGGCAGTTAGAACGTAGACCCGTAAGTAGCTTGCCACCCCTAGGAGCAAGGTAGTACCATCCCCTGTTGGGGGCCGGAGACTCCGTCAAACTATAGGCAGCATGGAACTCCTCAGGAGAAGCATCCTCCTGATGAACCCTCCTCCATAGTGCAAGAAAGCCAAGCAGAGCCCTCCAACCATTGGGCGCTAACCGCCCCGGGGTCAGTGAAAAGTAGTGAAGAATGCGACAAACGGGGGAGGGCATGGGGAACCTAAGCCCAGCTTCGAGCATATCTTCGTAAATGGCGATCTCACCCGACGAATCATCACAAGCGAGTTCGTCCGCCTCAGCCCGACGACATAACACAGTGGGGGGAATGTGGTAGCTAGAGGCAATTCTCAAAAAATCATTATCAGTACTAAGCAAACTGAAAATAGTACTCACCTTAGACCTGTTGTCCTCGACCACCACTTTTCCTTGATACTTTTTACGGTGAGAGCGTCTCGTGCCCGTCTCCGTGACCTCCTTATTTATCTCTCCATCAATATCAGGCTGCGCCGGACTCTTCCCTGTCACGGTAGGGGCACCTCTGGAAGGGGCGCCCTGTCCACCTCCACCTCGCCCAGTAGCGCCTCGTCCGGAGTCAGCAGATGTAACATCAGGGGTGGCCTCGCCGCCCACAGCAGGGGCCCCGCTTGGGGCGCCCATCGCCTGGCCGCCCGTCGTATGCAGACGCAGCACGTGGCCGCCCACGCCCGGGGCGCCCCCGCCTGGGGCGCCAATTGCCTGCAGCCGCAAGGTCTGATCGCTCGCGCCCTGGGCGCCCCCGCCTGGGGCGCCCGTCGTCCGCTGCCGCGAGGCCTGGTCGCCCGCGCCCGGAGCGCCCACACCTGGGGCGCCCGTCGCCCGCACGCTCGTGCCAAGGGGGCTGGATGCCTGCACGCCCGCAACCTGGTCGTCGCCTGGGGAACCTGCAACCCGGCCGTCGCCGCCCTAGGCGCCCCCGCCTGCGGCGCCCGCAGCCTGGCCACCGCTGCCCGAGACACCCGACGCCTGCAGCAGCAGCGCTTGGCCGCCAGCGCCGGGGGCGCCCACCGCCTGGTCGAGCATCGCAGCAACACCAGGGGCGCCCAGGCCGTCCGCCTGCACGCCCGACGCCAGGGGCGCCTCGCCGCCCACGCCCGCTGTCCGTGGCGCTTGGCCGCCTGGGGCGCCCGACGCATGCCGCACTTGGCGCTCGCCCACAACCGCCTCGCCCGAACAGCGCGTGGCCACAACCGCCTGGCCAACGGCCGCGCGGAGCACGGCCTCTGGCCCCTCTCCCACTGCAGGGGCGCCCCCGTCTGGGGCGCCCGTCGTCGCCTGCCACGCACGGCTTCCGCCTTGCACGCCCGCCTGGCGCCTGGCGCCCTGCCTCACCTCGCCCACCGCGGGGGCGCCCCAGGCTGTCTCGCCGTGAACCACCGCAGCAGCAAGAACCGGCGCACCCACTGCAACACCTCGTCTGGCAGCGGCCAGCCCATCACTCCCGTTGCCCGTCTCCACTACTTCTTGCTGATACCCCATGGTGGTGGCCTTTTCTCTTTCTTTACTTTGAGTAGGAAGAAGTTGCAGGTGGCTGCCCTCTCCCTTCTTGACAAGGAAAAGAAAACCTCAAGTGGAAAAAGTGAAAAGCTTTATAGACTCCTACATCAGGGTTTCCAAATGAAAGAGGACACTAAGCCAAGAAAACAGAAAGAGAGAGTCCTATGCCTGAAAAATTCTGCCATAAAATTTGATGGGTCAGGCCCAAATAATTCGGTCCGCAATGACAGGTTAGGCCCAAGTGGCTCGGTCCACGACGACGGGTCAGGTCAAACTGACCTTAGTCCTTGATGAGCTTGGGTCATCATCTACCCAATGAGGGTCAGGTCCGGATCCACCAATGACGGAGTCAGTGCCTCGTTCCTTTAAACGGCCTTCACCAAGTCCTGCGGAGAATATCTTATCTGCTCGTCTGTTGATGACGGTTCGGAAGACTCCACCAGAATGGAGCGTACATCATTGGAGATCCCTGGAGAATCTCCCCACGCGTTGGAGAAAGAGTATAAAAGGAGAAGTCCTATCAGAGGGATCTCTCCGATTCTACTTTCACATCATCATTGTAATCTCCTACTTTGTAATCTCCTCCCCAGAGTAGTAAATTCACCAATTAAAGTGGACGTAGGTCACACTGACCGAACCACTATAAATCTCCTCTCTCTTTCTCTCTCTCTCTCCATCTATTTTTCCATTAATTATTTATTATTTGACCGGTGGTGCCCGAAAACCACTTTTTGGCATCATCAAAATTCAAGAAGGAATAAATTGCCGGAGGAACTCTTCTAGGGCCTGACGAAGAACCGCCGAGGGACACCCCCGGACCCCCTCTGCGGAGGGCATATATTAAAAGAGGATTCAGTGTTCAGAAAAGTTACAAATTGCTTGACATGAAGAAGCTTGGATTGTACTAATCTCTCCCTTTCAAACCCTTCTTTGGCGCGAGACATTGAGGGGCAAATGATGGGTCAGGCCCAAATGACTCGGTCCGTAGTGGCAGGTTAGGCCCAAGTGGCCCGGTCCACGATAACTGGTCAGGTCAAACTGACCTTAGTCCATTGTGAGCCCGGGTCGTCATCTACTCGTTAGGGGCCGGGTCCGGATCCACTGAAGGAAGAAGTCATCATGTCGTTTCACCTACCTGCTTTTACCAATTCCCGCGGAGGAAATCTAATCTGCTCATCTGTTGAGGAGAGTTCGGAAGACTCCACCAGACTGGAGCGTACATCATTGGAGATCCCTGGAGAATCTCCCCATCCGTTGGAGAAAGAGTATAAAAGGAGGAGTCCTAGCAAAGGAAAAGAGATCTCTCGAATTCTACACCTCATTATTATATCTGACTACTTTGTAACCTCCTCCCCAGAGCAATAAAGCAATCATTTAAAGTGGACGTAGGTGACCGAACCACTATAAATCCCTTCTATCCTTCTCTCTCTTCATTAATTTTCACATTTATTACATATCACTTGACCGGTGGTGCCCGAAAGCCACTTTTTGGCATCATCACTCATCACAAGGAAGAACAAAAACATATGTCCATCAAAGCCGGTAGTAGCTAACTGCCTATAGAACAGATCCTGTTCAAGTAAGTTGTTGGAATAGCTGGGTAGAGATGCATATTATATAGTTCTCTAGGAGCACAAAAGTTTTCGATGTGGGATTCTCATATCACACACCGAGAGCAAAGGGCCTGCTGGACTTCACAAAAGGAACAACATCAAACCTTCACACTTCATGTACATCCTACAATGCAATGTGGCTGTCCAGACAGCCTTAGAGAAATTTGGAAGACAGCTTGCCCCACGTATGGCTTCTCAAATCAGTTTTTCAGTTCTGGTGACTATTGTGTTACCTTGATCTCCCTTTGTCTCCACATAACTGCCCATGCATCTATGGCTTTGCCATGCTTTGTATGGGTTAGAAAGAAAGATGCAACTTTTTTTTTTTTTTTTGGCTAGATGGCAGAGAGTTCCATTAAGAGAAGAATATGTACAAGGGCTTTACAGAGAAGCCCTCAAAGGAAGAACTTCAGCAAAGAAAAACTACAGATACAAAAATCAGCAAACAGCAAGCTATGACACAAAAAATCAGCAATCATCCTCTTCCAGCATTTGGTTGGCCAGATTTAAAGCGAGAAAATGAGCATCCAGATGAGGACCTGTAAAAGGAATCTGAATGCTTCCCCACGTGGAAGAAAGGTTCCTCCCTACTGTGCTGAATAACATCATTAGGGGTTGTTTTTTCCTGTCTTGGAAGATTAAGATGTTTCCAGCCCTCCAAATGGCATGAGCTGAAATGATAATCAGCACCACTCCAATGCCCAGCTTGGCAGTATTGTCACACGACTCACACCCTATAGATAATCGACCTCATATTGACTGAGCTGAGACAGAGAGGAGATCAGAACTCCCACTGTGTGTGGATGAGCCATTTCCAGATTTCCTGGGCAAAGGAGCAGCTGAACAGGTGCTTAAAAACACTCCCCTTAGGTGAACTTGGTCAGTGCCACTTCCGGCGGCACGCATTTTTTTGAGCTCCAAGTCATTCCTCTTTGGATTTGAACTGCTCTCGGACCATTTTAAGTTTTCCCGAGCTAACCATTCCAATCAAAATCCCGAGCCATTGATACAGACAGTATAAATACTTTTCAATAAATGCCTATAGACGAGGCATAAGTTTACGCTTTGAAGAACTACTTGAGGAATTGAGGGAGGGATTTTCCAAAAACCAGAATCAAACAATCAACTAAATTTTGTTGGAGTAATGGGGATTTCCACCAGTTTTTCTAGGTTATCTGTCCACATACGTGCTTGAGAACCAAAAAATTTTCTTCAAACTAAAACGAAAATAATGAGATTTACACATTTGGAAAAGGAAAATACCTAACGAAAATATAAATTTATTTACAATACCTTCGTTATTTTGTCAATCCATTGTTGTATATCTTTTTTATTGTTCCTTATTGTTGAAATTATAGGACCCGTCTTGAACTTTGTAGTGTAGCTTCAAAAAAGTAACTCGAGTTAATCAATGAATGTCATTTTGTGATAAGTTATAATTAAGATGATTTAATTTACCGGAAAATTCCCGGTAAATCGCAGTTGCACGAAAAGGTTCCTCGTAGTTGGGGCCTTACGAAAGGGTTCCTTCATCCCATTTTCTTTCTTTCTTTCTTTTTTTTTTTTTAACTTTAAGAGGAGTGATGCTAGCATCGCTCGTCTCTAACTTAGGCGACGCTAGCGTCGCTCCTCCACCCATCAAACTAGGAAAAAGGGTTCCTTCATCCCAGCAAAAATCCATATGGAGCTTATTGGAAGAGCGGCACTACAGGAGATGGTACTCAGGTGGTGTTGAACTAGACAGGTTATATTTACATCACCCTATAGAATAAAAGTAGATTGAATCTCACATAAGGGAACACCGTTTCGACAAGGAATACCTCAAGACATACACATGGCAACCGTTGTGGATGTAGGAGGCGGAGTTTGTGGATTTAGCAACTACTGCAGGCTTGATGGAAACCGGACTACTTCCTTGTGCCCAAATGGGTACGCTTACTTGGATGCTAATAACACATACAAAGGATGCAAAGAGAACTCTGTCCTGCAAAGCTATACAACTGATTATTCAGTAAAAGAGCCTCCGTTTGGTATGGAGGAGATGATTAACGGCCATTGTCTGACTATGAACACTATAAACTCATGAATAAAAACCAGTGCAAAGAAGCTTGCTTGTGAGATTATCTCTATGCAGTCACAGGAGAGACGGCAGCAGAAGTTAAAGGAGAGATGGCTCATGGTTGACTTTGTTTTGTGTGTGCTTGAAATGAGTTGGTTTGGAGAGGGTTACATGGGGATAGGAGAAAGGTAGAAAGATGCAGTATTATATTAGCTGAGGAGGTTCCAAGGCGACATTTTACTTTTTTTAGAGATAACTTTTTCTCAGTCGGATGGGTCGGGGAGTGACGCTAGCATCGCCTAAGTCAAAGACGATCGACGCTAGTGTCACTCCTCTCAAAGTTAAAAAAAAAAAAGTATGGGATGATAGAAGCCTTTCGCAAGGCCCCAACTATGGGGAACCTTTTCGTGCAATGGCAGTATACCGGGAATATTTAAAAGTACTTACATGTATTTATGTAATTGAATGCAGGAACAACGCAATGCATATGATACAATCCAGCATTTTTACCCACAAGGTGAATATAGAGAGATTGTACATTTATGCAATATTTGAGACACATGAAATTTTACACTAAAGCCATATTGAGCCTTCCAAAAGAGGATGAACGGTTTGGACCTTGGTTTTGAAGCTTATACAAGTCTAAAAATCGGATCTAAGGGTTTGGAGCTTTTTACAAAAATCTCAAAATACATGAACATCCAATGGTTGATATTTGAGTTCATAGACTTTTTGTTCTTTTAAAATCTAATGGTTTGGATGGCGATTTTAGAGCCCTACTTTAAAAAGAAAGATTAGAAAAAATGGATTGGGTGTCAAGAATGTCAAATGCAGTGTAGCTATATGGGTCAATCTCCTTTAGACATCTTTGTCTGATGACTCAAATCTGGCAAAATCTGTGTGACCTTGAGAAATAGAGGCAGTTTGTCTATTTGAAATAGACGTTTACAAATGTATTGCCCACCAGTCTAAAAGTTGTTTAGGTTGTTTGTTTTAAGTCCATTTGAAACAGACGTTACAAATGTGTTGCCCAACAGTCTAAGGGTTTGTTTGGCAAATCTTATCTATATGAAATAGATCTACATGGAATAGATCTGTTTCAAATGAAACTGCTTAAAATAAAGGGACATTTACTAAAGAAATTCCCTTAAAAAGGGTTACCACTATTGAAACCCTCAAAATTTAATAATATCAGGCCCGGACCTCCCGCCCAAATCAACAAAATTTCTTCCCATTTTACCCCTTCTTAGTTGATGCCAACGAAACCCTAGCAAGGACAAACCAAAAACAGAAATGAATCAAGAAAGGAAGAAACGGGAGAAGGAGAGGAAGCTGTGGTTGTCGCCGTCCGGTCTCTCACTTGTCCAGTCTCCATCTCACTTCGTCTCTCTCTCTCTCTCTCTCTCTCTCTCTCTCTCTCTCTCTCTCTCTCTCCTCGTTCTCCTCTTTTCCTCTGCATCAAAACTCAAGCCCTATAGGAAGCCTTGAATCTCAGGACCTGGTTTTTTAGGTAATAAATTTCCACACATTCAACTATTTCCTTCTCTTCTCGGCCATTAATTTCTGTTTCATATTTGACATGTTAAAAGAATGGATGACTCAGATTGGAGACATACTGACTTGCTTATCATGGTTCTACCATTACAGAGTCGTACAGAAAAAATGCATTATTGTAATTTTTTCCCTCTGATAAATGCGTTTTTTATTCTTGGTTAGTTGTGGCTCGGTATTCAGATTCAACCCCTATCTATATTTATGTTTGAAGAAGTATCGAAGGGGGTGGAAATAATGGAAATTCTAGAAGTGCTTTCAGAAGTTAAAGGAGAATTGGGTTCCTGTATTTGAATCAATTTATACTGATAGATGTACAACAACTATATGTATATTAGAATAATTCAGTTTATTATTTAGTGATGGATGAGCGATGCTTTTCTTCTTTCTTTGTGGGGTTCTCTGACTTTTGTTTCATGCTTATGCTTCTTTTATTATCTTTTGTTCTTTTTGTTCCTTTGGCTGATGGTTTAGTTGTTTGGGTAGAAGAAATTGTCGGCAGGCAGATAAGAGAAAGAATGTGAGATAGGAAAGCTGAGGTTTTCAATGTTTATTATATCCATCGCCCTTCAATTAGTCAATTATGGGTGAATGATAAGAGATGGAAAAAGATCCTCCTAAGCATTGAGGGTCCCTCCAAGCATCATCTTGTTTTTTAAGCTCATCTCACTTTTGGCCTTTCTAGTGTTCACCCGCTGTAAAGTGACAAAAAAGTTCATGCCCAAACAGGGGTGTCTGGGTCACTAAATCTGTTGGCACATATATGCATGCCTTAAAGCAGTCAAAGGAAATGACCACAAAATGATATGGTGTGAATTTTAGCTCATCAGGACTGATATTTGTATTGAGGCCCTACAATCTCACTGAATGTTGGTCTAGAGTGGTAGCTGTGTCATTTCCCAATCCTGTGTTTCCATTCAATGTAGCTCTGTCATTCCTCAATCCTGTGTTTCCATTCAATGAAGTGTTTCTGGTTTTTCTTGGTTTTTTATTTTTGAAGAACAAATGCCTTGAAAAGTTGGTACAGTTCATGCATATGGCAAGGGTATGTTTGACCTACTCATACATATACAAAGTTCTTACAATCTTTCTCTTTCATATTTGACATGTTAAAAGATTGGATGACTCAATTTTTCAGTTCCTACTTTCCCCAATCTCTATATATTTTACTAGTTTTGTCATAGATGTGGGAAGACACACCCTAATGGATTAATATTGTGTTTATTGACCAGAGAAAATACTTATGTGAGATCATAGACAGCAAAATAAATTGTTACCTGTGTTATTATACTCCCGTTAATGTATATATGTCCTGTTTGGGCACCTATTTCTTCTTTGGGGATAGAAACTGAAACCCAAAGTATTTATTCTAAATTGTATGGTTTTTTTTTTTGTGTGGCGTTAAGAAGTCTCCAAAGACAAAAGATGGGAATTCATATGTGAAGGAATTGTCACTTCAAGGAACCAAATATTACATTTATGTTTACAGGTTTTTGTTTGTTTCTCCTTGATGAATTAATTCTGTATATTCTAGGATTTTTAATTTTTGATGAGCCAATGGTATGAAATCGACTATCGTGGAGTTAGTGGTAGTATAAGTTCTTGTCCATTTGGTTTTGCATGAGAGAACTTGAGGACACCTTTTTTATTATTTCTTCTTTTCCTTTCTATAAGTTGAAGATGAAGTTGACAGAAAACTAGTGGACTGAGTTCTTCATGTTGAACCTTTAATCCTAACCTTAGCCAAAGATGTCCAATTATGGCTTTGAAGAGAAGAAGATTTTTACATCTAATCTTGAAAATGTTTGCCGTTCATGATCGGTTTGCTTGGCAAAAACAAGATTGTTTTAAGATTACAAGAGCTTAGATACAGTACAGTATACTAGTGGACTTGGACAAAAATCTAAAATTATATGATTGTGTGTCTATATGTTGCTCCTAGGAGGCACTTGGTGCTTACTCTCTTCATACTTGTTAGTAAGGTATATATACTTCCATGCATAGTTGCAGAGGGTGATGATGAAGATAGTAACATTAATTTTATACAATCACTGTCAAGCTGACAATTTAGAACTTGACATTTTAAAAGATTTGAGAAAGATTATAGAGCCATATCAAATAGGACAAAGCCATATGTCCACAATTACAATGATATCCATGGATATGCATCATATCGGAGCGTATTGGCCGATATGCTCCAATACACATGTTAATGCTGATAAATTGCAAAATGCAGAGTAGTCTCAACCACTATGGCCAATATGTTTATTTTATCCATGAACTCAATCATGCAATTCTTGTCTAAAGATGCAGCATTAAAGTTATTCATAGGGCATGGTATTTAGATACAAGTACTCGTAAGGATTAAGAGGCCCCCGTGAGTAAAAAGCATTAATTCAGCCATGAAGATCTCACCACGAAAAATA
This sequence comes from Cinnamomum chago, assembly GCA_038049695.1. Taxonomy (NCBI): domain Eukaryota; kingdom Viridiplantae; phylum Streptophyta; class Magnoliopsida; order Laurales; family Lauraceae; genus Cinnamomum; species Cinnamomum chago. The sequence continues at coordinate 33,263,498 of CP142453.1, forward strand.
TGTCTAAATTTCCATTCATTGTCATGAAGATCTCTTGCAATCAACTCTTGGGCTGGAGGCTGCAGAGAGAAGTCCTGCAATAACAACATAAAAGAGTACTATATAATGAACAGAAAGGCATATAATACTGGATGATGAATTGATGATGATAAAATAATTGTATTAATGAAGGCAAACTTCAATTTTGTAATTTGATAGTTTAAAAAGATACCAAGATTTAAGATCCATAATTTCATATTAAAGTGCCATGTTAGATTTGATAAAAGTAGAATCTATTGATTATGACATATTTAACCAAGAATATGCTAGTAAACTGTTACAAAATATATGGCCGGTAGTTCTTGTTCGATGTGCTTGCAACAATCAGGCAGTTATTAAACCGAGTTACCCAAATTAAATATTTGTTCTAAATTGTATGTTTATTTTTGTGTGGCGTTTTTTTTTTTTTTTTTTTGGCGTATAACATCTAAATTTACCAATGGCCAGCTGATTCATTATGCTTATGATCACTTTTTATACCATTATGTGTAGATGGACAGTGATACTTTTTTTACCGAGGAGAAGTTATTATACTATCAAGATGTTCATGTTTCTGAAGCAATTTGGCGAGGAGAGGTATATCCAATCATTTACTTTATATTTAAATGTAACGTTATATTTATTTTTATCTCTTGAACCACTTCATACTACATGAGTTTGTAATAATAAATTTATTTTGTAACTAACATCTATAGGAACCACCAAACTTGAGAATAATTCGAACCACACATGACAAAAAAAGTTGGCATCTAACACGCCAACAAGAAAACTATGTACGCATGTGTGGCTTGGAGCACTTGTCAAGCATTGAACAGATGACAATAGATCATGCGTTGATAAGAGCATTGGTGGAAAGATGGAGGCCGGAAACAAATACCTTCCATCTTCCATGTGGGGAGGCCACCGTGACATTAGAAGATGTGGCATACATATATGTCCTCCCCATAGATGGACCGCCATTGACAGGAAAAACACTGCATAGTACCAAGCAAACAGCGGAGATATGCATGGATCTTCTAGGCATGGAGCCGGTGCCAAAACGAGACAGCATCGGCACGAGGTTAAACTTTTCTTGGATGAAAGAGAACTTCAAAGTAAACAAAAAGAAGAAAAAAGTTCATGAAGTTGAAGAGAAGTGCAACACAAGAGCTTATTTATTCTGCCAGTGGGAGGTCAAATAGTTGGCAACTCATGCGGTACTTCCGCGCCAGCTTGGTTGCTTGGTTTATTTAGAGAATTTAAGAGGTATGCATGGGGCCCGACATGCCTTGCGAACCTGTATAGAATGTTAGGTAAGGCATCAATGCTTTCGAAGTTTGATGAAGAAAAGAAAGATGGAGAGGGGAAAAAATTAAAAAACCAGAAAGCAACGGATCCATCAGATACCTTGACTGGCCCACTCCAATTGTTGCAGGTAACACCCATATTTGTTTACTTGGTTACATTGAATATGAACTCTTTTATATTGACTTCATATTCATATATTGTTTCCCTAGCAGATTTGGGCATATTCAAGAATGGAATTTTTGCGGCCTAGCGATGACTATATAGATGTAAAGTTGGATTTCGACTTTCCGCTATATAAGCCGTGGGAGAAAAGCATAAAAAAGCATAGGTCTCCAATGAACACCAAGGATCGTCGGGAGCAAATTGACAATATGAAAATAGAAGAAGTGAGTGTAATTTTATTTCTTTTTAATATGAAACTTTATGATCGATATCTGATTTGTGAGTATTAAATATTAATGAAAATCTATTGTGTAGCTTATATGGATGTTGTTAGGAATTTTGTATTTGCAATTTGATGGATGCATTTGCACTTTAGCATCATTTGAATTTTCACACTTACATTGTTTTAGAAAACCTTGAAATCTGATATTATACATGCATTGCTTTTAAGATTTGTAAAAGTATTGTTTTATGCATGTTTTGTTTCTAAACTTGGATGCATTGGTTTTAGAATTCAAACTCTTTTGAAAACCTAATTCCTTGTGCATTATATTTGGAAAATCATTTTGAGTATTTAGGTTTGAACCTTGCATACATTCATCTCTTTCATAATCATCTTTGTATGCATTTTCATTTGAAAAGAGTTTTATCAAATCAAGCTAGCCTTTGGTTTTAAACTTTTGAATCATTTTAGGCTTTGTGTGTTTCATGTTTTTAAAGATCTTAGAATGACTTAAAACATGTTTTTCAGCTTGATTTAGTGGCCCAAAAAATCCCACAAAGAAATACCTTCAATTATGGAAAAAATGGATTTTTTGGTCCCAGGGCAGTCACCCGGCAGTGTCGCCGGTCGACCGAGACAACTGCAGGATGACTGCACCCTGGGCGCCCCAACAGTCATTTTTCTGACCGTTGTGTGATCCCGGTCGACCGAGACCTCTTTACAGGTCGACCGAGGACTAGCTGTTGGACTATTTTTCACTATAAAGTCCATTCATTTTCCAACTTTCAAAAGGCTTGAACCATGAACCTTTGAGACCATTTTGGAGCAAAAGAAAGGGGAAGAAGTTGGAAAGGCTAGAGGGCAATTTGGAAATCAAATACATGAGTTTTTAAAAAGGTACACTTTACTTGTATTTTGATTTTCATTAAAATGAAATCCATGCATGCTTAAGTCTTTGTATTTTCACTTATGCATGATTTCTAGAGTTGTGTTGCAAACTCAATATCATATTTGGTAAATTAGTTTGGTTTGCAAACTCTCTCATTCTAATCACATGTGTTCTTAGACTTTAACATTCATACAACTTGTTTAGTTCATTTCTTCAAAGTTGTTTGAATCTTTTATGTGATTAGTTTTATCTTCAATCATCATTTTCTAAGCTTTGATTTTAAAATGCATCATGCATTCATTTAAGAGCTTCATTGTAGAGATTGATTGAAGTAAAGCATTCATACACTAGTGCACACACTTTAGCATATTTGAGTGTATGTTTGTAATTTGTATTACACTTTCATATTAGCCTATTTAAGAGGCAACATCATTGTGCTTAAATTGTATCTCTTAGAGTGTTCTTGAAGAGACACCTTCTTAGAGAAAATCTTTATTTGTAAAGGTTATTGCTTAGCCTAAGAAAAGCATCTTGTAAGGTTATTGCTTAGCCTAAGAAAAGCATCTTGTAAAGGTTATTGCTTAGCCTAGAAAAGCACATTGAGAGGTTGTTGTTTAGCCTAGAAAAACAACATTGTAAGGGTTATTGCTTAGCCTAGTAAAAAGCATAAATAGTGGAAATCCAGTGGGGTGATTGGATCACAAGCCGGTAGTGGACGTAGGCATTGAGGCCGAACCACTATAAACCTTGGTGTTGTGGTGCTTGCCTTTGTGATGATTGTTTTATTAGCTTCCGCATTTTGATTGTTTATCATCACATGTGACTAGTTTTGTTTAAGAAATTAAAATTGGTCTAAATTGGTCTTAGTTGTAGCACACCCTATTCACCCCCCCCCCCCCTCTAGGGTTAGGATTCCCAAGGACTTTCAAGATGTCATATGAAGATGTGATTAATAAACTAGCTGAGGTAGTTCCCAAAGAAGATAGACAGTTATTCACATCTAATACAACTCTGGATCGTCGAACGGGTAATGAAGTAGTTCGGCTTTAGACAGTTGCTCCCAGTTATTTTCCGCTTGCCATTTGAAAGAGTTGATAGAGTGAGGAAAGCTACTCATGATTACAGCAGATCAATGAAAGAACTCATTGCCATTTGGGATGCGAGGCATAAGCTGTTACTAGTGAGTGAAGAACATGATGATTCACTTATCCACAATGAATTTTATATGAAATGGTATTCGGCGGTGACAAGATTGCGAATCTCAAGGCCTCCAAAGAAAGAAGGTGGTGAAGACCAAACGATACCTCCAACACAACCAACCTCCAGAAAAAATAATGACTTCATTCATAGAAGACCTGTAAGTGACATGGCAACATAGCTGTAAAATTCAAGTTATTTAATCATTTTCAATATTTATGACTCATTTGATTTTGTTCATGCAGGTTCGTTTCTTCCTAGATGACCTTATATCTACGTTGGCCGGGAACAAAAGAACATCAGAGGCAATGAATTCAGAGGATATGATATGTGTACTGCGTACCAAAGTGGAGGACTTTAATGAATCATTTGAAAATGATTTTGTGGAATTTGGGTATGGCAAAGTGAGTCCAAGTGATCTTGGTCAAGGCAAAATGAGTGAGAGACAACAGATAGTATCGAAGAAGAAGCTAGAGTTTGCCACTAAATCACCCAATTCAAAGGAAAATACTCCACCTGAGTCTTCCAAAAACACAAGTATCAAAAGTCTCAGTCCCATGGCCTCTCCCCGAAGGTCTCCTAGATTGAAAACATCCCCCATTGAAATTGTTCTTGATAGTCCTCCCCCAAACATCCAACAAGAAGCCATTCCCTTGGAGTCTCCCACCAAAAAGGTCGGCTCAATGATTATTTATGTAAAAAATGCGACCAGGGTTAAAAAAGTGCCATCAAAATATGAGGGTTTTAGTACCTCCCTAAATTGGCCAACGAATTCAACGTACATATTGACGAAAGAGGAGACTGATCTGCTGGACAAGTTCTGGGAGGACTACTACCAAAGGTATGCAATTCTTCCCAATTTATGGACCCAACAATTAGCATGTATGAGGAGGGTTAGATTGTTTGCGCGGTTTGGGATGATGGATGGTCTTAATTCCTAGATATACTCTTTTTCAGTTCAATGCTCTTCTCTTCTTCTTTTTTTCCTTGTAAAAGTACCATTCTCTGGGAGATGAATTGTGACTTTTGAGCTAGATTCTTTATCCTCACAGTAAGTAGTCAGAAGCTTATAGATTCCAACTGATGCAACTAGAACTTCTGATATCAACTATCACAAAATGAAACAGAGAAAGAAGAAGAAAAATTAGGGAATGATAAAAGAAATCAAAGATGTCCCCAGCTCTTACTCAGCTGGTTAAAGAAAATAGTCTTTACACCTCTTTTGTGAGTAAAAGCAAAGATAGGAACACTAATCACGGCTGTCTAAACATAAGAGATCCTAGAGAAAATCAAAATACTTAATCAAATCTAAACCATTAAAACCAACAAGTTTAATCTTAGCCATCTAAAAACATAAATTGGAGAAGACACAAACACAACTCTTCCCAAAGAAAAACTAGCTATGAAAGCAAGACAATAATGCTGCATAAAGTTCTTTCACCTTTAAGGGTAACATATTCGTTTAATGTTATTTAGCTATTGCATGCCAATAATGCTGCATAAAGTTCCAGAGAGTGACTGGCTATGTGAAGAATGCCAGCTCAAGGAAGATTCTGAAAAGCGAAAACTGGTTAAAACTGAAGTGGTTTCAGAAACTCTAAAATCATCATCATTGGGTGAAAAAGAACTTTTTCCAAAGTCGAAGAACAAGGCACAAAAGGCAGAGGCAAACCAAGCCATAAAAGCCATGGCAACTCCTAAGGTTCCCACTGAAAGGCGTGTAGGAAATATGGAAGCCGCTTCAATTTTAAATAAAGATGCTGTTGAAACAACTGTTGGATCACCAGGGACGGCCAACTCCAAGAGGGTTGCACTCTCCCAAGAGAATTCATTCAAGAATTCGAATGTTGGGAAACCAAAGCCAGTGCATCCAGTAGCTTCACCCACAAGCTGCTTTGCTAATGGTTCTCAGGAGACTATTCACCTGCTTGGTTCTTCCAGGCCATATGCATCATGGATGCAAGAACGACTTCATAGTAAGTTTAAATACCTTCACTGTTTTTGGGTCAGTAACTTGCTTTATTTAGAAGGCAGAGGCAATTCAGCTCTCGGTTGGTGAAATTTTTTTTAAAGCTATACAATTCATTGGCTCTTTCAGGTTCTCTTTCAAGGCCATCTATTGTCAATAAATCAAAGCCAAAAGCCAAAGAGTTACATGATGTTTCTCAGAGACAAAAATTGACTAGAGAATTTTCCAGTGGTGTCACAAGAAAAGAGGGGTTGATTCAGACATTTAGCAAAAATCTGTCCTTCGAAAGCACAATCTCAGGCCTCTTAAATACCAATGATTCAGATGCTAAATTGCAGTGTACTATTAGCTCTTGTTCTGACAATTCAGGAGGCTTGAAGCAAGGGAAAATACAAAATATAATAGAAAGGAAGAAGTCTTTTATGTCTAATCGCCTAGTGTCACCAATGGCTGGTACCACAGCATCTCTCACAATGGGAGTAAAGTATGATGAAAGATCATGTACTTCATCCAAATCAACTATTTTCACTGCTAGAAAAGGATCATAAAATATAATTGCTTCAGGTATGGTTTCACCTTCTTGTTTGGTTGAATCGAAGATCCTTTTTTTGTGTTTGATTTTGTTTTGCACATCAACCCATTCTTAATATATTTATTTGGCACTTAACACTTTCTTATATCTTATCGTGTTACTTTTACATGTCTTGATATTTAGATGGAAGCGGTGATGTGAAGAAGCAGTCATCATTTTTATTATGCCCTTCTGTAATTCCATCTTTCAGTGGCATGTGCAATTCTGAGGAACAAAAACAGAGTGCTATAAGGTGGAATGCATGAAGAGGGATTGTTTCATGTCATTATTATAGACCAACATTATACCATACCACTGAAGGGTAGTAGGCAAAACTAAAAGTAAATAGTCGGGCTTTCTTTATTCTCATGGCAGAGTGAGTTATCAATAGAGAGAACGTTTAGTGAGGGTCCTCTCATTCGATATGAAAAAGAAGAAAAAAAATGGTTTTGCTCATGAGTTAATGTTTAAGGTATCTTAGACCAGGCTTCAATTCTTCAAATGAGTAATTCAACTTCATTTCCCTATTAATTGAATTGAATTTTTGTGATCTTCGCAGCCTCATGCAAACATAGGAACAGAGCTTAAGAATGTAAAAGAATAGTTTGTAAATGATCCCATTCCCTATGTGCCCATAAACCAAATCTTGGACAGTGAAAGTGTGTCAACATACTTTTTAGTTGATATCAACGAACTCTGTGTTTTTTTTCAGAACTTATATAGTGCTATCAGTACGCTTTCATTGATATCAACACATTTATTTGTTGATGTCAACATACTTTTTAGTTGATATCAACGAACTCTGTGTTTTTTTTCAGAACTTATATAGTGCTATCAGTATGCTTTCATTGATATCAACACATTTATTTGTTGATGTCAACATACTTTTTAGTTGATATCAACGAACTCTGTGTTTTTTTTCAGAACTTATATAGTGCTATCAGTATGCTTTCATTGGCAAGGGTAAGGCATTACTTGTATTCTATTATCTAAAAAATCCAATCAACCAACTAAAAAAACAAAAAATCAATCCAATCAACCAACTAGAAAAACAAAAAATCACTGTAAGAAGAAATGCCTTGGATGTAGAATATTGGAGAAGAACCTTGGAGAAGAAAGGGCTATCTATTTTTACAAGAGAAGAAAAGAGTTGAGTGTGTAGAATTTTATTACCTTGAAAACCAGGTCTTCAGATTTTGAGGACTTCCTCTAGGGCTTGGGTTTTGATGTAGAGGAAAAGAGGAGGGCGAGGAGGAGAGACAGAGAGAGACGTGGAGTGCGACCGGTGGCCGTTCTTCTGGGACGGGAGATGGAAGTGAAATGGAGACCGGACTGATCTGGTCTTCTCCTTCTTCCGTTTCTTCTTTTTGTGTTTCAGCTTTCTTCCCTTTGCTGGCAACAACTAACAAAGGGTAAAATGGGCAAAAATAAGGAAGATTTGGGCTGGAGGTCCCTCCCTGATAATATAAAAGTTTTGGAGTCCCAACAGTGATTATCCTCTTTAAGGGAATTTCTTTAGTAAATGTCCCTAAAATAAATGTTTTACAAATACACCATTTGTTAGAAGGAAAGACTGATTGAAATAGATTTTTTTTTAAAATCTGACAGCACATGATTTTTCACAAGTGTCTCGAGTTCCACACTGAATCAGGGGCTGATCTTTTACTCAGTAGTCATTTTTAGCTTTACAAAGAGAATCAACCATTTAGATTGTGATCCGAAAGCCCACAGAAGTCGAGAATAGCACAAATATTGTTCTTCTTTTTTCATAAATCTCCTTAGATTTGTGATAAATTAATGGTTCCAATTTGATACAATGGCCTGTTTTTGGTCTTTGGAAGAGACCTAACGGTTTGGATTGTGTTTTAGTGCCCTAAAACTTAAAAATAATAATAATAATAATAATAAAAATGGACACAGTGTTTTCAAGTGATTCTACTACAGGCCTTTTTTTTTTTTTTTTGGGTAACGGTTTCTACAGGCCAGTTAACCCAAGTATATCCAGGGTTGGATGTTTTTTTGTATATTTCTTGATAACCACACTGAATCAGGGAACAAACCCTTACAGTCTAAAAGTTGTTTAAAACAATTTTATGACATATAGAGGCAAAAAAAATTGACTTGCCAAACATAGCCAAAGTCTATTAGATTTCAGTTGTTGTTAGATTAAAAGAGATCAACTTACATTCAACATGAAAAGGGGATTGCTTTTGTTTTTATTATTCATTTTTTTCACATGATCAGATCAAATGGCTACAAAGTTGAATGGACTCCATCAAGATGGTCCTGTAATCTACATTCATATAATGGGTCATTGATGGGTCAGTGTGCTGCACAACATGTTAGATTTTGTCTTAGCATTTTTCTCTGAGACAAAAACATTCACCTCATACAGGCCTCATTCAAATTCAAGACAATTAAGAGATCGATGGGAGATTTAAAAAAAAAAGCGCTAAAGAGCAGGAGTCTTTTTGTATCTATTTTAGGTCAATTTCAATCTTTATATTTGTGTGGGGTCATTGTGGGCGCCGGACCTAGATAAGGGGCACGCCTTATCTCAAGGTCACGTCCATAGGCATGGGACGGTGGTCCGATGGGACATCCCCTTTTTACCTACCCCCACTCAGGAGAGAAGAGTACATACTGATGGGACTTCCGTCTCTTCCTGGGTCCATTCCAATGAGGACACTCACGTCTATATATATTGCATGGAGGAGAACCACAACGGGTACGCGACAGACCTCCCTCTCATACTTCTCCTTCTCCATTTCACTCAGTTATCATACTAACTTGAGCATCGGAGTGCCTTCGGCTGCCTACAGCCAGGGGCTCTGACCTCCGTCTTCCTCTTTCAGGTTATCGGAGGCCCGATCTTTTTCCCTCATTTCCACGAGATCATCAAGCTAAGAGCTTAACCCTCTCTCAACCAAGTCCGTAATTTTTAGGCACTTACAGTTGGCGCCGTCTGTGGGACCAGAATCTCTGCCAAAGCCTTTACTAAAGTCATGCCTCCAAAGACCAGATAGGGTGGCGAAGTGTCGTCGAAGTCCCGAAGAGCATCATCCTTTCCTCCGCCCGAACAACCCTCGTTCCCACCGTTCTCACAGCCCCAGCCACTCCAGTCAGCACCTCCAGAGCCGCCCATTGGCGCGCGCTCTGCTCTCCTTCCCCTTCCGGGACCAGCGGCGGTCCCCCCAGTCCCGCAGGGGGTGTCGAGGATCCCCCGCCAAAGAAAATCCGGTCCCACGTACGAAGAAGGTGTTGTCCAGTCGGACTCCTCGTCCCGACCTCTGACTTCCCCCCCCCCCCCCCCATCGTGACGACCGTCAGGAGGCCCCTCGCCAGCTACCCAGGGGCTGACAACAGAATGTCTCTCCGACAGATCATCGACGACGGGGTAAGACCCCTGTTGGGGCGAAATCCCACCACTCTCGTCATCACGACGACGACCAGTCTTTTCATCGGGCCCGTGGAGCTAGAGACGACAACCCCCTACTTAAAGAGCTTGATGCCCAGAATCAGGTCCTCCAAGAAAGAGAAGATTTGATCTGTCATCTCCAAGAGCGACTCAAGGATAATGAGAGGAGGTCTCGCGTTCCGCCTCCCAGGCGACAGCAAAACCGTCCGGGCAGCCGAGATCTGAGACAGGTCCTCAGCAATAGAAGGAGAGATCGCCGCGAAGAAGAAGGCTCGAGCAGCAGCCACCTACCTAGCCACCTCAGGGGATCGCGCCGCGAGTCAGAATCCCCAAGGCTTGAGAGCACGACGGGCCTAAAGGAGCTACTAGACCATTACGTCAAACAAGAGGTCCAGGCCCGGCTGGCTGAGATCGGTTTCACCCGAGACCAGATGGGGGATAGCTGCGAAGAGGACGACCAGGGCATGTTCCCCTTCTCACAGGAGATAAAGGACTTCACCCTCCCTGAGAGATTCAGCGTCTCGAGGTTCGTCCTTTATGACGAGACCTCGGACCTAGAAGCACACCTACAGCATTTCACTCAGCGGATGTCGGTCTGGGGGGATGTCGGGCACCTGAATTGTAGGGTCTTTTCCTCAAGCCTAGGCGACCTTCCACTCCGATGGTTCTGGGCAATCCCTTCCGGGTCGGTCACGAACTAGCGGCAGCTCCGAAGCTCCTTCGTCGAGAAGTTCCAGGCACACCGTATCATCCCAAAGATAGGTGGCAACCTCATGGTGATTCAGATGAAGGACGATGAGAGTATCACTGCATTCGCCAGGAGGTTCTGGACGATATACAGCCAGATCACCGATGCCAACGATAAAGTCGCTATCATGTGCTTCCGGTAGGCCTTACTCCCAAGTAACGGCTCCGGAAGGACCTGGTCCGAACTCCCGTGACCACAGTGAAGGCACTGATGGCCAGGGTGAATCAGTACATCGAGCAGGAGGAGGACGAAGCTCATGGCAAGGAGCGGTTCGGCCTCTCGTAAAAGGGTCAAATCTCCGGAAGAGAGGGGACGTTCCCCAAGCAAAGGCCAGATAAGAAGAGGGCCACTAGTTCGGCGTCTTACTCAACTTCCGTCTCGAACGACAGCAAGAGGCCGAAGTTCCAGCCTCCCAGGCCGGCCGGTGATCCTTACAGGGCCGTCAATGTCGTCTTCAAGGAGCCCATTTACAGACTCATAAACAAAATCAAGGCAGAGCCCTACTTCTAGTGGCCATAGCTGATGAAGGGCGATCCATCTACCTGAGACCTAAGTAAGAAATGCTCCTATCACAAGCAGCACGGGCACATGACCGAGGACTACATGGCTCTAAAATCCCACCTCGAGAGGCTCGTCAAGGATGGGCACCTCCGGGAGTACATCAAGGAGGGAGAAAGGGTCAACCGAGCCCAGCAGCACGCCCCACCCAGTGATGACCAGGACAGCGACAAACCAGCAGGTATCATCAACGTCATTCACCTGGCTCCCTCTTCAAATAGGGGAAGTACCCAAGCTCGGTCAGAGGCCAGGAAGGCTGCCCATGGCAATCAGGTGATGACGGCTGAGTTAGAAAGTGCTTCGAAGAGAGCCAGGAGGGAAAGGCCCAAGATCTGGTTCTCGGATGAGGACCTGAGAGGGGTCCAACTCCCCCACAATGACGCCCTCATCCTCACCCTTCGGCTCAACAACTATACTACGAAGCGCGTCCTTGTAGATCCAGGGATCCTCTACTTTAGTTGCTTCAAGCAACTCGGCCTGACCGAGTCCGATCTGCAAGAAGCCTACGTCCTTTTGATAGGATTCAGCGCCAAGCCGGTATATCCCAAAGGGAGGATTTCGCTTGAAGTCCGGATAGGAGGCAGCACGAAGATGGCTGAATTCTTGGTGGTGGACGCACCGTCTCCTTACAATGTGATAATGGGGCGAAGTTGGCTACATGCCATGGAGGCAGTTCCCTCCACCCTTCATCAAAAACTCAAGTTCCCATTAGAGAAGGCTGGGGGGGCGATCGAAATAGTGACCGTGTGTGGAAATCAGCAAATGGCTAGAGAGTGCCTGACGGCCGTAGTGCCTGGAGAGACGGAGCCAAAACAAGTACATATGGCCGAACTCGAGGATGTCGGACGAACAGCGGGGCAGAAGAGCATAGAAAAGCTCACCGAGACCAAAATTGATTCCGACGACCCCAAGCGTTATTTCCTACTAGGTAGCCAGCTCCCCGACGGCGAGAGGGACGAGCTGCTAGACTTCCTATTGCAAAACAAGGATGTCTTCGCTTGGACTCCATATGAGATGCCCGGGGTCGACCCCGAGGTCATGTGTCACGAGCTAAATGTTGATCCCGGACACAAACCCATGGTGCAAAAGGCTCGCGGGACAGGAGTCCCACAAACAGAGGTAGTGCTTGAAGAAGTAGACAAGCTCCTCAAGGCCGGAGCAATCCGCGAAGTACATTATCCAAAGTGGTTGGCCAACACAGTAGTGGTCAAGAAGAAGAATGGCAAGTGGAGGGACTGCATGGACTTCACCGATCTCAATAAAGCCTATCCCAAGGACAGTTTCCCCCTCCCAAAGATTGATCAGATGATCGATGCCACCTCGGGACATGATAGGATGAGCTTCCTCGACGCCTACCGAGGTTACCACCAGATCCCAATGCACGAGCCTGATGAGGAAAAGACTTCATTCATAACACCTCGAGGCATCTACTGTTACAAGGTGATGCCCTTTGGGTTGAAGAACGCCGGGGCGACATACTAGAGGCTGGTCACGAAGATGTTTCAGGATCAGCTCGGGAAAATAGTGGAGGTCTACATCGATGAGATGGTAGTGAAATCCAAGGTGTCGCAGGATCATTTGGCAGATTTACGCCAGACGTTCGCCACCCTCAGAAAATTCCAGCTCAAACTAAATGCCTCCAAGTGTGCGTTTGGCGTCGGCTCCGGCAAGTTCCTGGGAAGTCTGGTCACCCGGAGAGGAATCGAGGCCAATCCAGAACAAATTGAAGCAATCCGGGCGATTCAAAGCCCAACCTCGGCCAAGCAGGTCCAGAGGCTCACAGGGATGGTTGCTGCGCTCAATCGCTTCATCAGCCGAGCTTCGGACAAATGTTGTCCCTTCTTCCAACTCTTGAAGAAGTGCTCCAAATTCCAGTGGACCCCTGAATGTGATCAAGCGCTAGAAAAACTCAAGGAATACCTCTCTTCACCACCGCTATTGTCTACCCCATCACCGGGTGACCTCCTCTATCTTTACCTAGCAGTCTCGAACCACGCAGTGAGCTCTGTGTTAATCCGAGAAAACGACAAGCAGCAGTAGCCCATTTACTATACAAGCAAGATCCTGCTCGACGCCAAGACCAAGTACCTGCCACTCGAGAAGCTGGCACTGGCACTCATCAGTGCCTCTCGCAAACTCTCTCACTACTTCCAGACATACACAGTGGTGGTTGTTACAGAGTACCCGCTCAAATCACTTTTCCGGAAGGCGGACTTCTCCGGCAGAATCTCCAAGTGGGCCGTGGAACTGGGGTAATTCGATATCCAGTATCAACCCAGAACAACGATCAAAGCACAGATCCTAGCAGACTTCATCGTTGAATTCACCTCTCCTAGTTCGGCACCGACCTCACTCAATACCGAACTGGGGGGCTCCAAGGGCAATGATGAAACTGAGACCGAGGCCGAAGAAGACCAATCTTGGAAAAGATTCCTTGAGTCAGCCTGGAAGGTCTTCGTTGACGGATCTTCGACATCCAGAAGGGCCGGCGCCGGCATAGTTCTCCAGTCACCAGAGGGCCTAGTCATTGAGCAAGCGCTGACCCTTGACTTCAAAGCATCAAACAATGAAGCGGAGTACGAAGCACTGATTGCGGGTCTCGGTAGCGCAAGAATACTGAGGGCACGTTGGCTAGTAGTCTTCAGCGACTCACAGTTAGTGACGAACCAACTAAGCGGAGATTATCAAGCCCGAGACGAAAGGATGGCGGCCTACTTAGCCCACACGAAGCAGCTCCTCTCCCAGTTCGAGAAAGCCGAAGTCAGGCAAATCGGCAGGAAATCCAACTGCCATGCAGACGCCCTAGCCAACTTGGCCTCGGCCGTAGAAGCAGGGAAAAGGAGGACAGTCGATGTGGGGACATTGAAAAAACCGAGCATAGAATTCCTCTCAGCTCGGCCAATTCTGTGTGTTGATCTCGGTCCAAGCTGGATGGATCCAATCGTAGCATTCTTGAAAGAAGATAAGCTCCTTGAGGATAAGAGTGAAGCCCACAAGATCAGAAAAAAGCAGCTCGCTTTTGGCTATCCCCAGATGAAAAGCTCTACAGAAAGTCCTACACAGGGTCATATCTCCAATGCGTTCACCCGAGCAAGGTAGAAGACTTCCTCTTTGAAATTCACGAGGGAATCTGCGAAAGCCACATCGGATGAAGGTCACTGGCATACAGAGCCATTGCCAGGGCTATTGGTGGCCCTACATGCAGAAGGATGCCCAGCTCTACGCCAGAAGATGTGAAAAATGTCAAAAGTTCTCACACTCCTTGCACCAGCCAGCTCGGGACCTGAGTCCTCTCTCCAGCCCATGGCCCTTCGCTCAGTGGGGGCTAGACACAGTGGGACCTCTCCACCGAACTCCAAGAAACAAGAGATGGTTGATGGTGGGCACCGATTACTTCACCAAATGGATAGAGGTGGAGGCCTTATCCTCCATCACCGAGCACGACACAAAGAATTTTGTATGGAAGAACATCGTCACAAGATTCGGGATCCCCCGAGCTCTGGTCTCGGACAACGGGACCCAATTCGATTCAAACTTCTTTAAAAACTTCTGCCAGGAGCTCGGTATCAGGAACCTCTATGCAACTCCGGCCTACCCACAGAGCAACGGGCAAGCAAAGATCTCAAACAAGGTGGTACTGGACGGACTCAAAAAGAGGCTTGACAAGGCTAAGGCAGGTGGGTGGAATAGTTACCGAGTGTCCTTTGGGCATACAGGACTACCCCGAGACGATCCACTTCGGCGACTCCTTTCTCCTTGGCCTACGGAATGGAAGCTGTAATCCCTCTCGAGGTCGACCTCCCGACCTTGAGGTCGGATCTCTTCGACCGGGGGCAGAACGAAGTGAACCTCGCCAAAGAGCTCGACCTGGCCGAAGAGCGAAGATAAGCGGCATCCGTACGCCTGGCCTCTTACCAGCAGCAGCTATCTAGAGGATACAATCAGAGGGTCAAAGAAAGAAGGTTCTCGGTTGGGGAACTAGTCTTAAAAAGGCCTCTTCCAGCAGACAAAGATCCTAACGAGGGCAAACTCGCACCAAACTGGCTTGTCCCCTTCAAGGTGGTCTCGGTCTCCGGGAGGTCGGCCTACAGACTTGAGAACATGGATGGCAGGGAATTGCCACGACCATGGAATGCCACTCATCTCAAAAAATACTACTTCTAGATGTACTCGAAGGATAAATCAATAAAGAAGGATCTTATGGAAGAAATGTGCCTTGTATCTTTCGAGTTATGAGCAAGGCTTCGGCCCTCGAGCCAGCCTCCTTGAGCTCGGTCATAGGACCAGCTCCCCAAGGCTCCGGCCCTCGCGCCAGCCTCCTTGAGCTCGGTCATAGGACCAGCTCTCCATGGCTCCGACCCTCTCGCCAGCTTCCTTGAGCTCGGTCATAGGGCCAGCTCCCCAAGGCTATGGCCCTCGCGCCAGCCTCCCCGAGCTCGGTCATAGGATTAGCTCCCCAAGGCTCCGGCCCTCGCGCCAGCCTCCTTGAGCTCGGTCATAGAGCCAGCTCCCCAAGGCTACGGCCCTCGCGCCAGCCTCCTCGAGCTCGGTCATAGGACCAGCTCCCCAAGGCTCTGGCCCTCGCGCCAGCCTCCTTGAGCTCGGTCATAGGACCAGCTCCCCAAAACTCCGGCCCTCGCGCCAGCCTCCTTGACCTCGGTCATAAGACCAGCTCCCCAAGGCTCCAGCCCTCGCGCCAACCTCTTCGAAGGCGGCCACAGGGCTAGGGTTTTATGCCTCACAGTAGCCTCGTCGAGGCCATCCCCCTTGGGGCGAAAGCAGTCAAATATCTAAAAATTCACTCTGAAGTCTCAGAGCTCGGCCTGCCTTTGGGTCCAGACTAACTACAAGTTCTCTTAAGGCATTCCTTTCGATATACGTTGTTAAAACCCCGCCTTAGGGCCAGATGTTCACCGACCTAGGTTACTCGAAAAGTTTAAAAACGAGAGGGGCTTGTTCTCATCCAGTATCCCGAGACTAAAAGGTTACAGTCCAGTTTCTTTACCGACCTCAACCACTTGGCAAAGTTTGGGTCATATTTAAAACATTTGCACACCATTACAAGAAGAAAGAAATGAAAAGACAGCTAGAGAACTGAAAGAAATTTTTTTTTCATTAATCAGAAGAACGATTACAAGGCTTTGTACATCCAAAAAAAAAGAAAAAATACATCAAGGAAAGAAAAGAGAAAAGGGGGGCAATTTCCTATTTGCTCTGCTTCCCGGGCGCAGCAACTTTGTTCTTCGGCTCTGGAGGAACGGACGAGGCAGGGACCTCGGATGGAGGAACCATGGGGGAGGCCTGGGACTTATCAACCTCGGCGGGAGTCGGGGGCAGAAGAGGGCCTGAGACTTCGGGAGGGGCTTTAGGAGGGTTGGAGTCAGGCTCTGACTCTGGGCTCGGTATTGCAGACTGGAATTGAGGAAGATTCGCAAATATGGGGTCATCCTCAGAAACCCCATACTCACGAAGGGCTTCCCTGCACCCCATGTCATACAGCACCGGACTCAGATCCTTGATTTGAGCCATATACTCCGCCGATGCCCAATCCACCCCTTCCTGGTAAGCTTTGGCAGCTTGGGCTCGCAGGGCGGACTCGACATCGGCCCGCTCCTTCCTGGAGGCTTCGAGCTCGGCCTCTTTTCCGGCCAATTCAGTTTCCTTCTTGGCGAGCTCGGCCTCCAGTTGGCTCACCCTCCTCGCCTTATCATCAGCTGTGCCTCTTAGGTGCTTATTCTCGCCGCGCAACTTGATTATCTCGGCCTTCGCCACCTGTTGCTCCGTTGCATACTGGGCGATCTTCTCCTCTGCCTTGTTTATTTCCGTCGCGATGGCTTCCAGGGCATCCCCCATTGTCTTCTTTTCTTTCTCCATCTCGACGATCTTAGTAGCTGTATCCTCCTGCCTCTCCAGTATTATTTGGAGCCTCTGAGCATTCTGCAAAAGGACAAAAAGAGCAAGGGGGTCAAATCGGACAGCCAAGACACAGAAGTTCAAAGGCAGGAGAAGTGGAAATCACCTCGAGCGACGCCTTCATCGTCGAGTAAAGCAGGCTCATCGTCCCGGCCTTTTTATCCCTCTCCATGTCCAAGGGGAGGGCACATCCCCGGGTGATGGCCGAGACCGTCCTCCAGCAGGACCCTAGCCGATCCCCTGCGGTCATAGGCTCGTTGGGGTTAATGTCAAAATTGGGCCTCCAGGGCATCTGCTTGCGAGGCCGGGCCTGCGGGTCCGCTTCCGGGGCCCTTTCTTCCTCGCCCCCCACACGGGGCCTCTTCTCGGGAGGGGGCCCCTCACCCTCCTTTTCGGCCTCCACGGCCCGAGGCCGAGTCTCCCTGGGCGGCGGAGGTGGGAGAGCCTCCTTCTCGGCTTCCACTGCCCGTTGCAGAGGGTCCTTGGGCAGCCGCACATCCTTGGGGGGTTCCTCCGACCTCCCCCTCTTCTCCTGCGAGGGGCCCCTCGTACTTTTGCCCTTCACGGAAGGGGAGGTCCCTTCTGCACTTGAGGGACCGGAGTGGGCGTTGGCTGAAGAACCTTGACCAGTGCCTGGCCTGCTGGGGGCACGCTTGGGGGCAGGGGAAACTTGGCCCCCGAGGATCATCGACCCCAGGTTCTTCAACGGAGGGGCGTTGTCCGTCCATCTCTTCTTCTTCTTGGTCTCGGGCAGAGGGGCTATCAGTGATGAGTATCGGGCCTTGGGGCTCCGAGATTTGGCCGCTGGTCTCAGCGAGCTCAAGCACGATCTCCCCTATCGGCTCAAGGGGGATCTCGGTAGTCTTCCTAGTGTAAGACTGGTACCGTGGCTTGTACCCGAGCAGCGAGAAGGCAACTCGATCGTGATGACCGTGGTAGCGATAGATTTTCTCTAGCCATGCGTCGTTCCTCTTCCAATGATCGAAGCCGGCCTCTCTCCTCCTTCGCTGAACACCTGCGCAAAAAACAGTGGACATCAGCTCAGCATAACGGCGCACGAAAACAACACAAATAGGCCTGGAGAGACAGGTATTTACTCAGAGGGGTCCCAGGTTTCCGCGGGACCTGGACTCTCCGCCCCTCTTCGGTCTCGGTCCCCCCGAACTCCCAGTTCCCCGAGACCAGAATCCGGTCGTCCCCGGCATATTTGCTCGAGTCTTCCAGGGCGTTGACCAAAGGCCGACGGCTCAAAGATAGTATGAATCCTCGACCCCCGCGGTCTTACAGATGTCGTAGATATCCTCTATGTCATGTACACCGAGATTGATGTCCAAGATCCAGTTCAGCTCCGCCACGCCCATTATTATCTTAAACCCATTGGGCATCAACTGATAAGGGCAGATCCGCCACGAGCTAAGACAGGATCGGAGAAGCGGGTGGATAGGGAACCTAACCCCACCCTCGCACACCGACAACAAAGGGAAGGGCATCCAATCTTTAAATCTTGTGATACCATCGTATAGGCCTCGGTGGTCGTCGGGCCTTACCAGGACGTCAGCCGGGATCTTGTACGCTCCCCTAAAACCCTCCAGGGCTGCAGGACCCTCTAACCAGTGACTATAGATCCCCATGTTCTTAAGGCTAAAGGGGCAGAGAGCGAATGAAAAAGAAGCAAAAACTGGAAAAACCCTAAGGGACCAAAACCCTCTGAAAACAAAAAGAAAAAGAGGCGCAAGAAAGTAGCAGAGGCAGAGAACGGAACTCACAGAGAGGATGTGGAGGATCGCAGAGAACGAAAAAGCAAAGAGTGGAAGGTGGAGGGAAGAAAAGTCTCTGAGTTCGGTTAGTCTCTGACTTTGGCAGGTTTGCAGCAAGACGCCTTCTCCAGTAAAGATCTCCTTCAGATGAAAAGCTAAGGTAAGAGAAGGAAGGGAAGGGGGCGTCCCCATTTTATAGAAGGACACCCCTCTTGATTGTAGCACACGTGAGGCAGCGCCTCGGACTCGCCACGCGTCGCTTCGATCCCGAAGAACAGCCAAACGAAGGACTACACGTGGCAGCGACGGTCCATCTCTCACCATGCCTCTGGTACGACATTTATCATCTCGGGCATACTGAACGACACCCGCGTGCCCACTTTGGCGAAGCAATTATGATATTACATTTATTGCCTAGGGCAAGCGAAAGGGCATCATGATGAGGATCGCACGACAGCAAGATACGATCAAGACAGGGCCAGCCCATCCTTTCGAATCTTAGCTCCCGACCTCAGGAACAACCAAAGAGGTCGAGAGCTAGGGGGAAATTGTGTGGGGTCATTTCGTAATCACGGGCTTAAGTGGGGCCGCTCCTCGGTTTCGGACGACCTTAGTCTCAGTGTAGTCCGAGCTCGGCGGCAGCACAATCTCGGGAGAGCACGGAGCCCATCTCGGTAGGCCACGTCACAGGTATCCGCCTCGGTCTCGGCCTTAAGCCTGATCTCGGTCCCCCTGTCACTCAGCCATAAATGCAGCCATAAATGCGTTGCCGTGACGGGGACGACGATCTGACAAACAAAGTGGGCGCCGGACCTAGATAAGGGGCACGCCTTATCTCAAGGTCACGTCCATAGGCATGGGATGGTGGTCCGATGGGACATCCCCTTTTTACCTACCCCCGCTCAAGAGAGAAGAGTACATACTGATGGGACTTCCGTCTCTTCCTGGGTCCATTCCAATGAGGACGCTCACGTCTATATATATTTATATTACATGGAGGAGAACCACAACGAGTACGCGACAGACCTCCCTCTCATACTTCTCCTTCTCCATTTCACTCAGTTATCATACTGACTTGAGCATCGGAGTGCCTTCGGCTGCCTACAGCCAGGGGCTCTGACCTCTGTCTTCCTCTTTCAGGTTATCGGAGGCCCAATCTTTTTCCCTCATTTCCACAAGATCATCAAGCTAAGAGCTTAACCCTCTCTCTCAACCAAGTCCGTAATTTTTAGGCACTTACAATATTCTAAATGCATTGAGATAAAAAAAAATAGCCTCCTTCTCAGCATACTTGAACAATATAATTGTGATTTGTATCTCTCCTAATGTTATTTTCAGTCTGTGTTGTCCCTTATGCATTGATAGAATAGATAGCCGCCCACTTTGCCTACCTAGTTTGAGTGATTGCAATTTGTGATACATCTAGACACACCCATAGCCATAGGTTTTCAAGGAAAAAAAACTCATTTTGAGAATGTTAACACTAAACAAATAATACAGATTTTCAAAATTACAACCAAAACAACAAAAAGAAATTCAGGATCTAGATGCACTGCAGAGAAGCAGTATCCAATGTAAAATTTGAGTGGAACTTTGAGGATTGTAAAAATTTACATACATTGAAGGTTTTACTACATTTGCCTACCAACACTGTCATCACTCCATCTCTACATACAATGTAACATGTTTGTTTTTAAGTTCGTATAAATGTTCCTATTAAGAGTCAAAATCACATGTTATTTGAATAAATAAAAGTAGGCAATATATGTAACACATTCAGCTTAACAACAATGCAACCTGCTAACCATATATCAATTGATCATGTGGTATATTCTGTTACAACCTGCTAACCATATCACTACACCAAAAATCGAAAATTGGAACGGAAAAGCGTTCCTAATCCTCCCGTTCCTAATTCGTTAAACCGTTCCAATTTCCGTTCCAATTTGGTACCAACCGTTCCTAATCCAAATTGGAACGGAAATTGGAACGGTTTAACGGATTAGGAACGGGAGGATTAGGAACGCTTTTCCGTTCCAATTTCCGATTTTTGGTGTAGTGTATATTCTAAATGTAGGTGATTGAGATGGTGTGTTGTGTGGGTTGTGTTAGTGTGGAATTGATTCAAGTGAAACTCAAAATAAATGTCACATGCTGAAGTTCTAGAATTGATTCAAGTTTTCCATTAGAGGAAAGATTATTTGGTGTCCATTTTTTAATATTCACCTTTGATTCTTGATTTTTAACTACTCATGTAGAAATTCAAAGTCCTAGAATTTCTAGGAATTCAATTATATGAAACAAATTGGCCTTAAAACAAAAGGCATAAATTTCTATACTAGCAAAGCATGCCCGTGCTAAGCCCAAGTCCAAAAAAAGAAAAAAAATGCGTACAATTTATCACTATTTTATGAGATATTAATTAATGAGAAAATAAATCTAAAACAAAAAAAATATGAAAATAAATATAAAACAAAAAAATATACCATTTATTACGGTTTGAAGCATGGCCCAGCCCGACATTTATACAAAGTAAATATTATTTTTTATATAAATGAGTATGAAAAAGTCTTATGTAAATTAACATCAATGTTTATGTATTTATTTTAGTAATTTCAACTTTATTTCAAGTTTAAAACCTTAAGAGCCCATAAAGTCTCTTTTAATTTATATAAGCAAATTTTAAAATAAAAGATTAGGATGGGCATGTGGGCCAGCTCGTGGGTGGCACTGGCTGTCCTAATTGGTGTACGGTATGGTACGTGCGGGCCGATCTAAAAGTGGGCCATACTTATTTGATAAAAGTTCAACTATTATCTTTATTTGAGAATAAATCTCTTTATAAGCGAAATCCTAACGGATAAAATATATCTCTATTTTTTAGAAAGAAGATAAAATAAAGTCAATGTTAAAATCGAAATCAAACAATTAATTGCAAAATTGCATATGACCCTGTCTTTAGGAATTAGAATGTGAAGTCCACTTTAAAAAAGTTTATTGTATGTGGAGCTCATATGTATAAATCACTATCAATGATCCACTCTTAAAAATCACAAACATTAGGGATTTTCTAACCACAATTAAAATATTAAAATTCTAAATCCACCTAAAGAAGACTCATTTTAACTTGGTTGGATAGAGTTAATGAGCAATGTGGATTTTTACATCTGGACTCTTTAATCACCTATCCATAATATATATATATATATTAAAATTTGAATTCACGTAAAGAAGCTTAACAAAAGTGGACTCTGAATTGATTGACAGAGCTTATCTCTTGAAATTGATTTGAGATCCAATTTCTCAAATTGATTTGAGATTAGAATCTAATTTTTCAATCGATTGCGAAATCGGACTCCAATTTCGAAATCAAATCCTATGTCTATAATATATATTAATTGGTTATTATTTAAATTCTAATTGTTTAAAGTTATTTCATTTTCTACATTATTTTCATAAAACTATCTTGATATTCATCACAAATTCTAAAATTTAAATACTCTTTCCCATGCTTTTGGTGAGTCATTTCTAATTTTATTTTATTTTTGATAAATTTGTGTGTCTACAGCCACATGGGTGATTTGGTGGACCAGGCCTTTGTGTCCGGCTAGGGTCTAGTTCCAAGAGGGTGTTACATTAGCCCTCTCATATTCTTTCGTTTTTCAGGACGCCTTCAGAAAATTAACATGTGACATCACAATACTGAGTCTGGATCTGGTGAGGTAAAACTCCACTGGGACTGTGAGTGAACCATTTACGACGAGTAGTCTGCCTTGCATCCAGATAGGGGTTGCCCACAGTGCCGTGGCGGACCCTCAATAGTCCACTTACAGTCACCGTGCTAGAGAGGATCTCAATCGATTCCACAATACTAATCAAACCCTAAATTCTCTGCAAACTAAACCTATCCCTAAAATCTCTACAAATCAATACGATTTCTCATAGGAATTAAATCCTTTATCTTTACATTTGAAACGTTTCTGAAAGCTTACTAACTTGGGCAACATTTGATTCTCATCCATGGATCCCTTTTCATGATAATGCCCCTTGGTTTGCAGCTGTGTAACAAAACTCTAATTATATTCACAACCAATTTATGGATACAAATATATCTTTCCTGCACCATTTAAGACACCAAGCAGATCCAAAACTTTGATCAGCGCCTCATCAGTATTGAAGTGACAAGTTTGGGAGATGTTTCTATGAGAGATACTCTCACCTTATTATGAAAGGGTCTCCCACCCCTATCTCTCATAGTAATGTGAGAGATACTCTTACAGGAGCACCTCTTGACAAGTTTTTATTTAGTTTATATTTTTATTTCATTTCATGAACCAACGAGGATTGATACCCGCTAGTTTTCCTTGCACTTTTTTTTTTTTTTTTAACATGTGTAGTTTCCGGCATCAATGTATAAGGTGGGATAATTAATTGTTTTATATGATTTTTTTTTATGGTGATCTTTTGGATGTTTATAAGATTAGGAGGTAATCCTCAGATATTGTTCTGTTTCAGTGCATTATCAAACCATTTTCCATAGACGGGAGACCTATAAATCTGAGTATAGGATAAGTCAAAACCATACATTGATTAAAAGAATTTAAACGAACTACATGTGATGGTTTTTTTTTTTTTTTTTAACCTCAACCAAGGGGGGTGGTATCCAAAAAAGAACTCACATACATAGAGAAAAAAAGAACTCACATACATAGAGAAAGATAGTCCGCAAGTGTGAGAAGAGGTGTGTAGGGTTTGACCCCGGGGAGTGGATGAGAATTGACACTCCTTTTCACTCTGACAAGGAGCCTTTCTTGATATGTGATGGCTTGATTTGAGGTATTATCGCAGAATGAGTGTCTGGTTTGATGGAGGTGCCATCAAATCTTGTGTTTGAATCACCAAAACATGCTCATGGATCAATGATGGGGCCAATGAGCACGAACACATGGTATTCTTCTCTTTTTTCTAATGGCAGGGTTCAACCACCTATGGAACAGTCGTGTAGTGTAGGTAAAATTTAATCATTACAAAGAGATGTGATATATCAGACTTTAAGCATAGTTTTCGTAGAAACCCTAAGTACAAATGTATAATTCATTTAAACCTCTTCCATTTAAGAATTCAATCACTTTTTATTATCATGCCCAGGATGGGCCCGAGCCTGTATTTTTCCTTAATATATATTAAAGCAATGGGGAGGAAGGTTGCAGAGAATGCCACGTCAGCCACACAAGAGTTCTCCTTTACAAACAAAAAAAAAATCACTTAGAAAAAAATACACAACTTGGCTTTGACATGGGTCGCAGCCACAATTATCTCATCTAATCATTTTCAAATTTAATTAAAAAAAAGTCATACCAATTATCTCATCTTAATATATCCAAATATCTCATCACATTCATATCTCATTACTTTCAACTCTAAAAGAAATTTTCATTTCCAAGCCATGTGGATTCGACATGAGTCCTTTCTTGACCAAATCAGAAGCTCTTGGACAAAACATGAAAATGGGCCTCACTGTACCATTTGAGTGAAAAAAAAAATAATTAAAGCTTGCAAAGAGGGCCTAAAGCAATGGAACAAAAATGTTTTTGGCCATACTGAAACTGGTTTTTAAAAAAATCCCATTCCATCATTGCATCGCTTCAAGCCACAAACTTGTCAACTCATGAGGAAAAACAACTGGAAGAAGAAATGGAAAAATATGAAGAAACTCTCAAAAGACAGGAGGTTATGTGGTGCCAAAAATCTATAGTTAATTGGTTACAACATGGGGATTGTAATACATCCTTCTTCCATACAGCCACTATCAGCCGACGTCAAAGGAACAAGATCTTTTGTCTTAAATTGTAAAATGGTAAATGGTCTTCGGATCTTGATATGATAAAGGAGAACATTGTTGAATTCTACCAGAAGTTGTATACATTCGAAAACCCACCATCAAATGATATGTGCTCCTTAGTTGAACCGAAGCTCACTACATCAATGGTTGCAGCTTTTGATGAACCTGTATTGCCAGTTGAAGTGAAAACTGTTGTTTTTCAACTAGGAGCTTTAAAAGCCCCTGGGCCTGATGGAATGCCAAGAATTTTTTACCAACACTGCTAGGATATTGTTGGTAAAGACCTAGTAAATGTTGTTAACTCCGTCTTTGAAAGTGGCGAGGTGTTGAGAAAATTGAACCACACTCATGTGGTCCTCATTCCTAAAATCTCCCACCCTGAGTGTATTGGACAATTCAGGCCGATTGGATTACGCAGTTTTTCTTATAAAGTGAATGCAAGAGTCATTACCGACAAAATAATGACCATTTTGGGTACCATTAATCATAGATGCCTCTCAAAGTGCCTTTGTTTCAAATAGGCTGATCACTGATAATATCCTTATAGCTCATGAGATTATGCATTTTTCTAAAAGGAAAATAGAAGGGAAAAGATGCTTATATGGCTATGAAGTTAGATATGTACAAAGCGTATGATCGAATTGAATGGCCTTTGTTAGGAAAATGTTGTTGGCTCTTGGGTTCCCAGAGAGATGGACCAATTTGATTATGGATTGTATATCTACAGTCACTTATTCAATAAAAATAAATGGTCAGTGTCGCGATCCCGGACCGAGCTACCAGCCTAATCCGGGATGAGGGCTAATTAAGAGATATGGAATAGATGGATTGCCATTGTACATATAACACAAGTGTATTTATTTTGGCCTATACGTACACGGGTCATTGAAGAAAAAGATACTACCCGCGCACGTGATTTCCCACAGGTGTCCGCGGTGAGGATATCACATCAACATAAAACATTTTTGTTAAGTGCAGAAGCGTGTAGTAAATCAAACATTCAATCCAACTCTAGTCATGAGATGATAATACATGTATAAACAAAGTATCAGAATGAGCAATGATCATTAGTGCTTTCCCAAAAGAAAATGTTAAAGTTTATAAAAAAGATCATTTGATTAAATTTGCTAAAAATAGAGGCCAACAAAAGCTAATAAGAACAAGATATAATAACCCAAAAGAATGGTTAATCACAACCCTCAAAATGTATCGTATCTCAAGGCAATTGAATGTCTAAACGACATCTTAAGTGTCACGTCCCCCGAACCCGATTAGAGAATAAACCGGATCCGGGGAGTGAAATTTAGGACTAATTAAAATTTTTGTCCTTTAGGCCTAAGGATCGTAAGTCCACTGTGAGGATATAATATTTCAAACCTCAAGTATAATAAGAATTGCGGAATTCATACAATTATAGGCATATTTGGATATATCAACAATGGATAATAACTTCAATTAATAAATTAAAGTTGCACAAAAGAATAAATAAAACTAAACGAAGAAGTTAATTAATTACAATGGCCAACCCAAAAATCAAGGTCATTTAAAACAATAACTGATGTCAATAATGTGAAAAGTCTAACGAGAGATAATAAAGAATAAAAGAATCTAATGAAGTCCCAATGAATCTCTCTCGTGCCAGATATGATGACGCTACTCTACGTCATCGGTACGCCACTCTCGTTCCTCCACAGTCGATTGGAGATCCTTTGGGATCTCCTCACCTGCCTACTCCTCGTAGTAGTAGTCACCTGGGGTATCTGCACACCAAGGAACAGAGTCAACGACATGTTGAGCAATAGATAAACAAAGTATAAATGTCATGACATGCATCAAATATATAATAAGGGCAAGCGTAATATCATGTGAATACAAGGAAAGCGAAACTAGGCATAAAGCATGAATAATAATCAAGTGAGACAATGACAAAAATCCTAACAGCATCCAGCAATAACCACTTATCCAAACGATGCAATGCAAGAAACAAGAGGGAGACTCCGAGGATGTCCAAGCCATCTCCCGGGGTACCAATAACAATCCAGACCAGACTACCGATACCAAAGTCCGGCTCTAGTAGGATCCAAGCTCCCAATCCTGGGAATAGCAACACGGTTCTAGCCCACTCCTAGCTATTCAACGCCATGGACACCGTCCAACGCCGACTGCCCATCCCGATGTCCGAGTAACCGGCCCATCAAGTAAATACCTCACACTGCAGATGGCTATGACATGCAAATAATAATAAAGTGGTGTTGATACGAGAATAGACCAAGACAAGCAATTCTGGCTAGATCAATGTACAAGACATGTTCATAAGGATTATCTCATTCAAAACAATACAAGACAAGTCAAACACTTGATAACCCCTTCCTTACTAGCCAGTCATGTTTATCAAATACATGACACAAGGTTCCTACGATACATTCTAAGTCAAGTCCATGTCCTAGTCCTACAAGGATTTATGTTTCATAATTAGTTAAGTGTTTTATGCCAAGAGAGTGTATAAGGAATTATAACAACGGATACAATTTACAAGTCAAGGAGGAATTACAATCCAAACCTAGGCAAGTGGTGTCATCCCTGTACTCTACATGTCTTAGCGGAGTACTTGTGGAAATTGAATCAACGATGCTTCTAGGGAAATTCCTTGGTGTACAATCATGTTAAGCATCTGTCGAAACAATTTCATACGCATTCGGTTAAACCATGTGTGATACACGAATACCTAGACAACCCAATCGAAGCACACCAAGCCATGTACTACGATTTAATCCCCATTAATGGTCAGGTGATAGTAGGTTCATGGTTTCCAACATCTAAGGCCCAAACCTAAGTTACTAGTCTCATTTCCAATCAAACATAAGCTGAATCAATAATCTGAGTATTTACATCACTTCCCGACCTCCGATCGTGATGATACCAGAACCATTGGATTCTACGTCTCGAGAGCTTTCTGACAATATGTAGAACTCCAAATTTGATGAACTGGTCAAAAGTTATGGGCGTTCCAAGTAGCCCCTTTCTAACCGCCCTGCAGGTTCCCGACGTTCGGACGGAAGCAGTGTGGGCGCCCTGGGTTTCTTCCTTCTGGCGTCCGGATGCCAGAACCCCAACGTCCGGACGCCCGGAGGCAGAAACCTCCCGGGATTCCCCTGTTTTGCTGGTTTTCTGACATCCTTCCTTCCAAACCATTCTCCACCAATTTCAAACATTTTCAAAGGGTGTAACATGCACAAAACTAAGCCACCATGCTCTCCCAATCATCACATTCATCATTCCACACCCATTCTAACAATTTAAAAGATAAAAAGGGTTACCAATTACAAATTAAACCAACCCAAATCCCAAACCTAATCTAACATGTCAATCCTAAATCAATATCAATTCCAGGCCTGGAATTAGGGAAAACTATTAAGGAAATCATTGCAATCAATAGAGAAACATACACACATGCGAAATTATAAATTGCAAATCTACTTGCCTCAACCAAGAAGAAGTTGGAAATTGGGAAAAGCTTGAGAAGGAGCTTTCTACCGCGAAAACCACAATCTACCCCACTCAAAAGCAATCTAGAACACCAAGAAGGAGAAAGAAAGGAAAAAGATTAAGAAGAACCTAAATCTAACCAAAAGAGAAAAATGATTGAAAGGATGAAGGTGAGGGAAACCTTACCAAACTAGGATCAATGGAAAGAGAAGATCGAGAGGAAGAAGATGTGCAGTCCGGTTCGCGGATGTAATCTCTCCCGGTTAGAGTTATGGGCTTGAGAAGAAGAAAAGAAAAAAGAAGGGTTGTTGTAGCTTTCGTTACAAAGATTAGGAATGAAACAATTAGGGTTAATCTCTGTTTAAGAAGAGAGGGAATGGAAAAAGACTGAATTGCCCTTAAGTGGGTCCCGTGAAGGAATGGACCACTTAAAGGATTTCTGATCGTCGGGTTGCGATGAGCCAGGAGACAAAAATCATCAGTGCGACGAGACCTTTCCAATGAACCCAAAAATCACGACATTTGGAATTTCCGGAAAAACACTCAATTTTTCTCTAAATTGCAAACTACCCCCCTGCTAGGGTCAAACGCACTCGGAGTCGCACGAAACTTCGCAAACACTAATCTAACACTAGAAGGAACTAGCTCATGATCTAAATCCACTTAAATATCTAAAATACAAATAATTATAATAATAACAAAATAAACGGGTCAATGGGCTTACTATTGGGCCCAACTGACCTAGTAAGGTCCAGGACCTTACAGTCGGCATGCCACTCGACTAAACGCTGCGGTTCACCGACCGCGTCCTCAAGCTCCGTCTCGAGATAGACAATGTCTGGACCTGAGTACCAAAGCAATGGATCAGACATGACGGTCTGACAGGTGGGTGAAAGGATATAGCAATATAACAATAATGAAATTTACATTGGAAAAACATTTAAACCTATTCAAACAATAAATCCCATGGAATAAATAATTCATTTATTCAAAAACATATATGCGGTGTAAAAGAAGTAAAGGTAACCAAGAAATCGGGAAACGAACAAGATGACAACCACACAAAGCTAAGTCCCCGATCTATCACCGAAGTGATAAGAGCATATCTGGACATTGATCTCAGTCACACAAGGTGAGGAGATTCAACGAAATAATACGGGACATAACCACGGTAGCGAGCAGAGCATCGGGAACCACGGTAGCAATCCGGGGTATTGGGATAAGACCACGATAATAACCGGGTAACAGGATCCAAACTGCAGCTGGTGGGACAAGAAGAGGATCTCCAAGTCGGTGGATCAGACCGGCAAGGTTATCCAAGCTTAGTGGTGCTGACTCATAGGTCAAATAAAAAAATCAAGACATGTGTAAAATACATCAAGTGCAAATATATAAACGAGCGGGACGAAAATGCGCAAAGGCACAATTATCACTACATTTTGAGAATGCACATCGGGGCTAGCAAAATGCTAGAATTGCAATTTTAATATTTTCGAGAACAATAAAAAGAAACTATAGAACTTTCGAATCTCAAGACAAGTACCAGGGTTCAAAACTAATTCAAGGTGAATAGGGATCCCGTATATCAATATCAATAAAGACTTGATACTCCTTGAGTTTGGGGGCATTCGGGGTTCTTATATACCTCGGGGATTTTCAAAACTACAATGGATCTTTATGAAGTGGTTTCCTTTTCAAACGGGCTTCCTGCATTGTTTTTACATACCTCCATTTCATTGGGGCTCTCAACAAACTTCTACCAATCATCTAAACATTTCATTTTTACTCCCAAGATGGCCCTAGGTGAACAGTATCCATCGCTCGAGCGGACCTGGAGCTCGCTCGAGCGGTGAGCTCTCTTGAATGATTTCCTGGGTGGGTTCGCTCGAGCGAGCCAAGGTTTGCTCGAGTGAACTCATCCAGTTTAGGTTGGCTCGAGCAAAATTTCAGTTCGGTCGAGCTAACCATTCTTTGGAATGACTTCTAGGAGGGTTCGTTCGAGCGAGCCAGGGTTCGCTCGAGCGAACTGTCCACTGGAATGGTTCAAAACCCTTTTCTGGATGGTTCGCTTGAGCGATCTGTCAAGTTTTCGCTCGAGCGAACTGTCTAGAAACTGGTTCCAGGACAGTTCTACTTCTCTCTTTCTCATCCTTTTAAAACCCCCTTTTGAGCCTCATTTTTTACACCAAATAAGGAGCTCAAAACCTACTCCAAACCATCATCAAATCTTCTACAACATCCATAAACAACTAACCATTCACCTCTTTCTCAACCATGTTCAACCACATAAGAGAAAAGAATTCCACCAATCACAAACATTCATTTGAGCCATAAACAAGCAATAAATGAAAGCTATAAATGTAAACATTTTCAAGAGTTAAACAAGCTAACAAGGTACATGAGCATTTATTTCAAAAATCAATGCAAGTTAAGAACAAATAGTGATATCATATACATTTCTCATAAAAGTCATTTAATACTAATAGTATCAATTCATCCACTTGCCTTTAGTCTCTAACAAGCAAATCAAGCCCTAATGACTCCTTCAAGCCAAGAATCCAAGATACAAACAAAAACCCCCAAAAACAAACCGTAAAAGGGTCAAAACAAAGAACAAGGAAAAGAAAGCTTTCAATAATGACAATGGGGACTCCTATAGTCTAGGAAAACACAATATCAAAGATGAGAAGGATTACTTACATGAGAGTTTTTTAAGGACACAAGATTAGCTCGAGGAAGGTCTTGGGATGGAAGGTTTCCTTCAAGAATAGTATCAATGGAGAGTTCTAGTGGTGAGGAAGGAGATAATGACCTCTATTTCTCAATTTGTGCAAGGTTGATGGTGATTTGGTGATGGAAAAGCAAGAGGGAGAAAAAGAAGAGATAAAACCCTAGCTTGGGTGGCTTTTGAGCTGGAAAAAGGACAATGCGAAAAGAGAAGAAGAGTTGTGTTTTTATACAAGTCAAGAGTGGGCTCCACCATTTGGAAATCTTGTTGGGCTAAAAACATGACTTTCGAGACTTCGGATGAGTTCGACGAAGAAGGGAAAAACGATCGCCGAAATATCTAAATTCTAAAAGCATATTTTTCAAGGGTTTCGGGAATATCAAATTTTGGATATAGATTTAGTGTAAAAATACTGTTTTGCTCTCAATGTTAAGAAAGTCGGGTTTCGGGGTTTCGGACGGGAACAGGATCAACATAAAAGTTGTAGCAATTAACGAGATAAGTAAAACGGGATTAAGACACAATCACAAGAATCTCAAAAAATCCCCAAAGCAAACGCAAAGTCATAAAAAGAACCCCCAAAGGGTCCCACTAAGTATAAAGATACTCAAAATTCTTCAAAACTATAACAAAAGCTATTCTAATTCCAACTTAACCAGTATACACTAATCACGCTTAAAACTAAAACACGACTTAATCAGTACTAATCGAGTCACTAGGGTCGGGGTCTTACAGTCAGATAGAAGAATATATCAAGCCACTGGGGGTTTGAGACTAGGAGATCCATTATCACCGTGTCTATTTATTCTCTGTGCTGAAGGTGTGTCATCAATTATTCATGCTGCTCGAAATGCCGACATCTTAGAAGGTATCAGAATGAATCGTCATTGTCCACCACTATCACATCTTTTTTTTTTTTTTTTTTTTGCAGATGACTCATTTATGTTTGGCAGAGTTACTCTTGAGAAGCAATTACGTATGAGGCCTTGATAGAAAAATTTTGTTCGGAATCGGGGCAAAAAATAAACAAGAAAAAGTCTTCCCTTTTTTTCAACGGCAATATTGATCCGAGGATGAAAGCAAGCATCTCAAAGCTTTTGGGTATGCAAATTAATTCCGATAAAGGTAGACACTTGGGCGTGGGAATCATTTTCCAAAGAAAGCGAAATACAAATTCTGATGGACTAAAAGAAAAGATCCTCTCAGAAGCATCTAGTTGGAAAGAAAGATTACTGAATCAAGAAGGGAGGGGCATCCTTATCAAGTCAGTTCTTTAAGCCATTCTGACACACCAAATGAGCTGCTTCAAGATCCC
Source organism: Cinnamomum chago (assembly GCA_038049695.1). Lineage (NCBI taxonomy): Eukaryota > Viridiplantae > Streptophyta > Magnoliopsida > Laurales > Lauraceae > Cinnamomum > Cinnamomum chago. Next base: position 33,295,600 of record CP142453.1, read on the forward strand.
AAAGAAATTTCTTGATGACATCAATAGCATTGCCTCTAACTTTTGATGGGGGCACACAAATGGGAGAAATAAAATTCATTGGTTAAGCTGGTCTAAGCTTTGTGAAGGATAGTTTTGTGGAGGGTACGATTTTAGAGACTTACACAAGTTTAATCTTGCACTATTAGCTAAGTTAGGTTAGCGACTTATGACCAATCCTGACACTGTGCACAATAAATTCATGCATAAATAAAGAAATGCACCAAAATTCATTAGATACAAATTTCCCTCTATTTAATGGGAGGTTTTACATTCAATTTTGTGGGTACATCATAATCCTGATCGTGAGAACTCATCGATCATTAATTACAACCTCAATGGAAAACCTCTGATTATCAAGACATTGACTCAATAAAATTTACAAAGAAAATACAGGAATTAAATAAATAAAATTGACAGGTTCCTGTTCTTCGCCTTTGCTATCACAAGTAGTTCTTTCATTTCATCTGGATCCTCATGATCATTTCTCAATGGGGTTCATGAATTGATGAATTTGATAATGATGATTTTTTTTAATATATATTGAAGTGGGCCACTCCCTGTCGTAATGGATTTGAAATGGTCAGGCCTCATTGTTAATGAGTTGAGTTGGATTAGTTAACCCATACTTTTTTATTATATGGGCTGGAATTGACTTTTTCGCTTTTAAGGGATTTTCAAAATTTGAAAAGGGGTTGTTTTACTTCCCTTGAGTGAAGGAACAACCTTAAGATATCCGTTGTGTACCTTCTTGTATATAACTTTTCTATACACTTCACCATTCCAATTTGATCACAAAGGTAACAGCACAAAGGATAAAAGAAAGGAAACAACACAACATATTAGAAGTGTGTTCCATATGATTTTTATCTTCATTGAATTATATTCTACAATGTGTCATTTCAAGTACATTAGAAAAATTGTTTTGTTGTGGTTTGCTTGAGTGGTCATCACTGAATGATTATCATGTTTCTTCTCCATCATTATTTTCTTATAATTATTATTTATTTGAATAATGATGAAAATGGGCCATTTCTTTATTTAGGGTTGATATCAATGGTGTTTATTTCCTTGATGTAGTAGTAGGTGAAGTTCTTTTTACAGTCCTCATTTGGACTGGTTTCTTAACCCATTCGTGTCCCTCACTTTGACTAAAGAACTCAAGCCTGCTATATGAATTGATTTTTAATCCAATTAGAGAGATCATTTTAGGTTTGGCTCTCCATCATTTTGTACTGTTATTTGGTTTCATTAAATTATTTTCAGTCAACATTTGGGTTGTCTTTTGACCATTTAGAGCCATCATTTTACTGAGTTTTCAGTGTACTTTCAGCCAATACCTGGGTTACATTTCAGGCCATCATAAGTGATTTTTATGACATCTAATTTAAATAATTTCAGTCATTATTTGGGCTAAAACTCAGGATGACTCCAGTAATTTTATGGGCTGATTACAAACCCATTTTACGCAATTCCATCCTCTGAACTGTACTTTAGCCCAATTTCAAGAGATATTTAGGCTTAATCTCACCAAATTTCGATCTTTATTTAGGCTGATTTTGGTTTATAATTCTGGCCCGATTTTGACCCATAAGTCTGATCTGGTTTAGAATTATATGTCTGTATTGGTTCTAGCCTAACTCGGACTATAATTCTGACCTGGGTAAGACCCAGAATTATGGTCTAAGTTAGACTCAAAATCTGTCTTGGATTAGATCCAATATTCTGCCTGATTCAGACCCAAAATCTGACTTGATTCGGGCTAAAAAATCTGGCCTGATTTAGGCCTAATATTCAATCTTAAATTAGACCCAAAATCTGATCTTATTTAGGCCTAAAATTTGGTCTTAATTAGGCCCAAAATCTGGCCTTATTTAGGCCCAAAAAACTATCTTAAATTGGACCCAGAATCTGGCCTTATTTAGGCCCAAAAATCTATCTTAAATTGGACCCAGAATCTGGCCTTATTTAGGCCCAAAAATCTGTCTTAAATTGGACTCAAAATCTGGCCTTATTTAGGCCCAGAAATCTGTATTAAAATTGGACCCAAAATCTGGTCTTATTTAGGCACAAAATCTGGCCTGAATTAGACTCAAAATCTGGCCTTATTTAGGCCCAGAAATCTGTCTTGGGTCAGTCCCAGAATTATGAACTGAGAGACTGGCAAATTTTGGTCTCTTTTGGGCCAATTCTTGAGCCCAATTATGTAGGATTTGAAAATTTAGGCTGTTTGTTTGAGTGTATTCAAATCATTTGGTTATGGGAATCCATGTTTTAAAGCAATGCCTAGGACACGTTTTAAGGTCATAGAAGACATTCTGTCAGCCCCTGTTTGGGACATTTACAACCCATGCCTCATGCCAAGTTAAATCAATTTGCCTGTGATTCAGGCCAAATTCAATTTTTTTAGAATGGGTTGAGACTTGGACTCCGTTTTATGAACCGGTTTCTTGAAATGGGTTCATTTCTTAAAGTGGGTTCACCTTTAGATAATTTCATGGAAGGGTTAATAGATGGGGTAAATTCATACATAGGAAAGTCTGATGAAATAGATCCTTTATTTGTACTATTTTGGGCCCATTTAAATAAATCATTTGAGCCATTTAGAATTTAGAATTCAATTACAGCCACTATTAGGTCGTACCTCAACCCAATTCCAGCCACTGTACGGAAGCTTTGATTGAGTTTCAGGTTGATTTTAAACCCATTTTCAGCCAATATTTGGACCATTTCTGATTCATAATCAACCTTATTTTTACTATTGTTCGGGCTGATTTTCAACTCATTTAAAAGCAAATATGACTTGATTTTTAACCTATTTATAGAAAACAGTTTGGGTCAAGGTTTAACCCATTTAGAGGAAACAATTTGAGTCAATGTACAACAGTTTGGGTCAAGGTTTAACCCATTTAGAGGAAACAATTTGAGTCAATGTTCAACAGTTTGGGTCAAGGTTTAACCCATTTAACAATTTGGGCCATGGTTCAACCCATTTTGAGAAACCAATTTGGGTCATGGGTTTAGGTCATTTATTTATTTAAACCCAAACTCTTTAGCCATGTTCATTGTAGCCAAATAACTGATTTTTAGGCATACTCACAAAACTGATTTTCAGCTTGTTTATAGGAATGCGCTGAACTAGTTTTCAGTCTCTTTGGGTCCATCTTTTAAACTGTGTTTCAGCCTACCATATCCATTTATTTGGGGTGGCTTTTGACCCAATTAGAGCCCTAGTCTTAACCAATTTCTCAACATGTTTGCAGACAAAATCTGGCTGTAACCGAGCCCAATTTCAACAAGTGTTTGAGTTAAAATACAACCCAGTTTGAGGCAAGAATTCAGAGGATTTTTCATAGTTGCTGCATGGGCTGGTTTTCAACTTAACCATTTCAAGCTAGCTAGATGTTCAACCATTTAAAACCATTGTTTGGGTTATCCGCACCCATTTTTCTTATTGGTGTCGCAGCCCAGTTCAGCCAATATTTGGGCTATCTCCTGAGCCATTTAGAGCCCCAGCCTGGACTGAATCTTCAACCCATTCGCAGCCAATATATGGGTTGCTTGTTTTAGGAGAATTTCTGCTGTTTATTTAGGTGGACTCAGCCTATTTGTAGGGTGTTTGGTTGGGAGGATTCAAGATTATGTAGAGGGCAGAAACCTTTAAATAAGCATCTGAATCAGAGGTGATGGACCAGCCATTGCTGTCATTGATGTAAATGAATGGGCTTAATCAATGCCAAGGCAAAAAATCAGATGCTTTTCTAAAACTGAAAAATTACAGAGGATGATTTATGGGAGGGCGGACTTCTAAAGAAAAAGAAATCCGAATCTACATTCGAAAAAGGAAACAGGATAGGGAATAATTGAAAGGTGCAGGACTATGGCTATTTTTGTTTAGGCAGGCAGATTTCTTTTTTTTTTTTTTTTTTTTTTTTGAGAAATCTGAATCTCCATTTTTTTTTTATAGGTGTAGATCTTTTTTTTTTTTAGAGAGGAGGGCTGAATTCCCTTGTCATGGGATTCCGAATCTCCATTTACAGAATAGCTATGATATATGAGGAAGATGAGATGATGTAATGGAGGAGATGAAATGAAGATGATCTGGTGTAGGTGTATATATATATATATATATATATATATGTATTTTTGAGAGAGGAGGACAGAATTCCCTTATCATGGGATTCCGAATCTTCATTTACAGAATAGCTATGATATATGAGGAAGATGAGATGATGTAATGGAGGAGATGAAATGGAGATGATCTGGTGTAGAGACGAAGAAGAAGACGACAACTTCATTACCTCCTTCTTCTTTCCTTTTTCTCTCTCTATCTCTTTTCTTTCTTGTTCTTTGTTCTTCTCCTCTCCCTGCAACACCAAACGAAGTCCCCCTCTCTCTTTATTCCTCCTTTTATTTCTCTCTTTGAGAAGTTATGCAACTTCCAATGATGAGATCGTGTAAATGGGTGGGGAGTTTCAAATAGTTTATGTAGGGGTTCAAAACTTAAACTTTTGGGATAATGTGCATTGGCTTCCACCACTTTACCAACGGCTACTCATGTAGTTTTTTTTTATTAAAAAAAATGTTTTGAAATTTTGATGATTCATGTCATTGAATCATGCTAATTTAATGGGCTTAGACCAATTTCCATCTGCATCTTTTGTTTGGCAAAATTTTGACATCAACAGACACTTTGTGGGCTAAGTTGATGAAAGGTCTCTATTTCCGTAATGAAAATTTCCTTACAACAAAGATTGGCTACAGGGCCTCGTGGGGATGGCGAAGTAATTTGAAAGGAAAAGAAGTTCTATATAAGGGTCTTCGGAGACAGGTTGGTGATGGGAGTCATACAAACATATGGGAAGATCTGTGGCTTCCTTCTTTTCCTTCACACAAAGCTCAACCCCCAAGCCTCAAAATACTACATTAAATTCCGTTGCTGATTAGAGACAAGGTAAGCAATGGAATGATTTACTTCTTAATGAACTATTCAACCCAATGGAGATAGCTGCAATAAAAAAAAAATGTTCAAGTCAAAGAAGTACCCTATAATGACAAGTGGATATGGCATTATACAAATAGAGGCACATTTTCAATCAAATTGGCATTCCATTCTCAAATTCAAGAGGCTCATTCAGTGGCTTCATCCCCATTTATTATTTCTATGAAGACATGGAAAAACCTATGGAACACCCCTTTCATGTCAAAGGTTAGAAACTTCTTATGGAGGGCTTTACACAATAAACTACCAGTTGGTGAGAACTTATTGAAGAAAAAAGTTTGTGTAGATAACATGTCACATGTGTGGGGTGTAACGCTCCAATTCCGGATACCGATATAATCGTTCGAATACCCGAAGTTGGCGCATTACTTCCAGGAAAATCCGAGAACTTCCAAGATCGTAGGCCGCAGTGAGGTCCAATTTAAAACTTTTTGAACCATATCATAATAACAGTTAACTTGCGGAAGCATAAGAAATAAGCGGAAGCAATAGGTATCGATATATAAGTAAAGTATGAGCAGAACTACAGTCTACTTAAAATGTATCAGTTGTTAATCAAGTTTAATACATGTTTGATTCTACCCAACTCACTACAAAATTTGCCTCTCAAACCCAAAATAAAGAGGACTCTCAAAACCCTGGTACATAATCGCCGCCCTCCGGCTCGACATCCGTGTCGGCCGGGCCCCAACCGTACTCTCCAACTGCCGGTGCCTCCACTAGAGCTAGAGCATCATCAGGGATCTCTGGGTCAAGGCCTAAGCACCAATGAAGGGTCAGATCTAAAAGATCTGGCAAGTAACAGCATACTACTAACATAGAACATATATATCAAAGGGAATAGAGACAGGTAAATAAATTAAATGAATAGCAAGGTAAAGAACTAAGCAGTTGTGCATTTAAATCATAAGGAATCAGTATAAAGATAAACATCTAAACTACTACAACGAAATGGCACATTCACACGAGCTAGAATACCGCGGGATATTATGCCGCGGCCCTCCCATACTGAACACAGTTGCGGCGTGGAAATCTCACCAGTGCTGGGAATTACTAATCCCGCAAATCATCTCATCAACTCAATACACTCATCATTCAAGACCGAACACGGTTTCACACCGTCCGTCTTAACCACACAGCTCATCATGATAGCTTCTCAACTCTCATCTAGCTCCTACCGGGGATGATCAGTCCACAGGCTGAGCTTAAATCAACCGAGTGAATGTTCATGCCGACTCGAGAATACTCTAAGGGTCTGTGTCTGTCTAGGCTTTGCCTTGCGTGAACAAGGTCCTAACAATGTCTCTAAGAAGTCTACAAATATCCATTTCAGTCTATGGATCTCATTCAAGGTCCAAGCCCACTCGTTGGATCCATACCAAGGCCCATCAGCACATGGCCTGGTCTAAATCTGTCCAAACGAGGCAACTAATCCATTTACTACTGATAAACAGTCCATTTCAATCCATTAAGACTTAACAGTCCAATAAAAACTACCTCTTCCAACTAAATGGTTCTCATCTCCTCACTTAGGCCCGATAAGGGTCCGCCTAGACACAGACACGGGTCAATGTTCTCCGAAATCCCACTATCGGGTCACCTCTAAGATACCCTAGGTTCAGGTCCTCCAATTATGTTTAATTAATAGTAAACAGCTACACTAAAGATCTAAGAATGACAGAATAATAATAATGAAGTATGAACTTCAATGAAGGAATCAACAGGGAAATCCAACAGTCCAATCCTAGGTAATGGGCCACATTAGGTTCAGGTCTATCTCCGGTAATTCGATCTCTAAACGAAGTCATTAATGCCATAAAATGCTGTATTTGGTGCTTAGGTGGTTACAGGCATCATTGACAACTCTTAGAGGTCAAATCATCTAGATTATCGACCAAAACACTAATCAGTGGTCCCCGCGAGTCAAGGTTGAGCCACACCATTGACTCGGGCTTGAAACATTGATAAATATTCATTTGGATGGTCAATGGGCCCCACAACTGATCATAACTCCTAAATGTTGAAAACTGGAAAATCAGAGTTTCCCAGGTGAACCTGATGTGTAGTGAGCTCGGTTGATCTCCTGGCCTAGTGGATCAACCGAGTGCACTGACTAATCTGAATCAGGCTTCCTGAACAACTTAATTCGTATCTAAAGGTTTCCAGCGTGTCCGGTCAAACAACCTGGCCTAGGTGATTGACCGCATACTCCAAAAACCCTAGAAAGAGTGATGTCCCAGCTTTAAACATTTTCTACAATAAATCCTAAGTATCGGGTCAATCTGAACATAAAGGGTCTGAGTTTCAGGTGAAAAACCAACTTTCAGCTAAATCCTGCAAAAACAGTGTATACCAGGTCAATCTGATCAAGGCCAGGTCAATCTGGCTAACTGGAATAGGTTTCTGCAGGAAAAATTAACTGAGGGCCAATTTTTCACAAAATACAGTGTAACGGGTCGACCTAGTCAGGGACAGGTCAACTTGTCTATCTGAAAACTCATCCTGCAGGAAATTCCCAACTGGGAGGTGTTTTCCCAGAAAAATAGTGTCATAGGTCGACCTACCTGCAGGTAGGTTGACCTACCACACAGGGAAACCACCTGCAGAATTTTTAACTGAAACTCATTTTTTTTCCAAATCCTAGTGTAGTAGGTCGACCTACCACACAGCAGAAACTAGGAAAAATCATGTTTCTGTAACTTTTCCGTTTTAACTCGTTTTTCATCCAAACCACTTCCAATCGGTTCCAAACTTCACCAATACATCTCTAAACATTAAATAACTCAATTGCCCAACAATTAACACCTTGTGGCCCATTGATCTTCCAAATGGGGGGTGAAACCCCCATCCATCAATGCCATTTCCATCCAAAACACAAAAACAGAGCTCCAGGCAGAATTCTAAGACTTAATTAAACACAATCGTGAAATGAAGCTACTGAAATCAAGAAATAAAACATATGTGTGCTAAGCTAGGAGTATGAGCACTTGCCTTTTAGTAATCAAGAGAAATGATTTGAGCAATAAAAGAGAGAAGAGAATCCCAGCTGAACCAGAGAAGAAGATGAAGATGATGCAGCAGCTGTAACAGTCACTGCAACTCCTTGATGCAAATCCCAGCAGCAACAGAATCAGCTACAAAAGCTCCCAGGTGAAGAAATGAGGGAGAAGAATGTGAAGTAGCAGCTGTTGCTCCAAGGAACAATGCTCCCAGCACAACCAGCAGTAGCCCAGAACGAGGGAAGAAATGAGGGAAATGAGAAGATGATGTAGCAGTGGCTTGGAAGGAAGAAGAAAGAAAGGAAAAGAAGGAAGATGAAGTAACAACTGTTGCCAAGAAGAAATCCCAGCACACAGTCCCGTCCCAGTTACCACAGTAGCTCAATTAGAGGGAAAATTGAGAGAGGAAGAAGAAAGATGAGGTAGCAGCTGTAGCAGTAGCTTGGAGGGAGGAATACCCAGCACAGTGACAGTCTTGGCTCAAACGTAGGGAAGAGAAATGGAGAGGGGAAATGGGAAGTGGCTGCTGCAGCTCCAAGAGAAATCTCAGCACAATTAGTATCTTGGATGAAGAATCTCAGCACATCAACAGTGATGGTCTCAGCTCCAAACGTAGGGGAGAATTGAGAGAGGGAGAAGGGAGGCAATTAAGATGAATAGTGGTTTTAGGGTTCTTGGGATAAGAGCCATTATATAGATTTGGGAGGGGTGGCTTATGACAAGACTAGCCCTTAGGGTTTCATGCTATTAGGGTTAGGGTTAGGGCAGATTAGGTCTTTTGGCTGGAAGCTTCTAGAGAAATCTCAATTAACACTAACCCCTCCTAATTAATTAGAACTACTAGCTAGGGCCTACCCTAAACTAATTAGCCTAGGATTAACCAAAACCCTTTACTAATTAAAATACTAGCTTAACTAAGCTAATCTAACTCTAACTTAGGAATTCTAACTAATCACCCTAATAAACCCCTAATTAGCCCAAATTAAATAGTAATTAGTAATAATTAGCAAAGATTAGTAGTAATTAGCATATAATTAATATAGATTAGTATTAATTAGCCTATAAAATAGCAATTAGAGGGCCCATAAGGGGTGAGGCCTCACATGGGGAGCAAAGTGAGACCATTGAACATCTTTTTTTTAGAAGTCACTTTGCTCGAACCATTTGGTATGGCACATTGTTGTCCTTTATCATAGATAATAGCGATTATACATCATTCATATCTTGGTGGGAATATTGGCTAGAGAAGCAAAATGAAGGGATAATTGATCGAGATTATATTATCTATTTTGGCTTCGTGTTATGGTGGATATAGGGAGGAAAAAATGCAAAAATTGTTCGTCAGCAAGATCCAAATGGAGAGAATGTGGCTCAAGAATTGACTTTGCACACATTGAATGGATAAGCTTGTTAGAGAAAATGCAGAGAGATCAGAATTGCGATGATGGTCAAATGGATACTTCCAACAATAATCAAGATCTGGATATAGATGTTGACATTTTTTTGCGATGAAGATGTGAATAAAGAGGCTAACAAACTAGGAGTTGGATGCATTGCTTATAACATAGATGGTAGCATTTTGACAAGGTTATCAAAAAGAATGGATGGAGATTATGCTATCATGGCAGAAATTTTGGCTACCGCAAAAGCTTTTGGATTAGCAATTCAGCATGGGTGGAAGAAAGTAGGTTTCTTTTAGGGACTCCAAGATTGCTATTAATTCATTAACAAAGCCTCAACATCCTTTCTCATGGGGAATTTATATCCCGTTACAGAAGATCCTAGTTAGAAAAAAAAAAGATGTCTTTACTAGAGTGCACTTTATAGTGATTAGTAGAACATTAGTAGTGAAGCATATAGTCTAGCGAGGGCGAGGCTTTGCACAGGCACCGATTCCTATATTTGTATTCATGTTGTATCTTTCTCCAATGATTAATGAATAGACGGTCATCTTCCTCACAAAAAAATAAAAAAATCATACCAATTATAATTCAAATAAAATCACACCAATTATCCATCTCAATATATCTGAATTTGAGGTTTGGCTTCAATGGTCCTTGTCTTTTACAAAAATAATAATAATAATAAAATTTTAAGATTCCATTAAAAGATCTATGTATGTGTATTTTTTTAATTATTCCTTCATTCTGACCTTGAACACATGACCTTTGTAAATAAAATCAAAACTATGGTCCCCCGAAGAACTTTTGATAGCCTCACATCTAAGCCTTTTTTTTAGGAAGAAAAATCGCATTGGCTCCCAAGAACTTATTTTATTATTTTTTTAGTCTAATCTTCTTTATGCCAGCTAATGCACCATCATCTTAATTACTTTCTTGAGTGAAAAAACTTAAAAAAAGATATTTTATGAAGTTTGGCAATCATGGAGTGAATGCAACAATATCTCCCTTGACTCGATTATTGAAGGTTGGGTCCCTGAATTGTCTCGGGATGAATGATCCTTTTGGGACCCGTGCCACTTGCGTCAATGGTTGGATTAGAACAGGTGGAGAAGCTGGGTTGGTTGTCCTCCAAGCGTCGGTGGACCCTACAATGTGATCCTGACGCCATGTGAAAGCAACGTATATCTTAACACGTGAAAGGGATGTGAGATTTTTTTTTTCTTTTTCATAGCTTCCTGGCCTTTTGGGTAAGACGTAGGATGTCAGCTTTTGTAGTTTTGGCAAATTGACCAACTAGTCACGCCTTATCATGCTACCTTTTGCACATGCATGACAAGTCTCATGCATTGTCCACGACTAATGGTCCCCCACGTGCTCAGGTGCATAAAAGAAAAAAAAATTTAATGATACCCAGGGCAAAATAATACATGACACAATGATCTCACCAGTCCCAAGGTGCCCCCAAAATAAATTTTTTTTATTTTTTTTTATGTAATCGGAGGGTTTCAATTATGTGAATTGGACAAATCCCTCCGACCTCAGAGCAAAGCCGGGTAAACACCCATGTGACTCCAAGGAGGTAGCAATAGTGAACTCAACATTCGATTCTTGAAGAAGGGAGAACCGGGAGTCAGATACCAACAGGGGCGGACCCAGAAAATGGAACTAGGAGGGCAACTGAAAATTATTAAATTTTTTTTTAATAATTTAGGGGTAAAAATAAAAATTTATAAAAAATTTAGTGGTAAAAAATAAAATTTTGCAAACATGGCCCCCCTAGGCCTACATGTAGGTCCACCCCTGGATATCAAGACCTCTAACTCTAGAAGAGGGAGGAACCGTGGTCCTGACCACTCGACCAACCGCTTGAGATTGGGCGTTGTAGGACGCTGTAGTTGACCACTCGATCATCTCCCAAAATAATATACAATACACTGATCTCACTCGTCCGAAGGATGAAGGCAAGGGCGTTGTAGGACACTTAGTTTACATCTAAACATTTGCTAATTTTACTTGTAAAGTGAAGTAAGGTGAAATTCCAAATTTAAGAGATAATAAAATACGAAGAAGGGTTCATGAGGATGTCTCTTACAAGGGATGTAGACTTAACCTAAACAGTATTATAATAAATATTTATATTTTGAATGAATTCCACGTCTGTCGGACCGATTTTTGAGTATGAAATGGATTATCTTGTGATGCCACCTAACCGACGTTTTGATTAATCTAAACGCCCTCAATTCTGTAACTTTTTAAAATTAGCATTCACCAAAACTTTACATTTGTCAGGCCTGAAAGGTTTTTTCATTTTTTATGGCAAACAGGTCTTGTAGGCCTTTTAATTGATCATATATGCCCACTCTACACTTCACATCTATCTGTCTGTAATAAATGGCTACCAGTGGGACAACGTTAAAAGGATCCAAATGTATACCTTCCATTCTTAGATCGATCTCTTTTTTTCTTTTTTTTCTTTTTTGTCTTTTTCCACATAGAGGGACTGTAAGTGTAGAAAATATAACTCACAAGATTAGGGGGTGCCTTAGAAGACTTATCCAATCGACTATGGAGAGCTATCCGCTTCAGGGACCTGAAAGGGAAGAAAGAGCAGTCAAAAGACCCTGGATGTGGGCAGCGCAGGGCTCTCCGATGCCTAAGTTAGAGCAGGGACCAAGATCGGAGAAGAAGAGAGGCAAAGTAATGACTAGGAGATTGCATGCATGTGTCCGTTTTTGGGTGGTCATTCACCTTTATGAGAAAAATTTTGGATGCCTGTTAGCGGGTCTAATGATTTGACTGCTAGGGTCTCTTTAGTCCATAGAGTAATTAATGAGGATCCATCATAGCTCACATTGCATTAAATGAGGGTCCGATCAGCCCATACTGCATTAAATGCTAGTCATATTGGGCCCGATCTCGCATTGATCTGTTGACGACTGAGGTCCCATCGGATCCTTTCTTGGGCCCTGTCCTGATATAGCTGCAGTCACTGGATGTGGCTCTGTCAGAGATTTGATGGAGATGGACGGCTGGGATGACGTCTGTCCCATCAGCGCGTGCCTGCATCCTGCCACATGTCCATAGGTGAGACATGACTGTCAGTGCCTGTCTCAGTTAACAGCTCGTCACCTCGGATGTATCCGAGATGCATATCTTGTTTGATGAAGCATATGGCTGAGACGGTGACGATTAGTGCTGGTCTCGGCAAGTGCATCAGCGTTTGAGCCGAGACGCACGTAGCCGAAATGGAGCACGAGCTGACATTATTGCTAGTCTTAACATAACTTGCGCATTAAGAATTGCCCCCACACAGGGTCATTAGAAGACCTTTTGTATCACCTCCCTTACCCACAAGCTTAGACTATGGATAGACTTGCCAGTTTTGAAAATAAGTCGAGTATATTGTGTATATTTCATGATTTGTATGTTGGACATGTAGGGAAATATTTGGATAAAAGATGGAGAATAGAAATCAACACTCATTATTGAGTGGTGTTGGCCTTTTGTTTTACACACACATGTTCACAGAGAGATGCTTGGGTCTTCAAATTTAAGGGCCTCTTTCTCCACCGGAATTCATGATAAAAATTTGCTATGTTGATTGTTCTTTATATGATGTGATATCATGTCTCTTAAATTCTAGGTTTCTTTCATCAAAATCTCAAAATCCAGTTACCTAAAAGGTGTCAAATTTTTTTTTTTTAATAAAAGCTAAAAGGTCTCAATTAACCTTTTGGAATTCCTGGAATTTTATTTTTTTATGCATTTGGTCGGAATTTCAAATGCACCTTGATGGGCCTGTTTCTTTACAAGAATTCCAAGAATTTACGTCCGGGGAAATTTCAAATTCGCCAAATGTAGTCCTCTTAGGTGGAATTCCAAATCCCTCCTTTTGATGGAGCATTTGAGATTCCAAAAAAAATGCATAGTGAGCGGAATTGCGAGAATTTCAAAAGGTCATTTGAAACCTTTTAGGTCGCTGGAATCTGAAATGAGTATTGATTTCTATTTTGCCGATGTTCATCCACCTATTTGAAATACTCCCAAACATAAATTTTTCGAATTTTGGTAAAGAAACAGGCCAAACAGTTCCAGGCAAAAATATATTTTTCTTTCACCCGAATTTCAAGTTTCAACCACCTAAAAGGTCTCAAATAAACTTTTGGAATTCCTGAAATTCCACTCTCTATGCATTTTGTTGGAATCTCAAATGCTCCATCAAGATGATGGATTTGGAATTCCACTTAAGGGGACAATATTTGGAGAATTTGAAATTCCTCCAAATATAAATTTTTGGAATTCTCCTAAAGAAAGACGCCCTCACTCCATCATACAATGAAAAACAAATGAAAAGAGTAATTAGTTCTTGCTCCAAGCCCCCTCAAAAACTGAAAAATGCCTATGAGGGCCATACAGCCCATCTAGCCTCGCCCCGGTTAAAACAGCCCTTAGACCCCTCCCTTTTCTCTCTCACTCAAAAACATCAGTATAGTGATGAATCTCAAATATCTTGCTGATTGGATTTAAATCATCTAATTCGTGGCCACTAAATCCATGGTAAAAAAGAGAGTGATTGGTAGTTGAAATGACGTGGGGACTTGGGAAACGATGTTTAGAATCATTTAGTTACTTGGGAAACCTGTAATCGATTGACAGTACGTCAACCCTTAATTGACAATTATCAGCCCCTCAAGCGAGGATCATGCGTCCACAATGGATTTCTTATTTATTAAATTACATTAATCGATGGGGAGTTCGGTTCGCTTAAGACTATAATTTATTTACATCCGAAGATTATGAGTTTAAAATTATATTGTTATATTGGAGTCGGAGGCCTATTTTACCCGTATTTCTCTCTTATACAGTTAGAAAGACTTAAAACTAGCATTAGATAAAAAAAGAAAGAAAAAAAAAAAAAAAAAAAGGAGAAAGTTACATTCAGGCAAGGTTACTGACAAGGATGTCAATGAACCTTATGATTCAACCGGCTCAGCCAATTTACATCCAAGCCGGTAGCTATGGGCCCAAACCAAACTGACAACTTCCATCCCTTGTACCAACCCTCGAATTCATCACCCCAAAAATGGACGGTGGTAGAAGAAAGTGATCAGATTCTCCATCCCCAAAATGCACTTGCGTTGACGTGTTTGCCGTTTTAGATAGACGTGTTGGGTTGAATTGAGTTAATTGGGACTTGAATTGAAACAATTCACCAAGTTGTGGCAGACGCGTATAAAATCTCCAACGTCCACCTATTATATCTGTATTCTATACTTTGCTGCCTTATTTTGCGTGCCCTGGAATCCAGCAAATTTGGGGCACGCCAAACAAATTCTGTCTTAAGCAACCTCGAATAAAATACATGAAAATTTATTTGGGCCTGTTTGGTTGAAGAAATGCAGTGGTTGCTTTTGAAATTTTGATTTTCTCTTTTATTTGGAATCTTATGTGAGAATTAGTTGAGCTGCATATGTGAAAAGGACATTTAACTAGTAAAATTTTTCAGAATCCTAAATTTGAAAATGCTACTTTTGCCTTTATGAGCGTCTTAAGATACTACTTTGAAGAACAGGTCATATATTCCAATCCTCGAATGCTTGAAACCAAACGGCATTTCAAGCCATTTTGGTTAGTCATTTGTTATAAGGAATTGAGCTTGCTAGGATTCATAACATGAGGCAAGTTCTTATACCATGGACATTCCAAAAGCTTTGATTGTTGCCAGAATTAAAAACTGCAAACCACATAAAAAGACACTTTAAGCATTGTGAATTTCCTGAATTCCAGTATTCTAAATGCTAAAGGGAGTTGAACATTTGGAATTAAACTCTGAGAGGCAGCATTTGGAATTCTCAGAATTTTCCTATATATATGAATTCTCACAATTCTTTCAAACAAATAGGCCCTTTTAATGACACTGCGGCAGTGGTGCTCAGACTTTTAAAGGCTCCTATTGATTAGAAGTCCGCTAAGCTCCTTAGAGGGCTACATAAGCAAAATCTAAATAATTCAAAAAGAAAACTCTTCTCACACAATCATTAATAGAAATCTTACATTAACAAAATTTGAGCTCATTAGAAGAATGATTTTACAAAATTTGTTATAGCACTATTATATCACTTGCTAGTGATAGATTGGATGCATGGCGGACTTATTGCCTATTTGAGTGAAATATGATGAAAGACAATATAAGAAACTGGTTATTTTAAATGGTTAGATTCTTCATAAAGAGGTCCATGGAGGAGTCTCAAAAAATCTCTCATTAGTGGGGGTCCTTGGGCATTTGAATTCTCTAGCTTAGAAAATACACTGAGTTCAATGAATGAAAGCCTACATTCAATTCCATTTATTAAAAACTGGAGCCCACTTATTAAAAATTTAGATCAATCAGAACAAATGCTCGCTTAGTGCAGGGTGTTCCCACGAATTTTACTCCAATTGCAATTTGTCTTATCATAATACAGACAACTTGATTAAAAAACGTGATTCAGGTTCATTATCACATCGTTTTAATTAAACAATCGATCTTACTTGGCCTAACGTAATAACTTATATGCTAGAAGAGTTTTTATTTTAAGGAATTTAGATTTTAATAACCGGCCTCATTAAGGGCTCCACTTCTTCTACTGGGGAGTACTCTAAGTCAAAGCCCAGTAAAGATCTAGGCTCACTTCCAAGAAGCTAAGGGCCGCACATTACATGGGCACATGTAAATTCATTTCCAAGGAATTGGGAACCCGACCAAATCCAAATGCGAAATCTACGTTTTCTTCTAAAAAATGTACCCATATGCGGAAAAAACCCTCATCCGTGTTTTTCCCCAAAATTCCTATTTATAGCCGGCGCTTTTTATCCAGATTCCCTTATCCTCTCTGCTGAGTAGGATTGACGTCACGCTTCGTTGAATTTCTATCCTTTTCTCTCATCAATCAATGCTTGTCATCTCGTGTAAGTACTTATAATTCCGTTTCAGGCTCTGCAAATCTCGCTGTAGATTTCTTTCGATTGTTTCTATCTCGATTTGTCGATGAAATCTGTCGAAAAAATGCCCTCTTTTTGCGGCTTTCCTATTAAAGTTGGATGCATCATCCGATTTGGGTATTGGGTTATTGGGATTTGAGGATTTGGTTGGGAAAAAGATGATTTTTTTGTATTTCTAGATTTGGGATCGATTGAAATTGCTGGAATTCGATATTGGGAGTCAGTTTTTTTTTTTTTTTTTTATCTTTGTTTTGAATGACTTTGAGAAGAAGATTTTTTCTTTTTGTGCTTTACTTTTGTTGTTATTGAACTGGGGTCGTGGTAAAAACGTTTCTTTTTTCCTTTACATGTTTGGATTCTGTCGGTGGGTTTCGCGAAATCGAGATTTGGGGCAAAACCTCTACGTCGGGTTTCTGTTTCCGAATCCATATCTTATTTCTTTCTGCTGTAGTTGTCGAGAGATTGCTTGTATTGCAGATTACGAGAAGGAAACCCATTTGTCGATTTGGGAAAAGTTCTGGTTCTTATTTTATTAGTTCTTCATTGTCATAGAGAGAGAAATCTGAAATTCCGGGAGGTTTTACTGAAATTCGTTCTGTTTCTTCTTAAATTGTCTCGAGATTTTGTGAATTCTGGTCCTTGTGGAAAACCCATTTGTCAATTTATTACACAAAGCAAAGTTCCAATTCATTTATCTGCATCCAACTTTGTTGAGAAATTTTGGAGTTTAGGGTTAGTAAGAAAAGGCAATCGTTCATCGGATTGGATTGTTCTTTCCCTTTTGAATTGGATTTTTGGGTTGGTCAAGACACCCCCACCCCCTTTTTGCCCTGTGTATTTAATCATCTAATCCGTTCTGATATAATTCCTGAGCAATGGATATTAGTAATGAAGCCAGTGTCGATCCATTCTCAATTGGTCCCTCCTCAATGTTTGGCCGCACGATTGCATTCCGGGTCTTGTTATGCAAATCCATGTGGCATCTCAAGAAGCAGATCTTCCATCTCTTGTGGAAACTCCTCTGTAGATTAAAAGACTCCACAGTACTAGTTATCTCCTGGTTCCATCCGCGTAACCCGCAGGGAATTCTTGCAATGGTTACTCTCATTGCTTTCTTGTTGAAGCGATACACCAATGTGAAATCGCGGGCAGAGTCAGCTTACCGCAGGAAATTCTGGCGGAACATGATGCGCAGTGCTGTAACATTTGAGGAATGGTCTCATGCTGCTAAGATGCTGGAGAAGGAGACACCAAAACTGAACGAATCTGATCTCTACGATGAGGAATTAGTGCGTAACAAGATCCAAGAGCTAAGACATCGGAGAGAGGAAGGTTCCCTGAGAGACATCATTTTCGGTATGCGCGCTGATCTGGTGCGGAATTTGGGTAACATGTGCAATCCTGATCTTCACAAGGGCAGGCTTCAGGTGCCCAAGCTCATAAAAGAGTACATTGATGAGGTCTCAACACAATTGAGAATAGTTTGTGATTCAGATTCAGAGGAGTTGCTTTTGGAAGAGAAACTGTCATTCATGCATGAGACACGGCATGCCTTTGGTAGGACAGCTCTGCTCTTGAGTGGGGGTGCATCATTGGGTTCTTTTCATGTGGGTGTGGTGAAGACATTGGTGGAAAATAAGCTCCTCCCTAGGATCATTGCAGGGTCTAGTGTGGGATCCATTATGTGTGCTGTTGTAGCCACAAGGTCTTGGCCTGAACTTGAGAGCTTCTTCGAGGATAAATGGCATTCGTTACAGTTCTTCGATCAGATGGGTGGGATTTTCACAGTAGTTAAGAGGATCATGACACAAGGGGCAGTACATGACATCAGGCAGTTACAACGGCTGTTGAGAAATCTCACAAGTAATTTGACTTTCCAAGAAGCATATGACTTGACAGGCCGGGTACTTGGTATAACAGTCTGCTCTCCAAGGAAGCACGAGCCTCCAAGATGTCTTAACTACCTGACATCACCCCATGTAGTTATATGGAGTGCGGTAACAGCTTCTTGCGCATTTCCAGGGCTCTTTGAGGCTCAAGAACTGATGGCAAAGGATAGAAGTGGGGAGATTGTTCCATTCCATGCGCCCTTTTTGGAGGGTCCAGGGGAGGTGTCTGGTAATTCGGTTCGCAGGTGGAGGGATGGCAGTCTGGAGAGTGATTTGCCCATGATGCAGCTGAAGGAGTTGTTCAATGTCAATCATTTCATTGTTAGCCAGGCAAATCCACACATTGCACCATTTTTGAGGGTGAAGGAGCTGATTAGAGCTTATGGAGGCCATTTTGCTGCTAAGGTAAGTTGTTTCATGCATCTTAGCTTTAATTAATCCCAAATTTTATCGTAGTTATTTCTTGCTGAACCTATCTACGGAGCATATTGATTGCCTGAACATGGTGAATAATATATGAGATAATTACATGTTGTGTTTGTCCCAATCTGTAGCCCGGCTGATTAAGGACGGCAAACCCCACCTTGTGGGGCTAGAGTCCATGAGTTTGAGTCCTCTCAAGCAATACACATAAACTTTGTACTTATTTGTATATAATATAACATCATGTTGCTAAACATGCGAGTCAACTAGTTCAATTTCACTTGATGTTGTTTAGGATATTCATAGTGATCTCCAAATAAATAAATAACTGAAAGGAGCTTTGCAAGTTTTCTTTAGTAGGGGAATGGTCTTGGGATATGAAGGACCCATGAGTGAAATTGGTCATCTTGGTCAAGTGGTGACTAAATATTTAGCAAAGAGAGAAATGTGCCATGAAGGAACATTAATTCATTTTAAGTTTGATGCAGCAATCACATTAGATTATGATGTATCTTGTATGGTTGGGAGACACATGTTCTGCATCTAAATTCCTTTAGATGTCATGAGCTTGAGACGTGGAAGGTGATGGTTGATGCAGCCAGTGAGTTTGGTACAACAGGCCCATGGCCCATCACATATCCAATCCATTTAGTAATGGAGACTCAAAGGGCCAACCCAAACAGGCCACTTTAAAGCTATGGTCGAAGCTAAGTTCATCCATAGGCTCCCTTTATTGTCTTATGCTTTCTTTTCTTTTAGTTTCTTTTATTATTTTGTCATTTTAGCATTCGTATTCTCTTAATTTAAATTCTACTAGGTTAAGAGCTAGGATTATTTAAGTTGTCTTTTTCCATTTTTAATTTGAACCTTGTATATAAATCCATAACGTTCCAGATGAGTACTCTATTAGAATAAGAGATTGAGTCTTTCTTCTTTTGGGGACGTATGTCCTCGCAGAGGGTTCTCAAATCCACGGTTTTGATTCAATGAATCTGGGCGTGGTTCAGCCAGAAGGAGGTTTGAGTCTTGTGTATTTAAAGATCTCCATCACATTGCTTCCGATTTATAGGCGTGCACATAGCCCAACAGTCCGCTGGACATTACTTAGATTCATTGGCTGGATCTCGGCCCTCATTTGAAATATTGGTGAAGCTTGCAATTTAAAATATATGATTTATGTTGGCGTTGTAGGTTATATCTCATAAGAAGGTTTCCCAGCATCTGGAGTATAGCTTGGTCAGTGGGCCCAGACGCCCAGTTGTGACAGTTTGGAAATGCAGGGATTGTTACAATGTTGATTACATTATATTGGCATTGGACAATATACATGTAAATTGGTAATTTCAATCGATGAGAAATGGACTTAAGTGGGACATATTTCTTGGACCTTGAACGGGAGTTCGGTATCATGATTAGAAGCTCCATTCAAAAGGAGAAAATGAATGTAAATTGGGTCTCTCTCAATCTCAGACAAGGGAGACTCAAGCCAACAGAAGCTCTCTTGGAAAGTCTGGCCTATTTGGCATTGTGGGGACGATGATTAGGAATGGTGAAAGAGTACGTTTACTTCACTGGGACCATTTGGTTTAGGTAACATCAATGGAGCTCAAGCTCTGGCATTCAAACCAGGGCTGATCTATTGCAGAGATACATATTCAGGATCTCTATTAGATGAATTGAATTCACTTATTATGCTATATGTTAGGTACAAAGTTGTTCTCACCCTCCGTGTGGATTGTTTTCCTTGTCAAGAAGATCGAGATGATCTCTTCAATTAATGTGTGCTTCTATGCATATCCCCAATAGAATGGAGTGAAGGATTGAGTCATTGCCCCCAAAAAAAAGGGTGTCTGGATCTGTTTGTGTGATTAGAATCTCTTTTATCTCTCCAAATTTTTTTTTATTCTGTTTCTTTTAGTGGCAGTCTATTGTCTTCACAGACAGTTTTTCTTTGCTGTACATTTTTCCTTGTAATATATTGTTTCATTGGTGTTCTTAGAGAGAAGTTCCAAACTTTGTAATTAAATTTCTTGGTAGAGTATTTTTGACGTGTTTTTTATGAGAGGAGAGGGAATCAATTAGTCATGTGTTGCACAGTGGCACATCCTGTTTCCTTTGGAGCCACTTATTAAAGAAGTGTGGTATTGCATAGTGCATTTAAGGATCTTTGATTGATATCAGGTATGGTAAATTTGTGGAGGGTGAGTCCTTTCCCTGGTTCTGATCTAGACCTTTGGAGGCTCATCTCTTTTGCTATTCTATACTTGATTTGAAAGAAAGGAATATGAGGATTTTTAGAGGACAAATGTTATCTTGCAATCAGCTTTCGCCAGTGTTTCATTAAGAATCGCAAAATGATTGGTAGTAGGAAAGAGTTTGCAAATTTGAAGCTGAATTACATTCTTTATAATTGGGAGAATTGTTCCCGAGGACTCATTGAACTAAAATGTTGACAGAGTAGCTATTGGCAAGCTGGGTCTGACAAGTATTGGAGGTGTTTTTCACAATAGCAAAGGTGAAATGGTGTTTATGTTTTCTAACATATGGGTATGGTCATGGCTATCCTAGAACCTCTTCAGATTTTCTTTATCTTCATTTCAAGACAGGTTAATTATCGAAAGCAACTTCATCCCATGCTGCTGCTTGAGTCTCTTCATTAGATGGGGTCCATGGAAATTCCTTTTTTATCTCATTGAAATCAAATCAATATGCTTATCGATTAAATCAAGCATGTGGAGCTAGCATTTTAAAACTCGTCTGAGTCCAAGTCGATTTGTAATGGACTCGGTGGAGTCCTATATGAGTCTAAATCTACGGCAAAACCTGGGCCAAATTCAGGTCTAATGAGAGCCTTTCTTGAGTATGAACTCTATGGACCTAGATCCAAGGTGCAAGGAAAAAAAAAAAAACCCCAAAATTACTTAGTATAAGCAATGAACGGAACAACCCTATCCACCTTTTGCTTTGCTAGAGCATCCATCATGGTGTTGGCAGGCCTCCCAACATGCTTGAACTCAACAAAGCCGATGGAAGAAAGAACTTTAATTTCTGGGAGAAAAATGAAACCTGCAAGGACCTCCCATGGATGAGATCCAAGAGAGAGCACTAGAGGAATCACTCTCAACAATCAACCCATCTTGAAAGGAAGGGAAAAATAATAAGAAAGCCTCGAAAATGGCTAACACCTAAGTTTCATTCGTCTCCTTGACGCCCATGTTCTTGAAAAACATACGCATCACAACACCTTTGTCATCCCTAAGCACAGCACCAATACCTCTGCTGGTCTGGTTTTCTTCTTTCTTCTCCATCCGCATTGAACTTCAAAACTCCTGTCAGCGGGGGACTCCTTACCCGAGGCACTCTATGATGAAAACAAGCCTCCCAATCATACAAAATCTCATCTAGCCTGAAACTGGCAAACTCCTTCCTCATGAGAGCCCACTAAGCTACCCTCCAAATCATTGCTGAAAGGTCGCTATAATCCATCCTTACATCTTTGGAAATTCAATCATTCCTCTCTTTCCAATGGACCACACTATAGTGGAAGGAATAAGCCACCAAAGAACCTCACCACAACCGAAAATAGGACAAAAACTACAACCCTCGACCTTACCAACCAAAGAGCTAGACACTCCACTTTGGTAGCTTTACTGCAATATTAGGACACTCCATTTTTTGAGAAATTGTTTTACAACGTTTGTGCCATGCACTTGTTTTTTCTAGTTTTTGAAAGTTTTTTCTTCTGAGAATCAACAAAGGAGGATTGTGCCATGCACTTGAAGATTGCAATTGACACAGCTATTAGAAAATTTTCATAAATTATCTTTCATATTTATTTAAGATTGTCCATATATTCATGGATCAAAATAGCAGCCACTATGGCCGCTCCGATAGCTTAATGGTAGAGCTGCTCACATCCATGGTGGTATGTATCGGCTGCTATTTAGCTGTAGCAATTGATACACAGTCACGCATCGGCCTCTACATGGCAGTCAATTGATAGCTAATTCTTATCTTTCTTTAATTCTATTCCAGGGCCATTTTGTAGCCCTTTTCCTCTCCAAGCATCCTTCCTCCACCCCTCTTTAACACCTTCAAAAAAAAAAAAAAAAAAAACAAAAAACGCATGAACTCGTCGGATCAAAGCCTATTTGCATTCTTCTCAAGGGTACTTCTCTATGTATGAAGATTTATGGTTTTCATCATTTTTTTGGGTTTCTTTCACTCTTTCTTTCATCAAACACTTGAAAATGCTTTGTAATTTCTTTTAATGAACTTTATTTATCATTTGTGTTTGAACTTTATAATTTTATTCAAACATTACCTTATGTATCTTGTGTTTTGTGCAGCTGCGCTAAATTGCTTATTTGAATTTAGAATATAGAAATGCATATTAGTGATTATATTCTGATGACATCGGTTGATTATAAGAATTTAATTAGTTTCTTTTTTTAACGATACATATTATTAGTTTCTAACTTGGGCTATTTGGAACATGGATTGAAAAATCGGCCGAGTCTGAGTCGACTTGGTCGAGTCCGAGTCGACTTGGCTGAGTCCCTAAACGAGTCAAGTCCTACGGAACTCGAACTCGAAATATGGGACTCGGCCATCAGACTCAGCTGGCTTTTTTTATTTTAAACTGTGCGGCTCGCTCGATTTGACTCGGACTTTGCCCTGAGCAAGTCGGGTCTCGAGTCCAAGTTTTTTCCCTTGATTTGGAAACTTTAGTCTAATTAATGAGAGCTAATTATATTAAGGTTAAAAATAAAAGATCTGATTTTTAATTTTCAGTTAGTCTTTTAGGTAAAAAAATATTTGAAAAAGCTCTTATTTCATGGGTTAATTGGGGTCCACCTTTTAAAAATTACAATATATAACCCGCTATTTGTGTCATTTTAAAAATGTTGTGAGGTCATTTTCGTCCAGAACACTTGTAAATTCTACATTGTCCACCTCCATTTACTTTGGCTAAAAAAGCTCTAAAATAAGGAAACCCGCCTTAACTTGTTTTTTTAAGTGGCAAAAGCTCTCATTTGTAAATACGCTCTGAAAATAGAAAATACAGCTAGAGGTTTATGAAATGCTTTAATATTTAGAAAAGCTTTAAATCTTATTTTAGAGTTTCCAAATGCTCCCTTAGTAAAGCTAAGCAATGTAAATTCATGTGGACAAGTAGATCAATATGTTATTTCATAATCATACAGCGATACAGGTTCTCTATGCAATGAGGGGTCCGCTGTGTCCTCCGATTTTAGTAACTAAAGAAAAAAAACATTTAATTTTAAAGTTTTCCAATATTCTGGGTTTTTTTTTTATATTATTTTTTACTACATTTTTTAATAACTCTACGCTGCTACGTGTCACCCACTGCGCAGCATTTTGGTGTCCGAATGCTATAGCTACCGCAATCGTTATTTTGAACCTTACATATACTATTTAAATAATTGTGCTCTATTTTCACTTGCGTTGATATATTTAATCTAATTTGTGTATTTATGAAACAGAAAATATATCATAATACATTTCTCAATGTCTTTAGTGATTAATCATTATATAGATGTGAGGACATGGAAACGTGGTGTGTTTTCTAGGAAAGAACTCTTCTGACCTGAGCCATTAAAAAAAGGAACTCTTCTGACCTGAGGTTAGACGAAGGTCAACTAAAACAATTACTACTAGTCTAGATCCCACGCAAGCAGATGCAGTGGTGAGGTTAAACAAAGTCTCAACCAACATTCCTGAATTGCTAATGGAAAGTGATCAGTCTTAGACAACAAATCATAACTGAATAATGTCTTCAGTCTCTTAAGTCGGTCAAGCAGCTTGACTTGATTATAGATACCATTCATTGGTACTAACCGCAAGACATCCATACACCAGTCATTGGTTGGGCATACCAAAGTTTGTTTAAAAGCTTTGAGTATAGCAACTACCCTAAGCTTCACCACTCCTACCAGACGACCAGGTAGGAAGCAGGCAAGTGCTTCATCATCCAATATCCGCCTATTAAAGGCAAAAACATTTGCTTGGCCCGGAAAAAAGGAGGCTACATATTTTTATCCCAAATCAATTTGGTGGCCTCATGGAGGAAGGAAGATACCCATCGATCTCCCATGGGATGATTTCAACACTGCTATTAGACCTCTGTTAAATGTAGGCCATTGGTTGCAGTTGTTAATTTACACTAAATGGATAGGATTTTCAGATATTACAGGTGATACCAGGTCATGGTCCATACTATGATGGAGTCCATCAAATTGATGTATATCAGCAGAAAGCAGGTTCAATTGCTACCATTATTGGGTAAAAAAAGATCCGTCTTGTCTTTGGCTGTAGCTCAGCTGGTTATGGACATCAAACGCGCCTCTTAGTTTGCAAGTTCAAGTCCTTCCTAGCACTAATAATAATAATAAAATCAGTTTCCTTTTGACCAAGCATCATACTGTAGCTCTTGCCATGTGGTGTCTGCCTCTGCCATTTTGCACCTCAAGTCTGCGTCTGATATTACAGTTGTTGAGTCCAACTTTCATGGATGTCTATTAATCATTTGCTTTGAAGGTGCTTGGATCTTCTGGAATATGATAGTTGATTTTGATTTGCAGCTTGCTCATCTTGCGGAGATGGAGGTCAAACATCGATGCAATCAGGTTTTGGAACTTGGTTTTCCATTAGGGGGGCTTGCGAAGCTGTTTGCACAAGAATGGGAGGGTGATGTCACTGTCGTTATGCCTGCTACACTTGCTCAGGTAGATTAGTGTGTATCTGATTCTATCAAACGAGAAATTTAGATTAGTTTAATTTGCTATATTTACAATTTATTTTCTGCTTAAAAAGGCTGCTATTATTAGATCATCAGAGAGTAGCCTTTATGGTATATTGATGAGCTAACTTTCTCCATGTTCTTTTCTGTTATCAGTACTCAAAAATTATACAGAACCCATCCTACCTGGAGCTTCAAAAAGCTGCTAATCAAGGAAGGAGATGCACTTGGGAGAAGCTTTCTGCTATAAAAGCAAATTGTGGAATTGAACTCGCTTTGGATGAGTGTGTGGCTCTTCTTAACCACATCCGTAGGCTCAAGAGGAGCGCTGAGCGAGCTGCCGCTTCACATGGTCTGGCTAGCACTGTCCGGTTCAGTGCTTCCAGAAGGATCCCTTCATGGAATTGCATCGCACGAGAGAACTCAACCAGTTCACTTGAAGAATATGTTGCAGATGTTGCTGCTTCTTTTCATCATGGGAGCGGTCACATGGGTGGGCCGTTAGGCCGGAATTTCCGAATCCATCGTGATGGAAGTGATAGTGAATCAGAGAGTGCAGACCTTAACTCTTGGACAAGATCCGGTGGTCCATTGATGAGGACAACTTCTGCTAATAAGTTCATTCAATTTGTTCAGAGCTTGGAATTCGATGCTGAAATGAACAAACAGTGGACAAGGGAAGATGTTTTCCAACACATAAATGTAGATGAGAATGAAGGTTTAGCAGGTCCCTCCAGCTCGGTGCTGATTCAATCACCTGGCAAGGGACCTCGTCATAACTCAAGGTCACCGACCCCTGATAGAAGTTCTGAAAATGCTGACTATGATCTACGGGATGTTGGTAGTAGTAGAGTTCCTGTTGTCTCTAGTATTATGGTTTCTGAAGGAGACCTATTGCAAACTGAAATGATTCACAATGGCATTGTTCTCAATGTGGTGAAGAAGGAAGATCTCACACTTACCCATAGGACCAGTGATCCTGATCAATTTCATAGCTCTTCCCAGAGTCCTTTGGTGGAATGTGAGCAGCTTGAATGTCTTCGCAGGGAATTGGAAATTTACAATGCCAGTTCGGCCTCTGATTCCAGTGATGATGAGGGAATAGATACCTCGAATTTATTTGATGAGAAAGCTTCCCGCAGTAGCAATGATCCGACTGTCATGGATGGTTGAATCTTGTTACTTCACGTTATGAGGTGATGACTCAAGTTAGTGTATATCTATAATGAAGATAGAAGTAAGGAATGCCATTGACAGGAATATCACATCTAAGTGACAGAGAATCACACATACCAGAATTTTCAAATTTTCATATTGTCGGCTGCAGTTCCAATGGCGCCAAGAAGAATAGCTGGACGTTTCATCTGCTGACACTGTAAATTTACTGATTCCAAATTGTATCTGCTTTCTTCTTATCTATATTTTGTTAGTTCTACATAGCAAAAGAGTAGAGGTGGGAGGTAGGGTAGAGGAGGGGACTTCGAACCATTTGTAATTTTGTTCCAATGTAGCTTCGTGAAGTGAAAGTGCCCCTTTCCGATGCAAATGCCCTTTTGTTGTGCTTTCATTGTTATTGGTATGATGCAGAGAAATTCTGTGGGTATTTGAGTTATTGGATTTCTAAAAAGGTTCCTCACAGCATTACCAGCCAACACAGTTCGTGCATACAATATGTGGGTCACTCATCCAGCAGGGCCACTTTAAGCATATCAGGTGGTTTCACTTATCAGCTGAGCCAATCAGGTATGAGATAAAAGAATGGGTAGAAGAAAAGAAAGACTGAAAATGGCCCAGGTTTTGCAGATGCACATAAACACTTTGGATATTTATTTGCATGAACTTCCCAAGCCTAGATGGAGGGTTGGTGTCTGGCAAGCAGAGTCTGCCATACGGATCTTGCCAAATAAAGTTCTGAGGGGTAGTCGTACTTTCGTAGAACAGCTCATATGTTTTTTGAATGGTAACTGGTAAATTTTATTCCAAAGGAATAACTCACTTTGAAGATACTTAATTTGAATTTGTCCACCTGCCAGGCTCACAGTTTCTTTTTAGAACCTATAATTCTATTTTCTTCTGAATTCATTCCTAATAAAAACTGCCCCAGATTCTTGATGGAATGGCTGTCTCTGGATGTGCATCTATCATTTCATCTGTATCTAAATCTTTCCTCTCCTTAAATGAATTAATCATCAAGCTGTTAGCACGTGCAGGATGCAGCTAACTTATAATATCTTATTCAAGGTTTCTATTTATATCTGGCTGTGGAATGTGATACTGCACCTAGAATTTGTATGATTGTGTAACCTCATCTGAACTTTGGCCCTCTGTTTATATTTATTCCTTTCAGCAGGATTAGGGAGAAAATTCAGTGATGTGGTATCTCACCTTTTTTCTACCAACTACTTCAGCAGTGTTTCAGGAAGCTCTTAATGATGATTTTACATGACCTTGATCCAGATACTTATTTCTCTCATTCTAGAGTAGGGAGGATTTGGGAGTAGCTATTGAGAATTGCAGGTTCAAAAAACCTTTGGGACTTTTCTCAAAGGCTTATCCCATCAATCGGTATCCCTCCTCTCTTAGCTTCTTACATCATGAACCATTCAATTCGCCTTGCCGGGGTCTTTCCTAGGCTTTAAATAAATGTGTCGAGACCATTTCAAACAATTTATTCTTATTAAGTTCTTTTTTCCCTGTCAATTAGGCATCCTAAATCATACCAATGTACTAATGGCAGCAGAAATCTGATTTTGGAAGAACGGAAACCGCCAATTTGTGAAAACCCCCTAGTCTAATTACCACCAAGAAGACAAAAACAATACAACATTAGTGGCAGTTCAGTTCTTGAAAGTACATCACAGCCATTCTTCATGTCTCCAACCAAAGCTCTCCCTCCGTGTGTCTCTATTTGAATGAGAACCTAAGACCCATCAAAATCTCAAAAAAGAAAAACGAACGAGTTTCATCACCAACAAATAGTGTATTGGAATTAGGAATGTGGGTCCTTAACTCCATCAACAAATCTTTCTGTGGTCACAAACGAAAATTGATTACTAAAAAACCCAATTCCTGTGAGAAAAGATCAAAGCAAAACAGGAAGTAAAATATTAAAACAGAATATATTAAACATGGAAAAGCTAGGTTTGCAGCATGCATAATGACCCCCAACGATGGTACAACAAAATCTTTTGACATTTGTCAGCATGAGATGAAAAAGATTACTACAAGCAAGAACCATTTTGCTTTTCAATGGACTAAAAACAGGAATAGGGAATAGCCAGAAGAAGAAGAAAAAAAAAAGGCTAAGAGAAGAGAGTGTGCGTGTGTATATAATGTTCTGCTAAGAGTTGCCTCTCACCCGTGGCGGACTTAGGATTTTCATTTAGGTGGGGCTAAACTTTTGTTAGCATAATCATAAGCATCATATCATGGTCCAAGAAAAAACAATTCCAAAAAACGAAGAAGAAGAAGAAGAAATAAGTAGTTAAAATTCAAACCAACTAAATCTCTCCCATAAGTATAACATTCTTGTAAAAGCTATAAATAATTCCGCATCAAAGTCTAGAGTACACACGCACAACTTCGCCAACGTACTACTGGATCAGTGCCAAGTCATAATAGTTTCATGCATGCAGGCAGGGATCAGTCCCTGATAGGCACATGCAAAACTTCACCAACCCACTACCTTATGCACAAATGCACACGCACATGAGAGATGCACTTCTTCACATTGTCACAAACTTGCAGCAATATCAACCTGTAAGAAATCCTGCATTTAAACCGTGATGAGATAAAGAAAGGGGGCTAAAGAAACCCAACGACCATCCCATTCAGGATCTATTGATGGATCATGATTCATAACCATTTTTACAGTATACTAATTGCTACGAGAAAACAACCTATATTAACAACATTGTGAGAAATTATCCATGAGATAACATCTGTAAGTTGAATACTCAGTACAGGGCATGAGGAAAAAAAAAAAGGGTCATGTAGGCTCAAGCAACAGCTGTCCCTCCCAAAATGGCTGTCTGCATCAGAACCTTGGAGCTAGCAAAACAAAAATGTGGCATGCATCTCAGATATAATGAGTCATATCTAGAATAAGATGTGAGAGGATGCAGAAAGCATAACAGCTTTACCCTACCTCCACCGATTGTCGCTTCAGGCAGGCGCTCAATTGAATATTTATGTTGTGTGATATACATGATAGGCACACCAGGGATCTGCTCACCATCAAGAAATTTCATAAACAAGACTTACATTAAGCATTTTAGTAAAAGCAGATGGGAAGTCAAGTACTTGAGGCTGAGATATTTATTATACCTTGCGAATCCGTCGCTTCAAGTCTCTATCACATGTAGCAACAATGTAGCATTTGTGCTGTCCAAAAAATGAGAGTAAGTTTCCTGGATAAGAATGAGAGAAGATAACGAAAAGAAAATTGGGGAACTTTACAATGACTAGAAATTTATTTAACAGAAAACTCAGTGGTACCTCTGTGATAAAAATAATAAGAAACAAAATAACAAATGAAATCAAAATTTGAGGTTTATTTCTTGGGATAACCATTCAAACATTAAAGCACATATCTTGTGCAGATATCTACTGGATTTTAAAGAAAATGATGGTTGACTGTTTCAATTAAACAAAAGGATGTTTGGAAGGTTCTCATACCTACCATGGGTTTTGTATTATTCCACATTTTTTTAAATGAACAGCAATTGAATTATCATAACTCCAAGTTCAGGATTTTAATTGTCTTCCTGAAAGCTCAAGATATTAGTTGTTATTCTATGTCATTCTCAATTAACTCAATAGAGATCAGAAGCTAGATGTACAGACATACTAAAGGCAGATGAACATTGATTTGACAGCAGTAACAAACCATGTCAGTAAATACAGGCCAGGCTGCTGACACATTGTGGAAAGTAGAGACTTCTGATTATACCTGAGTAACCCGATCGACAAGACAATCATCAGCATATGTTCCTTTGTGAGTGCAAGGTAGTCTCTCAAACCGAGGATCTTTTGCAATTCTGTAATAAAGAAAAAATGGCATAGCACAGCCGATTAGAACAAAATCATGTAATGCTATATGAATTAGTAAAAACAGAGTCTTGGGCCGCAAGCTGAGCTGGTAAGGGACATCAAAATCCTCTAGAGGGAGGCAGGGTCCCGGTTGGAACCAGAAGGTATCATCCGGCGCATTTTAAGAAACATAGGTTAGATAAGGTTACCAGAAGAAAAAAGTAAAAGTAGATCTCTGAATACAATGCATGCATGTTGAAACAACAACAGAGTTTAGGTAATATACATGCTATATGAGGATTTGGCTCAAGGAAGATCGGAATGGAGAAATAAAATTCAAGTAGATGACGACGACGATATGCTAACGTTACAGATTACCATTTAAAAAGAGAATGTTGATGTTCGAAGAAAATGAGAAGGCTAAAGATAGTAGAAGGAAGAAAAGATAGTTTTACCTCAAAGCTACACGGTACTTCTGACCTAATTTTTCCAGCTCTGCCATGACACAATCGGTGATGCAAGGGGTGCCTTCACAAACCATATGACAAAAGCAATTAATCGCTAGTCAAAATTTAAGAAACCTTACAAACGGCATCAACTTGAAACTGATCATTGTGATCAAGCTATTTATGTACTTACATTTTGCGTATAAGCAGTCCATCATTCCTTTCTCCAAATCCAACTATAAAAAAAATGTAAATGATTAGTTGTGCTCGCTTTCTAATCTTTCCTTAACATAATTCTTAACTAGCACAATAACCTGTGCTAAGCATGGACATATTTACGAATAAAATTTGCAGCAAC
Organism: Cinnamomum chago; assembly: GCA_038049695.1. Classification (NCBI taxonomy): domain Eukaryota; kingdom Viridiplantae; phylum Streptophyta; class Magnoliopsida; order Laurales; family Lauraceae; genus Cinnamomum; species Cinnamomum chago. Next base: position 33,326,913 of record CP142453.1, read on the forward strand.
ATACATAAAAATCAATTAAAAAGAAATTCAAATCACATAAAATCATCCCCAAACACTTAATGACAAAGAACAACAGAAAAGAGGATTATAACAGTACCTCCTTTTTTTTTTTATAATCCAAGAGCCTATGGCGTAGAAATGGAGTAAGAGAAGTGAGGAGGAAAGGAAAGAGGAGAGCACGTAGAGTAAGCAAGATTTGGGGTGGAAATGAAGTGGATGAGAGGAGTGAAAAGTGGGAAGAAGTTGGAGTGGTTGCATGTGGAAGTAGGGGGAGGGGGGAGACTGGAAAGAAGTTGAGTGGTTGCATGTAGAAGTGGGAGGTGAATGTAGGTAAGTTATAGAGAAAATTGGTCAAAATCAGTAGTTACGGTCAAAATTGGTTTTAAAACCCTTCTCTTTTTAAAGAAAATTGGTTTTGAAACCCTTGGCTTTAATATAGCATAATTTCATTCACATATCTAGTCAAAGGAGCTGCATTACTTCTTAAGCATGTTCAAATGTGCCTCAGATTAAAAGAGAACTGTTTAGTTGTCTATATGTTATGGTGGAACAAATGGTTGGCAGTCAAATTGTTCACTTTGCTTATCAAGAAGAACTGAATTATGTGAAATCATGTTTTGTCTACTCTGACCTACATCAATATACATCCCTTCCCACCACCCACTTCACACAGAAATGCAGACGCACGCAGACGCAAAGAGGGGGAGGAAAAGGAAATGAACTTAAAAATCGATTACCACTTTTCAAGCACATACAGAGCAAGACCTTAATCTTGGAATGCTGAAATATGCAAATGGCATCTTGGGGTCTTTCCAGAATGCGACTCAAATTAAGTTTATACACAGAAATTGCTTCTTATATTTTCTTTTAGCTTTTAAGTAGACGCATCATTAGCCCTGGGTTGGAAATTCCCATCCCCATTGAGATTCTGAGCTATTGTTCCATAAAAAAACTAGAACTTAAAATTTTATAGTGAGAAACAAGAAGATAATACACAATCTGAGACAAAAACCATACACACTCATATAGAAAAAAGTCTACAGAAGGAAGTAAAACCAAATTCTATGATCATAATAGAGAAAGTCATCTTCTTAGATTTACCCCATCAATCCGGGTTCAGCTCAATAACATCTAAAACAACAAAACAAAAAAAAAAAGCCTCAAATGGACGAAATGGGTCGTTTTAAAATATGATTGAAACTTGATTTCATCAAGTAGAAAAATACCTTGTTTTGAATAGAGAAGTTGATGAAGTTGGTATCGACCAAAACCCGATATGGCGGCCCGAGAGCAGTGTTATGCTTGAAGAACAGCGCCGACGGAACACTTGGGCTGCAATGTTATTACCAAAAAAAAAAGAAGAAAACAAAGATCAGAAGAGTAACAAAAACAGAAAAAATTTGCAGAGGATGATTTGAGAAAGTGGGTATTGCTTACACGTTTCGGGGGAGTTTCTCCTTTTCAAGATCTTTCCTTTTGGGGTTTAGAACTTCTTCTTTGTATCTGCAAAAGGGGGAAATAGAGGAAAGATTTCGTTTTTATGGAAAAGGAAGTATAGAATAGTAGCAGAGAAGAAGAGGGAAGACGAAAAACACAAACTTTCGGAGAGTCTTGGAGCTCACGAGCTTCTTCACAACTGCGAATTTGGGGGCTTTCTTCGCCTTCCCCATTGCCAAAGATGACTATGGATGCAGTAAATTTCAGAGACTACTACTACTACTTCTTCTTCTTCTTCTTCTTCTTCTATGAGAAGCAGAGACTCCAAACCCTAACCCTAGCAATCTAGCGGTAGAGATTAGAGAGACGAGGGTAGGTCTAGGCCTGTCAATGGGACGGGCCGGCCTCGCTTGGGCCTGGGCTGTCCAATCCCGTCCCGAAAATAGGATGGGCCAGCTAGGTGTTGTCCAATCCCGGCCCTAAATTGAACGGGCCTACATCTAATCCCGTCCCCCAGCCCGGGCATGGGCTTAGCCTGATCCTGGAAATAAGCAAAACATTATCTAATTATTCCTACTGTCACCAGGCACCCAGTGTGAGCCGAACTTTAAACCCTCCTCCTTTTTCCGGGTTTGGGACCGACAATGCAATGCAACAAGCAACATGACAGAGTTAAAAACCTTTTTTTTTTTTACTAGTAACAGTAGAAAATCAGAAAATCAATAGAAATGAATGAGTATACTATAGGCTATATGAGTCAAGTAATGTAGGAATGATTAAAACTTTTTTTTTTCCTGTAAAAGTAGCAAATTAGAAAATCAATAGAAATGAATGAGAATGAGTATCCTATATGAGTCAAGTTAAAGTAATGTAGCATTAGTTAATTTTTTTTTAAAGTAGAAAATCAGAAAATCAATAAAATGAATGAGAATGAGTATCCTATATGGGTCAAGTAATATAAAAAAGAAATCAACAGAAATTAATTTTCTTTTAATATGTCTAAAACATCAATTAGTGCATTCCCATCATTATCTAAATCGATCACTAGTTGGGTCATGACTAAACCAATCTTGGGCACAAACTAATGCTTCTACCGTATCTGGTTTCAAAGAAGTCCTATGTGGGTCAAGTACCCTCCCTCCTGTGCTAAATGCCGACTCTGAAGCAACGGTAGAAACTGGAATAGCTAAAATATCACGAGCCATTCGAAATAAAATAGGATACTTAGTTGAATTTAATTTCCACCATTGTAATATATCTATCATGTCATCTTCTTCTGCAGACTTGTCATCAAAATAACGATCTAATTCTGCTTTTTCTTCCATAATTGCCTTATTGGTGATTTCATGTCGATACTTCAAAAAAAAAGAACGAGCCTTTCCATGTTCATCATCACCAGCCTTTCTTTTAAATGGCCTACTAGTTGCATCATTTTTATCTACTATCTGATCACTTTCTTTAGCACCAAATCTCGCACGATACTCTTAATAAATATTTTTAAATAGATTTACGAGCTTCCATCATACGATTATTTCTATATTCTGTTGTTTCATATAATATCTTAAAAACCCACTCCAAACACACTATCTTAGAGGAGGTATCAAGCAATATGGCTATTTCAAACATTTGATTATAATTCTTTCAATATTTATCAAATTTTTCCATCATCACTTTAGCCATTCTTGCAGAAACAAAATCAAAATCACCTAATTTTTGTACCAACTCATTATATATTGTACAAACTTCAGGTAAAAAGGTATGTATAGTTGGATACTTTCTAGCAGAGAATCTTTTTGTAGCTTCATAGAACCTTTCCAAAAAATCATTAAGAGTAGCAACCTTGTCCCATTCCTCATCCGAAGGAATCGAAGTCTTATAGAATAAGTCATCTGTTAGAGATAGATAAGAAAAGACATCTCGAAAATACAATGCTGACGATACCATAAGATATGTGGAGTTCCATCTAGTTTGAACATCAAGAGGCAATCCCCTTGTAGACCTTAGCCCTTTCACACTTACAATATCACGAAACTGATGTATACGATTTGAGCTATTCTTAATGTATTTAACTACCTCCCTGATGTTCTCAATAATTGGGCCAATATCTTTAAGTCCATCTTTCACTATAAGGTTAAGAATATGTGCAGCACAACGCATATGAAAGAAATTTACCATTTAAGATGAGAGCATTGGTTTTCATAAGTTGATTTCTAAGTGTCCTTACAATACAATCATTTGTAGAACAATTATCTAATGTCAAACATGATAATTTATTCTCAATATTCCAATTAAGTATACTTAGAGTAATATTGTCAGCTAGCATTTGGCCAGTGTGGGGAGGATCAACATTATGAAAGTTAATTATATGCGATCTAAGAACCCAATCAGAGTCAATATAATGTGTTGTAATAACCATATAACCTAAATGCTGGTTCGATGTCCACATATCTGCTGTGAGAGCAATCCTGCTAGTGAGATCCTTGAATTCTTTAAAGATCTCATTCTTTTTTCCATTGTACATTTCCATACAATCTGCCTTCACAGTGTTACGTGATACAATCTTGAATTCGGGTCGTAGAGTCGCACAAAACTCTTTAAAACCTCGCAGTTCAACAACATTAAAAGGAAAATCATGTAAAAACAACATTTTTGCTAGGGCTTCTCGACTCTTTTTTTGTTCAAATTTAAAAACACCAACACCGGTTTTTGTTTGAGCATCAATCCTTAAAGTTTGTTGTTTTTTTGACTTATCAGTGCTTGGTTTCATAAGACACGATTTCAAGTGTCTATGCAGGTGTGAAGTTCCATCCTCAGGTCTACTGACTAGAAGTTTCTTGCAATATTTGCACACCGCTTTAACTTTAGAGACATCCTTACCATTAACTTTCACAGACACTTCCGTTTTTTGAAAGTGTTCCCAAACCACTGATTTGAGCCTTCTTGCGTTAGTCTCATTTGAAATTACTTCATCATTGGGAGAGGGGATGGGAGGCGCTTGCTCATTACCACCACCACCCATATCATCATCAATGGGGATGGGGACATGTGCAAGAATGAGAATGCTACCAACACTACTAGAAGGCGTACCGGCAGGCATATTTAACTATTCAAACAAAAAATAAGCTTCTAAACAAGCAATGTAGTTATCAATCACTAATATCCACAACTAAACAAGTAAAGCAGTTTCTACTATCCACAACTAAACAAATTAAAAGAAGAAGAGTCAAGAGACGTATCTTAGTATCCCACAATCCCGAAGTTATGAATGCTTGCCACTCAATTGACTCTAAGATTTCCTTAAGAAGAAAAACCTAACAAAAGAACATATATAATTAAGGTGCTGCAGAAATCAACAAAATTTAATAGAAATAATTTGTCATTGATTTATTGATTCAGAAATTCACTGCTAAATCATGCAATCAGAAATTAACAGAAGTAAAAATACATTCATATTCACTGAAATATCAAATGGTGTTGTAGGAAACCGGAAACTAATGTACTCATATAGTAATAATCATGCAATCAGAAAAAATATAAGTTATATACTCATACTCATACTCAACATTAATTAGTTGTAGGAAATCAGTTTATCATTGTTTAATTGATTCAGAAATTCACCGCTAAATCATGCAATCAGAAATTAATAGAAGTAAAAATATAATTGTTTAATTGATTTAGAAATTAACAGAAGTAAAAATATACTCATAAGTAAAAATATAAGTCATATACTCATATTCACTGAAATATCAAAAGAAACAAGAACAATAACACCACTACTCTCTGTCCAATTTTTCATGGACAGTCCCTTGTTGCACTAGAGGACTATGCTGTCCGGGATTTCAACAGAGAGATGAATGCTAGGTTTTTCAACATTGATGTGTTTTAAGTGTAAATGAAAATTTCATGTGTTGTGAATGAAGTCAAATGTAGGGCATTAACCTTCAGATTCATTCGAACCCAGAGAAAAAAAAAGGGGGAAAAAAAGAAAAAAAAGGTGAATAGAGATTCATGTTTTTTTCGTGTGTAAACTTGGAAGTTTACATTGCAATTGTTTAGAGTGGTGATGACATATATGATAGGAGGAATATCTGATACAAACAAATCCACTGGTAGCCTACCTTTGAAACCCATCACAGCACAAATGTAACTGATCAAAGTAAAAAATACAAACACAAAGACACATGTCACGCATCTATAGAAAAAGAAAACAAAGAAACAAAAGAAATAGAAAATCTGACAGGGAAAATGAAAAGGAGATACATCACAGGAAATCGGAAAGGGGCAAAACGAAAAACAAAGAAAATATGATTGATTCAAATTCTCATTGCTCAACCGTGCAATCACAAATTAAGAGAAGTAAAAAAGGTAACAAATTTACCTTGAGCAGTATCTATCAGACGCTAGCCCGTGAGTAGAAATATTGAGCATAGACTGAGAGATAGAAAAAGGAAGAGGGAGAAGATCAAGAAAGATAGAAATAGAGAATAAGGGAGATGTAGGGAGGGTGACGGTGAGAGAGGGCAGAGGGCGACGACTGGGCGAGGGAGGAAAAAAAGAGGGATAGGGAGAGAGGCAACGGTGCGAGAGGGGCAGCCGGCAGCGTCAGCGTGCGTACGTCGTGCGACGGTGAGAGGGCTCGCCGTGACGATGAGAATAGAGAACCGTGACCGAGAACAGAGAGCAGAAGAGGCAGAGAGCTAAGAGCGATTGAGTGTGGGATTTTTTAGGGTTCCCCATTGCATCGTCTTATAAAAGAGACGGAGGGCGCGGTTACAAGAATGCCCCTCCTAACTAGCTGTTTTTTGGCTGTTAGTGAGGGGCAGTTTAGGTAATATAAATTTTTTATCAAAATTAACTTGGAGCGGGCCAGGCCTGGCCTGAACAGGCTGGGCATCCTCTGCCCAGTCCCAGTCCCATTTTGGCCAAGCTTTAAAATTATTGACCAAGCCCAACCCACTAGGCTCAAAATTTTTTATAAAGCCCTGTATTTTCAGGCTTGGGCCGGGCCGGGCCGGGCTTTCTACCCGTTTCAACTCGTCCCATTGACAGGCCTAGGTAAGATGATTGAAATTGCAACGGGTCGGATTAACGAGTTGACTCGGTCGGGTTGACAAAATCTGGTCCGTTCTGAATTTGACCCACATAACCTGGCCCGGAATATATACGGGTCGATCATGGGTTAGGAAAATCGGACGGGCGCTTAAGTGGGTCAGGTTAGGGCTAACCCACGTGACCTGGATATCAAAACGTCCTGGATAATATGGTGGATTAATATTTTGGTAATTAGAGTAGTATTTTGTGTGAAAATGAAATGGTCCATGGCTCTTCGGTAGAATGGTGCTGGATCTGATGAGGATTGGGTATGCAGTGGTGCGTAAGTCCCATATTGGAAACATGCTAGTCCAAATCTTGGATATATATGTGTGACCTGGTTATTAACTCCACATGAGGCCTTTTAAAATCGTAAGGCATGACTTGGTTGAAATCCCATGAGCCAGAGCGGACAATAACATGTGACGGCAGACCGGGGTCGTTACATTCACATTCGGGTCACATTGTTGATATCATATCCTTTTTTAATCAGAATTCCTTATCAAACCTTATCAAAGAATGCTGATGAAAGCTTGTTGTTGGAGGCCATTCAAGCTCGGAGGCATGGTGACGCCCTCTATTTTTGGGTCCTAATGGACAAACATCCCATAAATCCATTGAGCTAGGGTTTTTGGTCTTTTGTGATGCTTTAAATGCTCGAAATTGCAGGTATTTCACTAGGGATCTGTCATTGCTTACAATCCTTATTGTTTTTAATGGTGTTTATAATCAAGTTTTAAATGTTTCATTTAATATAGTGTGATTAGAACATCTCTCACCCACCTTGACCTAGGAGTTGGTGGAATGGCATAAGGGGTGGGTTTGGTCCCCACGTCTTGTGTTTGGAACCGCCCCATATATTTGCCTAGCGTGCGTTTGTGTGCGATGAGAGCCTAAAAGATAATTTTAGGCCCCTCAATGAGGACTTGGTTATACCGTCAGATGAGATTAATTAGCTTAATTATGTTATTTTATTATTTAGAGGTACTACAGATATAAGGAGAGAAATTCAGAGTTAAAATGGAAGAAACCTCACAAAACATGATAAACCGGAGTTGCAAGTAAGGAAGCGTGCTAAATATGGAAAAAGAATGAATTAAGAAAGCAAAGAAAGAGTCCAAACAGGCTTTGGACGTCCAACATGGGTCCCACTTACCCCATAGCATGCCAACATGAAAGTTCCTTTAATTGCACCATTATTCTCGGAATTTTTAGGGGCAACAAATTGAAATGGTTATGACTTTCAACCCAAGTGTTGGATTAGTGCAATCTACATACCGTTGGAAAGCTGTTTTCAAGTAGATATCCGTGGAGCTCAAGATTATATAAATCGGAGCTATATTGAGGGAGATATGACTTTGGGAAGTTCGTTGTTCGCAAGATGGCCCAGACATTCTGTCTCTTGTGTCCGGACGCCCGGACTGGGTGAAGACCGCTTCGGTCCGTGTTTTGAAGGGTTTTTGAGACCAAAAATTCTATAAATAAAGGCCCAAACTCAATTTTAAAGGATTCACATCTTGGGAGAAAATTTGGAGGCTAGTTTGGAAGAGCATCAATGGGGATTTCGTCAGATATTCTTTGTCAACCTCTCACCATGTGTAACTAAATCTCTATCTTAGGGTTGCGATGAAGCCCTAATCTTGTGTTTATGGTGATGTATAGGTTCTAGGGTTTTACTTAAACGCTTTTGGTTATATGACAAGATGTCAATCATTGATTGTATTTTATTTCTTTAATGCAATATCTCTTTCTTTGATATTTGAATCCTGTAGATTTTTTTATTACTAAGTCATATAACGATGCTTGAATGAATGTGTTGTTAGATCTAGGATAATCTATGCCATAGAGATAGGTTATGCCTTGATTTACATCCACATCCCTTTTTTGTTGACTTTGAAGGTTTGTAACCAGAACAAGTCTTTTTGGCGTTGTCTTTTAAAATTTTAATTTATGAATCAAACCCATCAAACAACACTTCGTTTTCTAGTAGTATTAGTTTAAGAATTAACTCTTTGTTTTCTATTATAATTAGTTTACAAATTTAGTAAACAACAGAACTTAGCCTTTTTGTTCCAGTGGATACGATACTCGGTTGACATCTTTGTTTTTTTTTTTTCAAGTAGAGATAGTAGCGGGGGATAATTTATATTTGCAACCCTATTTTGGGACGATCATTGTGGGTTTAGCGAGTGCAACCCGGGGAATTAGTCTCGTTGGGTCAAAAACCTCAGGGATACCCATGTCATAAAAAAAATTTATAAAAAAGATCAGACCATCTCTCCTCCACCATCGCGGAACTCTTATCCCATATCTGGGGTTGGCTTTTGAGTTTTACTTTTTAACTCAACTCAGCCCTCTAAAATGTCATCAAGTCACATTCTTAATAACTCCACAATCCATATTGTCTTCCTCACTGCTTCATTCAAGGTTTTATTGGTCGCTTTCTACTTTCGCAAACTTGTAAGCAATAACTACGTACATGTGCAGGGACTTTTTTTTTTCCTTGTGTATGTCCTCGAACCATTTTAAGTGACATTCTCCATTGGAGTTGCCCATAAATTTTCCTTGGACGTACTTATGCTCATTCCTAATTCTATGTTTCCTTATAACTCCTTTGTATGTATCTTTGCATGTGTGTCTAAGCTATTTCTACATATTTCTTTGTGCCCAACATTTGACTCCATGGAACAGAAGCAGGTCCGACTACCTTCTTTTTAATCAAAGTGGCATTCGATAATCATGTGACGCTCCACTAGCTTTCCGTTTGTGTTGATCCTATTTTCTGTATCCAACTCAAACCCTCTGTTTTGTTTAAGAAATGCTCTCAGGTGTCAGAATCTGCTGAGTTCTTACCAACTCATCTTCCCTACTCTTGTATCCACTAAATTTTGCACTCAAAATATTCAGCTTTTAATACACATGGCTGCAAATAGGTTAAGAGTGGAGAAGTAGAACATACAAATCTAACTCTAGATAGATGGGTGAAGGCTTCAATGATGATGGTGATATTTAGTCTTTGATAAGCAAATCTTAAACTGTAGCCTTTATCCAAAATTCTAGCTTATTGTCACTTGCTTTATTGTTTGATTAATGAGAACAGCGTCTGCAAACTAGTGCATACCAATTGACTTCCTCGCGGTCGATATTCAGTCTTTGGTATGCTAATTTTATCCAAAATTCTAGATTATTGTCACTTGCTTTATTGTTCGATTTATGAAAACCACATCTACAAACTATTCATATCAATTGACTTCGTCATGGATATTTGTTGTTTAAGTTGTCCGTGAATCAATAGGATATATCTGATATATTTCCCCATCCTGCAAATGTCATGCACTCTTGCATGTGCACTTGCTAGTAAGATCGATGCAAATATCTGCTTTATAGTACCTCTTAATAAGTTTGTTTTCATCACCATCTCACTGTAGTTATTTGATTAATGATCTGGTTGATTGAAGGTTTGAGGTGTCTAAAGCACTTCCTAAGATGTATTGTATATGGCATAATTGGGACTCTCTGCCACCTAAGCCAGTAGATGGTGACACTTGGTCTGTCATGTATGGTTGAGTTCTGCCTACTTGATCTTTCGTCGAATTTGTTATGTTCTCAAGGTGATGCAAAAAAGGCTATAGCTTGTATCTTTGCATGCATGCTTATGCTGTTAGTGGGAAAACATCACTAACCAACGTATGCTTCCTTCAATCATGATGGAATGATCCTTCTTGCAACATGATCTTGATTTTTGCAGAATGTTTGTAGATGCACTGGATGCAGAGCTATATGATGAGCACCATCAAAGAGGACGCTGTTATTTGAGTTTATCCAAGGTACTGCTCCCTTGAAATCATTTCAGTTACTTGTCTTTGATTTTTATTATTTATGCAAGTCATTTGGACTATCCAAAGGAATTATGGGGTCCTGATCCTAAGCAAATTTATAGTTTATCAAGGTGCAGGATTCTGTACATACAGACCCATAGTTTGATCATCTATGCTGTTGCCCTGAATTCTTCTGTGTTTATCCCTTCCTAGCGACCCTGTTTCTAATCTACATCAATTGTGAAATGTTGCTTTCTTTCTATTGCTTTTTTTTCTATTTTTCATTCTATCCATCATCTTTTTGGTCATTGGTCCACTGTGTGGTCCGTCCTTGTAATGGTTTAGTATATTTGATGATGAAACCAACTCCACAAATTCTTGTTCCAAAGAGAACTATTCATTTAACAGGCCCAGAAACAGAAAATCTTGCCTATATTCAACTTTGTAGTAATAACTGTCATCTCACGGAGCAGTTCTGATTATATAATGAAACATAAGTATATGAAAACTGGAACTTTGCAAGTGATTTCTACATTTTTGCCGCCGCCTTTACATTTGGCGGTTTCTGTTTGAATTTATCTTGTGAATTTTCTTTTTGAACCCATGCTCTCAGGCAAAAGGGAGGTTGGTTGTCAAATTTCCTTAAATCATTACTAAGTGTGAGGCATGATGTAGGACTGGCATTGTTATTCTTGTTAAGAACCAAATCTCTTATGTAAAGTATGCAAGAGTTGGGAGAATTGTTCTTATACATTGAACAAAAACAAGTTGGCTTAAATAGCCTTACAAGATAAAATGAAACAGAAAAGACGCAACCCACATTTAGCACAACTTCATTACGTGGTATGAGGCTAAGGAATAGGTCAAGCATTCCCTGAACAATAGGGATTATTAATAAAGCAGTAACACCATGTCAAAACAAATCCTAACAACTTTAAAACAAATCCTAACAACTTAACATCCTCCCTTAAATTGAATGCTACTAGCAATCAGTTACACCTGGTACTGGACACACGCCCAACATGTTCCGAAGCTTCAAGAATGCATCAAGCTTTAGAGGTTTAGTCATCATATCTGCTACTTGCTCCTTAGTATTGCAATGAACCGTCGTCACAGTCTCAGCCTTTGTGAGTTCACGAAGGAAATGAAAGCAAACATCTATGTGTTTGCTGCGTCCATGCATTACTGGATTTTCGGAATGCTTGATTGCTGAACTATTATCACAATAAACAGTGGTAGACTTACTTTGAGTATGACTAAGCTTCTCCAAAACCCTCCTCAACCACACTGCTTGACAAGCACATGAAGCTGCAGCGATGAATTCTGCCTCAATGGTGGATAAAGTGACTACAGGATGCTTTCTTGAAGACCAAGATACCGCCCTTGAATTCAATAAAAATACATAGCCTGAAGTGCTCTTCCTATCTTCTAAGTCCCCAGCATAATCACTATCCGTGTAGGCAATTAAGTCCGCACTTCCTCCCTTCTTGTAGAAAACACCAAAGTCTGTTGTACCTCTCAAGTACCTTAAGACTCTCTTTGCTGCTTGTAAGTGAAGTTCAGTAGGATTTCCCATGTATCTACTGAGAAGACTTACTACATACATCACATCTGGTCGAGTAGCAGTCAAATACATAAGGCTTCTCACGACCTGCTTGTAGAAAGTACTGTCTACTTTTACTCCATCTTCATCTTTCAAGAGCTTAGTACCCGGAACAATTGGGTTGTGAACTGGATTGCTTTTATCCATGCCAAACCTCTCCAAGACTTCCAGCGCATATTTCCTCTGACTAATGTAGATGCCATCAGATCTTTGCATTACTTCAATACCAAGAAAATATCTCATCTTCCCAAGATCAGTCATGTCAAACTCACACATCATAGATCTTTTAAACTTAGCAAACATAGACTCATCATTGCCAGTGAATATAAGATCATCAACGTAAAGACTTACAATCAAAATTTTACCTTTTTCTTCTTTTTTGATGAACAAGGTATGTTCACAATGGCACCTTTCAAACCCTTCCTTCACAAAATAAGACTTTATACGACTATACCAAGCTCGTGGAGCTTGCTTCAGTCCATATAAGGCCTTTTTCAGCTTGTACACCTTCTGCTGCTCATTACCCTTCTATTCATAACCACAAGGTTGTTCAACAAAGACGTCTTCACTCAGTTAACACCATGTAAGAAAGCAGACTTCACGTCTAACTGGTAGATGGTCCATTCTTCCTGAGCTGCAAGAGCAATCACCAAACGAATTGTATCTAATCGTGCCACAGGTGCAAACACTTCAGTATAATCAATCCCATGTTGTTGAGCATATCCCTTTGCTACCAGCCGTGCCTTGTATTTATCTACTTCCCCATTCTCATTGAGTTTTGTTTTATAAACCCATTTTACTCCAATTTTCTTTCCTCCAGCAGGTAAATCAGTCAATTCCCATGTACGATTCTTTTCTATTGCCTCTATTTCCAAATCCATAGCTTTTCTCCATTTTGCATTTTTCACGGCATCTTCATAAGAAATTGGATCAGCAGCTGCAAACATGGCCAAATTAGCCACATCTTCTTCTCCAGAGAGACCTTCTCTGCTTTCATAATCTCTCATCCAGATTGGTGGTATTCTGTTTCTTCCTTCATTTGATATAGGTGAACGTTCTTCAGTTGGCTCATCTGAAGAAGAGTTCTCCACTCCTTCTTCTATATCACCATTGAAATCATCTTCATTTTCTTCTTCATTGTCATCAACTACGGTTGCTTCTTCGTCACCCCATTCCAAATTAGCTATAATTGCTTCTTCATGGCTCTTGTCCCAATCCCAACTCTTATCTTCTTCAAACACAACATCTCTGCTCACTATAATCTTCCGAGAAGCTGGATCATATAATCTATTTGCCTTTGACTCCTCACTAACTCCAAGCAAAACACAACTGAAGCTTTTGTCATCTAGCTTTGTTCCTTTACTATCAGGTACATGAACATGAGAAACACATCCAAAAACCCGAAAGTAATCAACTGATGGTTTAACTCCACTCCAAGCTTCTTCTGCGGTGTCTTTGTTCAGGATAGTCTCCATAATTGATCAATCAATTGCTTGAAAGAGGTTATTCTTAACTTTCAAGTCCTTCAGCTTCTGTTCTTCAATCACCTTCCTTTGTGCTTCAGTGAGATCAACTCCTTTTGCTGCTGCAAGGATCCCACTCTCCACCAGCTCTATTATTCCTTTGAACGCAAGAAGTTTTCCATAAGCATAGACCAGTGATCATAGTGCCCATCAAATTTTGGAATCGCTGGTTGCACAAAGTTGCTTTCTGACGCCATATTCTTACTGCTACACACTAAGAAGACTGTCGCTTCTCAAGTTTCAATCAGGCCCCGTGATGGTGCTCTGATACTAAATGTTAAGAACCAAATCTCTTATGTAAAGTATGCAAGACTTGGGAGAATTGTTCTTATACATTGAACAAAAACAAGTTGGCTTAAATAGCCTTACAAGATAAACTGAAACAGAAAAGACGCAGCCCACGTTTAGCCCAACTTCATTACGTGGTATGACGCTAAGGAATAGGTCAAGCATTCCCTGAACAATAGGGATTATTAATAAAGCAGTAACACCATGTCAAAACAAATCCTAACGACTTTAAAAGAAATCCTAACAACTTAACAATTCTCGTCTGCTCGAGCTTCTTGTGAATGTGTGGGCATACCATAGTGCGAGGCAAATGGTATATGTAAACCCTGAGATAGGTGCCATGCAGGAACTATTGGATCCTTAATCCAACGTTGGGCTTATATGTTAATTATTATGTATTATGGACTGTCATGTAAGGTTAAGCCCATTTAAAAGTGATCATATAAGGTTTGGGTAATTTAGGCTTTAATGTATCAGATAGGGTGTGGGCCTTTAATGTGTAGAGACTTAAGGGTAATTTCCATTCTTTATGATGGGCAAAGATGGAAATTCCAAAAGGATAACTTGGTAGTTATCTTTAAAGTGGTTATGGTCCCCAGATCACAAGTGAAAATTCTATTATGAAATCCCATCTTCAGAGAGAAGGCAAAAGGATTCTCTCAAGAACGTATTGATCTGGAAGGCCAACCGCACGACTCAAAAGAGAAATCAGTCATTATGGATTCAGTTACGCTTCTGCTAAACTTCTTGATGATTTAACATGAGTTTTCTGGATTTAGATGATGGTTTTCATCTATTAAAGATTTCCTAGCAAGTGGTATCAAAGCCCCTCATGTTGAATCATTGAGAATCAAGAATTTCTTTCAAGATTTCGGGTTAAATTATCAAGATTGAGAACAATTGAAGATTTGAATCTTTAATGAATCTGGTCATTTTTTTTAAAAAAAGAAAATTTTTAAAAAAAAATCAAATAACAGTATGTTTATATATATTTTAAGATGAATTAATTGAAACATATCACCAAAGTGATCTCTCTTGTGAAAATTAATTTACTTTGGAATATAAATGGTTGTGCGTATGCAACTTTTGCGAATATTTACCGGCCCAAAGGAACGTGGATATTTAACAAAATTGCATGTGCACCTGTGGTAATAAACACGTGATGGAGTGCCTGATATCTTGAGATGGGGTATACTTTTATTTGAATTTGTTGACATTTTGGTTTTAAGACTTATGTGAGCTTGTTTGTGTGTTCGTTGTTCTATATTCAGCTATGAATAATCCTGCTAATATCACTGCCAACATTAACTCAATTCCAATGCTGAATGGCACTAACTTCAAGTCATGGAAAGAGAACCTCTTGATAGTTCTCGGACTCATGGGTCTCGACCTTGCGTTAAGGGTTGATTCTCCACACCTATTACGGATAAGAGTACCTCTGATGAAAAGAGGGATAAGGAAAGGTGGGAGAGATCAAATCGCATGTGCATGATGATCATGAAGAGGGCCAATCCTGAAGCATTTAAGGGCACAATGTCTGATGAAATCACGACATCTAAGGATTTCCTTGCAGATATTGAAAAGAGGTTTGTCAAGAACGAAAAGGCTGAAATTGGTACGCTCTTGACAAGTCTAATTTCAGTGAGGTATAAGGGCAAAGGCAATATTAGGGAGTACATCATGGAGATGTCTCATCTTGCTTCAAAATTGAAAGCACTTAAGCTAGAACTCTCTGAGGACTTGCTAGTGCATCTGGTTTTGATATCTCTTCCTACACAGTTTAGCTAGTTTAAGGTGAGCTACAACTGTCAGAAAGAGACTTGGTCTCTGAATGAGCTCATCTCACACTGTGTTCAAGAAGAGGAAAGGTTGAAGCTAGATAAGACAGAAAGTGCTCACCTGGCCACAACCCCAACGGACAAGGACAAGGGAAAGAAAAGGAAGAAAGATAAGGAAGCTGCAAATACGACACCTCAAAAGAAAAGGCAAAAGAAACCAGATGAACCAGAAGGTACTGGTTGTTTCTTTTGTGGAGCTGAAGGGCATAAGAAGAAGCATTGCACCAACTATCACTCTTGGCATGCTAAGAAAGGTATGCTTCTTAATTTGGTTTGTTCTGAGGTTAATTTAACTTTGGTACCTAGACACACGTGGTGGGTAGATACTGGTGCACCAACTCACATCAGTGTGTCTATGCAAGGTTGCCTGAATTGCTGAAAGCCAAGTGATGCTTAAAGATACATCTATGTGGGCGATGGCAAGACGGTTCAAGTTGAGGCAATAGGGAAATTTAGATTATCGCTAAAGACTGGATTTTATTTGGATCTTAATGAGACATTTATTGTACCATCTTTTAGATGGAATCTGATTTCTATTTCTGCTTTGGACAAATCTGGTTATTCTTGTTCATTTGGGAATGGAAAATTCAGTTTGTTTCATGATTCAAAATTGGTTGGTTCCGGTTCTTTGTCAGGTTACGATAATCTTTATTTAATTGATACAATTGCTTCATATAATGAATCCCTACAATTAAGTACACGAGGTGTAAAGAGAAAATTGAGCAGTGAGAATTCGGCTGCATTATGGCACAAAAGATTAGGTCATATCTCCAAAAAGAGAATAGAGAGACTTGTGTCAAACGAAATTCTAGACCCCTTAGATTTTACAGATTTTGATGTTTGTGTTAACTGTATAAAGGGGGGAACAAACCAATAAAAGGAGATTTGAATCCAACAGGACATTGGACGTCTTAGAACTTATACATACTGATGTTTGTGGGCCATTCCCTACAGTTGCTTGGAATGGTCAACAATATTTTATAATGTTGATAGATGATTTTTCTAGTTATGGCTACATATATCTCCTTCATGAAAAGTCACAGTCACTAGATGTGTTCAAAAATTATAAGGCTGAAGTTGAGAA
Source organism: Cinnamomum chago (assembly GCA_038049695.1). Taxonomy (NCBI): domain Eukaryota; kingdom Viridiplantae; phylum Streptophyta; class Magnoliopsida; order Laurales; family Lauraceae; genus Cinnamomum; species Cinnamomum chago. The sequence continues at coordinate 33,343,595 of CP142453.1, forward strand.
TCAACTCAGCAAAAGGATCAAAAGCATCAGATCTGACCGTGCTGGTGAATACTATGACAGATATGACGGTTCAAGTGAACAACGTCCAGGACCGTTTGCTAAGTTCCTAGAGGAATGTGGTATCGTTCCACAATACACTATGCCGGGTTCACCCACTATGAATGGTGTTGTTGAAAGACGAAATAGAACGCTTAAGGACATGGTGAGGAGTATGATTTCTCATTCTACCTTGCCAAAATCACTATGGGAGAATCACTTAAGACTGAAGCATATATCCTTAATAGGGTTCCAACTAAAGCGACTGCCAAAACCCCTTACGAACTTTGGACGGGCAAGAAGCCTAGTTTAAAGCAATTGCATGTATGGGGATGTCTAGCTGAGGCAAAGCCTTACAGGCCTAATGAAAAGAAACTGGACTCAAAGACGGTGAGTTGCTATTTTATTGGATACTATGATAGATCCAGGGGGTACAAGTTTTATATTCCCACGACTAAGTCGATTTTCGAGTCGGGAAATGCCTGTTTCTTTGAGGATGTCGAGTTTGCGGGGGGAGATACAGTTAGGGACTTTGTCTTTGAAGAGGAATATGTTAATATTCCCACAAGTGCTATTGGCATTGATCAGGATCCCATTCCTCACTTTGTACAAGACACCACATCAAGACATGCAATGTCGGAGAACCTCCCATTCAAGAAATTGTTCCAGAAGAACAAACTCTACCACTCAAGAACCTATGCCATTAAGGAGATCCACTAGAGAAAGGAGAAGTGCAATGCCAGATGATTATATTGTATTTCTCCAAGAGCATGAGGTTGACATTGGAGTGTTGGAAGATGATCCGATCAACTTTCGTCAAGCCATGGAAAGTTCTAACTCTCAGAAGTGGATTGATTCCATGAATGAGGAGATTAAGTCCATGAAGGACAATGACATGTGGGATCTTGTCCCTTTGCCAGAAGGAGCGAAACCCATTGGTTGCAAATGGATATTTAAGACTAAGAGGGATTCAAAAGGCGATGTGGAGAGGTACAAGGCTCGTCTTGTCGCAAAGGGCTTTACACAAAAGAAGGCATTGACTATAAAGAGACTTTCTCTCCGGTTTCTTCGAAAGACTCTTTCAGGATTATAATGGCATTGGTGGCGCATTTCAATCTTGAGTTACATCAGATGGATGTAAAGACAACTTTTCTTAATGGCAACATTGACGAGACGATCTATATGGTGCAGCTAGAAAACTTTGTGTTGGGAGACCCAAAGAATATGCTTTGTAAACTTAAGAAATCCATCTATGGGCTCAAGCAAGCATCTTGGCAATGGTATTTCAAGTTTCATCAAGTGATCATCTCATTTGGTTTTGAGATGAATTTGGTCGATGATTGCATATACCATAAATTTTGTGGAAGCAAATATATTTTTCTGGTTTTATATGTCGATGACATTTTGCTTGCCAGCAACGATATAGGCTTATTGCACGAAACCAAGAGATTTCTAGCTAGGAATTTTGAGATGAAAGATCTCGGTGACGCCTCTTTTGTTTTGGGCATTCAGATACACCGGGATCGCTCTTGGGGTATTCTTGGATTATCACAAAAGAGCTATATCGAAAAGGTCCTTAAGAGATATGGCATGCATGATTGCAAACCAGGTGATACCCCTGTGGCTAAGGGAGACAAGTTTAGTCTCAATCAGTGCCCTAAGAATGCTTTTGAGAAAAAGGAAATGCAGAAGATTCCTTATGCATTAGTAGTAGGGAGTCTGATGCATGCTCAGGTTTGTACGCGTCCAGATATTGTGTACGTTACTAGGATGTTGCAATTCAGTAATAGACCATTGGAAAGCAGCCAAATGGGTCTTGTGGTACTTACAGAGAACAAAAGACTACATGCTCACGTATCGGAGGTTGGATCAACTTGAGATCGTTGGGTATACTGACTCCGATTTTGTTGGATGCCAAGATAGTATGAAATCTACATGGGGCTATATTTACTTGCTTACTAGGGGTGCAATCTCCTGGAAGAGTGCTAAATAGTCTCTTATAGCCTCTTCTACCATGGCAGCATAGTTCATAGCGTGTTATGAGGCATACAATCATGGAATATAGCTGCGGAATTTTGTCACGGGGCTGCGCATAGTGGACGGTATTGAAAGACCACTCAAGTTATTTTGTGACAATAAGTTTGCAATTCTATATTCCAACAACAACAGGAGCTCAACGAAGTCGAAGTATATAGACATCAAGTTCTTAGTTGTTAAAGAAAGAGTTCAGAGTGGACAGTTGTCTATAGAGCACATTGGTACAAACTCCATGGTTGCGGATCCGCTTACTAAGGGATTGCCGCCCAAGGTGTTTCATGAGCACTCTGTTAATATGGGTGTCATTTCATTTGAGGATATTCTATTTTTAGTAGGAGTTTGTAATTTTTAGATGGTTTTTCTGATATAGCATGGTTTCAGTTACTTCAGTTTATGGATATTTTGAGGTTATTTTCTGCAGAAATTTAAGTTATGATTTATTCACACTCTGATTTTTTTTTTGAAATGGTTGATCTCACTAAGGTTTAAGGGTGGACCAGTTGGAAATAGGCATGCTAAGATCACATTGCATGGAATTTTCATGCTACACATCCACATCATGATCCATCCATGTCATTTAGTTGTATCGGCATTTGTGACCATTGATGGGTCAAGTTACGACACATGTAACCAAGGCCACTTTGATCCTATGTTGATATGATTGATGGACTGGATTGGTTATAGATACATTTCGGTAATGACAGTAAAGTTGAGTGCATGCGGTAATTTTTTGTAATGCATGATTATAAGGTTACACATATAGCCCAAGTAGGAGATTGTTCGATCCTTAATCCAATGTTGGGCTTATATGTTAATTATTATGTATTATGGACTGTCATGTAAGGTTAAGCCCATTTAAAAGTGATCTTATAAGGTTTGGGTAATTTGGGCTTTAATGTATCAGATAAGGTGTGGGCCTTTAATGTGTAGAGACTTAAGGGTAATTTCCATCCTTTATTATGGGCAAAGATAGAAATTCCAAAAGCATAACTGGGTAGTTATCTTTATAGTGGTTATGGTCCCCAAATCACACGTACATGCAAATTCTATTATCAAATCTCATCTTCAGAGAGAAAGAGACAAGAGAGAAGGCAAAAGGATTTTCTCAAGAACGTGTTGATCTGGAAGGCCAATCACATGACTCAAGAGAAATCAGTCATTATAGATGTAGGTACAATTTTGCTAAACTTCTTGATGATTTAACATGAGTTTTCTGGATTTAGATGATGGTTTTCATCTATTAAAGATTTCCTAACAGGAACATCACAATTCAGATTAGTCTAGAAATATTAGCAATTTGGTATACTTCATCTAAAATTTTCTTTCAAATTGTAATGGACCAAAGACCCTGCTTCCTCCTCCAAACTAATGACAATGTATTAGTACCAAATGCCAACAGCTGCTAATTTACCATTTTCGATCAATCCAACTCTTCAGAGGAATTGTTCTCGAGTATTCGGTTATGCTTGTACTCTGAATAAAAAACAATTATAAAACTTCTAGCTTATAATTTTGGTTCATTGGTCAAATACAGTAATGCTACTCTTGTCGTTGCTTATAGCAAGGCATGAGTAATATTGCATCATGCATACCAAAAATCCTAGACTATGCAAGACCTTGAAAACTTTGGGCTCATGGGTTTGTTCATTTAGATTCTTGGACTGTTTTTATCCATTCCATTTACATTTTCTTTTTGCTCCTAAACTAGCTGATAGTCATAGTCATGCAAGTTAGGGTTTAACCTTTAACCCATTCACATGTTCCAATCTTGACAACTTTAATTAAGCCAGGCTGATGAGCGACCTAAGTGAGGCCGGCCAATAGATGGCCATTAGCCAAGCCAAGCAGAAGGGAAAAAAGGAGGGTACGTCTCCAGCTTGTTGAACCAAACCAAAGGGCTCCCACTTGCCATATCATGTTCCAAATATATAACTTATTGAGAAGATACAAGCCCGACCATTCTTCCTACATCTAACAAGTATTTGAAGGCCCACAAATGAAGGGTTAAAATGCATTTCCTGTCAACCAGGCTGGCCAATGGGTTGATGAGAGTTAAAGCTGATGACTGATTACTTGGGACACCGTGTCACGCCCCCAAAAGTGAAACTGGGGTTATGCGTGAGATTAGGGCCAATTAAAACTTTTTCCAACGTCAATCACATTCAACTTGCCCTAATCATGTCCCATCTGGATTGAAGACCGCTGTGAGGTATAAACATTTCCTCAAATATATAAAACAATTAGTGGAAGCTTCATAATGTAAGTGGTATCTTAAAGATGTATAGTTTAAGAGTGAAATACTAAATAGCATAATTAGAGTTCAAGTTTGAGACTGTTAACAAAATATTAATTACAAAGAAGAAGGCCAAACTAAAACTAGGCCTAAACAAAAGTATAATGAACCAAAAGATGAAGCTAAAAGATGAATCGTGAGGGCTCTCATGTACGGGGTCATCACGGCTATACAATACCGTCCGTACTGTACTCTAGGAAGTCATCAGACTGATCTGCCTGAACTTCTTCCGTCGCCTCCTCCTCCTCGGGGTAGAAGGGCTCGGTACCTATGCACCAAGAGTAGCATCATCAACACAACGGATGGCAAGCATATAGATACATAAATCACCATAGATATGCAGTACTAAAAAGAGTAAACGATAAACATGATTATAAGAGATGCATAGCATTCTGATCGTAAGAAATGCATTGCATTCGAATCATAAACAAACTATCAAAGTAGGCGGTCCACATATGCTAATCACCATGGGATATTATCACTGCCCTCCCTTACTCACATTGAGTTGTGGTAGAGATACTAACAAATGGGATCAAAACCCCAGTATCCAATAACAAACAACTCTTAGCTCACGTAGCTCGGGCTCCGTGAGCTATGGCTCTGTCTTGTTTCGAGGAACAAACAACTCTTAGCTCAAGTAGCTCGGGCTCCGTGAGCTCTGGCTCTATCTTACTTCGAGGAAAAGTATCAGTCCTCTCACAGGTGGTGCCCCAGCTGTGTTGAACGTTAACAGCCGAGTGGTGCCTGACACAAAGAATCCTAAAGACATCGGTGAAGGGCTAGGCTTTCTTGCACGAACAAGATTCAATAACATTAGAGAAACTGCTTTATTCTAAATCAAATCAAACTTCAAACAAATTTCAATAGTAGTTTTCTTCAAGCCTTACAATCATAGCCCCCTAGCCTCAACACTTCAAACAAACCTCAAAGCGAACAGAACAACAAAAGGGATCCTAAGTCCATCATCTAAGTTCTCAAAGTGATCCTCAAATAAACAAAAGCAAACAGAACTAAAGAACATGTTCGTTACATGTAGATAGTACCAGACGGTACAATTCTGAATCAAAGACGATAAACAATCCAATTCTAAGTACAAATGTTAATCCTGAAGCATCGTACAACCTATTCAGTCAACGAAGGGGTTAGGGTTCACGATACCCGAACAAACAGATTTCGTGCATAGATATAAAGAAGGGTATCCTGTTGTCCCGTACCATTCAAGATTGAACTAGGTTGGATCCCGATACAACCGGATCAACCGTGAAGAATGTCTGCTCAAACATCCTTACAATAAGTCAAATGAGTCCACAAAGTTCCACCTAAGTCCATCCAGAAATAGGGTGAAAATCCCTTCCAAGAAGAAATCCATAGTTGTCCCGGTCGACCCCGCCCTTGGCCGGTCGACCTCGTACACAGCAAGCTCGGTCGACCTGAGAAGGCCAAGTCGACCTCTCCCATGTATGCCCGGTCGACTGAGGTTAAGGCCGGTCGACCCGCAGTTGTAAGCAGTAATTGAGAATAGTGTTTTGATCAGGTTCCAGGGAACCTGACCCTATGTCGCTGGTCGACCGAGGTCCCTGGTCGGTCGACCGAGTGCACTGCGGAAACAGAACCCAGGTTCTGTTTTTGCAGTGAAATGGGTCCATTCCATTTCCAATCTTCTTGAACCTAATAAACAGTCTATGCAATGGTAAAAACAACCTAACTACAATACACAAAACTAGCTAATCAGGTCATTAACCTCTAAATCCATTCCATTAAATCAATAAATCAATTTATCATGTTTTCAAACCTCTAAAGCATCAAATGAACAATGAACATCTAAATCATGATTTTTCCATACAAATCAAGAAAGACAAACATATCAAGCATAAATAAAGCTATTTACTTGCCTTAGGTGAAGTGCTAGACCAAAACCAATAAGAATTTTGAGAAGAAAAACTCTTTGAAGCTCCAAGAAGGAAAGGCAACTCTCAAAACCCAAATCACTCCTACAAATGCATGCCAAGGGTTGAGGTGAGTCTCCCTAATCCATTTCTAACCAATAAGGAAGAAGTAGAAGTAGTCTACAAGCTTTAGGAGCTTACCTTGGAATGGGTTGTGGATGAAAAACTTAGAACAGTATATGGTTGGAGTCTTGGAGGCTTGAGGAAGAAGATGGGTGGGTTGGATGTCGACGCCGGAGCTCCGGTGATCGTCAGAAGTGAGGAAGAAATGAATGAAAGAGAAGAAGAGAAAGAGAGTGAGGCTGTTGTTGTTGTTGTTGTGTGGTTTGAGTGAATGAATAAGAGAGAGAGAGATCGGTTTTTAACCTAATAAAGGGATTGGGCCTTGGAAACGGGCCTTGGGCTTTGGGTTGGGTTTGGGTCAAGTTCCGGGTCGGCCCATGTTTACAATTTATGATTTTCGAGCCTCTTCGACGCGTCGAATCGAAACGCAACAGAAGACTAAAGTTCATGAAATAACGAGACCTACCCGATGAACCCAAACTCACAAAACTCATAATCTCATAATTCCCTGAAAACTTACCCAATTAACAAAACAACCCTCTATTCTATCCAAACGCACTCCGAATCATGCGAGACTTCGCACACGAGATTCGACGTTAAACCTGACTGCTTAGACTCTAAACGCACTTACTAACTAATCACACAATTAATTATAATTAATAGGAGATTAAGGGACGGGATGTTACACACCAACACCTAATCTAGTTGCTAATCATGCAAAGCACTGTATAACACATTATAGGTGACATGTGGCAAACCAAATCATTATTTAGTTTTTTTCCATCTCTCAAGGGTTGTAAATTAGTTTGGCTTGAATGTGACCTCATAAATCATCAGCCAAAAGTTGTTATGGTGCTGAATTGAATTGCTTGGTTATGATATGTAATGGTGCTGATAATGAATTAGATCATTCTTCAATTTATGAAGAGGACATTACAAATTTTATCAACGGAACAAGATTGACAAGTAGAACAATTGCACAAACGCATCTGAAAAAAAAAAAAAACCCTAAGAGGTCATTTATCCAAGGGAAGGTCCAGTGCCTTCCTTAATGTGTTTAGTGCAATGACGGAACGACCAGAAAATAGACAAGAGGTTATCTGAAAAAAGAGTCCGGATCCCTTGTTTCATTGAAAGAGAGAGCTAAAAGTCCTTATTTTACTTGTACTAAGGACGAAGCCATGTGTAGCTAGCTTGTAATGGAAGCAGAGAACATAGACATGTTAAGAGAGGAGAGAGATAGTTGTTTTTTGCCTTTTGTGCTGTGGTTGGTTGGTGTGCGGTGGAGATTTTGAAAGCGGAAGAAGAAGAGAAGACGGGAAGAGAAGTAAAAGATATTGGCGGGAAGAGAAGTAAAAGATATTGGCCCGTTTGGCACTTTATATATATTAAAGCAAACCGGGAGGAGGGCTGTGAGGGGTGCCATGTCATCAGTAGGTGAGTTCTCCTTTTAAATAAATATAGATAAAAAATTTAGAGTGATTTAAGGAGCCATGTCATCACATTCTACTATTTTTTCTCCAAAAGTATCTATCCATATCTTCTATCTCCTAGAGTTTCTCAATCAATATCCCCTAAAATTAAAGTTAATCTTGCAAAAATAACACAAAAGAACCTTCTAAGGGGGCCCACTATGTAGACCTTATGATCCAAAAATATCAATCCCTTTCACTTATGTGTTACCCCACAAAAGTTGTAGGGAATTTAATAAATCTAACCCACGCACAATCTTAGTAGGACCACCTCATAGAACTTATTAACTTGACTCAAATGTTAAATGGACTTAAGCCTCATTGAACTGAGACCTTCAAAGAGTTGTCATATATTTCCAATACTTTTTTATCTTGTGGTTTGAGCTGGGATGATCCTACGTGCACTCGGACTCAAACCTTAGTCTAACCCTAGCCTTTAAGGGGCGGTCTCAACCCACCTATATTTTTTGAGTAGGCAGGCTTGAACTGAGTATCTAGGACTTGATATACACCTAAACTCAAGCCGTTCAATCCCTATTGATAGTAGAAATGGGCCAGTCCGAAAACTAGCCCATTGAATTTCCTACAACAGGCCGTTAATTTAATGGACTTCTCAATTATAAAACTTATTGCACATGCTTGCAATGAAGTTAGTTTTGATGCTTCAACATTCATGTAAAACCTAGAGCCTCAGCTTTGGTGAAAGCAATTAAATTGCTCTCTCTATCGTTATCTTGCACCAAGTATAGATCCCATGCGAGGGACCTTTTTTCCTTGGATCTGTTTTTCTTATATATTAAATAAATATAGGACATTGATGTAGAATAAAAGGATTCTACACGTCTCTCTCTCTCTCTTAAGTGTTTGGTTGGATGTGGATTTGATTTACAGGTTCAAGTAGGTGTGTTCTAATGGTAAGTAGGCTAAAAAAGAATGGGTAGTATTTTGGGGCATTGGTGTGGGACTCATCTTAGTCACAATCACACTCTACACGATGTACCTAACAAACTGAGCCCCAGCTGGGTATTGATAGGAAAATGGACGCATTTGTTTTTTCTTTTCTTATTTTTTTCCTTCTTTGAATAGTATCATTTTTTCTTTTTGCTTCCATCCAGAGTTCTCTATTTTTTAGTAGGGACTTTCAACCCATGCATTTTTTCAATTTACAAAGATTTTATGGGTGCAATATTACAAGATTCTCATTATTATTTTTCATGATAATTTCTTCATTTTACCGTAAAATCTTAAGATCTTTTTTCACTTTATTTTCTTCTAAAAACTCTTAAAAATAATAATAGTGGATTCTTCTTTTATAGTTTTAATTATTATAATAATTTACCATATCTTTGTTTTGGCCTGGTCTCAGCATGGGGTGCCACCTCAGCAACCCAATCATTCTCCTTTCAAATAAATATGGAGAAAAAACATAGAGTGTTTTAAGGTGCCATGTCATCACATGTCACAATTTTTTCTCCATAAAAGTCTCTTTATCCATATCCTTTATCTCATAAAGTCTCTCAATCAATATCTTGTAAAATCTCTCTATTTTACTACATCTATTCTCTCTCTCTCTCTCAACACCATATATCTTTCATCCTCTCAAGATTGTCATCGTTTTATTTTAATATTTGGGGCCCACCTTTCTACAATTCATACTGATAAAATTTTCATTAAAAATATCATTTTCTTTTAGTTTCCAAATACAGCTCTACCCTATTCAAAGATGGTCACATGTGAACAAAAATCAGACCCGACCTTCTAGTAGACGACCTCATGGATGGGCTTGTGATAAAAATATTTTGAGGTTGGAGTTTTTTGGTTGAATCTTATAGGCATCTTTTTCTAATTTGATTATATAGACATATGACCCAAGGTTTGGCCCACCATAAATTACACTTTCGTGGGTCCACATGGACTCATAATTAAGAGATATATACATTGATCCAAGGTGGGCCAATTATTAATGGGATCAAATAACACTAGCCCGTGGTTTTAAAGTTAAGATATTTATACATTTTTTTAAAATCTAGAGCTAAAAAATGGTGATCAGTTCTAAAATGGTATTGGTGCTACTTCAAAGGGGTAGAGAAGAAATTTGTGCGGAGGGACTGAAATGACCATTGGCCTATGTGAAAATAAAATAAAAAATGGTACATTTGTACAATGAGAGGATTGCACATTTTTATGATTTTATTTGTTAACAATATTATGTTGTTTGGTGTGATGTATTTTCCTTGCATAGAAGAAAAAAATTAATCATTTTTCCTTAATAGAGAGGACTTTGATTTTCTACGAATTTTTTTTTTCATTCTCATGAGGAAATAAAAATCTGCAGAAACTAGAATCCTCTTGATGTACAAACAAGTCCGAATGTGGTGGCTTTGTTTTATTGGGCTTTGAAATTATCAATGGGTAACAAAAACTTGAATGCATTTCTTATTACTAATATTATATATTAAAAAAACTCACTTTTCTACATCTTTTTTAGTAATTATTGTTGTTATTCTTATTTTTATGTTGTTGTTGAATGGATTTTGTTTAGCTTTATCTTTTTAATAGTTTATTGTTGATGTTGACCACTTGTATTTGTGATTGAAGATGTACTGTTGACTGTTTTTACGTAAATATGCATGAATATATGCTTATATGTTTATAATTAATTTTGATATTTCATAAATTCAAAAATGTAATATCTTACCTTTTGTCCATGGCTAAGCACGAGGCTTGCTAGTTACTAATACAATCAAAGTCAAGTAAAGCCTTTATTTTTCACACAATATGTCACATCAAATACACTTTATTCAAAACTCCTCTCATCTTTTTCATACAAAAAGTAAAAAAGCAACTACCTTTATCCACTAAAATACAAAAAAACTCCACTTTTCTATACAAAAAGTCAAAAAGATTCCATAACAAAAAACTAAAAATAAAATACCATCATAACTCACTTATATTTTATTCTTTCTTCAAAATCAACTTTACTTGACTTGACTATATTAGTAGAGTTACCAAACTAGCCCGTATTGTGTACTTGTGGCATCTGCTGGTTCGAAAGTCCAAACAATAAAAAAGGCACGAGGACAAGCAGATGCCTTTCTTTGGTGAGTCAGATCGGTTTTTCGTTTTCCTCCCGTTAAAGCATCCGTTCCCTCTCACGAGTCACGACTCCTGGCCCTTTGTAAATAAATAAGGGGTTTGTGAAAGCAAGGGCTTGTGTAATTCTTCTTCTTTGACCATTAAATTGTGGGCCTAATACTGTCATTTATCAGTAGGATCTTTGGTGGTAGTGACAAAGGATGGTGGCTCTTTATGTTTTTAATGTAGTGGAGCCCGTCACGTGCAATGCACGTACACCAAACACAGTTTTATTAAGAAAATTAAAAAAAAATAAAGTTCTTAAAAAATTCAGTAGAAGCTTCAATACATTTAAAAATTAAATTTCAATAGAAAATGAGTGATTGTAAATTGCAAGGCCCATGCAATGTCCAAATACAGCTGACACTACTCTTTCCTTATACATTTGAAAATAATAAAACAATGATATAGTGAGAAAAATGAGATCTAAAAAGAAAATCGATATGGAATTTATATAACTTTTTGAGGATATAAATCACATATTTCTAGATATTTTATCATGAATGTGTACAAAGAAATTTAAATTTACTTTATTTAACCTATCAGGTCGACTTATCAGTTTCCTGGTAGACTTGACCTGCTAAAGTTGGAGTCCAGTTGAAAGCATAGTCAAATTGATAACCTGTAGTTTTATAAAAAATAAAATAAAAACTAAGAACAAGATGAGCTTATTGTTCTAACCAATTACCATGAACATTATATGTTTACTATAAAATCAGATTCTATTAAGGAAAAAAATTAATTATTTCCTACCTAAGGACATCAGAATAAAAAAATTGAGATGGTGGTTTTAGTCTTAACTAACAAAAAAGAATAACATCTCACACCGACCGTCAAGAATAATGAAGTAATCCGGCTTGTCCTCAAGCGATAGGGATCAACAATAATGGAACTATGATATGAACTCTGACGGGTAGGATTTGCAGAGCACCTGTTGATCAATATTAGTATTTAACATGTGCTTTATTTTATTTTATAAGATGGACCACTATCAAGTAAAAAGAGGCAATACCTCTCCAGGAGTTAGCATCATCTTTTGCTTGATACAAAGTGCTATATTTTATACCCTGTAAGAAAAGGATGATACAAAGTAATCATAGAAGTTCAGTTAAATGAAGCTCACAAATAGAAATATCTATAGGAAAAAAAATACCAAAAAACAAAAAACTACAAATACCAATCTACCAAAAGAATTGGACATTCCTCTTAAGAAATACATAAGAATGTAACACAAGTATTCTAGATCAACTCTTCTGCTCTGTTCTATATAGAGGATGACAGTGCTGATCAAAGTAAGAAAAATTCGAAACGAACAAAGACAAACTGAATTTATTGTAGCTCAGCATCAAATACTTATTTTAGTTGTTTACACTTAAAATGATCACTTCATTCACTGACTCTGAAGTTAGTAGTAACACTAGCATAACAAGCAATTTCTATGAGATTCTCGTTTTCCCTTTAAAGAAAGGCATGACGCTTCATTGAAATATATGAAAAGAACAACAACAAGAAGAAGAAGAAGCTTGCAATGATGAAAGAAATAAATGTGTTAGAAAATTATCAAAGTTTTTCAATTTAAACCTCATGAGTAAAAGCAATAATAAATAAATATACTCATGCCCTTGAAATGCCCTTTTATAATTAAAAAAACTCACAAAAGTTGTATATTAAGAAACTAAAAATTGTACAGAACAACAACAATTTTACGATAGCAATCTAGAAGACCTACCACTAAATTGCATTTATGGAATTATCTTTAGCAATCACTAATATCAGAAGAGAACCATATTTAGTAGTAGTTATCACATTATCCAACTTGTGATTATTCTTCCAACAGGGGTATAAATCAAGATCAATACAACTATTATGTCAGATTGAAAGCTCAGTTATTATAACTAAATAAAATACAAACACATGAAGCAAAAGGGAAAAGAGTCTTTAAATTTTTTTTCATGGTAATATTCATTAAAAGAGAGAAGAAAACAAGGCGGACATAAAATGAGTTTAAGTTTGTACATTTCACTTTCTTATTTATGATATTTTGTAAGTTGCTGCTTTTTTCGAAAAAAGAAAAAGAAAAAACTAAACATAAAGCAATAATGCAAACGAAGTACTTGGAAAACAGATTCTGACAGATAGTGGAAAGCTTTTCCATGCCTCATAGCATCGTCCTTTTAGTTATTGTCTACTTTGTTTTTCTCAACCAGGATACTTTCTTTTGAGTTTTCCATTTTCCTATCTCACATAACAAAATAGTATCAATTGCACATTTTAAATGATATGCACAAAACACGAAACAAGCACAATTTAGAAGCCTGCAGTTAAGATTTAAGAAATAAAACAGACATATAATTAAAACTATCAGAGCACAAAGGCTATCAATGGGCCTAACTTTGGCCCAAACAGGAATGAGAAAGAAAAAATCAACTCTTCATCATTATTTTCTTAAGTCTGGTTGCACCCATTTTTCTTAGAATGAAGATTTTATTACAACATTAAAAAAAGGCTTTTTGACATAATAACCCCTGTGGTTTTTTACGTTTTTCAATTTAGACCCTGAACTATTAGATTTATCAATTTACCCCTTACATCAATCGATTTTGTATTAAGTTGGCCCCTCCGTCTAGTAGCCGTTCAAATCAGAAACGGGGAGTCAAAACTCCGTTCAAAAAAATGACGGGCAACTAGACGTCCCGTTTATCAGTAACTTGAGAGTGTCCAAAGGCTTAGGGATTTTTGTCTAATGAAGGAGGGCGGGGAAGAAGGAAAGTGAACGAAAAGGGATGGCGATTGAAGAAAGAAGACGACGAAAAAAGAGGGGGACGAAGAAGTAGGGCGAGGAAGAAGTAGGGCGAACGAAGAGGGACAACGATCGAAGAAAGAGGGCGATGAAGAAAGAGGGCGAAAGCAAGGCACTGCTGTATGGAAATTGAAGAAACGCCCTGGTTTCTGGAGGAGGGTAATTGAAGAAACGCCTTGGTTTTTTTAAGAGGGAAATCAAAGAAAGCTATTGGTTTGTGGAAGAGTGACATCGAAGAAATGGACTGGGAACATAGATAATCAACCTACGAGGATCTGGCTGGTTTGGATTCTCTTCCTTATGGTAAGCATCATTTCTGTTTTTGCTTAGAATGTTTTCATTTGTAAATTTAAGCTTTGTATCCATTTATATTGCAGACGAAGGAGATGGGTATTATACCATTCGAATGCATCATGGTGGAAAAGTGGGTCATTTTGATTTTTGCCACTCAGATAAGATGTCAGCGTTATAACTATTTGCAATGGCAAAGCAACTTGGTATAGGAATGGACAAAGTTATATCCTTCCAGTATAAGTTGTAAGATCATGGATGGAAGGAAGTAATTTCAAATGTTGATGCTCTGGAGATGGGCCTAGTTGTTGATTCCAGTAGAGTAATTGAACTTTATGTGAAAGAAAGCAGTGTGAATGTGAATATACAAAGCCAGGTTCAATCAAATGTAGTAAGTTCTACTTCTGAACATGAAGTTGATGCTGAATATGAAGTTGATGTGTTGGCTGGATACTGTGTCAATTCTGATAGTAGTGATTTGTACTCACTGGATGAAGGGACTGATTCGGAGAATGGGACCGATGGTAGTTATCAATAGTCAAATGATTCTAGTGTTGAGGATGATGGTGCCTTATACGAGGCAGCGGTTGATCATGAAGTTGAGTTTGTTGGGATTAGGAATGAGGATGAGCAGGGGACAGGGGAAGGTCAGACTGAGGCAACATCAAAGGATAATACTGGGGAAGGTAATGATTCTGATGACCTAAGGAGTCTTAGTAGCTCATCAGATGGTGAAGAAGGAAAAACTGAAACTCTAAGTAGGAAACAAATGTTAAAATATACGAGATTCAATCCAGCTACTGATATGGATGATCCAAAATTTTGCCTTGGTATGATTTTCAGCACAACAGAAGTGGTGAGGAATGCTTTGAGAAATTACTCAATAAAAAATGGAAGAGATCACAAATACATTGTGAACGAGAAGTTTAGAATTTGAGCTGCCTGTAAAGATCCAAAATGTGACTGGTTGTTCTTTGCTTCAAAAATGCAAGGTGAGTCATCCATACAGATTAAGACCCTTAGGAAAAAACACAAGTGCAATAGGGCTTGGAAAGTCAATAAGCTAAACAGTGCATGGATTGTAGAGAATTACAAGCATAGGATTAGAACTAATCCTACATGGCCTGCAAAGTCATTACTCGAGACAATCCAGCAGGAGACCATGCTTAAAGTTAATAAGCAAGCTATATACAGGGCTATTAAGAAGTCAGCTTCAATGATTGATGGAAGTGATGATGAACAGTATGCCATGCTATGGGACTATTGTGAGGAAGTGAAGCGAACCAATCCTGGTAGTACTGTAGTGATCAAGACATCACCTATTGGTTCAGGTTTGTTCAGGTTCAAAATGATCTACATCTGCTTTGAAGCCCTTAAGAAAGGTTTTAGTGAATATTGTAGGCCTGTGATTGGGTTGGATGGATGTCACCTGACAGGACCAAGGTCTGGTATACTACTTACAACTGTTGGCAGAGATGGAAACAATCAGATGTATCCAGTCGCATATGCTGTAGTAGAAGCAGAGAGAACCAAAACTTGGAGATGGTTTGTCAAAAAGTTGAAGCAGGACTTGTGTATGGTAAACTCATACGGTTGGACAATCATATCTGACAAACAGAAGGTATATGTTTTGCATTGTTCTTTTCTCCCACTAATTCTTTGTACCTTGATTTCATATGTATAGTGAATATAATTCATTACCCTATTGTTTGTTGTTATATTATGTAGGGATTGAGGGAAGCAATAGAAAATCTATTACCAAATTCAGAACACAGGTTTTGTGTTCAACACATGCTTAATAATTTCAAGTTGGAACATAGAGGATTAAGATTGAAAGAATTATTCTGGAAAGCTGCAAGGGCTTCTAGAGTTGTGGACTTTGAGAATGCAATGACCGAGATTAAAAAAGTTGATGAAAAAGCCTATACTTGGTTATGTAAAAGACCACCTGTTAACTGGTCTAGATCACATTTTAGTCCTTTTCCAAAGTTTGATCTACAAGTCAATAACTTGTGTGAGGCTTTTAATGGGACAATCTTAGAGGCACGGGGAAGGTCTATAATTACAATGCTTGAGAAGATTAGGCTAATGTTGATGAACAGGTTAGTTGAACAAGGAAAGATAGTAGCTGCCTCCACAGACATTCTTTGTCCAAGTATTCAGAAAAAGTTAGAGAAACTGAAGGCCGAATCTGCATCATACATTCCTCACTGGAATGGCAAAGACAAATTTGAAGTTGTGGGAATGCATGGAGATCAGTTTGTAGTGAATGTTACTGATAGAACATGCAGCTGTCGACTGTGGGACATCACAGGGATTCCATGCAAGCATGCAATTGCAGGGATCAACCACTTTGGACATAATCCAGAGGATTACGTGCATGAGGCCTACAGTAAAGACACTTTCTTGAGGTGTTACAAGTATTTGTTAGAGCCAATGCATGGGAAGGATGACTGGCCAAAGACGGGATTAGCACCTTTACTGCCTCCTGAAGTTACTAGACACCCTGGGAGACCAAAGAAATCTAGAAGGAGGGAACCAGATGAAGCTCCCAAAGGGTCCAAGCTGAAAAGGAAACATACCACTATCAAATGTAGCAAATGTGGGAATGAGGGGCACAACAAAAGGAAGTGTGGACCACATGGCAAAGGGCATGACACTTCACAAGGCAATGTGAAGACTCCAAGCCAGAATACTACTTCTCAAACAATGACAGCTGCAAGTCATAGACCAAAATTTACTGTCAGTATTTAAATTAGATTCCTCTCATCCTTTGTCTTTGTTCATTGTAATTGTTTGTTCAATTGTCTTTTTTCATCTTTCAATTTTCATATGCATATATCCTGTCATGAGCAGGTCAAACCATCTCAGTTTAGAGCTCCACTTCAATCCAGCTCTGTAAGTGGAATTGGAAGATCTGCAGTAAGCCTAGGACCACGCCCACCTACTCAGATTCCTGGTTCTCCAGTACAGAGAGGTCCACCACCACCTGGTCAGATTCCAGTAGGTCGAGTGCCGAGGGCTCCACGTCCACTTGTTCACATTCCAGTACGTCCAGTAGTTAGACTTTCACCTCCAACTACTTCAAGTTCAATGGGATTTTGTTCCAGTAATACAAGTTCATATCAAAGTGCAGTTGTTCCAGTACTTAGGGGTCCATCTCCAACTACACGTTCAATGGGAGTTCATTCATCTTCTTCTACATCAACGACGGTGAATGTTAATGTTGCAAGCCAAGTTCAACGGCCAAGGGGAGCACGACTCAGCAAAGAGGAGCTGAGAAGGATCAGAAATCATAGTGCAAAATAAGAATGTGGTTTTTGTGTTTTGTTGGGTTGTGGGAATTTTTTGATGTAAAAAGTAATGGGGAGGCCTGTGAACGGCATACCTGGTTCTGATGAGTTTTTTTCAGACAAACTTTAATGTCATAGGGGTTGTGGTGTTTCTATATTCTGTGCTTCTGGTTGTTTGTAGTGAATGTTTTTACATTAAGGACCACCATTGTTCAGATTTGGTCATTTGTTTGACATGAGATAATATAGGTCATTCCGCCATTGTCCACCTGGTGACATTCCAGTGGCAAGGAATTAAAATTTGAAACAAAATTCCAAAAACAAACAAGAGAAAAAACATGGGAATCTGCTGGTGGATGTATATTAATCATCAAAATTTACAACAATAAAATGGGCTTCGAATTACATTATACTCCATTCAACCACTAAAATTACCCATTGTTACAGATCCCACTAGATCACACCCACCCAAAATCGGATTATAGTTCACATAGCCCTTTCACAACTCAATCACATACATTTCTCCCAAGAAATATTGCAGCGATCAATACCCATGAAAAAAACAAAGCGGCCCACAAATTCCTTTCTCGTGCTCTGTTCTTCTGGAGTTGATTCTCAAGCCCTCCCACCTTTCGCAGCAGTCCAGGAATAATCTGCCGTGAACGACTGCACATCACTGGATCGACCCATCGAAAGAAACCACATACTCGATCTTCACATGCAACAAATCTTCGCCCTGGATTGAGATTAGTCCAAGATGTCTTCTTCTCGGCCACCTTACCACAGTGACATACGAATTCCATGGTGATCAACTGCTTCCCACTTCAGATTGCCTCTTTTCACCTTCCACTACCGCTGTTGCCTACCCAAATCAGTCAATGGAGCTACAGTTCTAATGTTGCCTTTTCAACCAAATCACGTTCTTGCCTCTTCAGTCCTGACGTCGCCTTCAATCATCATACCTTCATGCATCTCCATCTTCGTTGCTCGTCCCTTTCGTCGCTCGACCCTCCCAGACGAAGAAGTATGACAAAATCCCTAATTAGAGGAGAGGGGCAATCTCAACCTAATATATGTAGCCGTTGTATATTGGGACGTCAACGTCTAGTAGCCCGTTATTTTTTTTAATGGCGTTTGACTCCCCGTTTCTGATTTGAACGGCTACTAGACGGAGGGGCCAACTTAATACAAAATCGATTGATGTAAGGGGTAAATTGATAAATCTAATAGTTCAGGGTCTAAATTGAAAAACGTAAAAAACTACAGGGGGTATTATGTCAAAAAACCTTTAAAAAATTGAAGAAGAAGACACAATCAAATGATAATAATTTCAGTAGACAGTGCTCACTTACATGTATGAAAACTCCCTCCATTCCAAAAGAAGCTTAGAGTCAATGAGGAATCTGTTAAAATGTCATGTTCTTCCTTACACAATTACTCACAGAGGAAAAACCTCATACCCACAAAATTCCTTGCATTAAAAATCTTGTAGTATCTGAATAAGAAGAATGCTAAAAGAAAATTGAAAAAAGAAGAGGAAATTTTTTTTGAGATAGATAGATTCAAATCTTATCCACATTTTCTTTTTCTTTTCTCCACCACCTTAGAAAAAAAAAACAAAGAAACAGAAAAAAAATTACTCGATTTATTGGAATGTATTAAAATGAAATTTTATTACATTTAAAATATCAGTATCTACTCAATAGATGAGATTACAAAAATTATTAGGATCGTATGTGCCAAGTTTGGTCTAGATCCGGGTTCATTTGGGTATAGTAGGGGGTAGTTAGCAATTTTCGAGAGAATTTAGGGGGCGTTTTCATAAGTTTAGATTTTTGATATTATGGTACCGTTGGGTAGATATTTTTAATTCCTAAACTTTAGTCTTCTAGCTCATCTTGATCAAGATCCTCAAAACCCCTCTAAACCCAAGCCTGACCCAAAGTCTATTTTGGGAAAATCTTGTAGTATCTAAATAAGAAAAATGTTGAAAGAAAATTGAAAAAAGAATAGGGAAAAAAAAACATTTGAGATATTCATTTGAGATAGATTCAAATCTTATCCACATTTTCCTTTTCTTTTCTTCACCACCTTAAAAAAAAATACAAAGGAAACGAAAAAAATTACTCGATTTATTGGAATGTATTAAAATAAAATTTTATTACGTTTAAAATATCAGTATCTACTCAGTAGAAGAGATTAAAGGAATTATTAGAATCGTGTGTGTCAAGTTTGGTCTAGATTCGGGTTCATTTAGGTATAATAGGGGGGTTGTTAGCAATTTTCTAGAGAATTTAGGGGGCTTTTTCGTAATTTAGATTTTTGACATTATAGTACCGTTGGGTAGATAATTTTAATTCCTAAACTTTAGTCTTCTAGCTCATCTTGATCTGGATCCTCAAAACCCCTCTAAATCCAAGCCTGACTCAAAGTCTATTTTAGACAAATTGGGAAATTCCCATTATGTCCCCATCTTTATCTATCTTTATCTATACATATATATTCTATATATATTATAATACTAAGTGGGGCCCACATCTTGCATTTGATTGGGCAGATGTGTAGTGAAAAAGTACTACACTTTCATCTCTTTTATATAAGGGTATACATATGCTTTTTTGAGTCTTGCTCATACCTGAGCCATGACTAATCAACATTGGGACCCTTGGGATGTTTCTTGGTGGTAAGACAACACATGAATTCGGATTTGTTTGTTTGCAGGACATTGACGATTCAGATTGGGAGATTTCTAAATTCTTCAAATGTTGTGGTTGATGTGCGGTTATCATAAAATTGAAATTTAATACCTTATGTAATTGAATTTTCAGGAGTTTTAAGCTGCCGCGTTTACATAAGCGAATTAAAAATAAAATATCTAAGGTGGGTATCAAAACACACCCTTAGGCACGTTTGGTAACCGGAGAGGAATCTGCATAATTTAGGATTCCTCTCTTCCAAGGGAGAAGTAAAATTATTGCCAATGATTTATATAGTTAATGATTCTTTGCATTCAACATTTGGTTGTAAGTGTGGAGACACAGAGGATTTCATCGATCCATGTTTTAATAGTAACGGCAGTATGTCTTTTTTCAGAGTGTCCATACTTATAGATCTTCTCATTTCTGGATTTTTTTCAACTTGTGAATTTTTAAGTGCTATAAAATGTGTTATTTATTACTTACATAGCTTAAAATCATTTCAAACTGGACTCCTGATATTAAATTTTAATAAATCTTGAGAATTTTCATCTTATTTTTTCATTTTTACTCTGATCCTTATATCTTTCCAAACATCCAATCTACCATAGCAATATGCGAGTTTACGGGAGAGGTCGAGACAGTAGGAAGTGTGGGTGGGATTTTGGCTTTTATACCTACCCCTTTTGCATGCAGGATTTGCATATCCGATCAGGAGAGATCGAATCCCGAAATCATATAAATTGCAGATTTTAGATGCAAAAAATCAGCGATGATTTGCGGCTACTAATCTTGGATATAGCATACAATAATAGAAAGAGAAAATATTTTCTTCACATTATCAAACGTGCCCTAAATAATCTTTCCTTTATAATGAAATGGCTACTTTATATCCTTGGTCACTCCTCGCCCTTTTAATAATTGTTGGTGGAGCCCACTTGACTATGTATTTCCATGCATTCAATTGTAATAAAAAAAAAATAGGCCAACAGTGGAGATATCCGAAACCTGGATGATGAATGAGAAATTTCCAACGAGTACGCTTCCAAAGTCTTCCAAAAGAACCAAAACCCTGAGTTTACTTGTCGTGTATGATTTTGACTAATCTAAGTTGACTAGCTTCTTTTATTTTAATTTGGTAACCCACGTGCTGCCAAGTGCCCAGGTGGCGAGACCATGCTGCCTTTGTGGAGACGTGCTAGAGTATCCTTGTGTGTCGAGGTCTACCTATAACGAGCCACATGCGTTTTTGAACCAGACTCCAGAGTCCAAGACCTCAATCAGACCATTGCCTCATCTAGTGGGCCATGGAAATGGTGCCGCTAACTCATGTTTAACTAAAATTTGGTGAGATTGTACTTTTTTTAAAAAAAAAATTCAAAGTAAGTATTGGCACATTATAGACAAATATAATAAAGTTACAGCAGAGAAGAAAAAAATACACCTGTTTGAGAAGGTCATGGGCATTTTAGCTGTTTAGGTTTTTAATAAGTGAGTTATGTTATAGAGCACCAGTAGAAGAATGAAAGCCTCACATATCCAAACAAATTTCATGTACTATGGTTTTTTTTTTTTTCTTTGGTAAATCATATGTCTTATGCTTGATGATAAGGTTAACCATACCATGTGGTGAACAAAGGTAGATTCAAGCCTATACATTCAGAGTCTCTATGTGAAGCTATAAACCAACCAAAAGATGATCCTGCCTGTTTTGCAGGTCTGGATCCCCTTTTTCTACGGATCTCCTATTTCGTAGAAATATAGAAATACTGTTTTATCCAATCCACATTCATCACATATCGAGCTTAGGATAAAAGTAAGATGGTTGAAGTGGAGACTTGTTTCTGGAGTTCTTTGTGACTAACGAATGCCAACAAGATTAAAAGGAGAATTTTATAGGACAACGATTAGACCAATTATGACCTATGGAGCAAAATGTTGGCCAATCAAGAAGTAACATATGCACAAAATGAATGTAGCAGAGATAAGAATGTTGAGGTGGATGTGTGGTAAAACTAGGTAGAATAAAATTAAAAATGAGTGCTTTCGAGAGTATTTAGGGGTAGTAACAATAGGGGATAAAATTAGAGAAACTCGTTTGAGATGGTTTGGGCATGTTTAACATAGGCCGGTAATCGCGCCACTAAGGAAAATGTTTGGCCATGAAGGTTGATGGCCTACTAAGGGAAAGCGGTAAGCCAAAGAGGACGTGGGATGAAGGTAGTAAAATTGGATATGAGGAAGTGCAATTTATCTGAAAATTTGGCTCAAGATAGATTGGAATGGAAAAACAAGATTCGTGTAGCCGATCCCAATATAATTGGAACACGGCGATAATGATGACAACGATAATGACAATATAATTTTATATTAAATTGCCTATGTAGGATGGTTGGATTTGTAAGCACTCCATTTCGAAAGGCTGATCCAAGGTTTGAGGCCCCATCTGATAAGTGGAAAGTAGGTCAATGAAGGAGGCCTAAGAGTTCTAGGTCCCACATTCCTGTTGCACGTTTCAGAGAGGAAACTCCAAAGACTTCTTTTCCTTTCTTTATTTGCTACCTTCTTTTGCATAGGCACCTCCCACTCACAAGAAGGGGCATTGGTGAGTCATTATATTGTGGGCACGTTTGAATAGTGTCTTAGGAGTTTTTTCTTTTTCCAAGTTGGGCTATTGATAATGAGTGATATTTTCAATTGAAAGCCGAGCGATGCCATTGTGATGTCAAGTGCCAACACCCACCACTCAACCATGAGTGTGTTGAAAGGGTCATGAAAATTATGTTTTTCATGGAATACTCCACCTTTCACGTACCACTCATTGAAAAGCTAGGTTTTTTGCAAAAATCTGTTAGCATCTGTTTATAGGGCCACATGTGATCATATTAACCAATACTATTGACACATTATGAAAAAATAATTTAAATATAATTAGTAATATAGCTTAGATAGGGGAATTTGTCTACAAATTGTCGACAAGTTTGAAGCTTGAGAAATGAGAACTCTCAAGGCACACTTTGATTATCCATCCACACGTTAGACGTGAGGGAAAGCACTTCTTGCCACTAGGAATGAAGTATAAGCACCAAAATCTTACCTTCTATAATCAAAGCAGCCTAAAAATTGATAAATATGGTTGCCACCTGTAAAAGGGCTTTCATTGCTGTCACATTAATTAAGGGTCAATGACTCATTTAAGCATCTTTTATAAAAAAAAAAAAAATGAAAAACCAGCACACTAATGGAGGATCCCACATTGTCATTAGTACGTGCCCTTCAATATTGTAAGGGCAGGTTTGATTCATTTAACAATAGCCATGGGATGTGGGACACACACCAGAGCATTTTTGTAAGTATATATTTTGCTTAATAGACCATTAAGCTTTAATGGAATCCCACATTGTCATTAGAATCCACAATTTTTTTTCTTAATAGACCAATGAGCATTTTTGTATTGGCTTGTGGTGCAGCTTGCTGGAGATTTCTCCTATGGGCCATGTAATATCCCGTTCCTTAATATCTTATTAATTATAATTAATTGTGTGATTAGTTAGTAAGTCCGTTTAGAGTCAGAGCAGTCGGGTTTAACGTCGAATCTCGTGTGCGTAGTCTCGCACGATTCGGAGTGCGTTTGGATAGAATAGATGATTGTTTTGCTAATTGGGTAAGTTTTCAGGGAATTTATGAGATTATGAGTTTTGTGAGTTTGGGTGCATCGGGTAGGTCTCGTTATTTCATGAACTTTAATCTTATGTCGTGTTTCGATTCGACGCGTCGAAGAGGCCCGAAAATCATAGATTGTAAACATGGACCGACCCGGAACTTGACCCAAACCCAACCCAAAGCCCAAGGCCCGTTTCCAAGGCCCAATCCCTTTATTAGGTTAAAAACCCATCTCTCTTTCTCTCTTTCATTTCAATCAACAACACAACAGCGACAACAACCTCCTTCTTCATTTTTCTTCTTCTTTTTCATTCATTTCTTCCTCACTTCCGACGATCACCGGAGCTCCGGCGTCGACATCCAAGCCACATATCTTCTTCCTCAAGCCTCCAAGACTCCAACCATATACTTTTCTAAGCTTTTCATCCACAAACCATTCCAAGGTAAGATCCTAAAGCTTGTAGACTACTTCTACTTCTTCCTTATTGGTTAGAAATGGATTAGGGAGACTCACCTCAACCCTTGGCATGCATTTGTAGGAGTGATTTGGGTTTTGAGAGTTTTCTTTTCCCCTTGGAGCTTCAAAGAGTTTTTCTTCTCAAATTTCTTCTTGGTTTTGGTCTAGCACTTCATCTAAGGCAAGTGAATAGCTATAATTATGCTTGGTATGTTTGTCTTCCTTGATTTGTATGGAAAATTCATGTTTTAGATGTTCTTTGCTCAATTGATGCTTTAGAAGTTTGAAAATATGATAAATTGGTTTATTAGTTTAATAGAATGGATTTAGAGGTTAATGACCCGATTAGTTAGTTTTGTGTATTATAGTTAGGTTGTTTTTACCAATGCTTGGACTGTTTATTAGGTTCAGGAAGTTAGGAAATGGAATGGACCCATTTCACTGCAGAAACAGAACTTGGGCTCTGTTTCCACAATTCACACGGTCAACTGGTCAGGGACCTCGGTCGACCGGCCACACAGGGTCAGGTTCCCTAGAACCTGATCAAAACACTATTCTCATTTACTACTTACAACTGCGGGTCGACCGGCCTTGACGTCGGTCGACCGGGCATACATGGGAGGGGTCGACCTGGCCTTCTTAGGTCGACCGAGCTCACTATGTACACGGGACAACTGTAATTTCTTCTTGGAGGGGATTTTTACCCTATTTCTGGATGGACTTAGGTGAACTTGGTTGCCCTTTTGTGGACTCATTTGACTTGTTGTAAAGATGTTTGAGCAGACATTCTTCACGGTTGATTCGGTTGTATCGGGATCCAACCTAATTCAATTTTGAATGGTACGGGACAACATGATACTCTCCTTTAAATCTATGCACGAAGATTGTTCGTCCGAGTATCGTGAACCCTAACCCCTTCGTTGACTGAATAGGTTGCACGATGCTTCAGGATTGACATTATTGTACTTAGGATTGGATTGGTTATCATCTTCGATTATGAATTGTACCGTTTGGTACTATCTACATGTAATGAACATGTTCTTTAGTTCTGTTTGCTTTACTTTATTTGATGATCACTTTGAGAACTTAGATGATGGAATCAGGATCCCTTTTGTTGTTCCGTTTGTTTTGAGGTTCGTTTGAAGTGTTGAGGCTAAGGAGCTTTGATTGTAAGGCTTGAAGAGAACTACTTTAAAGTAGTTTCTCTAATGTTATTGAATCTTGTTTGCGCAAGAAAGCCTAGCCCTTCACCGATGTCTTCAGGATTCTTTGTGTCAGGCACCACTCAGCTGTTAACGTTCAACACAGTTGCGGCACCACCTGTGAGAGGACTGATACTTTTCCTCGAAGCAAGACAAAGCCAGAGCTCACGGAGCCTGAGCTACTTAAGCTAAGAGTTGTTTGTTCCTCAAAGCTAAGAGTTGTTTGTTCCTCGAAGCAAGACAGAGCTAGAGCTCACGGAGCCCGAGCTACTTGAGCTAAGAGTTGTTTGTTTTCGTTATTGGATATTGGGTTTTTATCCCATTTGTTGGTATCTCTACCACAACTCAACGTGAGTAAGGGAGGGCAGTGATAATATCCCATGGTGATTAGCATATGTGGACCGCCTACTTTGATAGTTTGTTTATGATTCGAATGCAATGCATTTCTTACGATCAGAGTGCTATGCATATCTCATAATCGTGTTTATCGTTTACTCTCTTTAGTATTGCATATCTATGTTGATTTATATATCTATCTCCTTGCCATCCGTTGTGTTGATGATGCTACTCTTGGTGCATAGGTACCGATCCCTTCTACCCCGAGGAGGAGGAGGCGACGGAAGAAGTTCAGGTAGATCAACCTGATGACTTCCTAGAGTACAGTACGGACGACATTGTATAGCTGTGACGACCCCGTACATGAGAGCCCTCATGATTCATCTTCTTAGCTTCACCTTTTGGTTTATTATACATTTGTTTAGGCCTAGTTTTAGTTTGGCCTTCTTCTTTGTAATTAATATTTTGTTAACAGTCTCAAACTTGAACTCTAATTATGTTACTTAGTATTTTGCTCTTAAACTATACATCTTTAAGATACCACTTGCATTATGAAGCTTCCGCTAATTGCTTTATATATTTGATGAAATGTTTATACCTCACAGCGGTCTTCGATCCAGATGGGACATGATTAGGGCAAGTTGCATTTGATTAATGTTAGAAAAAGTTTTAATTGACCATAATCTCACGAATAACCCCAGTTTTACTTTTGGGGGCGTGACAGACCACTTGGGCCTGTCATGCTTATTTTTATGCTCATCAAGGCTTTACTCACCGGTGGTTTGAATCTAAAAGTAATTTGGTTTTTTTCTTTCTTTTGATGAAAAGTTGATAGCATTTTATTAAAAGGCTACGGTTACATCCACATTAAGTTGATCCATAATGAAACTGGGAGGATCTTTAATCGAATATTCTGGACTATCCTCTTTAGCCGCACTTCTAGCAAATAGATGAGCGGCTATGTTCCATTCCCTCTTAGTATGTGAGATATTTGTGCTCTGAAAATATCGGAGTCGGTCCTTTCCTCTCCAATTAGATGCCCAATTGGAGATAGATTTGGCGATATCATCTATAATGCTTGAATCACCCTCAAGCAATTACCTTCCAAAATAATATGTTGCTACCCTAACTCACTCATCAATTGTTCTTTACATCTCACTGCTATTATAAAATTTTCCCAATCATCTCTAACAACCACTTGAACTCCTATGTGTTTTGGTTTTTAAAAAGTGCCCCATCGAAGTTAATTTTGTATAAGATATGCTCAAGACTCTAGAACCTTCCACTTAGTTTGTTGCTTCTTTTGGTGCTTCTCTTCGTTTTTCATACACTTCAAATATTCCTACACAAAGGAGACAACTCTACCAATAATGACTTTAGGGTCTAGACTACGCTCACCATATTTGAGCTTGTTTCTATTAAACCAAATGCACCAGGCCGCAAGAAAACGTATCCCCGTTCATTTTCTACATTATTTCTTTGAATCTGTAACGGTACGTCCGGTAAATCAGCATATCTTGGCAAAACTACAATCCCAGAAGGCATGCATTGTTGTTTTAGCTCCTTCATGGCATATTCAGCATACATTATCCCCAGGGCCGGTTCTGAATTTTTCAGGGCCTAGGGCAAGAGTAAAAGTTAGGCCTCTTCAACCATCATATATGATAATATCATTGGTGAGCCCCACTGATGTGAAAAATTGGCAATGGGTTGATGATGCCCAAGTATAACTATTTGAAAAAAAGAAAAAGAAAGAGAACTCAGACCAGAATTTAAGCATCATATATGGGGAATAAAAAATCATTGGTGGGCCCCACTAACAGATGAGAAGAACGGGTGAATGGCTGAAGGCTTGATGATCTGTTTGTAAAAAAAAAAGTCCCAAAGCATCCCAACGCTAGACCAGATTCTCCCAGAATTTCAGCCATCAAATATAAAATATCATTGGTGGGCCCCACTGATGGATGCTCAAATCAGTGATGCAATAAACATTCTCAGATGATTTAATGATGGGTCTATTGATGCCCAGGATGATGGAATCCATTGGATAAACCCTACCCCCACCAAATAATTGAAAAGAAAATAAAAGATAGGAAAAGAAAATAAAAGATAGAATCCTATTCCTGTAATGAACTCAAGTGGGTACATTTGGATCTCTCATCTCACAAGTGAATATAGTACTGCAGACAAAAGCAATGCCAAATCAGGTAGTAACCGTAGTATTCTGATTGCTATCCCTACTCTTTCTTCTTGTAACTCTAATATAGGCAACAATTGTTGCAAAGATGGCTGTTGCAAGGCCCCCAACAATGACACCGCCTCCGGCGATCGAATTATCGGTCGAATGTTGATGCTTTCCAATCCGTCGAATTGTCGGAGCTCCGGCAAACTCTGATTCACTTTCCGGGTTTTGATCCATTGATGCACCTGAAGTGGGTGGATCGGATATGCTACATGATTTAGGCTCAACTATAATCCGCGTCTCTGAATTAGACTCAAAATTCCCATTGGCTGAAACTATAAAGGCAAAGACATGGAAAGAGATGAACAAAATAAGGAGAATCCGAGCCATGAAATATGGGTGATCTGGGAATGGCCTTGAAATGCTTCTGATTGTAATGAACGGAATAGAGAGCAGAGATCTCTATGGGTGGTCTTGAAATCTCCTAAAAGTGCTTCTGATCATTTTGGGCCCCCCCGGGCCCCCCCTGAAAAATGGGCCCTGGGCAAGGGCACTTACAGCCCTTGCTCAGGGCCGGGCCTGATTATCCCCTACTATTTTCTTTTCAATCGGCCTGCTTTTCGTGGGAAGAATATCATTGCAAGCTCTCCAAGCAAAATCCTTCACCTTGTTCATGATTTTTAGCTTCCATATACGCCTCCAAATCTGTTTTATTATTGAGCTGCCTTCATGTGGGGTCTGTGCATTGATCATTTGGTAAGCACTTTTAACTGCGAAATGGCTAGTATTATTGCCAATCCATATTAACTTGTCTTCGGGCCTAGAGGGGGGTTAATGGGATTTCCGAAATAGTTTCCGCTTCAAAATAACTTACGGTTAATAGACCATTATGCTTTAACGCAGTTACACTAGGGCTAGGATAATTTGTTGGAGATGAACTTCTTCATGATCCCTATATGTAGACATATCCGATCCTCCATCCTACCTCCGATGATCATTTATGCTTTATGCATGTAATGCGGTCTACTCGTATGAGAATATTTACTTGGATAATCCTACATCTTTAGGTGAATATTATATTAATAATGATGTCTAAATCTCATTACCAGTCATTTGCTCAATATGATAGCGGGACCCATTCCTATTGAAGTGAAACTCGAGATTATGTTATTGGAGGATATGAGATTCATCTTGAATTGTCCGAATTATCATTTATGTGGGCCCCACAAGGGAGCTATTAGGGGGGGGGGGGGGGGGGGTTGGCGTGGGGTGTCCTACCAAGTCTTAAAAATGTATTAGGCTGATGTAAGTGATTATGCTTGGGTCTTTTGTCCATTTCCCTCATCATGGGTTAGCCATCTTAGGTTTAAAGAAATGAACATTGAGAGTGAGACTAAATACAGAATGATTTTATATCATCTTATTTCAATCGAACGGCCAGCAGGTCTCCAGTCTCCTTGGGGCATATGCGTATGTCTGCCATCGAAATCTATTTATGAGGGTGGGACTGGTGGGCCAGACTTCTGTGTACTACAGTGTAGATGTGTAATGGTTCGATTAACTATTTATTTTGGAAAAACCATTAATGGAACCGTGTTTCACGGTTTTTGGCCTTTGAAAACCTTAACCGTAACCGAACCGTGAAAAACCGAACCGCAGTTAACCGCGGTTAACGGTTCGATTACGATTAATTGTGACTCCAAAAAAAAAAATTTGTGAAAATTTTGCCATTTACCAATCAAACTTATTGTGCAAAAAAAAAAAAAAAAAAGTTGGATAATGCCATAATATGTTATTGCAAAAAAGAAAAAAAAAGAAGTAATTTTCATTAAAACATTTGGTTTCTTTTCTTATTAGCGAAATGGTTCGGTTAACCATGTGTTTTGGGAACACGGTTAACCGAACCGCGATTAATGGTTTGGTTCGGTTAATAATCGTGAGTTGAGACAAAAACCATAACCGAATCGTGAAACGCGATTTTTCGATTTCAATAACCGTAATCGTAACCGAACCGTGAAACATGGTTATTAACCACGATTCGATTCGCTTTAACGGTTTTTTAGTTTTCTTTTACACCCCGACTACAGTATTACTTTGGCTGTTAATTTGGCTCAACCCTTCATGTAAAACTCTTATACAATTGTGGTACGTGATCTCACCCAAAAGTGAAAGGAGTGGAACCCATGATGCTCAAAAATGAAAATTAAAGCTGCTCAAAATAAACACACACCCGTGATAAAGACGTCGATAAAGATTAAGTTTATCATTGTTACCATAATTAATGCATGAGATCATGCTACTAATGCTATCAGTAATCCACTCAATCTCAGTAGCCCCAACTCCTGTAGTACTAAAAATTAACAAAACACCATCAAAGGGAGTAGACAAGAATTTTGAACGGCCACGATCATCAATGGCCACCACAGCTCAGTTGCACGCATCCCACATGTGGAGTCTCGTGAAATTCTGGTGAGGCGACTCACTAGTATTCATTATAGCACTTCGATTGCCGCGCATACAGTAGTAGGCTTTGTACGCATTTGCATGCACTTAAAATGTGATGCTCTGCAACTTCCTTCCTCTGCTACAGCAATGGCAGACATCTCTCTCATTGAATAAGGAAAAGCTTCGATGACATCTTCCACAAGCGGCAAACCATCCGAAAGAATCGCCACATTCCTCAAACCCACTGCAGAAACCCACGAAGAAGCGGTCGCAGTCCCATTTCGACACCTCCTAACAGAACCCATCTCCCCAAAACTCTCCAAATCGACTCAGAAAATCGCATTCAAAGGCTGGAGACGCCCACAGCGAAAATGGAAGCAATGGGTCAATCTCATGCTCCCAAGATATGCCCCCCATTTGGAAGAAATCCGGCATCTTTGACTCCATCAAAGCCTCCACCTGCGAAATCCGAAGAGACCCAGCAACGATTCTTGGATTACTCAAGTCCTGGTGTGAAGAAACCAACACTTTTGTATTCCAATGGGGGGAGCTACAATCACTCTTCAAGACGTGTTGATTTTAGGAGGTTTCTCTGTGCTTGGAGAATCTTTGAACGCCCCTCTTGAAAGAAGAAATGAGAGAGATTGAGAAGAGATTGGTGAAATAAAAAAGGGGGTTTTACAGGCAAAAGTCTAAGAAGGCCACTCATGCGGCTTGGATGAATTACTACATGGGTGTCGATGGAGAGGTCGAGCATGTGGCATTCCTCTCTCTCTCTCTCTCTCTCTCTCTCTCTGGGTGTCTAGGTATGTTTTTCCTGCACAACCATTTGATACAATTGGCCAATATGTCTTCTACATTGCTGCTCGGTTAGCAGAAGGAACTAGAATTGCATTAGGCCCTGCTGTTCTTGCAAGCTTGTATAGAGACTTGGGTCTGATGAAGAGAAACATGGACAATGGAGCTCCAGCTTCTGTTGTCTGGGCGCCCTTTCAATTGCTTCAGACATGGGATTGGGAGAGATTCCCTTCTTTGCGTCCCAAATCTCAACCTAATAAGCTTTCATTTGTGAGAAAGGTCTTGAAATCTAAGAATGATTTTCAACGGAGGCCTTATAAGGAAATGAGTCTATATGGTGATGGTGTGGAAGATGGGGAATTGCTTTCATTAGCTCGATTTGTGAAGGCTTCTGAGCTAGTGGGTCTTCTTAATTGCTTAGAATTGTATCGTCCTCATCGAGTGGCCATGCAGTTCGGATTCGATCAAGACCTTCCGGGTCTTGTTTCTCTTAAAAACTGTGAAAGAATGGATCAAGAAATCAGAATCAATGTGGCTGATGGAGTCTTTTGAGTCTGAAGTGAGCTCTAGGTACTTGGAATGGTGGAAGAGAACTGTTTTGGATAAAAGAGCTGCTATTGAGGGGATTGTGAAGCAGTTGATGAGTGCAGAGGAAGGTGATGAAAGAGCTGAGAGTGATTTTGTTGGATCTGTTCCACCTGGGTTTAGTCCCACGGATAAGAAGAGGAATTGGCAGAAGGCATGGGAAGATGATGATCTCACCCTTTCAGAGAGGCTTAAACTTAAGAAACATGGAATTAGGCCTTCTGGGCTAGTGTCTGTTAAGAACGAGGAAGGTGAAAGGGTTTCTTTTTGCTGGTACCTCATGCTGACTTCAGGTTGAAAGACTCGATAAGGCATGTTGATGTTGATCTCTTCATTTGTCATTTCGCAGTCATGGCCAGAAACATAACCTGGAAGATCTTGATCAAAACCGAACTGCATCGCTAGTCGATAAGGACAATACGGTTATGAGCAATGAAGACCCACCAGCTTAGAAGAATTTACATATATTGCTAACAAATGCAATTCCTCATCTTCCATGCTCAATTTTTTATAAGGCAACCAGTGGAAACCTTTCTTTGATTTCAAGGGTCCTCCTTACAAATGAAAGCTTAATAGGCTCAGATTTTTTACGCAGAGGTGGGAATCTCTCCCAAGCCCATTTCTGAAGCAGTTCAAATGGTGCCCAAACAACTAAATTAGGAGAGTCGTTGTCCTTGTTTCTCTTCATCAAACCCAAGTCTCTATACAAACTTGCAAGAACAGCAGGGCCTAAAGCAATTCGAGTTCCTTTTGCTAACTGAACAGCAATGGAGAAGACATTTCTACCAATTGTATCAACTGGGTGAGTAGGAAAAACGTACCTAGACAACCAAAGAGAAAGGAATGCCATATGCTCGAGCTCTCCACTGATGCCAATAAAGTGATTCAACCAAGCCCCTTGACTGTCCTTCTTAGACTTCAACTTATTAAACCCCCTGTGCGCTTTGACTATTGTTTTCTCAATCTCTGCCATTTCTTCACTTAGAGGGGCGTTTACAAACTCCCCAAGAATAGAGAAGCCTCCTAAAATCAACATGTCTTCGAGAGTGATTATAGACTCTCCCCATTCAAATACAAAGGTGTTGGTGTCTGCACACCAGGACTCCACTAACCTAAGAATCGTTGCTGGGTCTCTTTGGATTTCGCAGGTCGAGGCTTTGATGCAGTCAAGGACGCCAGATCTCTACCATGTGGAGTCATGTCTTGGGAGCATGAGAGAGATCCATAGCTCCCATTTACGTTGCGGGCATTTCCAACCTTTGTATTCGGTCATGGAAGGAGATTTGGATGGTTTATGGTTCATGGGTTCTTTTATAAGGTGATGAGAAGGGACTGCAACAGCTTCTTTGGGGGTCTCTGCAATGGGTTTCAGGAACCTGACGATTTTTATAAATGATTCACCGGTTATGGAAGACATCATAAATGTTGATCCGCCATTGCTAAAATGACGCGGGGGGGGGGGGGGGGGGGGGGGGGGGGGGGGGGAGTGGATCTTCTTATTTGTAGAGAATCACATTCTAAGTGCATGCACTTGCTTTCAAACCAGTTTCTATAAAAGGACCGCCCCCATTTCAATGAAAGATTTTTCTAGAACATGATGAAGGCCTAGACTTTCCAAAACGACCACTCGGCTACAAGGCTAGTATAGTCTAGATATTAGGTTACAAAAGACTAGACTATTGATTCTCTTTCGCTATTAGGTGGGTTGTAGGCTATCACTAGGACAAGTATTTAGATCAATCTTCGGTCTTTCACATCTTCATACGGAAATGAATATATAGTGCATGAAATTAAGAAATGCGGCATACGAACCTAATATAAAAAGGAAAAAAACTTATTAAATGTCGCTCTCGTCTAATTCCTAATTATGGATAACCGCTAAGCTTCAATTTTGACCATCATTTTTTTAATCTTAATAAACAGGGGGAATGCTCACATGCGGGAAGACTACATATAAAGCTACATTCCAGCTCATGGCCCAAACTTATATGCAAGTTTTGCCAATGAGGGAAGGCATTGAAAGGTCTCCTCATGGCCAAGGGGGGTCCACAAAATTAGCCCAACCATATTACCATAGCCCTTAATTTAACCAGCCTTAAAGTTCAATGGCATAAGAAATGATAATTTGATGTATTTTCGGTTCGAGAGTGCAAACCAATATTAACTTCTTCATAATAAATAAACTCAATGTAGATGAAGCACCATTTGATTTTTCCAATGTGACCCTTTGACCCTTGGACTCCAATGGATAGATTCATTGGAAGATACGTTGTTCCTAAGTTATATTCTTTTTAGAAGATACATTGTTCCTAGTAGATTCAAAGAGTAGGACTAAAAGCCACATTAATGTGATATTTTGTTGCAAACATGGACACATTGTTCCTAGTGGATTCCCAAGAATTTGATTCATTTGAAGATACGTTGCTCCTAGTGGCCATGAGTTTTCGATTTACTCAAAATAAAGGATTTGTGTTTGCATCAAAATTGAGTTTCCAATAATGCAAAGAAATCAACTTTACCAAGATTTTATTATCATGCATGTAATTGGATGCAAATAACCAACTTCATTATGAAATCCTTATCTTGAAAATATAGAGCATGTTTATCTGAAAACCAATCATTACACATGAGATCCTATTTAGTGCAATGTTGTTTGCCTTGTTCTGTATGTGCTCAAGCTCCTTGTAGATTTTCCCTTAGAATTTTCAAAACATGATCTTTTATTGTGTAGGTCAAAATCATCTTGATGCATATTTGATAACCCACAAGAAAATGACCTGAACACGCAATGAACAGGCATGGACTTCTCCGTCATTGGATTGGGTTTGGGTAAGAGTGGAAGAAGGAAGAAGATGAGGAGTTTATGCTTGCTTGGGGTTGACGGAGACCCACACTTGTTACAGCAAGGGTCATCATCGACCTTCAACACAGAAAATGGAGGTAAAATTGGGGGTTTTTTTTTTCCTATAGGTTCCCTGTTTGGTGCGTTGGCCACATAAAGTTGTTATTTTGGTAAAATCCTCTTAGCTCATTCTTGATTAATCAACTATTCACTTTCATCATCCCAATTGGCCATGTGGCCATCATAATTTTTTTATTTTATATTTAAAGATCTCTCCAACATTATCAAGGGGCATGTCGAATAATACAAAAATAGAAGAACATGTAGAAAAAAAATAACTAATGTAAAGTAAAACATTCATTGATGTAGGAAGAAAAACTAAAGAGAGTAATCATCAATGGTTCGATATAGAAAAAAAAAGGATATGTAACAAAAAAAAAGACATGTTATCAAAACAAACCTAGAAAAAAACATTTTCAACTATAAAATGTAGAATATTCATTTATGATTTATGTAGGAAAAAAATAAAAAAAATTGATAAAGGATAACCATCACTCTGGCTTTCTATTAATAATGTAATGTTAAATAAAATAAAAAAAAAAAAGTTTCCATCACTTTCACTGCATCACTCATCAATGATGTAGACATATACCCTATAAAGGAAAAGGCTAATATAGAAAGAAAGAAGTTTGCCTAAGTTGGAATGGACTTGTACTTGATTTTATCCTTCAAACGGAAATGTGCTATTGACTATTGAGTTGAGACAATGGGGAGGGTTACTCTCGTGCAATGGGGAAAGGGAATATGAAAGGACAATAAAAAAGGAATGTGAAAAGACATCTTGTATGAAATGACAACATTGCCCTCTCTTTTTCTTCTTTACAACACTTAAACATAGACAAAGGCATTTAGTAAAATGACAAAGTAACCCATAAAAAATTTAAATCCCAAGGCATATCCAGAAAAGATAAAAAATTCAAGAAAGGGCAATATAAGTAAAAACCCAAAATAATTTCAAAATCCCTTACATATCTAAAAAAGAAAAAAATTTGAAGCTGCTAAATATGGTTCTAGCTGGCCCCCAAAAAGGAACCCCACTCAATGCAAAAATCCTAAAAAACATTTCCTAGAGTAATGTTCTTTTATTTGCCTATACCATAGGGTTCGTGTTAGACCTAACAAGTCTCAAACCTCAATCTGAGGATAACTGATATGGGAGCTCAATGGGAAAAGGAGCCTTAAAAAGCTACTTTGGTTCAAAAGAATTAGATGCCCTGAATTTGTTCACTAACCAACCAATCATGCCAATCCACTAGTAGCTCACTGGTGAGGCACTTTTCTCTCCTAAAAAACAACTATGAATCCTTGGTTGTAGTGTTGATGGTTAAAGCCTTAAATAGGATACAAGTAGTGTTAGGATTTTGAGTGTTGGCTAATTCATGGGTTGAACAAGACTCTGGGTCTATTGAGTTGTATTTCTTATTTTTAGAATAGGACTTTGAAGGTAGAAGACTACAAGAATTAGAAGTTAGAAGACTGGAAGGATTAATAGAAGAAAGTCTTGCAGAATTAGAAGTGGAAAATCAAATAGAATTACAAGTATGTTGAAGGGTAAAAAACGAAGTCTGATAGATTTAAAAGAAGAAAGATAGAAAAAATAAAGTGCTAAATTTCTGGATCATCCAGAATGGGATCTGCTCGAGCAACCAGCATTATTTACTCGAGCGGACATGAGTCAGATTAGCCAAATGCCTGACAAAGCCCTGTTTACGCTAAAACCGAACCTCGTCAGCTCGAGCGGATGGAAGGTCAGCTCGAGCAAACAAGATGGCAGAGTCCCAGGAAAATTAGAAACTTGATTCTAATTGAGCCCAAACTACTTGTTTTAGTTCTAATCAAGTTAGACAACCTTAAGCACGTCCTAAAGGCTATTTAAAGGACTCAAGGGCTAATCTAAAGTAAGACCTCACCTCTCAAAGTTCTGAGTTAGAGATCATTATTGAGAGAATACTTCTCTAGAGTTATTTGATTAGTTACTCTAGAGAGTCAGTTTCTTCTGCATCTCTTGTAGAATGTCATCTTCTTGCGTAAAAGATTTGAGGAGTCAAGCGCAAGACTGAATCTGTTGCAATCAACGGTGTGAAGTTGTTGAAGCGTGAAGAGACACAAGGTAACTTCAGTCTTTAGGTAGGGGATATCTGGGGAGGAAATCTGAGTTTCTTGTAATTGTGAGATTCATAGTGCTTAATTGTTAATCCAGTTCGGATCCGTGGTTTTTCACCCGGTTAGGATTTTCTATATTATATCTGGTGTCTTTATGGTGTGTGCTTGTGATTTTATTTCCCTTGTATAGTTTATTTTATTAGCACACTTTTGGGTTGTTTTATTAAGTAGACCAATCTAGATTTCATACCCAAAACTCTCAGGTAGTGTGTGTGTGTTTGGGTTATATGAGTATTTACCAGAGAGGGTAAAAGAATAAATACCAATGTTGCACTTCTAACACAACAAAACTCTCTCTAGATATAGACTGCAAAAGAAACTCATTCCTCAATTTTAGAACTTGTCCCAAGCCGTAGATAAACTTGTTAGGACATAGGTGTGTGGGTGAGAGTGTATTTCGGACTTCGGGTCTTAAAAAAACACATGCTTAACTCTGGAGTTCTCACAGGATTCGGGCCGCACAACTTTAAAATGTGTGATGTTGAGTTAAGATGGGGTTTTGAGTTAAGCCCAAGCTCTGGAGTTGTTTGCTTCCGATGTGGAACTCATGTAATTCTATACATTGCGAACCCAGATGTACTGGTTGACACCTCGACAGATTAGGGGGGGTGGGGTTGAAGCCTTTCTCCATATTTCCTTGTTATGTTTTTTGCTTGTGTTTATCTTAATTTCATCAAAGCTTAGAAAAGCCAACATTCTTTAAGGAAGCTGCATGGAAGTACTGCCTGCATGAGACAATTGTATTGCTCTCCTTCTTGCCATCCTTTAACAGATTAACGAGTGCATATTTGGATCTATGGTACAGGGCAAGGTTGGTAATGCTTCATATTGAACTCTAACATCTAATAGCTGGATATTAATGTGGAAAATATCAGACCAAAAAATGTGGTATACATTTTCAGAACTTCTCCATTAATGGATTGGTTTGACACTTTAGTTTCTGTTAGGCTCCGTCCCGAGTTAATCACGATTAACTCTAATTAATTGATCTTAAGACTAATTAAGCCGATTTAAATGACTTAATGATGATCTATCACCAAATGAAGTTGAGTTAGCCTAATTTAGGCTTAATGAAGTGTTAGACAAGATTAAGAACTAAATTGAATCGAAATAGAGCTTAAACAAGCAAATGAAGGACTTGTGTATAAATACGAATTTATACGTATTTTGTCGAAGTCGGAAACTCTTGATACCAACATGTGTATCTCGACGAGTACGCTAACTTTCATAAAAGGCTTGAAATGATTCGATGAATATTGGATCAAATAGACCTTGAGTTGACTTGAAATGTATGTGAGAGAATAAATGGGGGGTTAAATGCAAAATTATCTTATAAGATAAGATGAACTTCATTCATCTCATCCAAAACCTAGCAACTTCTTCTTTCCTCCGGTTCTTCTTCCTTCTTCTTCCTTTGAGTGTGAATTGAGGTGAGTGAAGAGAAGAGGAGACTATCTACTTCATCTTCTTCATCATTTTATTGCAAATCAAGCTTCAAGAAGAGGATTCCAACTCAATCCAAGCTAAGAAAGGGGTTTATAGCAAGCCAAGCTTCATTTGAGGCAAGTGATACATGTGCTTATGCTTGTTGAAGTAGTTTTGTGGTTTTGTGGATTTTGATAGAAATAAATGATGATTAGGGTGCATAATGGGTTTAAAAACCCTAATTAGATTATGTATGATTTGTTAGATTAATTGGAAATGGAGGGTGTGTGTGGAGGGGACAGGAGGTCCCATTATGCTTGCAGGTTGTGGAGGAATAAGGGATAAGTGAGTGAGAAAGAAGAGAGAAAGAATCAGAATTTCGGAGTCAGATTCTGGACAGTTCGCTCGAGCGAACAGGGGGGTCGCTCGAGCGACCAAGGTTCTGTTTCAGGAAAACGCGTCCTGAACCGGTCGCTCGAGCGAACATTAAAATGCGGTCGAGCGACCATCATTCTGTAAAGTGTCCGCTCGAGCGAACTTTACTCGCTCGAGCGAACCTAACAGAAATACACATTAATAGTAAAGTGAAAATTTTGGCCAATCGCTCGGACCTAACGGTCCTCGCGATTGGGGAGTGAGTTTGGAATTTTGCGAAAATGAGGATCGCTTATGTGGTCATCAATACGTTCACAAGTGTTAGCGGAGGTTATCTAATGCACACTCTACTTAAAGTAATATCATCTATAGTAATCCTTGCATTGATAGCCAAAGTTACACGCAATGGTTGGTTAGAAGAGTGGTTTAGTTTAGAATGAGAGTGTTATGAATGTGTTAAAATGTCTGGCACTACCTAGTGGTTTCTTAAACTCATTATTGAATTACACTGAATGAATTGATAAATGAAATGACTATTCCTACTGCAGTTGATGAGATTGGGGTGTTCCGGAGCCCGTGGTGACACCAGTGATCTCTGATCAAGACACTGGGAGATCCCACCTTATTGGACCGAAAGGTCATTGACTGAAAAGTCATACACTGAAAAGTCATACACTGAAAAGCCATTAATAAAGGTTGAACCTAATGAATAAATGAATATGCATATCTTCCTTTGAGAAGATGAAATGAATAGAATGGAGTTGAAACCAATGCTAGTGTAGTTGCCATATTATTGTTATTGTTAAT
Organism: Cinnamomum chago; assembly: GCA_038049695.1. Classification (NCBI taxonomy): domain Eukaryota; kingdom Viridiplantae; phylum Streptophyta; class Magnoliopsida; order Laurales; family Lauraceae; genus Cinnamomum; species Cinnamomum chago. The sequence continues at coordinate 33,382,997 of CP142453.1, forward strand.
TATGGTTATTATGAATTGTTTAGCACTGTTAGACAATAAATTGCTAGGAATTATGAATATGTCATAAATGTATGTATACCTTGTTGAACCGTCGTGTTCACGGTATTACTGATGATATTACAGGCTCAGTTGCCCGTGCCGGTCCCTCAGCGACCGTCTTGCCAGCGGAGGAGGCCCATTCGATACCTCCAGGAGGTCTAGCCGAATGGACATGATTGGAGCGCGGTTCATTGGAATCTTTTGGAAACATTTTTTTTTTGAAAGAGTTTTGTACATTTATTTTGGTATTGTAATTAATAGAAATGATATCCCCTGCATTGTATGTTAAATATGCAGTGGTTGATAGTTTGGGAACTGAAACAATGTAAAGTGACCTTTACCGTTCAAAGTAAATGTTTTGATTCATTTTGTTAGGTATTGTCAATGTATATTATCTGTATATATTCTGCAACTGTACATTGACAGGTACGTATGCAAGATCCCTTGTGGACTCCGGTTTAACTTCGGTTAATCGGGGTTTACGGGAGTAAGTATGATTGTATCGCGACCCGGGGGTTAACCCTAATGACTCTGATCTCGGGGCCGGGTCGTGACAGTTTCCCAACCTTTTCAACATTCCTTTGGAACTGGGAGAAATTTCTAATTTGGTTTGTCTCAGGATATCTTGATGAACAACCCAATATCATATAAAGGGGAACTTTTTGCAAGAACGACTTCAGAACATTTCATTCCATCCGTTTTAAGTGATAGTTAAGTGATTAAAAAGATGCATTCGACTTCCGAGCAAAAGAGAAGTAACATTTGAGGACAGACTACCCAAGAATTCAGGTTGATATAACTTTGGTATTTCTCTTTTGTGGTCTCACCTGGAAGCAATCCATTCAGCAAGAATAAATCAAGGGTGTTAAGTTTTGCACCCACCCTATACCCTATATGGCTAAGCCTAAGTCCCTTGATCATTTAAGATGTTGATGTCACAGACTCACAGGTGGGGCATGGGACCTGAAGAGTTTGAAGAGTTAGGCTGTAGTCAGCTGGGAAGCACAGCTCCCTGGCTTTTGGCCGTACTACAACTCTGTTTGATTGATGGGTATAATGTTGCCACTGTTTCACTATAGAGGGTGCATTTAATATTCAGGCTTTCAGTTTTGTCTTCTTTTGACTTTATGTTCAGATTGCTTTGGTGCAATTATATTTAAGAATGGGGCAGTTTGGCTATTGAATACTGGGGGTTGGTACATAGGTGTTTCGAATCACTTTCATATGGACTCTTATTATTGTCATTATAATACTTACAAGAAAGCTTCAAATTGGTGCTCCTTGGACTAGTATTAGAAAAAGGGTTTAACAGATCAAATGATCAGAGACATCGATCCTCTAGGTAATGTAATTTTTCGTGGTATTTAAATAGGACTCTGTCGTTTGACTAACTATAGTGCTGCAAATTTGATATTCAGTAGATCGTTACTCACCATTGAATTGAAATTTAGAAGAATTATGCTTTCTAAAACGGTTAGACTTGAGGGCCGTAGATAAAGATCTGATTATATCTTTCCTTCTTCCGTTTCCAATTTATATTGTTTTGTATTGCAATTCAAGTAATACATTGGTTATAGTAATTCATCTATCAATAAAATCTTGTTAGAAAGAATTAATCAACCAAGAAAAATCTCTAACATTATATTATCAAAATGGAACTTATTATCCCTTTGAGTTTATAGTTTATAATTTATGATATGATAAAAGTATGAACTAGATTTTTCTTAGAAACAAAACTTTCGTTAAATAATTTGTATATTTAGAGCTATGAGTAGTTAAATAATTTGTATACAGTGCTTACAATTTGGACATTGTTATGTGTACATGAATTATTGTACCTTTTATTCAGTAAGCAGTGCTTATGGCTTAGACTGCCTGTAATGCCTCTTCTTTGCAATACAAGAACATCAGATCCCCATGTGATGCCTGTCAGAGAATTTTCTGTTTTTTTTTTTTTTTAGCTCTCTCTATCCTTCCCTCCTCTTTTTGAAATATTGAGAGGCATTTTGACCTACAAACCTGCAGTAGAGGGGTCTCTTTATCTCATTGGGAATGCATTTGGGTGTTAACGTTTACACCCACTCTATGGCTATGCTTATGTAATATCCAGCAGCAGGCCTACTCACCTAGAGCACAGAGTACTAGACAAGAGTGAGTGAATGATCAAATCACTCATATCTGTCATTTCCTTCTGCCTTGCTTATTGTAATAAAATATATAAGAGTCAGCCTGTTTTCAGGGAATATATTCTCTGTTAAATAGTTTCAGGGAATGTATTTTTTGTTTTCAGTGAATATATTCTCTGTTAAAGTGTGTTTCTTTAGTTCCATCAGACCTGTGTGCATTATGTATTAGTCTATATATACATAGATATAGTTCTTCTTCGCAACTAACATACCAGCAAAAGATATGAATTTGGATCAACTGAGGATTTGGGCCAATGATCTGCGATTGTCAAGTGGTTCAAGTGATCAGGTAAATATACAATTCTTTAATTATTTCAGAAAATATTTTTTATTAATTGCAGATGCTCAAGTGAATGTATATTGTTGTCAGGATGATATTCTTAGAAACGAAATAAAACAAAAAAGACAAAAATGTGGATGAAAATGTTACAAACGAATTTTCCACCGACATGGTATGATACTAAGGGCTTGTTTGACAAATCTTATCTTTACGAAACAGATCTGTATTTTCAAATGGAGTGGTTTGAAATTGATGTTTTGCAAATAGACTGTTTGGTAAGACAGATAATTTTAAAATAGACTGTTTGGTAAGACACATGTAAAAATAAATCTAATGGTCTGGACATTTTGCAAATATCTCAAGATCTATGATCATCCAACGGTTGAAATTTTATCTCAAACACGTGTTCCACATTTTAATGACTATAGGCAGTTTGGATCTTCATTTAGTGGCCCAGAATAATTTAGAATTCATAAAAACCGGAATGACAATCCACGTGTTTTGGCAAATTGGTTGAGATCCTTGATAGATCAATGGGTCAAATTTGATCACATAGTAGTTCTTACACTCCTCCAACTATTCAACGGTATGGATGGTGGTTTATGGGTCTGAAATTCAAGGGAAAAATAAAAAAGGAACTGTCCACTGTCAATTTATTTCTACTTTCACAGTACCACATGTGATATCAACGGTGCTAAGATGCTTCTTGATTTTGGGTAGCTATAAGTCAAATGTAAGGCTGAAAATTTTATGCACAGTTGTTTTCAATAATTCAAAGAAGATTAATAAGATGGATTGTGATTGTGGCCCCCACAATAGCCTAGAAAAATTGATGTGTGGTTATTCCATGTTTTGCACAAATCTTAAGAACCGAGACGGACCAACGGTTTAAATTTGGTATGTGGGCCGTTTTGGGCCTTATGAATAATTATAACGGTTCTGATTAATGTTTTGGGTCTCGGATATTGACAACAAATTAAAACAACGGTGATGGAAAAATCACCGTCCAAGTTATTGTGTCTGCCCGCTTAAGACCAATCCATCTGTTTGAATTCTGCTGCCTTTCCCTCCTTCTTCAAACAGAGTCATATTGTCTATTATGCATTTGGAATGGGCACAGTAAACATTACATCCAAACAAACTAAAAACTGTTTGAATCAGTTTAAAGACAATAAGACACAAAAATTAGACACGCCAAACTGAACCTAACTCAATTTCAATTATGATTTTTTTGTCAATTTTTAATAAAAGTTGTTAATTTCTAACAGAATTAATGCATTTTCAGGTATTCAATTTGCGCCAATCTTTAATTGATTGGATTTAAAATACTGGACGTAATTTTGGATATATCATTGTCATTAAAAGGTCAGAGATTAGTATAATCGGGAAGAGTCCTAGACTGTTGTTCCAATGTGATCGTGGTGGCACATACAAAAGCAAGAAAACTTCCACGAAGGTTACGGGCACAAAAAAAATTGATTGTCCGTTCAAAGTGAAAGGGGTGAAAATGTGAACAGGTGATGACTGGATGGCAAGGGTGGTATGTGGAACACATAACCATGCCCCTGCATCATATATGAAGGGACATCCATACCCCGATCGGCTTTCTGAATCCGAAATCTAGTTGATGGTACATTTGTCTACGAAAAATGTGAAGCCGCGAGATATCTTGACATCGCTGAAGAAGCGGAATTCGGACAACGTGTCTACCATTGAGACCATATACAATGCACGCCAGAAATTTCGGACTGCAAAGAAAGCCAGTAAAACCCAGATGCAAGTTGTCATGTCATTCCTACAACGTGAAGGATACATTTTCGAGAGTTGAACAAATGCTGTAACCAATGAGCTTGAAGATTTATTCTTCGCACATCCAATATCATTAGAGCAATGGCGTGCATTCCCACACGTGTTATCGATGGACGCAACATATAAAACAAACAGGTACATGATGCCTCTCCTTAAGATTGTCGGCGTGACTGCAACTAATATGACATTTTGCATAGCATTCGTGTTCATGCACTCAGAAAAAGTGTTCAATTATACTTGGGCTTTAAGGTGTCAGCAGTCAACAATGGATGGATACATCGGTCCACGAGTTATTGTCACGGACAAAGAGTTGACTTTGATGAATGCGTCTGTCCAGGTATTTCCCGAGGCTAAAAAATTACTCTATAGGTGGCACATTTATAGGAGTATTTTGAGCAAATGCAGGCCATCAATAACAGACAACAAATCTTGGAATGCATTCTACAAAATGTGGAATATGTTGCTGGAATCTGAAACTGAGAATGCGTATGTGTGCAAATTGGCGGACCTTGAGGTAATGTTACAAAACTTTCCAGGTATGATTAATTATCTTAAGGATGTATGGTTGACACCATGTAAGGAGATGTTTGTATCCGCCTGGACCGACAGATATCTGCATTTTGGAAACCAGACAACTAATAGAGTCGAGAGCCAGCATGCGAAGTTGAAACGATACTTGGAGTCATCACAGTCAAATTTGGAGACAACGCTGTTGTTTATTCACCAAGTCATCCAATCACAGGACATAGCTATCAAAGCAAGTATTGTGCAAAGCAAAACTATCGTCCAACATCGATTCAATATACCGAACTTCCAGGAATTATGTGGTTTCGTTTCAAGCCGCGCATTGCATCTGATTTTGAAGGAATTTAAGCGGTCTAAGGATGTCGGAGAAATTTCCTACAAATGCGGATGTCGACTTCATACAAGCTACGGACTGCCATGTGCGTACAAGCAAGCAATATATTTGAACAATGATCGTCCCATACCAATTGATTTCATAGATAAATTTTGGAGAAAACTTGACTTATCACCATGTGTGTCTCTTCAAGACGATGACATCGATTGTGATATCGAGCTACAAGTGTTCACGGAACAGTTTAAGCAGCAAACAAGGCATGATAAATTCAGTCTTTTAAGGAAGTTGAGCGAGATAATCACACCATCAACAACTTCAATTCGTGAACCTGCTGTTAAAACGAACACTCGTGGACGCCCCTCCTCGAAAAATAAAGTTGCAACAAATACTCGTGTTAATTCGTCTGCATTAGTGTTCGTTGAGTCTGATTCCCTTCATTCTCGGGAACCAAGCAGAAACAGTTATTCGTTTGGAGGCCCCGACTCGAAGGACAAGGAAGACATATCAACTCGTGCTAATTTGAATACATTTGAGTTTGTTGAGCCAGATATTTTTCCAGTTTCAGAAACTAGCGAGACACAATTGCTCCTCTATTTACAACTACTCTGTACATGTCCATGTTCATCAGTTTCCACCTATACTGCATCCTTACATTATGCATGTACAAGACGTAAAACTTGATCGAAATTGCGGATTTTGAGCGTTAGCTATTTGTCTTGGTCTTCACGAAGATGCATGGACAACTATCCGGTATAACTTAATAGAAGAGTTGCATACATTCAGAACACAGTATGTTGCAATATTTGATAGTGATGACCAGTGGACTCATGTTTACAACTCACTGAACTTTTTTTGCATTAGATAGAAGAGCACCGATTGAGCATTGGATGACCATGCCAGACATGGGTCTCTTAATTGCTTCGAAGTTCAATGTGATATTACACGTTTTAAGTGTTGCACAGAGCTTTACGTATTTGCCACTTCGATCTACTCCACCACCGTCGTATCAGCATGCAGGTATCGCTATCGGGTACGTAAATAATAATCACTACGTCCAGGTTGCATTGACAGATGGTTACCTAGTGCCTCCCATTATGCCTCAATGGGTTCACTTCAGACATGATTGTGCAGCTGCATGGGCTACCCCATATGCGGAGCGAATTAATGCGTTCATGCCGTATATGCATTCTAGGTTTCTTTCTGAAACCATTGTGTTGGAAGATTAGGAATGTAACATGTGTTAATATGTTTGAATAAATTTGTTTGAAATATCCAAGACTTTTGAGATTATCTAGATTTTTGTGTTATTAGTATTTAGTAGTTATAATCCAGTGTTTTAAGATTTAATATAGATTTTAGAATATAAGGTTTAATATTGTTGGTGTATCAAAAAAAAATTTATTTGGTCAATAATCATACTGTCATGTGTGAAAGCACTTGCTGGGAACCAAGAATGACCTAATTAGAACTCTACATGTGGCAAAGAGTTGTTAAATAGTCATATACTTTTCTAAAAATCAGCCAAAAGTCTCGTACTTTTTAAAGAATTTTTTTTAAAATCATAATTAATTATGAGTAATTTGGTTAAAAACCAGTGACTAAAAAATAAATTTCTCATCCGCATATCCTCCAATCGTACGATATATCTAAATTAATTTTAATTGGCTCTAACAATAAAGGACGTTACTAGCTCAGGCCTGGGTCACATGCTCCCTGCTGCCATTCACAACAAGACAATAGGGTAATTCTGTAATTAGTAATAGAGAAATGCACTGCACAATCACATCCAGCAAACGGTCACAGCAAATTGTCACGTCAGATCATGTCATAGCATAGGGTCGGTGTATATAATCAATAGGATGGGTGTATCTAGAAACTTCCATAAATCAAATGGAAAGATCACATGTGATAGAGTTTGACGGACCTATTAAGACTCAAAACTTAAATATTCATTCGTGACTGTTTAGTTCGTTCTGCTTAACAGTCATAAGATGGGCTCATTGACCCATGTTGTACTTGGGTCCATTGACATGCAGCCCTAGGTTCTTTTATTGGTATTTTAATTGACACCACCTAAGGATGAATTAATTTGGAGGAAAATGTGAAAAGGAGCCTTAAAAAGCTCCTATGGGATCAACAACTCATATGCCTTAAATATATTCTATAACCAATCATCCATGCCAATCCACTAGTATCACAATGGCAGGGCGGATGGATCCCTGTTGGTGGTGTTGATCGTTATGAAGGTTCTTGGTTAGGGGTGGGTGGGGTTTTTTTGGGGAATTATATTAGATCATAAACATGCACGATCAATCACACCACATGCAATCCACTACACCAAAGATTTACGTGGTTTAATAATTTCCTACGTCCATCGAACTATGAGGATTTCACTATATGAGAAATTGAGCAATACTTAATTAGCATACTCTCTTCCCATGTCTCAAACTTGCTCTAACATCTACCTCCTTCCGTGATTGTAAACCATGGAAGAGAACTCTCTCCTTTCTCACTTCGAGTCTATGATTACCGATTACATAAATATATAATTTCTCATTTCTTGGCCCATAAGAAAGCCCCGATACAATGACCAAAATACCCCAAACCCTGAACCTGGTCATTCGCTAACCCAACGAACCAATTCGGTCAAACCGGAATACAAGACATAAACCTAACTGAGTTTTGTGAGTAGTTGCACTTCTAACCCATCAAAATTCTGTAAAAATGATAAGACTGGGAAAGAACTGCACATCTAACCGTAGCTTTAAAACTCATCCCGAAAGTGCATGTGTTCCAACCTCCAATGTAGAGAAAAATTTAAAAAAAGAAAAAGAAAAGGCTGTATTTTTAAAACTCAGTTTATCACATCCACTATGTGTTTCTACAAAAAAATCACTTCTACAAAAAAAAAATTCACACACGCACACACTAAGAGGCGGCGGAAAGTAGGATCGCCTTGGTAGATCGATGAATTAGGTGTGTTGAAGGAGTCCAACCGATGATAACTGAGTATTGGGCAGGCTCATCTGAGTTAGACGACTTAGTAAACTTCCGAGTAGAGTTAGAAATTCCTGAACCCTCACACAAGCTTTTTAGTCTTTCTTTCAGTTGCATCAATTTATGGTCTGTGTAATTATCAATAGACTCATCAAACTTGGCCCATCCTTTTTAATCAATGGTTTAAAATCTAAACCACCAAATTTAAACAATCCCTTTCACCTTTCATATCCAAATGCATGTAGATTGATCAATCAGTAGATGTTGATTATAATACTATATTCCACAAGCTAGAAAATGATTTATGCCAAAGAGAGTTAACAAGCAAGAGACACCTTACATACAGAGAACATTGAAGGTTAATATATAATGATACAAAATCTGAACTTTTTGAATACATCAATGGATTTCAGTGCTAAACAAAAAATTTGTTCTTTCATCTTCTTAAGAAGATAAATACAAGATGGTGTACACACCTTTTTTTTTCCAAATAGTCTTAACAAAATTTACAATAAGAGAACAAAAGCTTTCAAGGGTGACATATTTCTTTAACAATCTTCAACATATATCAGATCATCAAAATAGAAATCAATCCTCCCTGTATCAGTTTCTTCAATCTCCTCAATATCAGAAACACTACAGATACTTTCTACTTCGACAGATTCCTCCTCATCCACTGAGATATGAGAGATTTCTTCATTTTCCTCTCTTTTGTTCTCAAGTCTCTCTCTCTCTCTCTCTCTCTCTCTCTCTTATGTTGTGTGTTCTTGCCATTTTGGCAGTTGGTTTTGAGTGTTAGAATTTGATCATTCTTACTTGGGATAAATCAATGGCGGAATTAAGATTTTCATTAGGGTGGGGCGGTATATGGTCCAGTGAGGAAGTTAAATAATAAAATCGAATCTTTTAAGAGCTTATATAAGGGCTTTCTCGAATCATGCGGGGGAGTTGCACCAGAACTAGCACTCTAATACCAATTGATAAGAACCAAAAGAGAAAAGAGAGATAGATGGTCCAATTCGAGGTTGGACGGCCTCCTAAATCATCCAATTCGAGGTTGGAGAGCCTCCTTGTGCAAGCACAGATTTTAGGGATAAATTCTGATACCTTTCTCATTATTTTTCTCTTACTAAATAGCCATAGTTGGCTTTACATGGATAGAAAGATAATTAAACAACTATCCCTTACATCAAGGAAAGATCACCACATAATTAGCAAAGAAAATCCTACTACGTATCTGGGAAAGAAGTCCAATCCTATCAACACACTAACTCAATGGATGATTAGACTGACAAGTCAAGTCTCATCACTTTATTCACTTTCCTAACTTACTTGCAGTCCGCCTCACATGCATGACCCACAAGGTTTAACTCGTGTGGGCCAAAGACACAACCATTATAGCGCAATTGGGTTGGGTTCCTATCACTCTTGTTCTCTCATGTTGTGGCATTGAATAAGCTCTTTCATCTTCCTTGTTCTTAATGGGAAATGGCTTAGAAGGCTCAGCTCCATGTTTCTTAAGTTTAAGGGTGAGATCATCACTATCACATGCCTCCTCCAAATTCCTCTTCTTATCTGCGGGTCTAAACCCAAGAGGAACAAGCCAATAGCAACACTCTCATCTCTAACATCACCTTCTTTTGAACTCATCAATTGCTTCATAATCTCCTTAATAGTAGCCCTTTCTGTTTAGGTTCCAACTCATTTGAATCTGTTTTGTCCTTAAGACTGTACATATATATATATGTAATGAGACTTGATTGTAATCTAATCATCTGAGTGAAATGAAACAGAGAGCTCTAGCTTTTCTCTGCAATCTTTCTACTTTCTTCAATGCTCCTCGACAAGCTTCTTGATCAAGAAGTCTCTGCTTCATATCGTCTTCTTCATATCTGTGTTCTTGATAGCAACATTCATCCTTCTTCAAAATTGATTCTCAGATAAGTCCGATCTCTGTTCTTTCTTCAAAATTGGCTTTCTTCTTATGGTAGAATTTCAGATCTAGCCTCTTTCGGTTGTAAGAGATTTTCCACAAGATCTACTTTCTTCTTGGTTGTTCTTGAATGTTTCTTGCTTCAAGATCCATCATCTTGTCTGGTTTTTTTCATCTCTAGACTTGTGATTTCATCACTCACATTGCTTATTGTTGCACTATCTATTGTCTGGCATTGTGATTTTCTCACTAGCTCTGCAATGACGTCCTTCTCTCTTGTTAATTCTCGATCTACACCTGTTTTTCTGTTCTCTAACATTGGATATCTTATCTCCATTAAGTTGGATGGCCAGAATTACTTGCTCTAGAAGTCTCAGGTCTTGCCTGTGCTGCTTGCATATGGCATGGTTGGATTTGTTGATGGATCCTATCCCTATCCTCTGGAATTTCTACTCGACTCAACAGGAAATCCCAATATCGATGTTAATTAATCCACAATATCTTGCCTGGATCCAGCAAGATTAGAATGTACTTTATTGGATCAATGCTACACTACCTGCTATTGTTTTAGCCCCTGTTGTTGGTCTCAAAACTGCCAGAGATGTGTTTTCTTAGGACCTACTCCGGTTTCCTGGTGTGCTAAGAAGCAACATACAGTCGCACGATCTTCCACAGAATACGAGTACAATTCTTTAGCTCACACCACAGTTGAATTGTCTTGGTTGCACATCTTGTTCAAAGACATTGGGTTTTTTCTCTCCACTCGTCCGCTTATATGGTGTGATAACATTTCAGCTATATCTTTTACTTCAAACCTTGTCTTTCATGCCCGGACAAAGCACATTGAGGTCGACTACCACTTTGTTCGTGAAAGAGTTCCCTGAAAAGATCTTGATATTCGCTTTGTTTCTACTCAAGATCAGTGGCTGACGTCTTCGCTAAAGGCCTCCATCCTCGGCATTTTCAGTTTCTTTCTTTCAAGCTTCTGGTGGCTGATCAACCCCTGAGCTTGAGGGGGATAATGACTGATAAGAGCCTAAAATGCACCATTTAGGCCCCTTAATTTAGACTTTGATATGCGCTTTGATGAGTCTATTTAGTCTAATTTTAGTATTTTCGTGTTTACAGGTGTTCGAAGTGCATTGGAAAGAAATTGGTGAAAGATAGAAAAATTGGCGAAAAAATCAATCGAACTGGTGCTCTCTGGCACCGGGCGTCTAGACGCCCGGGCACAGAGAGGCGTGCAGGGAGAATACTTCCTGGCATCCGGACACCCAGTTCCTGGCGTCCGGACACCCGGACCGTCTGAGAGTCCATCTGATGCGCGTTTCTACGAGGTTTTTCATCTCAAAAGGCTATAAATAAGAGCCCAAACTCGTTTTTAGGGAGATACACATCTTGGGAGAAGATCTGGAGCAAGGTTTTGGAGCTTTTGGAAGCGCGTCAATGGGGATTTCATCAGAGATTCTTCGCCAATCGTCTTCCATGCGTAACTAAACATTTAACTTTGGGTTGCGATGAAGCCCTAACCTCTTGTTTATGGTGATGTATAGGTTTAGGGTTTTATTTTAAACGCTTTTGGTTATATGACAAGATGTTAATCCATTGATTGGATTTAATGAATGCGATATCTCTTTCTTTGGTATTTTAATCTTGTAGATTTGAATACTAAGTCATATAATGATGCTTGAATGAATGTGTTTGTTAGATCTAGGATAATCTATGCCATAGAGATAGGTTATGCCCCGATTCACATCCACATCCTTTATTTGTTGACTCTGAAGGTTTGTAACCAGGATGAGTCTCTATAGCGTTGATCGTGAAACCCTAGGCCTATACTTGCTATTTTGCGAGGTTAGATTGGATTCGTACCCATAAATCTTTTCTCTGATTGAATCAAAGTTGTCTTTAATTTGTTAATTTAGAAATCAAAACCAATCAGCCAAACACTTCGCTTTCTAATAGGATTAGTTTAATAATCAGAACTCTGTTTTCCAATAGGATTAGTTTAGGAATTTAGGAAATAACACAACTTAGCCTTTTTGTCCCAGTGGATACGATACTCGGTTAACATCTTTGCTTTTTCAAGCAGAGGTAATATCGGAGAATAAATTATATTTGCAACCCTGTTTTGGGATTGGTCAAAAATTTAGAGCCGTTGCCGGGGACAATTAGCACGGTTGTTTGTTTCTTTTAATTCTAACATTAGTTTAGCTTTTCCAATTTGTTTTTATTCTACTTTGCCATCTTTTCTCACACCTCTACTATTCTTACTGCAGGATATTGATTCTAACACAGAGAATCCTAAGGTTTATGACGGACCCTAGAGCACTGTTGACAACTTGAGAGTCTTACTCAATTAAAAGGTCGCTTACACCTGGAGCGCGGTAAGCCTAGACTTTCTGATGCTTTTCATATAATTGCAGTAAGTTTTGTGTGTGTATGCTTGGTCGTCGCTCCTGTCATCCAGATTTGGTTTCTTTAGACCAAAATTTAGAGCGAGTCCTTAGAAAAATTAGATCATCTAAACACCCTCCTGCTGTCTCACACACAAATTCACAAATGGCCGAGGCAAGAAAAGAAGATGGGGGTCCTGAGGCTCCACCTCTCCGACCCTTGAAGGAGCACTATACTCCTTCAGAATACGCGTCACCATCGTGTATTCAGCTGCCTGTATGAAATCAATCACAGCACAATCAATCTTATTCCTTCTTTCTATGGCTTGAACAATGAGGACCCATACAACCACATTGATTAGTTCTTGGTTATTTGCTCCACGGTGCGAATAAACAATTTTAGTAGTGAGGCCTTAAAATTGTTTCTCTTTCCGTTTTCATTAAAGGACAAAGCCAAGTATTGGCTGAGTACTTTACCTGCAAACTCTATCAATTCTTGGGCCCAACTACAACAAAAAATTTTGGACAAATATTTCTCTGTGGTTAAAACAAATCAGTACAGGAGGTCTATCACATCCTTCGCCCAAACCGACAGTGAACAATTTCATGAGGCGTGGGATAGATTTAAGGATCTCATTAGAAAGTGTCCTCATCACCAAATTGCCAAATGGCAATTGGTGCAATTCTTTTATGATGGGCTATCACCCGAATAACGAAACATGGTAGTGACCGCCAGTGGGGGATCAATAATGTTAAAAAATGAGGATGAGGCATGGGAGCTCTTTGATAATATGAGCGAGACCTTCCAACACCATGCCTCCACTGCTAGATTGGAGAGGCCGGCAGCCTCTATTTTGCAAAAACCTAAGGGGGTATTTGAAATTCAGCTCTCTAACGAACTCACAACCCAAGTGGTTGCCTTGACCCAAAAGATAGATCAGTTGATTTCTGGGGGACAATCTCTCCAATCTTCACCTCCCCGGCCCCCTGCTCATCAAGATGCTTGCACTTTATGCAACAGCCCCATTCATTTTGTAAGTGACTATCCTGCAGCACCCCAATTTCCTGAGTTTGTGCAAGAGCAGGTGAATGCTGCTCAGGGGTTCTCCAAACCGGGTAATGATCCTTATTCGAATACCTACAACTCGGGATGGAGCAGTCACCCCAATTTTTCATGGAAGTCGCCCGGTCAAGGCACTTCTTTCTCTCAAATGGGAAATAGGCCTAACTTTCAATACAATCCTGTGACCTATCGTTCCCAACAATCCTACCAGCCACCCAACCCTCAACCCCCTCAAAGAAACCCATCATTTGAGGAGACAGTACTGCAAGAGCTAAAGGAGCTCAAAGCAGGTAATCAACTGGTCCACTCTCATTCTCAGTCCATAGCCAAGCTAAAGGCCCAGATGGGCCAAATAGCTAGTGCTCTCAATAGAAGAGAAGAGGGTCGTTTACCTAGCCAACCCACTGTCAACCCCAAGAATACTTTTGAGGTGGGAAGTAGCTCTCAACCTCATGACACTTATCATGAAGAAGCTAAGGTAGTTGTCACGTTGAGGAATGGGCGTGAGGTTGAGACTAGGCCTGAGGAGCCTACGAAAATCGTTAGAGAATCTGCCCCAAACCCCAAAAGCTCTAGGGTGGAAAAGATTCCCAAGGAAAAGGAGGTCAGCCCCTCCACTTCTTCATCTATTCCGGTTGTAGCACCCACTTATATGCCTAAAGCCCCTTTCCCTACTTGTCTGGACGCACCCTCCCCCTTTGGGAAAAAGGGAGCAACTATGGATGAAATGTTAGATGTGTTCAAGCAAGTAAAGATCAATCTACCTTTGCTGGATGCTATCAAACAAGTGCCTTTGTATACAAAATTTCTAAAAGACTTATGCACTCAGAAGCGCAAATCCAAACCCAATGTGTCCAAAAAGGTCCTGTTCACCGAGCAAGTGAGTTCCTTAATTCAGCATGACACTCCTCCCAAGCTGAAAGATCCTGGCACCCCCACTGTAACTTGTACAATCGGGAGTCATATCATTGACAATGCTTTGCTAGATCTTGGAGCTAGTGTCAATCTTTTGCCTTACTCACTGTATGAGCAAATTGGGTTGGGCGAGTTGAAACCCACAACGGTCACCTTGCAACTTGCTGACAGATCCGTCAGATTGCCCCGGGGTATAATTGAGGATGTTCTTGTCAAAGTGGACAAATTTCTTTTTCCCTCTGGTTTCATTGTCCTTAACACAGAACCAGTGCCAAACCTGCGAAAACAAACTCCAATCATCCTCAGCTGCCCCTTCTTGGCCACAGCTAATGCGACCATTAACTGTCGCACTGGAGTTATGGATGTTTCCTTTGGCAATATGAAAGTCAGGTTGAATGCTCTCAAGGCCTCTCATCAGCCCCCGAAAACGGACGACTGCTTCACAGTCGATGTTGTTGATGAGCTAGTTGATGAAGCCCTCCCTTATATTTTAACTGAGGATCCCTTGGAGGCTTGCTTATCCCATTTTAGCTATGATGAGTATGATGTTGACCATTCGATTACTGAGGTCAATGCCCTTCCAGATGAGGTAGCAATGATGGATTTTCCCCCATGGAGGGCAAAGATCGAACACCTACCTCCACTTTCAAAAGCTCCAGCCCCTCCATCGATTGAAGTTCCCCCCAAACTTGAGTTAAAACAACTTCCTGCTACACTCAAGTATGTTTATCTTGGCCCAAAGGATACATTGCCAGTCATCATTGCTTCTGATCTATCTGATGATCAGGAGAGTCAGCTCTTGGATGTGTTACAAGAGCACAAAAGTGCAATCGGCTGGTCTGTAGCCGATTTGAAAGGCATTGACCCCTCCATCTGCATGCACCGCATTCATTGTGAAGATGACGCGAAACCATCACGTGAAATGCAGCGTCGTTTAAATCCTAACATGAAAGAGGTGGTCATGAAAGAAGTACTGAAGCTTCTTGATGCAGGTATTATATACCCAATTTCTTACAGCAAGTGGGTGAGCCCTACTCAGGTGGTGCCAAAGAAGTCTGGCATCACGGTTGTGGAAAATGAGAACGGGGAACTAATTTCCACATGAACCACTACTGGGTGGCGCATGTGCATTGATTATCGAAAGTTAAATTCCATGACCCGAAAGGACCATTTTCCCCTACCTTTCATTGACCAAATCTTAGAAAGGTTGGTTGGCCAAAGTTTTTATTGCTTCCTGGATGGTTATTCCGGATACAACCAAGTGGTCGTTTACCCCGATGATCAGGAGAAAACAACTTTCACTTGTCCTTTCGGTACATTCGCTTACCGGCGGATGCCTTTCGAACTTTGTAATGCACCCGCGACTTTTCAGCGGTATATGATGTCTATTTTCTCCGACATGGTAGAGAAATTCTTAGAGGTGTTTATGGATGATTTCTCTGTTTTCGGACCTTCATTTGATGATTGTCTCCATAATTTGGCAAAGGTGCTGAAACGTTGTACCGAGACAAACTTGGTCTTGAATTGGGAGAAAAGTCATTTCATGGTGCGAGAGGGCATCTTTTTGGGGCATATCGTTTCTGCTAGAGGCATTGAGGTGGATAAGGCCAAGGTTGATCTTATATCCAAACTTTCACCTTCCTCATCGGTTAAGCAAGTTCGTTCCTTTTTAGGACATGTAGGGTTTTACCGCAGATTTATTAAAGACTTTAGTAAGATCTCTCGACCCTTGTGTGCATTGCTCACCAAGGAGGCCTCTTTTGTCTTTAATGAGGCACATGCAAGCTTTTGAAAAGCTTCAAGAGGCCCTGTCCACCGCCCTTATCATTCAGTCACCGGATTGGGCTCATCCGTTTGAGATTATGTGCGATGCTTCCGACTATGTTGTCGGTGCAGTCCTGGGCCAACGGGTGAACAAGGTTCCACATGTTGTCTATTATGCTAGCAAGACCCTCTCCGATGCCCAACTGAATTACACTATGACGGAGAAGGAATTGTTGGCTGTTGTGTTCGCCTTGGATAAATTTCGGTCTCATCTGTTAGGATCGAAAGTCATAGTGTTCACAGATCATGCTGCGTTGCGGTACTTATTATCGAAAAAGGACACTAAGCCAAGATTGATTAGGTGGATTCTATTACTTCAAGAATTCGACTTTGAGATTTGGGACAAGAAGGGTTTCGAAAACTATGTAGCTGACCACCTATCCCGGATCTTGGTGAATACCACAGAAGACACCTTACCCTTACATGACTCATTTCCAGATGAGCAATTGTTTACGGTGTCCCAAAATCGTCCCCCTGGTATGCTCATATTGTGAATTATCTAGCAGTGGGGGCGATTCCTTCAAATTGGTCCAAGCAAGACAAGGATCATTTCTTCTCCCAAGTAAAGATGTATTTTTGGGAGGATCCTGAACTTTTCAAGTTCTGTCCAGACCAAGTGATCAGGCGATGTGTACCCGAGAGTGAATATAACAGTATACTTACTTTCTGCCACTCTCTTACGTGTGGAGGGCATTTCAATGGGAAGAAAACTACTACAAAAGTTTTACAAAGTGGCTTCTATTGGCCCACTCTTTTTCGAGATGCTCATCAGTTTTGCAAAACTTGTTTGCGCTGTCAGCAAATAGGTAACATGTCTAGGAGGAACATGATGCCCCTACAACCGATTTTGATCGTAGAAATTTTTGATGTGTGGGGCATCGATTTTATGGGACCATTTCCGCCATCTTTTGGTTTGCAATACATTCTAGTGGCGGTTGATTACGTGTCCAAGTGGGTGGAAGCGGCTGCTACTAAGACTAATGACCACAAAGTTGTGGTCAAATTCCTGCAAAGCAATATTTTCAGTTGCTTTGGCTGTCCGCGAGCAATAATAAGTGATGAGCGCACCCACTTCGTGAATAAACACTTTGAGGCGCTGGTAAAGAAGTACTCCATCACACATAAGGTAGCTACACGCTATCATCCTCAAACCAGCGGCCAAGTCGAAGTAACCAATAGGGAGGTGAAGCGTATTTTGGAAAAAACGGTGAAGCCCGACCGCAAAGATTGGTCGTTGCGGTTAAATGATGCTTTATGGGCTTACCGTACTGCTTACAAGACCCCAATTGGTATGTCACCCTACCGATTAGTGTTCGGCAAAGCTT
Source organism: Cinnamomum chago (assembly GCA_038049695.1). NCBI lineage: Eukaryota > Viridiplantae > Streptophyta > Magnoliopsida > Laurales > Lauraceae > Cinnamomum > Cinnamomum chago. The sequence goes on from CP142453.1 coordinate 33,400,623, forward strand.
GCCACTTGCTAGTGGAACTCGAGCACCGCGCCATGTGGGCTATCAAGCAATTCAATTTTAATATGGCCGCTGCTGGTTATACTCGGAAACTCCAACTCAATGAGTTGGAAGAGATTCGGAACGAAGCCTACATTAGCTCCAAGATTTACAAGGCTCGGACTAAAGCTTTCCATGACAAACACATTTTGCGAAAGTCCTTTGAGACGAATCAAAAGGTATGGCTTTTCAATTCCAAGCTGCGACTCTTTCCAGGTAAATTGCGGTCAAGGTGGGATGGACCGCATGTGGTAACCAAGGTTTTTTATCATGGTGCAGGAGAAATTCACAACCCCAACACGTGGGGTTTTCTTAAGGTAAATGGTCAACGGTTGAAACCCTATATAGAGGGTATTACTGCAGGTGAAGTGGTGGAGTCCATTGTTTTAATGGACCCGTCCTATCTTATGGGCTGAAAGTACTTGACGTCTGGCTAACGACGTTAAACCAAGCTCTTGCGAGAGGAAACCCGAGTGTAGATAGAGTCGTAGCGTAGGTAGCAGTGTCTTTTCGTCCATTTTGTCGTAAAAATTTGACTCCATTTTGAGTCACCCTTGTTGGAGGAGGGGAGGGGGGTACCTTAGGTAGTTAGTCCTAACCATGAGAGCTAGTTCTGCTAAAAAAAAATCTTTTGAAGCGTCCGGACGCCAAATTTGGGCGTCTGGACGCCCGAATTCGTTGTCGGGCGCCTTGCTCTCTGGAATGGGGCGTCTGGACGCCATACTTGGGCATCTGGACGCCCAGTGTTTTTAAAAGGTGCCAACTCTCTGTCTCCGGGCGTCTGGACGCCGGAAAATTACGAAAAAAAAAAAACGTGGGACGCATCTTCCTAGCAGCCCTTCCCCACTCTCTTTTCCTCTTCTTCAAACCCCCCCCCCCTTCTTCTTTCTTTCTTTCCCACAACCAACCCTCAGATCCACATACACCACCACTCTCCTTCCCCTCTTCCATTCTATCTCATTCTTCTATCCAACAAGTGCCACCAGAACCCACATTCCCGCCGGCGGAGTCCACTCTTTCTGGTTAGATCTACCGGCGCTTGAGGCTCTCCAACCAGTTGACACACTTGGGTTCTCTTCCCCACGAGCTCTTCTACGCGCCGGCGGTGCCCATTTATCTCCGGCGAACTTTTCCAGTCATCTTCTCCGGCGAGCAATTTGGAGGTAAAATTCTTTTTCTTCACTCTTCTTTTTCTTTTATCTTTTGCAATTGTGTTAAGTTGTTTTAGGTTTTTTTTTTCCCTTATTCTTTGTCACTTGCATTTTACAAACAAAAAAAAAATGTTTCGAAGGGGGAGAAGTAAGTCCAAAGCCCCTGCAGATGAGGGTTCCTCCAATCCACAACCCCACAAAAGGAGTGCACCCACTCCTACTCTCGAACAACCATCTGTAGAATGGGCCAATCGACCCTTAGACAAGCAAACCACATTTTACTTGAATTTTTTTTAAGCCGACCAATCCACACGTTGGGCGGTTCAGCAATTACGTTTGCGTCATTGGACGACTCTTTGTGGACCTTTTCCCCTGGCGTACCCCCGTTTGGGACGCCTCTTCTACCAAAATTTGGAGATCACGGGGCAGAATGACGATGTCTTGTCCTCCACCATTGATGGACATGACATTACTGTAACCGAGAGGGCCATTGCTCATGCCCTCAGTTGTCACCCCAATGCAAGTGACTTTCCATTTTTTCCGGCCACCCCCACTGTGGCCAGTATCACCAATGAGATGTGTGGGGGTCGGTTTAGCAAGGCAAACTACATGAGCACTTGTCGTAGTTACCTACCACAACAGATGTGGTTGATCAAATGCTGCGTGTAAATGCATTCCCTACCCATCACAATGATGAGAGGAGGGAGGACTTCCTTGTGACTTTGTACGCTGTTCATGCCGGATACGCGGTATCTCTCCCGTGTATGATTTTTCGAGAAATGTGCAAAGTCTGTAGGCTCTTTACAGAGTCTAAAAAAGATCCGGAGAAGAAGAGACCTTTGCCTTTCCCTCACTTGATCACCATGTTACTTCTCTCTCGTTCGGGTCCATTGACCTCTACGGTCCCCTACCCCATTTCACCTGCTGAGGAGTCTCTCCCATGCTCTGACCTCTACGGTGAGGTGCGATGGACACAGAGTGTCCAGACCATACTGCGTAATATGCAGCATGCTCACCCTGCCATGATGTCTGGAGTAGATGCACCTGTGGTTGAGCCACCGGTCCCACCTCAAGCCCCTCCTGTTGTACACCCTCCTGCGGGGCAGGCTGACCCATTTTACATGACCTATGCCCAGTACGAGGCTATCCTCCAAGGTCAGCAGGCCCTCCAATCCCGTTAGATGGCTTTTGAGTCCCGCTTTGAGGACTTTGCCACTCGCACTACAGACTCTCTTTTCGAAATGCGATCTTTAATGAGAGGTCTGCGTGGCCTTTCCCCTCATCACAAAGATGATCACATGCATGACGGAGGTGGAGGGGTTGGCCATGGCGGGGATGGGGAGGATGATTGAGGATGTTTCTTTTTCTTTTTAGGTAGCTTTTTCTTTTTAGCTTCTCTATTTGTGTTTCTAGATTAGTGCTAACATTTTGCAGGTTCTTTAGTGCAAGTTAGGGGGTCTACCCGGCTTTTCTTTACTGTGCATCATTTTGTTCAACACTACCCAGGTGATATCCCTCCTTTTCCTTTACTTTTATTGTCCTTTATCTTTTACTTTATGATTAACATTGTCCTTTATCTTTTACTTTATGATTAACATTGTCCTTTATCTTTTACTTTATGTTTAACATTGTGGACACTGTTACATTCAGTTGGGGGGTGGGGTATTAACCTTTGGAGTAGTCTAGGGGTAGTTTTAACAGTTTTTAGTTCTTTTTACTTGTTGTCTTTTCCTTTAGTTTTTTTTTTTTTTTTTAAAGGTTTTTGCTAGTTTTTTAGTCTTTCGCGAGACTTCTAACCGGGTTTTTATGAAACGAAGATACCTTGATTTTTGGAACTTTTTGTGAGGAAAAAGAGAAAAACGGTTCACTATCTTGTCTTAGGAAAGAGTTTTTGAGAAATTGTTGAATTATTGATCTCTCACTTAACACGTATTATATAGACAATTTGAAATGTGAAACTATGATTTCCATACTAGTGAAAACTTCAGAACAATTATGATGGAAAGCTGACCCTCGGTTATACTTGAGTTGGGCATATAGAAAGGGCTGCCTATTGTTAGGGATCGTTAAAAAAAAAAAAAGTTGTGACTAGTTTGGGTTCGTAGCCTTTTTAACCCGAGCCAGTAACCCCATAGGGGTATTGCCATACCTAGTGCCCTAAAGACATCTGTTTTAGGAGTCATTGGCTGAATGCTCGTTACAAGGGTTAATTAGAAAGCTTAAGGGACCTGGGCATTGCACAGTCATTTCTTTATATATATATATAATGAAAAGAAAAAAAAATCAAAATAGTGTTGTCACGTCCTTTGAAAAACAATAGTGTGAAAGCCACCATGAATGCCTTGAGAGGAATCATGTTAACTTTTACTGAGCTTTGGTGGCCCAGCATTTTGAAAAAACAAGATGTGTTTTCACGGAAATTGTTAGTGGATCGTTTTATGCTTTCATGCTTCTACATATACACAATTTTCACCGTGCACGATCAATTTTTCCAGCATGATTTTGAGGATTTCTGACCCAAAGATAGGATTGGTGAACCACATTTGAGTTGTGTATTGAAAACCGCAAAATTAGGAATATCCGGTGTTCGTAGATACCTTGGTGGAAAATGCTCCCTGCTTTTCTTTTATGTTTCAGGAATTTTGTGGGTAGATTCACTGCAAACCCTCACGAGACTATAACTCGTCCTCTAGGGGGAACTTAGAGGTTTAAAGGCTTGCTGCACATGCTAAGTGCAGCTGTGCTCCCTACGAAAGTGGCCTTAGTTAGTTTTCTTTTTGTTTTAGCTTTGCTCGAGGTCTAGCAAAGTATAACTTGGGGGGTGTGATAAGAGCCTAAAATGCACCATTTAGGCCCCTTAATTTAGACTTTGATATGCGCTTTGATGAGTCTATTTAGTCTAATTTTAGTATTTTCGTGTTTACAGGTGTTCGAAGTGCATTGGAAAGAAATTGGTGAAAGATAGAAAAATTGGCGAAAAAATCAATCGAACCGGTGCTCTCTGGCACTGGGCGTCCGGACGCCCGGGCACAGAGAGGCATGCAGGGAGAATACTTCCTGGCGTCCGGATGCCCGGACCGTCTGAGAGTCCATCTGATGCGCGTTTCTACGAGGTTTTTCATCTCAAAAGGCTATAAATAAGAGCCCAAACTCGTTTTTAGGGAGATACACATCTTGGGAGAAGGTCTGGAGCAAGGTTTTGGAGCTTTTGGAAGCTCGTCAATGGGGATTTCATCAGAGATTCTTCGCCAATCGTCTTCCATGCGTAACTAAACATTTAACTTTGGGTTGCGATGAAGCCCTAACCTCTTGTTTATGGTGATGTATAGGTTTAGGGTTTTATTTTAAACGCTTTTGGTTATATGACAAGATGTTAATCCATTGATTGGATTTAATGAATGCAATATCTCTTTCTTTGGTATTTTAATCTTGTAGATTTGAATACTAAGTCATATAATGATGCTTGAATGAATGTGTTTGTTAGATCTAGGATAATCTATGCCATAGAGATAGGTTATGCCCCGATTCACATCCACATCCTTTATTTGTTGATAGGTTATGCCCCTGAAGGTTTGTAACCAGGATGAGTCTCTATAGCGTTGATCGTGAAACCCTAGGCCTATACTTGCCATTGTGCGAGGTTAGAGTGGATTCGTACCCTTAGATCTTTTCTCTGATTGAATCAAAGTTGTCTTTAATTTGTTAATTTAGAACTCAAAACCAATCAACCCAACACTTCGCTTTCTAATAGGATTAGTTTAATAATCAGAACTCTGTTTTTCAATAGGATTAGTTTAGGAATTTAGAAAATAACACAACTTAGCCTTTTTGTCCCAGTGGATACGATACTCGGTTAACATCTTTGCTTTTTCAAGCAGAGGTAATAGCGGAGAATAAATTATATTTGCAACCCTGTTTTAGGATTGGTCAATGACACAGCATCTACTTAGAACACTGAGTTGAAGTCACTCAGTGACACGTCTTTAAGTGTTAGGGAGTCCAGCTCAACAGCTGTCGCATAACAGTTGTAACTATTTAGGTTCCAGCTCATCTGAATTTGTTGTCCTTGAAACTATATATATATAATGAGCCTTGATTATAATATAATCATCTGAGTGAAATGAAACAGAGAGATCTGGCTTTTCTCTGAAATCTTTCTTCTTTCTTCAATGCTATCAACAATATGCGCCTCTAACACTTCTTCTACCCTGTCGAGTCATTTTGTAGAAAATATCTTTGTAGAATGACACTACTTCTACTTGATGAGATGGCGGATTTTCTCCATTTCTCCAACTCCACGGACATTTCTTTCTAGTTTCACTCTAGTTAGTTTTATAGATGACAAAGACGCTTTCGTTATGGGTTTGCTCTATTTTGCTTTGTAGATGACAATGATGATTACGACAACAATAATCTGTTAAAAACTATAAATTAGTAAAAACTTTTTTTTAATTGGTAACTTGACTTGAACACACAGCTTCAAGGTTGCAAGAGTAATGATCACCTTCCACTATGGCACATGCACGTTTGAATTAACCATTCAAATCAAATTGAACTTAAGGCCCCATTCACATCAAATTCATAAGCATTAGCCTTGTTTGATGGACAAATCATGGAGAAATGGATAAACCTTGTTCTTCATATGTGACCAAGGAGTTCAAAGTTCAAGGGTGAAGGTAGTTAAAAAGGAAATCAGGACAAGAGTTTGGGTGGGCTAAGAAAGAATTACCAAGGGGATAATGTTTGTTTGTTCTCAGGCCCTTTAGGTGTAGGTGAATCCAGAGCGGCAGAAATCTAAACTATCCAAGAAGAGCTCACAATAGTTGTTTCTTATTGTATATGGTCCATTGCCAGCTGAATGTGATTCAAAGAATGACGAGTGGGTAGCGAACCAAGGGCCTTTTCTATGTCCTTAACAAAATTAAAAGAAAATGTCACACCCCGACCCCAATTTAATAGTATTTAATACTAATTAATTATGTTTTATTTAATTAAGTATACTTAATAACTAATTAAGCTAATTTATGATAAATTAGTCTTGTTTTGGCTTTTGGGTTAGACCTTGAGTCTTGGATAGGCAGTTTGACCCAATTTGGCTAGATTGGGCAGAGTCAAAGACTTTTATGTAAATCAAGATTTTCTCATTTTACATTATATGTACGTCATCTTGGCATCATCGCGTGTATCTCATCGAGCAGGTCAATTTTCATTTAGAACTTTAATTTATTTGATCATCCGTTGAATTAGTGGGCCACCATTTGATTTTAATTGGAATTATGGATGTGAAGTTGGACTTTCTTATAAAATAGGAAACTAGTCATTTAAATGAGTCTCATTCTCATTCACAAACGATGGTTACAGCAGCACTGTGGAGAGTTCTTCCATTCCTTTGCTTCCTTTCTCTTTTCTCATCTGATTTCCAAAGAATTGATGCTTGCATGTTGGATTAGAAGCTAGATTATGGTTCTTCATCACTCCTCCATTTCCATAACCTTGGCTTGACAAGAACAACCTCTTAGAAACCTTCATTCATCATCAAGGTGAGATCTCAAGACTAGTTTCTTTGAGTGGTTCACAAATGGAACTATGAGACTCATCTTTACTCCATGCATGCTCTCTTGGTGATTTTAATTGTTTTAGGGTTTGATATTCGGGGGTTGTAGTTCATTGGAGCTATTAATAGAGCAAGGGGTTGAAAAAGCTTTGAGTTGAGGCAAGTATAAGCTTTAATATGAGATGCATATTGTCTTCTTAAATTGATTATGTTATTCAAATTCTGATTGTGTGATTTCAGCCCATCTCTTTGTATGGCAATCGCTTGGGCGAACAAAAGGGGCCACCCGAGCGACTACCTCTCTGGATGACATCCACTCGAGCGAACCTGAAGCATATGCCTAGGGTCTTTTTGACGCAATTAAAGGAGTGAATTACCCCCTAATCTATAATAATAACTTTGCATAATCCTTCCTAAAGAGAATTATGGTGCACACCTTAAACCAATATATAGTTGATTATGATTTTCTAAAGGACTCTTATGACTTTAGAATGGAATCTTTAAACCCTTCATTTGTCTAATGGGAAATTATATTCTATTAGTGTTCATTTGAGGTTGAGAACTGTCATAGATCTTATTCATGAGTTTAACACTATGCCAAGGGGGTGGTCTAGAAATTCAACGTATCTTTATTATATTAAGTGACACCAAACACAAGATAGTAGTACTTTGATTGATCTAAATTACCTTGTAATGGATGGTGAGAGACTATGAATAAATAGATTAGAGTTGGTTAGTAATTACGTTGATTCCTTAAATTCCTTGCACTTCATATTGAGTTAAATATCATCATTGACTTCAAGTTGGTTTATCAATGCATTATATATTGATGTAATTCTAATTCGATTTTCTATATTCGAAGTTAATTTCTAGAATAATATGAATGTGAAATATTTTCTATTTGATTTTATTCGATTTGAGATTATGAAATTATATGATATGGAATTTATTCACATTCAATTATTATTTGATTCGATCGAGTTGGCACTACTTAGCTTCAACCATGTGATACTCACACTCAGTTTATTATTTAAGACTACTACAGTAAGTCATTCTGGAGTACCGGAACTCCAAACCCGAGTAGCCAATCAGCTTTTGGCCGGGACGCTGGTGACATCCCAACTAGATTTGTTCTCTATAGAGAGGATGAGCTCAATGTAGTAGCCAGATTAGTATGTTGATTCCCCATTTGATTCTTAAAGCATAAATTATTTGATTTGCACAACTTGCCTAGTTTTACTTAACCTTGGCATCTTTGATCAATTGTCTTTAAACTCGAATTTGATATAACATGTGTTACAATATTAATGCCTATACTTGCTAAATAGTCGTATTTAAGATATTATCTTTGGTGTCACAGATGAATGTGCAGCTCCCGATCCTAAGGAGGCCTAGGAGGGAGAGGAGGAGACTGAAGAGGTTCCTACAGGACTAGAAGAGTGGCCTGGTAATGGGCCTATGTAGTCTGAACCTCCGGAGAGCGAAAGGGAGACTTTTGAGAGCTAGATTGGATGTGTGATTGACTTCTTCTTTTTGTGGGTCACACTAAATAGATATTTTTGAATTATATTTTGTATAGGTTTGTGGGGTGATTTTTATAATCCCCACTTTGGTTCCAATATGTAAATAACTTTTGTATAAACATGAAACTAAATAGGACTGTTCATGAAATGCTACCTAATTATGTATTATTGAAATGCTTCCGCTATTAAGTGTTATTGACAGGTGTAAGTGAGCTAGTCTCACAAGTGGATTAGAGGAAATTTTCTTCTTCGTAATGTCGTACTTGACTCGAGACAGGTATAATATCACCGAAGTACGCATGTCACATCTTGGAGATTTACCCTAGGCCAGGATGATTCAAGACCGAGATGTGACAGAAAACTAGAAAAGAAAGTAAATGCAACCTTTCCAAACCTTCTCTTGGGCAAGTAAGTTGTAAAAGGATTGGGAAAGTAAGTAAATTGTAGAACCTAAGAAATTCTTTTTAAACAGTACTAAGATGATGTGTTATAAATATTTCTAAATAAAATCCAACAATAAAAAATAAAAGTAATAATTTTAAATGACGATAAATAAAAGAGTAGCAATAAGAATGTATCATTCAATAGGAGTTCGGCCAAAAGAATTCAGTTGAAGTTCGATCTATTCCATCCACACTCCATCTCTTTCTTCATATTCTCATCTCCTAAAATTTATTTTCTAGTTCATTCACATTCTCTTTTGGATCTCAATAGAGTTTTATTTAAATGTTTTTTAAATGAATAACAAATTGATTGAAATAATCCGTAGGGATTCAATTTCATTCAAACAAATGAGACCTCTAATATTTCCAAGGTATGGAATTCATGGAAAAATGGATTCCTTGAATTTAAAAAAAAAAAAAAAGGTTTCGTGCATATAAACATGCTCTATACTATGAAGATAAGGATTTCATGATGAAGGTGATTTGAATGCCTCGGAATCCAATTACATGCATGATAAGGAAATCTTGGTAAAGTTAGTTCCTTTGAATTATTGGAAATTCAATTTCGATGCAAACACAAATGCTTTATTTTGAGTAAATCCAAAATTAATGGCCACTTGGAACGACGTATCTTCCAATGAATCAAGTTCTTGGGAACCCACTAGGAACAATGCATATGTGTTGCATCAAAATATCACATTAATGTGGCTTTTGATCCTATTCTTTGAATCCACTAGGAACAAAGTATCTTCTAAAAAGAATATAACTAAGGAACAATGTATCTTCTAATGAATCTATACATTGGAGTCCAAGGGTCAAAGGGTCACATTGGAAAAATCAAATGGTGCTCCATGTACATTGAATTTATTAATGATGAAGAAGTCAATATTGGTTTGAACCCTCCAACGGAAAATACATCAAAATTTCATTTCTTATGCCAGTAAACTGGTCAAATTAAGGGCTATGGTAATCTGATCGGGCTGATTTTGTAGATCCCCCCTTCGCCACAAGGAGACCTTTCAATGCCTTATCCTAGTGGAAAAACTCGCATATAAGTTTTCCCCACGAGCCGGACTGCACATAGCTTTATATATAGTTTTGTCGCAAGTAATTGAGCATTCGCCCTCTTTATTAAGATTAAAGAATTGATGGTCAAAATTGAAGCCTAGCGGTTATCCACAATTTGGAATTAGACAAGAGTGGCATTTAATGGGGGGTTTTTTTTTTTTGTAACAGGTTCGTATGCACTGTATATTCATTTCAATAGGAAACTATTAAAGACCAATGATCAATCTAAATACTAGTCCTAGTGATAGCCTACAACCCACCCAATTAATAGTGAAAGAGAATCAACAGTCTAGTCTTTAGTAACCTAATATCTAGACTATACTAGCCTTGTATCCAAGTGGTCGTTTGAAAACTCTAGTCTCATAAATAAAAGCTAATCAAAAGTTAGGATTTAGTATAAAATCTTTCATTTTGAAGTTATAATTCACATTTAGTCTATTTGGTAAAATTATGAAAAATTCTCTTATTTTATGAGACAATCGGAGGTCACCTTTAGGAATTGTAGTAATAAGGGTCCACCTTTTAGAAATGTATAATGTAGAACTCACCATTTATGTCATTTTGAAGATCACTTTATGAGGTTATTTTCATTCAAGACCTTTTTTTATTGTCCAACTTCATCCAAATTAACTAAAAAATCTCTAAGAATAAAAAGAGCAGACCCCAGCCCCTTATCTGATTTTAGATGTAAAAGCTCTAATTTGTAAATAAGCTTTACAAATAAAAGATACACATTAGAGAGTTTACCAAATATTTTAATATGAAAATAAGCACTTAATAATAAAATAAGAGCTTATTTTAGAATTTCCAAAAGCTCCAATCATCTCTGTGTGTGTGAGAGAGGGAGAGAGAGGCTCTAAAGTGGCTTAATGCTCAAAATAAACGCACTAATCTCGTATAGGTTTTCAAATCTCAACTTTGTCCCATTTCTAATAATGGAGACTTCGTAACATCAAAATGGATAAATTTAATCTTCTTTCTTTCGGGGACTATAACTCAATGCACTCTCACTCATGCACCTATGTCCCATACAAGCGGAGCTACATCTTGGGGATATTCTCACTCTTCCATTATATGTGGTCAACCTTAAGATAATTTCAACACTAATTCAAGTTAAAAACAGCCGCATAAGAATTGGAGTTCCACATAACAACTAGTGCAGAACTCTCGGCCCTCACGATTAATTCAAGGGAGTTCCATCTTAGTGAACTATAACTCAACACCATATTAAGACACTTACACAAGAAATTTTCATGAGACATGTTCCGTCTAAATTGAGAGGCATTTATTTCACAGGGATTGGGGTGGTGGGTGGGGAGTTGCGTCGTAATGATGATCTACTAATGATGCCAATAGATCTAGTTATCGAAACTCTAAGCCCCATCCCTTCCAATTTACGCCAGATTTCACTTAAACATTCCACAATCAAAATGACAGCTTTTAAAATACTTAGATAAAATATTATAAAAGTATGAGTGTCATGTAGTGATCAATCTCAAAGTAGGCCTTCATCATATTCTACAAAATCTTTCATTGAAAAGGGGGCAATCCTTTTATAGAAAATTGCTTGAAAGGTGCATGCACTTAGAATGTGATTCTCTACAAGTAAGAAGATGATCATCTCTCTCTCTCTCTCTCTCTCTCTCTCTCTCTCTCTCTCTCTCTCTCTCTCTCTCATTTTAGCAATGGCGGATCTCTCCCTTGTTGAAGAAAGACCAACTTTTATGATGTCTTCCATAACTGGTGAATCATATATAAAAATCGCCAGGTTCCTAAAACCCACCACAAAGACATCCAAAGAAGTTGTTACAATCCCTTCTCATCACCTCATAAAAGAACCCATGAACCAAAAACCATCCAAACCACTTTCCATGACCGAATACAAAGGTTGGAGACGCCCGCAACGTAAATGGAGTTTATGGGTCTCTCACATGCTCCCAATACACGACTCTACATGGCAAAGATCTGGCATCCTTGACTCCATCAAAGCCTCGACCCGCGAAATCCAAAGAGACCCAACAACGATTCTTGGGTTAGTGGAGTCCTGGTGTGCAGACACCAACACCTTTGTATTTGAATGGGGAGAGTCTACAATCACTCTCGAAGACGTGTTGATTTTAGGAGGCTTCTCTGTTCTTGGGGAGTTTGTAAACGCCCCCTCTAAATGAAGAAATGGGAGAAATTGAGAAAACAATAGTCAAAGAGCACAGGGGGTTTAATAAGATGAAGTCTAAGAAGGCTAGTCATGGGGCTTGGTTGAATCACTTCATGGGCATCGGTGGAGAGCTAGAGCATGTGGCATTCCTTTCTCTTTGATTGTCTAGGTATGTTTTTCCCACTCACCCAGCTGATACAATTGGTAGAAATGTCTTCTCCATTGCTGTTCAGTTAGCAAAAGGAACTCGAATTGCTTTAGGCCCTGCTGTTCTTGCAAGTTTGTATAGAGACTTGGGTTTGATGAAGAGAAACATGGATAGTGACGCTCCTAATTTAGTTGTTTGGGCACCATTTGAACTACTTCAAAAATGGGCTTGGGAGAGATTCCCTCCTCTGCGTAAAAAATTTGAGCCTATTACACTTTCATTTGTAAGGAGGACCTTGAAATTAAAGAAAGGTTTCCACTGGATGCCTTATAAAAAAATGAGCGTGGAAGATGAGGAATTGCATTTGTTAGCAATATATGTAAGGGCTTCTAAGCTGGTGGGTCTTAATTGCTCATAATCGTATCATCCTTATCGAGTAGCGATGTAGTTTGGATTTGATCAAGACCTTCCAGGTTATGTTTTTGACAATGACTACGAAAGGACAAATGAAGAGATCAACATCAACATGCCTTATCGAGTCTTTCAACTTGAAGTCAGCATGAGGTACCTGCAATGGTGGAAGAGATCCGTTTCGGATAAAAGGGCTAATATTAAGGAAATTATGAAGCAATTGACGAGTTCAAAAGAAGGTGATGTCAGAGATGAGAATGTTGCTATTAGGCTTGTTCCTCCTGGGTTTAAACCCACAGATAAGAAGAGGAATTTGGAGGAGGAATGGGATAGGGATGATCTCACCCCTAAACTCAAGAAACATGGAGCTGGGCCTTCTAAGCCAGTTCATTTTTAGAACAAGGAAGGTGAAAGAGCTTCTTCAATGCCACAACATGAGAGACCAAGAGGTGAGAATATGAGAGAGCAAGATGAAGAAACCTCTTATATCTTAGTGGGTGAGGAAGAATCTCCCCAAGTGGAAGGTATCTATACTGTTGGATTTATGGGTTTTGGCTCGTTTTTAGGCCCAATTCATTTGTATTAGGGTTGAGGGGTAATTTAGTCTTTGTTAAAACTATATATTATCTCTTTTGGTTGTAACCCTAAGGTGTGGGAAAACTCTGATTAGTAAAGAAGAAGAAGACGAGCTTTGTCCGTGGACGTTGGTGTGAAATCACCGAACCACGTAAATTTGTGTTCCCTTTTGTGTGGCTTGATTTGTTTGTTTGTTGATTACACACTTCCGCACACACGATCACTACAAATTGGTATCAGAGCCAAGTTGTGGTACGCGATCGATGGCAAGATCAGTGAGATCAAGGTGGGCCACGACTGTTGATCGGAGAAGATCAAGAATACCCTGTTTGCAGGGGACACGTTAAGGAACCAGAGGAAACAAAGTTTCTTCTTTGACTACTTTGTTGAGTTTCAGAAAAGGGTCGTTGCCGGAGAAGACCCACAAGCCTTCACTGCGCAAGTCACAGTTCGTCGCCATACAGAAACGGGAGAAGTTGCCGCCGGGACTGGAGAAAAAGGTTCGTCGGGAGTCGCCTGTGCTTCCCATCGCCGAAGTGTGCACTGGTTTTTTGTTTTATTGCGAGTTCTGGTTTTAAAACAGAAACAGAACAGAAAAGGGGAAGAAGAAGGGAGTCTGGGTCGGCTGCAATCCGGGTCAAGTGCAAGTCAGCCCAATCCGTTTGCAGAAGAAGCCCAAAGTTGAAGCAGTCCAGGTCGGGCCAGTCCAGGTCTGACCCGCCTAGCCCAGAAACCCAGCACAGCAGAAGCCTAGCAGCAGTTCACTACAGCAACTGACATCAGCGAGCAGTACGGTAAAGGTAGAATTTGATCAATCAACGGCCAGATTTGATTTGTGATTTCCGGAGCCATCCGGACTCAGAATTGAGCTCCTTTTTTTTTGTTGGATTCATATCGACGAGGTCTACGATCTGAACAAAGTAGATTGATAGTTTGGAAAACAGAAAAAAATGGCAAGCTCATCATCGACAAAGACAACTATCTCGAATGCAAAATTTGAAGTCGAGAAATTTGATGGTACCAATAACTTTGGTATGTGGCAATGTGAGGTTAGAGATGTTCTAAGCCAACAAGAGTTGGAAATTGCTCTGGAGGATAAACCCTCAGAGATGGAAGATAAGGAATGGCAGAAGATCAATCGTCAGGCATGTAGCACCATCAGATTATGTCTCGCGAAGGATCAGAAATACTCAGTGATGAGAGAAACTTCTACAAAAGAGTTGTGGCAGAAATTGGAGGAAAAGTATATGACCAAGAGCTTAGAGAATCGGATCTATTTGAAGAAGAAACTTTTCCACTTCGAGTATCGCCAAGGTATTTCTATGACCGAACATCTCGATGATTTTAATAAGATTATTGCTGATTTGATGAACATTGATGTGAAAGTTGATGATGAGGATAAGGCATTACTTCTTCTGAATTCGCTTCCCGATAGTTATGATCATTTTACCCACACTTTGATTAACGGGAAGACTAAGGTTAAATATGATGTTGTGTCTGCTGCTTTGATGAATAATGAATATCGAAAGAAGGACAAACAGGCCCATAGGGATTCATCGTCTGATGCATTGACAGTAAGAGGCAGATCAGATGATAGAACATCTGGTAGTAACTCTCATTCTAAATCGAGAGGGAAATCAAAGCCACCTGCAAAAGATGAATGTGCCTTTTGTCATAAAAAGGGGCATTGGAAGAAGGATTGTCCAAAGTTGAAAAACAAGGACAAAGATAAATCTGATGCAAACATTGGACACAATGGGGATGATGATTCTGAATTTAATTTGACTGTTTCTTCATTGGTATGCCATTCTGATGAGTGGATTTTAGACTCGGGTTATACCTATCATATGTGTCCCAATAGGGAATGGTTTTCCAGCTTTCAAGAGTTGGATAGTGGAACAGTTTTGATGGGCAATGATAGTGCCTGCAAAACAAAAGGGATAGGAAAAATCCGTTTGAAGATGCATGATGGAGCAGTTAGAGTTTTGACAGATGTTCGGTATGTACCGGATTTGAAAAAGAATCTCATCTCATTGGGTGCTTTAGATTCCAAAGACTTCAAGATTACCATGGAAGGTGGAGTTCTAAAAGTAGTTTATGGTGCACTTGTGTTGATGAAGGGTGTCCGAAGAGGTAATTTGTATTTCTTGCAAGGGAGTACAGTTGTAGGTGGAGCAGCGATAGTATCTGATAGTTTGAATGAGACTATTACAGACACTACCAGATTATGGCACATGCGTCTAGCGCATGCTGGGGAGAGAGCATTGCAGGGTTTGGTTAAGCAAGGCTTATTGCAAGGTGCAAAGACCTGCAAGTTGAGATTTTGTGAACATTGTGTTTTTGGCAAGCAAACAAAAGTGAAGTTTGGTACCGCGATCCATCGCACTCAAGGCACACTAGACTATGTTCATTCGGATGTATGGGGTCCTACCAAGGTGGCATCTTTGGGAGGTATGCACTACTTTGTTACATTCATTGATGACTTCTCCAGAAGAGTATGGGTGTACACCATGAAGCACAAGGATGAAGTCTTGAATGTGTTCTTGAAGTGGAAGAAAATGATTGTAACACAGACTGGCAGAAAGATTAAAAGGCTCAGGTCAGATAACGGTGGAGAGTACAAGTCTGATCCGTTCTTGCAAGTATGTCAGGATGAGGGGATCGTGAGGCATTTCACAGTTAGTGGGACTCCGCAGCAGAATGGGGTGGCAGAACGCATGAACCGCACTATATTGGAGAAAGTTCGGTGTATGTTGTTTAATTCCGGATTAGGCAAAGCGTTTTGGGGTGAGGCAGTTGCTTATGCATGTCATCTCATCAACATGTTACCTTCTGCTACGATTGATGGAAAAACACCCATTGAGGTATGGTCTAGAAAACCCGCTACTAATTATGATAAATTGCATATATTTGGTTGTCCTGCTTATTACCATGTCACAGAGAATAAGTTGGATCCAAGGGCCAAGACAGCTATATTCTTGGGTTTCAACAGTGGTGTGAGAGGATACCGACTATGGTGTCTAGCTTCAAAGAAACTTGTTCTGAGTAGGGTTGTGACTAGGGTCAAGTTTAAGGACTTGATCACCATTCTGCGACTTTGAGCACTTTTGGGTGTATGGCGCCTACAGGCGCATTTGGTGGCGTGTGATTGCATGCCAAGGTGGAAAATGTTTGTGACCTGCGAATCTCGCCAAGGTGGAAATTTGTTGGGTTTATGGGTTTTGGCTCGTTTTTAGGCCCAATTCATTTGTATTAGGGTTGAGGGGTAATTTAGTCTTTGTTAAAACTATATATTATCTCTTTTGGTTGTAACCCTAAGGTGTGGGAAAACTCTAATTAGTAAAGAAGAAGAAGACGAGCTTTGTCCGTGGACGTAGGTGTGAAATCACCAAACCACGTAAATTTGTGTTCCCTTTTGTGTGGCTTGATTTGTTTGTTTGTTGATCGCACGCTTCCGCACACACGATCACTACATATACTATTTGTGATGATGTGTAGATTAGAAAATCTGATAAAGAGAGGTATGCTTTCTATCAGCTTGACCAAATAGACGTTGAAGACAATTACTATCCTTGAAAGTTATGTTCTTCCTGTTATGAATTCCGTTTGACTATTTCGACAAAATAAAGTGTGTATGCCATGTTATATGGATCTTCTATGGAAGATTAAAGAGCATGTTTTTGTAAGGATTAAAATCTACCTAGCATCCTTCAATGTTCTCTGTATGGAATGTGTCTTGTTGTTGTTGTTGTCACACCACAGGTCCTTTCGCTCTATAAGACACCTTGTGGAGGGGGTAACCCACGAGCACATACGAGCCTAGGCAATGGACTTTGGTGTTTCCGATGTTAGACTCATGCAATCCCTTATGTCTTGGGTGCTCTTTGGTGGGTGATGGGCACACCGGATTTTAACGGAATCTACCACCTAGTCCTGGGCCCTCAAGGTCTTATACTCTCTTTAATTGGAAACAATGTCGTCCTGGGCTCTAAAACCTTTTTTTTCACACCACAGGCCCTTACCCTCTAAAAGACGCCTTGTGGAGGCGGTAAACCTTGGGTACATATAGGCCCATGCTCTAAACTTGGATGTTTTTTATATGGGACTAATGCAATCCCTTGCATCTTTTTTTTTATTTTTTATTTTTTTTAGGTGGGGGGTGTTGGTGATGGCACTGGATTTCAACAGAATTTGCAATCTCGGCTCAGGCCGCCGGGTCTTACATTTGTTGACTTTCTATTGGCATAAAATGCTTTTTAGATTGTGGGTGTTGCACTAAACTCAACAGCTACTAAATGATCGATCTATATGCATTTAGATATGAAGGGTGATAAATAATTTAATTTTGGTGATATAGAGTTTAATCCATTGATTAAAAAGATGGCTCAAATTTGATGATTGAGTCCATTGATACTTGTACCACACAACGATTCAGACTAACGAAAAGGAAGATTATAAGCTTTGTGCCTCCTTCCTTTACTTCAAAATAAAAGGTAATGTTGATATAATAAATATATGAAAAGTTAATATGACAAAGCTTACTCATTGCCATTAACACAAGAGCCTCGATACAACAAGATGTAAGCAAAACACCTTCCTAAAGAAGCAATGCGATAAAAGCATTTTAATTACATAAGCGATCAACTCCATTTTGCCTTATCAGATTCATGTTCAGGAAGTTTATACTATACTTGGAAGTCTACCAAGTCTTGTAACTCAAATGAGTGTGACCAAACCCCAAGGGGTAGCTCAGTTGGCCTAGGACCACAATTTGCACCCGGAGGTTGTGGGTTCGAAACTCTGCTACCACACTGGGCTACAGGGGATTTACCCGGCTTCCCTCTGAGCCCGGAGGGATTAGTTCAGCCCAAAGGGTTGGGAACCCTCCGATAGCAAAAAAAAAAAAAAATTAATAAAAAAAAAAAAAAAAAGTGTGACCAAGTACTTGGTTATAAGCTGTTTGACTCCTTCAACTAATCTAACTCGGTGATCTACCAAGTCTAGTCAACTCACCCTTAAGTGAGTAGGTATGCCTTTTCTTTTTAGACCCGAAGTCTGGAACACACACTCCCACCTGCACACCTATGTCCAAACGAGTTGATCTACATCTTGGGACAAGTTCTAAAATTATGATTATATGAGGAATGTGCTTCTTTTGCAGGCCCAATTTTCACATAGTCGTTTAGTGTTAGAAGTGCAACAATTTTATTTATTCTTTTACCCTCTCTAGTGACTCTAGTAAATACTCACACAACCCACACACACATTACGTGGATCCCTTTAACCATCAACACTACAACCAAGGATCCATAGTTGTTTATGAGGAGAGAAAGGTGCCTCACCATGGAGCTACCAATTAATTGTGTTGATTGCTTGGTAAGGAATGAGTTCAAGCCAACCTCATTTTTTTAAAACCAAAGTAGCATTTTAATCCTCCTTTTCCCATTTTTCTCCAAAACCACTCATCCTCCTATTGAGGTTCGAGTATTGTTAGGTCGAACAAGGGCCCTAATGTACATGCAAATAAACGGAGTCATAATCTCTTAGGATTTCTGCATCTTGTAGGATTCTATTATTAGGGTCAGTTGGAACCATATTAGTTGCTTTCTATGTTCTCACCAGGTTTTTCTGTGAGTAAACCCAGAGATGATACCAAGTTACATTCTTGTTGGAATTGAGTCACTCTTCTGATTTTAATCTACTGAGGGTTCAAAATTGAACCTTTTGGAGATGTACGTTTGTGACACATGAAAGTTGATGCCACTGCTAAGTCACTGATTAGCATAGTTTGATGGGGTTGCCTTTAGTTTTTAATCCATGATGTGACCTTTCCATTTGTTTTATTCTTGCTGGATGTCATCCTTACTGACGGGCTGTCTTTTCCATTTGTTTTATCTATAACACTACAACCTAGCAATTGCCTATTGGATGATTGATTAAGTCCGGCATTACCAGCCTCTCCTTAAGCCATAACTCCAAATATGGAGTCATCAATCTGTGTAAGGATAGCATAAAGGAGGGGACTGAATTTGGTCTCATGTAGGCAGCTCTACCAGGCAGTTTAATTTCGCAAAGAAAATACATCAAAACTTCTTTTTTTATTATTAATGGTTCAAAACCCTATTTTATTAGTAAACATGCTAGATCATCTTACCATACACATTGGGATTTAATGCTGCAATGTGCTCTACAATATTTTTCATTGACTGCTGCTACCTACACACTGCAACTAGCTCTCTACACAATGCATTTAAAAAAAAAAACCCTGAAAAAGTTCCTAAACTACCCCTATCCCTCTCCTTCTTTCTCTCTTCCTCTCACTACTCCGGCCGGCGGACACGAGACAATGTCCCATGTCCTGACCCCGGCGGGCGGCGGCAAACATGGCCTAGAACCGATCCTAATCTGTGTCTTCTCCCTCTTCGATTATGTTATGCACGCAGAACAACAACTAGCAGCACTTCTCTCCGGCGAGAAAAAAAAAAACCTAAGAGGTCATTTATCCAAGGTAAGGTCCAGTGCCTCCCTTAATGCGTTTAGTGCAATGACAGAACGACCAGAAAAAATACAAGAGGGAATCTGAAAAAAGAGTCCGGATCCCCTGTTCCATTGAAAGAGAGCTAAAAGTCCTTATTTTACTAAAGTGCTTGGTGGAACTGCTTTGGGCACAATTCCCACTATCCCACTAATCATACAGTTGTTGATGACAACTACAGCCATTTTACCATTTCACAATGACCACTGAAGCATGTATTGCTGTACCATCAATTCAATATTAAACCCCACTAACATTTGTTGCAAATGCAGAAAGATCACTCACTACATGCATAAATTTGCTAAACCCGGTTACTCAAGAACGGTGCTTATGGCAGCTAAAACCTGTTTAATTTAAACTGAGAGTTCCTAATGATCCCAATAGCAGCAGCTTAAACTAATGTTTAAGATGTCTGAATTCCATCTTTGTTTGATTCAACTGGCACTCTTCACATGCACCTCTACATATGGGCAATAGCCAATTGTGTTTGGAATATATTCCTTCTTTTCAACATGTGATAAATCCAATGCTCTCAGCACACATGCAAGTGAAATCAAACATATATATATATATATATAGTGCAGGGCCCCCCACAAACAAACTCCGATTTCACTTTTTATTGGATATGCCATGTTCGTGTTTTCAATGTTTTTAATACATGATTAATCAATCCTGAGGTGTAGCTTAATTGGCTTAGGACTATGGTTTGCACCCAGAGGTTGAAGGTTCGAAACTGCACTACCACACCAAAAAGCTGAAAACCTGTGTTATCACAAAATAATAATAATAATAATAATAATACATGATTAATCCAATTTGGACAGAAATATAGGCCATTGATAATAAATGTTAAGCTCAAGTAAAGGTAGGCCCCACAGTCTAAATCAGATTTTAGCTGCTATCAATACATGGTTTTCTTTTCTTTTTCCTTTTTTCCTGTAGGCGCGTTTAGCCAAGGCTCAGTCCAAAGTATTGAAGGCTAGGGTCTTAAAAGCTTTAACATTTTCTGCATATGGCCCGACTTAATGTGGGGCTAGATTAATCAGTCTGTTGGTCCCACTTGGTACAAATTGAAAACCTAAGCATACATCCATGAGTGCCAAGCATAGTTTTAGTCTATTGATTTTTGTAAGGGTAGATGATGACGTTGATACTAATGCATGAGGCAGCCCTACAAAAAATTGCCTCATATGGATTCAATTATTTTCCCAAATACAAAACCGTGGAACTTTTTTTTTTTTTTTTTTCTAATCAAAGATCAAACCCACTAAAGACTTGTCACCTTAAACATAGAGCATGTGTTTGTGTGTTAAAAGAGAACTTGAAGACCTAGATTCTAGTTTTGATTCACAAAATTCTGAAATAAGCACAGCTACAACATCCAGTTTGCAGGTCAAGTGAATCATATTCTCCCCAGTAAATTTGAGCGTATGTCCATTAATGCTGTGAAAAGGCCAAAAATTGTCAAACTTGCAAACATGCTATATCTATACTAACACACATCTAACCAAAGATCAAACTAAAACAACTCCGCGTAGGAGGGGAGAGAATATTCAATGTTTTTGATACAAACTTATGGTCTGAGGTTGTATGCAATCTACCTGCAACAATAAGAATAGGGGCTGGGGGCTGCCTAGCATCATTACATCTCTACATGAATGTTGTTTATTGGAACGAAAGGACTGAAAATAATCAAACATGCTACGTATATATTCATACACATCTAGCCACAATATCAAACTAATACAACTCCTGCATAGACAGGAAGAGATTGTTCAATGTTTGATACAAACTAATGGTTTCTTTTTTGCCCAAAATTTTGAACAGCAGCCCAATTCTAAGTGATCCAGAAAACAAAATTTGTGGGCTCTGCTGAACAATTTCCCAGTCATCTAGTCAACCAGATTAAAACCATGGTTTATGGGCATTAGAAACATCAATCTGACCTCCCAATTGCCAAGATGGGATTATACAATGGGGAATGTCGCAGTACCAGGGCGCAACCACAATAAATAGTCTTTATCCCTCAGGAAAAGCCCCATAGATTTATGTTTCCTCATTAAAGAACTAACAGTTAAAGGTGAAAGCAATCATCTCAGATCATTCCCGATGAATTCGCCTTTTGCATTCCATGGGCGTGTCTGGAAAGACTTCCCAATCACGCTGCGTTTCTTGTTTATTGTCCCATCCTCTCGTTGATATTCAGGAAAGTAGTCTAGAAAACTTTTGCTTCCCAGCGCATCAACACCGTTGAAAAGAAACTTCCTCACTATATCCTACAAATGACAAACCAAAAGATAGGGCTGAGGAAATAGAGAAACTAGATGCAGTCCAATAAACCAATCTGTGCCCCTTCTGGATTTTGACTTGTGAAGGAAGTACCTTTGCATGGCTTTCACCAACCAACCTTGAAAGAAGTGGGAAACCAGGATCCTACAACAGATTTTTGGTAAAAGGAAAGGTCAATCAAACCCATTGCTGTGAGACCCAGAAGCCTAGCTGGCCATTGACTATCAATGATAAAAACAAAAAGAAAGATAAAAAATATGGCTGCAACAGATCTAGGAGCTTTTTGGCATCCTCAAACCAAAGGCCATACCAATATTTTAATCTGGATCAGCTTTATCATGCGGATGGTGTGAATAAAAGAAATAAGAGAAAAGGAAAAAAATAAAACACCTTTTCTGCTCTCCACGTAAGATACTTATGTTGAGCTTCACGGTTATGAGTAATCATAGATGCATCATTCTCTGCCGATGCTTTATCCATAAGCTCAAGCCATGCCTGTCAAGGATAACAGAACAGCACTATCTTAATAATTTATAAGAACAATTCATAATATGTTATTGACTGGTTTTAAAGATGATTTGGTAAAACTAGGTAACCTAGTGATTTGGTGCATGGTGGGCTGATTTACTAGAAACATTTAGGTTTGTGTATGTTAGACTTGTTTTCATATCAAGAAGGGTCGAGCCCATCCACTGGGCAAGTCTACAGGACTAACGAATCTAGTAGGGATCCATCATGTATGTCCTGTGTGTTCTTGCATGAACAAACACAGTTAAGTCAAGAGCTACATCTGATCTTAGAAACCCATTTGCTTAAAATCCTTTAAATTAAAACTTTTAACCAAATCAACTTCATCAGAGCACCGATATAAACTATCACATCTGAAATGAAAAACATCATGCTTTAAAAAAAAAAAAATATGAATTTTCTCCCTCCCAGTTTTTAATGCCTGAAATCTAGGGATTGTTTTTAACCTTTGTTAGGGCGTGCATGTCAAACAAATATAGGTTTTACTGCAGACTGCTGATAAAATATTTGACAACCTATACCTTAAAATAATCCATGAATGCAGCATATAAAACGTCATGCTTGCATTGGCTGGAAGTGAACTTGCTCCATACTACAATTGGCGAGAAAAATCTCACAGATTCGCTTGTAATCTTTTCTCCCCATGGTAAAAGCTGCATGAAATCTGTGTTAAACATCCATTTGGACCTCCTCGACTCTGATTAAAAATAGAGGAATTTATCGTGTCACATGCTGCAGCAAATGCACACTTCTACATGACTCTGTTTGATACCCATGGGACCTTGTTTCTCCCATTCCCTTTTGAAGCTCCCAAGCAGAGACTGGAGGAGGCAGCAATATCTCCCAACTTCGAAGATTATCAATGTTAAATTAGCAGCAAGATGGTAAGAGAAGTATTGTCGAGAAACAAGATCAAAGAGTGGCTGTTTAGGAACTTCCAATCTGGGAGACTTTAGGGATATTACATCATATAAATAAAAGATGCAGCAAACTCATTTGCTATGATGCTTCTATATTTTCTCATAAGTATAATAGGCTTGAAATCATACACACAATGCAGTAATTTCTTAATTTCTTACATACTTTCTTACCTCAGCATATTTTTGACCAAGAGGCATCAGGCTACTGTAGTACTTCTCCCTGTACTCGCTTTCATTAATGACGTCATGCAAAGGATTGAGGTCCCTAGAAATGACCAGTCAAGGCTAAGTTCCAGACTCTTGAAAGCTCTATAAAATTAAGGGAAGACCAAAATCTGTTGCAGATAACAGAAAATGTCACTGGCTATTTGATGTCAGTATTAATGAATAAGACTCCAGACACAGGACATCAAACATTGAAAAGAGAAAACAAGCAAAAGAGTGAACATAGGAATTACAGTGCGAGCATGTTGAACATGAACCTCTTTGTAGGTGGTTCTAGTTAGAAAAGGAAATTTTAATTTTGTAAACAATTGTTATTGCCATATCAAGATAAATAAATAAATAAAAGGTGTTGTTTTACTGTTTAGCATTAATAAGAACTAGCTGAATTGGATGTCAGATAAAAATGGAGATAGCTGTTTGGAGAAGCCTGCAACTCATCTTTTTTCCCGCATCTTTCAGAAAAAATTGTATACTCTTCATGTGGTAGTGAAATGGTAATGTCTGAAGAAAAGGTTTCAGCCAGTTAGGCTGTCCAATTTATTTGTCTTGCAGCCAGTGGTCCATAAAAAAGCTGACCTGTTAGATTGAAAAGTTAATCACCAAGAGAGAACTACGCTATCTTTTTTTTTTTCCTTCAAAAAAGTGTAAGGTCCCAGACCCTAATACTGTAATTAGCCTTAATTAATTGCATGTTAGTTAACTAAGTTCGTTTAGAAGCTAAGCAAGTCCAATTTACTATTAGGATTGTGTGTGCAAAGTTCGTCGAGATCCAAGCAGTGTAACGAAATTCGGCTCGGATGCCATTTTGGTTTGCACTCTAAATTAAATGTTTCGGCCGATTTGGAGATTTCAGTGAAATATTTCAGAAAAACATATTAAATATATTAAAATGAAAAAATAATATATGATACACATAATTTATTGTACTAAATGAATGTAGTATGTCTATTTATATTTGATGGGCTATTTCATATTAGAGTGAAACTAGCTAGCTTATTCATAATAAGATGTTTTTATTGGAATAAAATTTGATTAGAGCGATAGGGCCCATATAGTTATTTAGATTTTAATAGATGGGCGGCTCCACACTGGAGCCCACTAATTTCTCTAAGCCAAAAGGCCAAAAAAGGTATTTTTTTTTAAATTTGAAGTTAAAAATATATGTTTAGCCCCTTTAGTTTTCATTTTTTCTATTTTAAAGGAAACCTAAATACCGGGACGAATAATTGAACGAATCGGCCGAAATCATAAAATTCGAACCGAATTGGACGAATTGGAACGAATTCTGGGACAAATAATTACAGAGTAATGTTCGTTTTGGTAGAGCGAACGAATTAAATTTCGTAACACTGGATCCGAGTCCGTTTGGGTACAGTAGGTGATAGTTTGCAATTTTAGGAAAGTTTGTAGGGCTTTTTTGTAATTTCTAAATTTGTGAGATTTTGGGACCGTTGGGTAGATAACCTAATTTCCCAAACTTTACTCTTCTACCTCACCTCGACCTAAACCCTCGAAGAACCTCGAAAACCAAACCCAAAATCTTAGGGACTAAACTAAAAATAATAAAACCCCATCTCCTTTCTCGTAAAGCCAATTGACCATTCACTTGCATTCACTTTACACTGCAACTGCAACTGCAACTTCCCCCTCCTCTTTCTTCCTCTCTACCTCTCTTGCTGAAGTGAAGATCCAAGGATCTCAAGCTTCCATCTTCATCATCCTCCGAATCCCACGACCTATCTCCCCACCGTTCTCTCCCCTAGGTATGTGTTTGAGTTTGTATAAGTTAGGAATTGTGGATTCTTAGGTTAGAAACGTGATTGCCATAGCTTAATAGTGTTTTTACTTTGATTTCTGTAGGGTGGGTTCGTTTAGCAGGGTTCCGTCTGAGTTTGAGCTTCACGTTAATGATTTGGAGCTAGGGTTTACTGTTTTAGCTTTTCTTAACCCAAGGCAAGTGGATATCATATTCAAGTGATGATATGTGCGCTTTATTGTTGATTTTAGCTTACCTTTGAGCTCATTCGATGAAAATTGAAATTATATGCTAAATTAGTGTTTGTGATTGAATGGGTTAGAATGAATGGATTTGGAGGGTGTTTATTGTATTTTGAAAAGGGCTAGGCCCTATGTTATCATGTTGAAATGAAGAAATGGGCAGAACGCCCCGTTTCTAAACAGAAAAAGAATTCCAAAACTGCAATTCTAAAGTCCACGGTCGCCCGTGAAAGGCAAGCCACCCAACGCATTCAAATTTCAACATTCTACTATTTTGGCCCAGTGGACCCGACCGGCGGGTGAATGAATGGCAAATTCTGGGTAGCTACTGCCTCAGAGAATGCCTAACACAAATTATTTAAACATCTTACTCTTGGTTCTCAGTGTGCTCCACGGTTAGCCTTAGGGGCTAACTGTAAAAGATCCCATGGTCGACCATGGGAATGGTCAACCGTGGATGTCCCGTGGTCTACCATAGAGACTGGATTTCTCTGGGAGATCCCTTTTACCTTAGGACTTTTGAGGCTTAGGTTGGTGGCCTTGGCACCCAATTTGAGGACCAATTAAGGGACAATGGGTAAGGGATGTTGTGAGTTAACAAACCCTTACGAATTATCTGATTTCCGTACATGGTACAATTTCTCTGAGACCAAACTGGGTAAGGCTTGAGGCTATCCATTAACTAATTATGCACCTGGGTACATTGATGGGATATCACGGCCTCACCCACTCATGGAACTGTGTGATGATGTTTTGTTCAGAAATGAAAATTCTCGACTTAGAAATGGATCGTAATTCGGCCTTGACTATTGAAGATCAAGATTATCCATTTTAATTTGACTTCAATGTCCACATGCCTGAAGCGAGTTGTTTAGGTTGTTATTGTCTAGTATTTGTTCGAAGAGTCGAGGCTAAGCGGATTTATTGTAAAGGCTTCGAGAGGGCTACCGATGGTGCAAATTGCCTTTGGATTTGGAGTGACCAAACAATATGTTTGAAGGTAGTCTCTCCTTCATTCAACGAACCTGTTCACACAGGATAAGGCAAGCCCTTCACGTTGTGTATTAAAAATCCTCGAGTAAGGCACCACTCGACTGTTGTTGTCCGACACAAAGGTGTAGCACCTATGTGGAAGGGCCAATGTGATTACTTTGGACAAATGCGCAGATCGATATTGAATATTGAGACGGATGTACACCACTGGGTAACCCAGAAAAGGCGAGGTTGTGATGTTTACCACCTTAGGTACCAACATTGACTATGGACCGGGTTAACCATACGATGTATTAGACTTTGGACATGGTCGACTACCCGATGCCGAGCTAATCACCCGATGAACTTTGGACCGGATTAACCACCCAATGTACTACATGTTATGTCATGGTATTAGCCTGTGTGGACGGCCTATATTGTTAGATTCTGTTTTGGAACTTCATCTTTATGGTTCTTTATCCTTGGTCGTTTCCTATTAATGTACTAAACATGTTCATGCTATGTTTACATATCTTTGATACTGCATATCTGTTATTGTTTATGTATATCTAATCGCCGACTACTTGTAATCCGATGATGCTACGCTTGGTGCATAGGTATTGAGCCTACCTACCCCGAGTAGGAGGAGGCGCTTCAGGCAAATCAACCTGATGACCACGAGTGGTGTGCAGATGACATCTACTGAGTCATCGAAAATTGCACTTGAGTGCCTTCATATTTTTGGGAAAACTAGAACTTTATTATTTTAATGGCCTAAGTTTTTGTTGGCCTTGTAAATAAAATTCTTTTGTTTATTTTAAACTTTAACCTTAAGTAATCTAATTGCATGATTACTCTAAAATGTTTTATTGTACCATCTGTTCAATGTGAAGCTTCCGCGATGTTTATTGGTTTACCGATGAAATGTATACACCTCACTGCAGACTTCGATCTTGTGGGACCACGATTGGGGGCCATATGACGTGGCATGTCAGAAAATTTTAAATTGGCCCCTAATCTCACGCATAATTCCCGTGCCCATCAGCGGGTGCGTGACAAAAAGCACCAGTGCTTTTAGGGCTTACACCTTGTGGCATGGCATCTCACAAATGCCATGGCGCTCAGGTCCAATGCATGGCTTGTATTTGGCAGTGTATGTGTTAGGAATTTTAGTGTTGGCTAAATTCATGGGCTAGACAAAACTCTGGGTCTTTTGAATTGTAATTTGTTTATTTAGAAAAGGACTTTGAATATATAAGTTTGGAAGGACTCGAAAGAAAAAAATCTGAAAGATTTGAAAGAAGTCTGCTAGAGAATAAGTGCTGAATTTTCGAACAATCCAGAGAGAGGTTCGCTCGAGCGACCTCCATATCTGCTCGAGCGAACAGAGTCGGAATAGCCCAGTTCTGAAACAGAGGCTTATCCGCTCGAGCGCACGGAATGATCGCTCGAGCGAACCAGGCGCAGTGAACTACGAATTTTGGAAACTGCTATTCTGTTTGTGCTCTAACTGCTGGTTTCAATCCTAATCAATTTAGGCAACCTTAAGCACGTCCTTATGGCTATTTAAAGGACTCAAGGGGTATTTCAAAGAGCAGATCCTCACCTCTCAAAGTGCTGAGTTAGAAATTATCATTGAGAGTTTTCTTCTCTAGAGTTTTTTATGAAGTTGTGCTGCCAAGTTCTCTAGAGCCAGTTCATCTTTTGTAGAAGATTATCTTCTTGCGAGAAGATTTGAGGAGTCAAACACTGGATTTAATCTGTTGCAATCAATGGTGTGAAGTCGTTGAAGCGTGAAGTGACACAAGGTAACTTCAGTCCTTGGGTAGGGGATATCTGGGGAAGATATCTGATTTTCTTGTAATTGCGAGATTCATAGTGTTTGATTTGATCCAGTTCGGATCGGTGGTTTTTCACCCGGTTAGGGTTTTTCACCTTAATTTTGGTGTCATTGTGGTGTGTGCTTGTTTATTTTATTTCCGCTGCATATTGTTTATTTCTACACACTTTTGGGTTGATTGTTTGAGTAAACCAATCTAGAAATCGCAGGCCCCATTAAAGATATTATCTTTTTATAGTATCAGAGCGGGTTGCACTGTCTTGTTGTGTTTGATCCAACAAGATTTCTAGAATGGTGCTCAATAGAGAATGGACATCAACTTCCAAGCCTCCTTTGTTTGATGGATCTAATTATGCATATTGGAAACAAAGGATGATTGGGTTCCTTAAGTCCATTGATGATGATGTTTGGGATATTGTTGAGGAGGGTTTCTCTAGACCTACAATTGTGGTTAATGGACAAATTGTTCCTAAACCTAAAGCCCAATGGTCTAAGGATGAGAAGCATGCATCCAATTGTAATAACAAGGTTGTGAATAGCATATACAATGGAGTGTCTGCTGATGAGTTTCAAAGGAATTCCACTTACAAAACTGCAAAAGAAGCATGGGAAGTCTTGCAGACAGTTTATGAGAGTACAGACACGGTGAAGCAAGCTAAATTGCAAAGGCTGAATAAAGAATTTGAAACCATCGTGATGGAAGAAGATGAGACCTTTGATCAATTTAATGCAAGGCTGAACGATATTGTCAATGATGTTTTTATTCTGGGAGAAGAAATACCAGAACACAAGATCGTCAAGAAAATTCTAAGGTCTCTACCTTCGAGGTTTGATTCTAAAGTCGATGCTATTGAAGAATCTGAATACCCTCAAGGTTAATGAACTGGCTGGAAATCTTCAGACGTTTGAAGCAAACCGTTTGAATAAAGGAAAATCAAAAGAGAAGGATATTGCTTTGAAAGCCATCTCAGAATCAAGAAAGAAGCCTGTAAAGAAAATTGAATCTGACTCTGAATCTAATGCTGAAGATGATATGGCTAAGTTTATTAAGTGTTTCAAAAAATACATGAAGACAAAACGAGCCAATAAAAAGAATTTCAGATCTGAGAAGAAGGATCCTGCAAAAGGGACAGTATTTTGAGTGACAAGGTTATGGTCACTATGCTAATGAGTGTGCCAACAAGAAAAATGGTACAAAGCAAAAGACTCTCAATATTACTTAGGATGAAGATTCTTCTGAAGAAGAAAATGAAAATGCAAAAGATCCTGAGGATGATCCTTCTAACAATGTGAATGGCATGTAGCATTTATGGATAAGTCTGTGTCTGACAGTGATACTGATGAAGAAAATGAAAGTTCGGGATCCGAACCCTAGAGGGGGGGTGAATAGGGTGAGCTACAACTTAGTGATCAATTTTAAATTCTAGAGATCAATTAGTCACAAGTGATGATATAGAACTAAAATGCGGAAGCTAATAAAAATAATCATCACAAAGCATTCACCATCACACAATGATTTATAGTGGTTCGGCCTCAATGCCTACATCCACTACCAGCTTGTGATCAAACACCCCACCTGATTTCCACTATCTATGCTTTTCAATAGGCTAAGCAATAACCTCTAACACTATGCTTTTCTAAGGCTGAGCAATAACCTTTACACTATGCTTTTCTAAGGCTCAGCAATAACCTTTACAAGAGTTGATTTCTCAAAGAAAGTGTTTATACAAACA
Organism: Cinnamomum chago; assembly: GCA_038049695.1. NCBI lineage: Eukaryota > Viridiplantae > Streptophyta > Magnoliopsida > Laurales > Lauraceae > Cinnamomum > Cinnamomum chago. Next base: position 33,430,728 of record CP142453.1, read on the forward strand.
CTCTAAGAGATACAATTTAAGCTCAATTACAATGCCTCTAATTAGGTGGATATGAAAGTGTAAAGCAAACTCACACAACACTCTATGTAATGCAAAGATGAATGCACTTAATGTATGTGTGTGAACTTCAATAAAAAATAAGGCTCAAAGCATTTCAAAATTTTAAAGAGCAGAGATAGTTAGATTGAAGTTGTATTGCAAATCACATGTTCTTTTTCAAAAGACAACTTGTAAATATTTCATTAATCAAGAAATGTAAGTTGTAAGAAAATTTAAATCATGAGGAACATGTAATGAAAGATCAAAGATGTTTTCAAAACATAAAGATTTCCTATGAGATCATGATTGAAAACAACTAGGTAAAGACCCAACAAGTAGAGTGATCATGCATCAAATGGAAACAAGAAAGATGAAGTAAGCATGATTTATACAACAAGGCAATGACTTGGTTTGAGACTAAGTGATAAATCTATTAATGAATAAATCAAAAATAATATAGAGGATTTAACACATCATAGTTAACATGCTACAAGAGATTTTCCAATAAAATAAATTAGCATGTAACAAATGAGAAGAGCAAAGCTTACTAAAATGTATAACTATGGAATCAAGCTTTGTCTCTTCAAGATGTTTCCCTTGCTCCCTTATATTATACTTGATCTTGGGTTTGAAAGATGTTCAGAAGAAAACTCCCAAGATTGGTCTCCAAGGAGACTCTCTAAAAGCTCTCTCACAAAACAAAGAGAGTCCTTCTTAAATAAGGAAAAAAGAGTCCAATGGATCTCTTGTCAGTCGATCGACAAACAGGGTTCGGTCGACCGAGCCCAACGGTCAAATTACAACGTCATATATTTTTTGAAGCAATTCTATTGTCGGTTCACCGAGACATGGAACCGACACTTGACCGACAGAGCAAAAATGACTGAAAACATGCTCTGGAATCAGAACCGAAACAGAGTTCAGTCAGGTACTGAGACTTCTTCGGTCGACCGACACTCGACCGACAGGCGGACCGACAGAAAGACACCTTACTGGAATTGGAACCGACAAAAGCTCGGTTGAGCTCGGTTCCCTGGTCAGTTAGCCGACACATGACCGACAGGCTGACCGACAGAGTAAACAGCCAGAAGAACTGAAGGTTTTGACTAGAAAATCTTTGGAAAACAAGTGTACCACAGAAAATGAAAAGATTTCCAAGTCAAATAGAAATATATTTGGAAACAAAATGAAATCAACCAAAGACATTTGAGTAAAACATGATAGGGTCAATTTTCAAACATGATTTTCAATATACCAAAATGCAATTTTGAGACTAGGTGATGTGATGAAAATGAATGCATATGTTAACCATCAAATTGCAAATAACATAGATCTAACAAAAAATATCAATGAGATGTTAGATCAAGAGAGAGATTGGGAAGAATTATACCATACTACCTATGCTCATACTACCTATGCCGATTGTGTCAAGATGAGCAAGTATGGTAACAAGATAACAATCAAGTACAAGGCTGCTCAAGAAGAAAATTCTATATTAAAGAATGAGTTAGAGCAAGCACTGGAAAAGATTCGCCTCTTGGAAAGTCAGAAAAACTGCATAGCTGAAAATTTGGCTACTGAGAGTCAAAAACTTGAAAAAGCAGAGCAAGAGATTGAGAATATGAAGACAGAGTTGCAAATTGTTAAAGCTAAAAATCAAGACCTGCAAGGAAAACTGAAGATCACTCTGTCAGAGTAAGAAGTCAAGCAAGCTTCTCTAAACAAGATGAACACTGGTTCGCAGACTCTTACAAATATCTTGTCTAGTCAGAAGTCTCATTTTGACAAAAGCGGTCTTGGTTACGATCATTGTACATCCACTTCAAATGTTAAAGGTAAAACAATTTTTTTTTCAAGTGTTGCACATGCTACTCCACATACTGCACCTTTAAATAATGTGTCGAGTAGTTTCAAGAAAAAGAATGTGTTGCATGCACATCCACTTGTCATCGTTGTGGATTAACGGGACACATTCGTCCCCATTGCAAGAAGCTACAAAGCCTACCTAAGACCAAGCAATGGCGGAAGAATTTTTCTCCACCCAAGATGATTCAAATTTGGGATCGAAAATCTAATTTGCCTAAGGAGTTTACTCAGACACTGCTGAAAGATCAAACTACACAAGTGTGGGTGGATACATGTAAAAAGCCCTGATCGAGGAGATCATGCTCCCACCCCAGCGCTGCTACGAAGATACATTCAGGGGGAGTTGCTTTCAAGGGGGAGCTATTGATCCTAATTGACAAAAAGCTGCATTTTCTTATCTTTAGCTTTGTCAATTTATGGACAAAAAGGGGGAGAAAGGGTGACAGATTAAGGGGGGGACTAAGAAGTTCAGACTGAGTCAAAGACAATGCAGATCTACATTTGTTGATTGCCATTTCTTTTATTTTTTTTAAATTCAATGTATTTTTGGGTTTCATTTTGGGTAGATCAAATTGTATTGTCTTAGCGAGTTTTGTTCATGAATTGCCAAAGGGGGAGATTGTTAGGAATTTTAGTGTTGGCTAAATTCATGGGTTGGACAAAACTCTGGGTCTTTTGAGTTGTAATTTGTTTATTTAGAAAAGGACTTTGAAGATATAAGTTTGGAAGGACTCGAAAGAAAAAAATCTGAAAGATTTGAAAGAAGTCTGCTGGAGAATAAGTGCTGAATTTTCGAACAATCCAGAGAGAGGTTCGCTCGAGCGACCTCCATATCTGCTCGAGCGAACAGAGTCGGAATAGCCCAGTTCTGAAACAGAGGCTTATCCGCTCGAGCGCACGGAATGATCGCTCGAGCGAACCAGGCGCAGTGAACTACGAATTTTGGAAACTGCTATTCTTTTTGTGCTCAAACTGCTGGTTTCAATCCTAATCAATTTAGGCAACCTTAAGCACGTCCTTATGGCTATTTAAAGGACTCAAGGGGTATTTCAAAGAGCAGATCCTCACCTCTCAAAGTGCTGAGTTAGAAATTATCATTGAGAGTTTTCTTCTCTAGAGTTTTTTATGAAGTTGTGCTGCCAAGTTCTCTAGAGCCAGCTCTTCTGCATCTTTTGTAGAAGATTATCTTCTTGCGAAAAGATTTGAGGAGTCAGACGCTGGATTGAATCTGTTGCAATCAATGGTGTGAAGTCGTTCAAGCGTAAAGCGACACAAGGTAACTTCAGTCCTTGGGTAGGGGATATCTGGGGAAGAGATCTGAGTTTCTTGTAATTGCGAGATTCATAGTGTTTGATTTGATCCAGTTCGGATCGGTGGTTTTTCACCCGATTAGGGTTTTCCACCTTAATTTTGGTGTCCTTGTGGTGTGTACTTGTTTATTTTATATCCGCTGCATATTATTTATTTCTGCACACTTTTGGGTTGATTAGTAGACCAATCTAGAAATCGCGGGCCCCATTAAAGATATTATCTTTTTCAGTATGCTTCACCATACAAAACGTATTTGAGGCATATGCCCCATATGAATGTGATCCTCGATCATGCTCCATATCTAGGATCACATGCCACATTTAGCACCTTATTTTTAAGAAAAATAAAGGGTTTTTGTAATACTAAGAACTTCAAAGTTCTTTTTAATTTAAAACAGTTGTATCCAGGGTTTAGTTTAAGTCGGCCCTAGTTACCTACTTATCTCATTAAAAGACTATGAATAACCAGACTGTGGCTGTAATCTATTTTACATTAATATCATGTATTTATTTACTTATCTGAAAAGGAGTGTTCATGTCATGAGCCACGCCCCTCATGCCTTGCCTCACACCCTAGCATTTTAAAACATGGAAGAGAGAGAGAGAGAGAGAGACTCAACCTGGATTTGTGCAACAAACAAGATATTTTTCATACTAATATATACACATATTAAAAATCAAATAGATCTGCATATGTTAACTATAAGATCCTCTACCTCCCAAAAATATATATATGATCTCACAAAGATATCAAATCAGAAGAACTAAGATACCAAGTCGTAAGACAAGATTAATGATCGGATATCAATACACTAATTGACCACACTAATTCAAAACAACTCTTAATTTCACCAAGTATATTAAACTAGACTTGCTTGGAGGATCCAAAATCCAGATTAGGGCTATTACTTGAGCATCCATACTTCCCAATAAAATTTCAACTTGTAACAACTGATACACCTTCACTATGGATTGACCAAAACAATATATATATATATATATATATTTCTGTGTGCGCGCGCGCGGGCGGGGGGGGGTGGGATCTGCTCACATAACATTGCATCCATCATATATTAGTGACATCAGAACATTTACAAAGATTGGAAAATAACATCTGTAATATAAATAGAAAGGATAAGTACAATAAAAAGGTTGAGTAACTCACAAGACAACTATATTCATGCCAGATGCAGTAAAAAAGTTGGCACAAAATATTGGCAGGTCGAATTCGGGCTCAGGGAAGATGCCAAAATCCAAAACCTGTAGATAACAGCAACTTAGCCCATGAACGAATCAGCAAGATTTATTTTTTTTCAATTGGTAAATTAACAAGAAAACGTCTGATTTAAGGATAACATCGAAGTTCAAAAGATTTTCTACAGCTCAAAATTTCTTAAACAAATTGCCTGCAATAAAGAATAAAAAACTCTCTATGGACCTTATGACCATTTGTGAATATCCCATCAAGAATCTGTTACTGTTACTACAGATGGGCATGTTTGTGCGGGCAGACTTTTATTTGTTTCTCAATCAAGGTGGCTCTGCATCAAAGATCAAAATATTGATTGCAGTAGGCAAATATCGGCCAAAACGATACATACTGGGTGCAATGATACGTATCAGTTATCAGAGTGAATTGTAAATGACAGAAAAAAACTGAAATTCTATCCAAAAAGAAAAAACACGAAAAAGTAGAATTTAATTGTTTTTTATTTGTCTTTTCAGTAGTAACTAAGATGTGCATATAGGACTCCACATTGTCATATAGGTCTAGTATCACCGAATGATTTTTTTTTTTTAAATCACCCAATGATTTTAAAATAACAATATTGGTCAATTTGTCTACATATCCTTGGTGGTCAGCTATATTAAGTTAGAAACTAATAAAATCTAATGATCAAACAGCTTCATCAAAATTTCATCGCTACTATGCATTTCTAAATTCAAATAAGCAATTTACCACAGGGCATAAGGTATTTGTACAATAAAAAATCAACAATAAAGATTAAAGATATCATGCATGGGGTCTCGGATAGGCATGTTGATTGCATGAGCCTGGTTAGGATGACTGCTGTTGTGTTTCTGCATGCTAAGGGTACGGACAGAAGTATTGCCCTTATCTTGGATAGCCCATTGAGTATTACCCTCCATGGATCATAGTAACCAGGGGCTTCACTTTGTTGCTTGTTGCCCTCTAACATCTCCCGATAATATCAACCGGTATCAGCCAATACACCTATTTATTGGCAGATACTGATGTGAGCAACAGTTTTTTATTTATTTATCGGTTCAGCCAGATAAAGCCGATATTTTGATCATTGCTTTGTAAATTTGGAAATCTAAGATACAGATATGGATTTCTTAATTTTCTTTTTTCTTTAGAACATTTCTGAATTAATGAAATTATCATTGTTTACATTCCTCTCTAACATTTTTTCTTTATGTTGAAAAGTAAGAAAACTAAAAAAACTAAATGAAATAATGAACTCGATATGTAGGATATGCAAACTTGTACCCTAGTAGTAATAAGTGCAGTATCAAGAACTGATGAGTGCCGTATCGGTTTGACACAGATTCACTGGGCATGTACAAGTATCCAGGTATTGTAAACCCCCATTTTCGAAAGTTCAGCACCACAATTGTCCACTCCTTTAGATACAAGCCCCCTTCTTAAAAGAACCATGTAATCTTTCTTAAGGGCTGGTTTTTTTGCATGGAACCTAATTCCTAGGAATTTAAGAATGTACCCATCAAAGTGGCTAAATTGAAGAAACAAAGACGAACTTCCCTTTGGTGCAAAATAAATACTAGTAAATCAAATCCTGGGAAAGTTAGGGTCCCATGTACATCTCCACCTTATATCCTTCACCCCTTACCTATTTAATAATCCTTCGTTGGAACCATTTTTACCATGAATACCTAGAAAAACACTTCCACACAAACAAACGGGCTATAAGGAAAATGCCAAAGAGGCCGGAAGAGTAAAGGTAAGTTTGCATCTAAAATGGAAGAAACCGGGAATTAAGACCCAGTAAGGGTGCCTAGGAAAACACATCCACTACCTTCTCCATGTTTTACAAGCCCATCCCCACTGCCCTCTTATGGACATACAAAAACTTCTAAGGAAAGATCCCAAGAAACATGAAAGATTTCACACAAAAAAAAAAAAAACAAAAACAAAAACAAAAAAGGAAAATGATTCAGGTGACAAGGGCACAAATAATGTTATAATCTGATAACAGTCTGATTTTGGAAGCCAAAAGTTACCCACAGTGAGTTAATGGAGAACTTATTTCCCATTACAAATACCAACCTTTCTTCTCATTTCCCAAAATCTTTTCTTTCTGCCACATAATCCAATAACAAAATTTTGTAAAGGGTGGTGTTTCATCCATTCAGTTTTCCACATCTGTTTCTTGTTCCGGTAACTACTAATTTAGCTCATCTACTGCTGCTTTATTAGTCATTTTGGTGCCAATACGTTGATGAGGTAATTGCTAGAGTCCCATAATTTTAGTTTAATTGCTTGTGCTTGCCTGCAGATTTACCCTGCAAGGAATAAAGGCAAACTTCCAACAGAGTTTGATTTAAGCTATCCAAAAGCAGCATCCAGTCCAGTGACATTCTGGTTCAAGCTACAACACCCTATCTGGTCCAAATATAATTAAATTCATGAGATTCCTCCCACCCACATGCTAAAACAAGCTCATTGATAAACCTACAAGTGTGCACCCCCTTATTTACGAATTAGAACTGAGGAAACTGCTAAAACTGTAGTTCAAAAAACTCATCAAATAGACTTGAATCACTCAAGTCGAGTCAACTAAACTGAAAATTAGTAACTCGCGTATAAACTCATCACTTATTTATCTATTTATTTTAATAAATGGCTCACTCAACTCATTGAGTAAATTGATTTCAGAAACCCCTTCAAAGTTTCAAGTTGACGTAACAGCAGTTGGGGCATTGCAGAAATTTATCTTACTATAACATTTTTTCTGTTTATATGTCATTTCAATTTTTACAAACGTAATTCCATCCTTCATTGAACATATGAAAATCTCCTCCAAATGCCAAAATTGGGACCCAAAGGAAGGCGTCAAAATGCTTTTCAATTTTATTGGCATCAAGGATCAAAATAGTGGTTGCAGTGGGTGACCAAAAGGCTATTGAGGAGAAGAAATAGGAAAAAAAGAGTGTTTTAAATTAAAACTTCTTGGCTCTACTAGGTTTTAGACCGTAGCGCTTCTATTTTCAAAATAGCATAATGGCCTTAACCGCTACGGCCGATAATGCGGGTGTTACGCTACGTAGAGGCCGCTATTTTGAACCATGATTGCCATAAAGCAGGTACACCTTAAGGTACAACTCTCTTGCTGTTAATCTTTCAAAATTAAGTCTTTTGATTCACATTTTGTGTCACTTTTCACTCATAAAATCACATTTCAATGACCTCTGGCTCTCTGCTACAATCCTCTTCTTATTATTATTATTATTATTATTATTACAATGTTAACCATAAACTTCCCTCCTTGTTTCAGTTTAATTTTCTCTTTTACAATAGATTTCCTTCCTCTTTGTTACTCTGGCACTGTACTGCTGCCCCATGTTTCATTGATCCCAAGGATTGAGATGGGCCCAACTAGCAACAAATCTCACTGGAAGATGACACACATTTGTTCTTCTGCCTTTTTCTAGGACCTTTTTTGTATCTGTTCCCATCAGCCCATTATAAGATTACAATCTTATAACATTAGAGTTCTTTGAAAAACTCCCATCCAACAATAGGTGTTGTTCTATTTTCCGCATGTTGTTGAATGAAGTCACACCAAGATGTTTACTCTTTTTATCCTAGTGTTACACATATGAAGGCATTCTTCTTTTTACATAATCTTAATTATCTCACAACACATATTACAACCATTGATTTATTTTTTTTTATAACTTTTACAACCATTAATTCACCATGGAGTCAGGTCTTCCAAGTGTTCGCAAGACTAGGCCGAGTCTTGGAGTCAACATCTCAACCTGATGAACTTTCTAGTTAAGTTTATGGGCTTCTTTGAATATTTTGGGGTAGAACTTATGTTTTAACAACCATTAATCAAGGAGAAGTCAAGAAAGATGAAAGATTGAGCTTAAATATTATACATTCACCAAAATTAAGTTCCATGTCATGGGAATTCTTTGAACTCTTAAATAATGTTTTTCTTGACAAGATTCATAATAATGGAAGTGTGGATTAACAAAACTGAATTAGAAAAGATACATTAAGGGGGGAAATGTGAAGATAACCTGCATTGATTCACCACCATCAATGGTCAAACTACGAAGGAATCTAATCTTGGGAGTCCGAAATGAGAGCATTCTGAGCTCTGTTTTTCCATCCATGGCTTTCTTGCATTTGCATTGCTATAATGACAAAGAAAACACAATGTCAACATTATTTATTGAGAACACTCAAGTCTTTCTAGATCATCTATGTCAGAGTGAAGTACAACTGTACAAGTAATGAATAAAAATAGTGATAATCAGAAAATACCATTAGAAATGGGCAAATGAAAGTGTTTCTCCTTGAAAATGAATATTAGCAGTTTATGATATATCTGGCAGTCAAAGGGTCTGAACACCAAATCATAACTAGAATATATTCGAAGGCCCATAGAATGAGAAACAAATTATAAAAAATATTAGAGTAGAACATCTCATCATCATAATTGAACTGTTATCTCATAGAAAAAGAGCAAGTGGAAATACCAAATCCCAGCAAAGGTGAACTTGATCATCCGTAGCTTCAAACCAAGTATTAGAGAATTTAGAATCATCATATACTATAAGACTTTGGTTTGTGCGGGGGGGGGGGGGGGGGGGGGGGGGGGGGGGAGTGGGGGAGGTGCTCTGAGTGGTTTAGCTTTTGATGCAGTTAGATCTCCCATCTCAACAAACTACGAGAAGTTCAAACTCACCATCTCCTTTTCATCCCTAAACACTCTCAAATACTCAAAGGTCCAAGATAACCTCTAGAGGGCCCTTCCACATTTAAGTTCCATTGAACCCACCATTGTTTCATCCCCACCTCGCTTTCAGTCATTTCTTCTTCTTCACCCCACTTTTAGTCACTACTTCTTCTTCTTCCATCCCTTTTCTCTCTCCCTCAATAGCTCTAAACAGGGCCAAATCTTGTTTAGCTCCAAACTTTTGAAGGGAGTATAGTCAAGATTACTATAACTATATAGTGCGGCTCCTTCATTGTGTTATTATAATATTCAAAACATTCCAATATTATCAATTTACCCATTTTTTATTTATTTATTTTTTTTTTTTTTTGTACAAACACGCCATCCTTGGGTTCAAGAATCTAAATGATCTTGTCCCGAGGCTGTAGCTCAGCTGGTAAGGGACATTGGTGTGTGAGTAGGAGTGTGTGAGTCCCTATTGTAGCCAAAATAAAAAAAACAATAATCTAAATGATCTTTCACAATCAAATCCTATGGTTCAGTTACAAACTCTGCATGATTTAAGTCACCTTCATAGCTAAAAGTGCATTCATAAGTCCGTCAAATGCAGTCAATCACACTTCATGCTTCACATGTTATTTATTGGTTCAACCACAATGAGGCCACCAACCACCACAATTCCTAGTACTGGAGGGAACAGCTTACACTTTAGTTTTTGAAAATGAATGCACTTGAGCATTCTATTGCTAAAAGGAATAGCATTTCTAATCCTGGGGTAAAGGTCAAATTATCAGAACAAAGCACGCAACAAGATAATCAATAAATTTTTAGTGTTGTTCCACTCATAAAGAAGATAAATTAATAAACTCTTCAGCGTGATTCTATTCACAATTTCCGCATATCTTACACTTGTGTCATCCATTAAGTAACCCAAAAATACACAACCACACACAGTTGAGCAAGTGGAAACAACTGCACCCGAATATCAATTCTTACAAACTCCAAGTTTCTAGCATTAAATTCTTTCAGGAAATTACCAAAATCCCCAAAAAAATGGGGGAAGTACTGAATTTGAGTATAACTGCTCACAGAATCAAGTTACTGGCAAGTGGGTGATACAAAGAATTATAAAACCAAGGATTAAAAAAAATAGAGTTAATAAAGGACATAATAGGAGTGAAATATCAATGCCATAAAGTCAATTTCTAGCATCCGGGTCATGAAAGAAATTACAAAAAAAAAAATTAATAATAATTAAATAGGAGAAAAAAGGACTGGATTTGAATATCTCTGCCCACAAAATCACATGACTAACATCTGGTCATCCAGAGAATTACCCCAAAAAAAGTCAAAGAAAAAAATAAAAAAATCTAGCATATGGGTCATGGGTATTTCATAAAATCACAAAACCTGGGTCATCCAAGAATTACCCCAAAAAAAAAAAAAAAAAAAAATTAGGAAACAATCCAGCATTTGGGCCATGGGTCATTCACAACATTACAAACCACACAAAGTAAAAAATGAAAAGCAAATTTCAAGAAAGAAAAAAAAATATCAAACTTAGAAACAACTGCATTTCAATGTCAGTGATCATGATATCCACCTTTCTAGCACTTTGGTCATGCTAAAGTCACCACAAGAACTGAGGGAAAAAAATAGTATAAAAGAGAAAACAGAAAGCATGAGAAATCCAAGCTAGTAAAATCTTCAGCCAAAGTAAGGAAGACCCAGAATCTCTCTCACCTGGAAAGGCAGAGGAATCAGATCCATACTGCGTTGGGCTTCTTCCAAGGCAAAGCTGACGAACTTCTGGTAAGAGAAAGGAGAGGCTGCCATTGACAGAGCTTCGACTGTTCCAGGCCTTAGCTTCGTTCCAATACTCCAAATCAAAACGCTTTATTTAGCTTCCAAGCTCATCTTGGAATGGGCGTCTGCTTTAAAAGAGAGGTCATCACAGGCCAATTTGTGGCAAATCCTAAACCATACACGTGGCACTTGTCAGATAATCTTTAGTGCCTAGATCCTCGAATCCGCTTTGTTTAAAAAGGCTTATTTGGAAGGGAAATTCTTCTATGGGGCCAATACCGTCCAGACGTAGTTCATCAAAATCAATGTCTGCATGAAAGAAAGTTTTTAACACCGTGGTACCTAACTTTATTTAGCACCACCACTTACATTCGAAGGTTATAGATTTTGAAAATGCACTACCACATTGAAGCTAGGTAATATTTTATCGGGCTTCAGACAAATTAGTCAAGCTTAACAGATTGAAACCCTCTTACAGCAGCAAAGAAAAAATAATGAAATAAAGTTTAGGAAAGAAATAGCCTTTTGGTTTTTATGTTCCTCGGCCAATTCGTAAATTCTCTACTTTTATGCTCTTATTTGGAGTGAGTAATTTTGAGGGAGAAGACATTTCCAACGAATTTGGTAATTATTTATATAGATAAGGATTTTACAACAACATGGTGCATCGGGATCAATATAGTTGAGAAATTTTTATTTTTATTTATAGATACATAAAAAGTAAATATCTTCAAATCTTACTGAGGAGAGGTCGGATTTGAAAATCTTTATAAAAATATGAGGATTGCCATTGAAAGAGAAGGGATTCACAATTACTAAACGTGAGTTTTCCACAACTATGTGAGAATTGCAAATCTCATCGCTAATGATTTTGATTGTCGACCTTGACCTAAAGGTTCCTTTACCTACTTTGTAATGAAACATTAGAAAATCATGGTAAAATGGGAAAAGTGGGTTACAAGGAAAGAGTATAAAAGAGGAGAGGATTAATAAGGATACAAGGGGCAAAAGTAGATACTATTGACCAGCTAATAATTACTGAATTAAGGCCAAGGACATTGTTTTTCACTTTGAATTAAATTCATAGAAATTTGTAACAATGTCATTTGTAAGGAAGAAGTATCAAAGAGATGAGGACCGAAAGATATATGTTGAACAGTTTTTTGTTTTCTTTTTTGCTTAGGTGTTGAAGCTAATTTATATGTGACACTTTAAGAGGATTTGATTAATTAGGATGGTAGATGGTAATCATTTTCTACCAAAGGAAAACTATTGATGGATCTATGTGGATTTTTAACATTAATTCTTTTTCTTTTAAAGGAAAGGACAAATGGACTACTAAAAGTTTTGAGATTCTTGCAATATAAAATTTCCAACTTGTCCTAATCAACTGTGCCCTTAGAGCTTGTTTGTGTAACTGCAAGGAAGTGGAAATGTCATTTTGAACTGGGGAAGTTAGACTCATGTTTCTTATCTCCTGCAGAAAAGATCCAACAATAATAGAGATTTTTTGTGGAGGTCGAACTTGTGTTTCTTACCTTTTCTATTTTCTAGACCCATGGGTTGAATCAAGGCCTAATTATCTTATTAATAGTTGACATGGCATGCCCGTAAGATCTAAAATGGTTTGCAACACAAATAAACCTTAATGATCTTAATTTATGCATTAAACAATGGGTAATCTAGAATTCTAAAAGTGTACGTTGCGCTATGATCTTGGTGATGAGCGGGTGAATTCATCTAAAGCTTGTCTCGCCTTGAGATCAATGATCTTTATCAAATAGGGTTTTTTCCCATCTCTCTTGTTACCCACTCTTATATGCGCAAGAGTTGATGGGCACTAATGTCAACGGGCGGGCCGGGGCCGGGCCTGTGCTTGGGTTGTCCGGTCCTGACTCGAAAATTGGATGGGCTTATCGGGGTTGTCTAGTCTCAGCCCTAAATTTAATGGGCCTACATCAAATCTTGTCCCATTCGGGTCTGACCGGGCCTGGGGCTTCCCACTATCTTGAACATAAACTAAACATTCTCTAATATTGATTCATATACTGTCACCATACACTCGGTGTGAACCAGACCTATAAACCCTCCTCCTTTTTTCTGGGCTAAGGACCAGCAATGCAATTCAACAAGCAACATTGCAGAGTTAAAAACATGCACTTGACATGCACACTTACAAAAAAAATTATCTATAAGTATGATTGTCTTAAAAAAAATGTAGAACATATCTCGGAACAACATCTCACGAGACAAAAACTCTGAAACATAACTGGTGATGTAATTAGCAAAATCTTATGTATTATTAGTTATATGCATTAAACACTTAATTAATGGGTTTTGAGTCAGTGAACATAGCCACTTGGAGGGAGTTGTCAAAACCATTTGTATGAGTCCCGAGTTTGCTTGATTGCATGGGTTACAACTACAAGGCCTATAGATATTGGTCTCTTTGGTTGTTTGAGCTCTTCTTTTGCTCTTTTCTGATGCCTCTTTTCTTTCTTTTATATATATATATATATATATATTTTGTATAGTGCAAGTTTAGTGAGTCCTGAGAGTAAAATAGATGTGTTGATTGATTGACACTATTTAACTTCGATTGAATATCACTTGCATGAATAAAAGTAATACTACACCTCTTCAGACAACATTAAAAAAAAGAGGCAATTCTCAATACAATCAATAGCCACAAGAATAGATCATGTAAATCTATAATCATAAGATTGAAGGTGATGACAAAGATTGACACTATTTAACTTTGATTGAAATTAGTAAAATCATATTACGGGCGTGCCAGGCCTGAACGTGCCGGGCATGCTCTGCCCATTCTTAATCACATTTTAGCTGGGCTTTCAAATAAATATCCAAGCCCAACCCTGGTGTTGGACAGCCCTTAAACAACCCCCACAACTGATTCCTTACAGAAGACAGTCCACACTCAAAAGAGCATGCCCAAACCAGTCCTCACACAGTAGTAAAAGCTAAAGATAAATAGACCAACAATCCAAAGGGATACAGCTATCACCACCCAAGGAAAGATTAGGAAAAATGGCTCACCACCAAGACCAATTTTAAGGGATACAGCAGCACCACCCTCTCAATCAATCTATGATACAGAACCAAGGTTAAAACTCACCACTCAAAGGATTCATCCCAGAAGATATAGAGTTTATAAGATAGAAAACTCAAGAGAGTCTGTTTTTCATTCCATTGATCAAAAGTTCTCTCAATTACATGACTTGAGACTTTTAAATAAAAGACTTGTCTTGGAACAGCCCTCCAAGCATAGGAAAATCAAATCATAAAAGCTAACAATAAAGTTGATTAACTGACTTTAAAAAAATAAGAAAAGACTCTTCATTTCCTGAAATTTTCCAAATTCTAACCACCAGAAGTTTTTCTATCATAACTTCTTCTAGGAACCTACATTTGACCAGATTCAACGTATGATGTTGTAGTTAAGAACATGATCTTTCCAATGACTAGTGACACATCCCCCCAATTCCATCTGTAGCCAAAATTATGACGTTCCAGAAATGCCCTTCAAACTGGATCCACTACTCAACTGACCATGGTAACAATTTGGAGCCTCTTTGCATTTTGGGCCAAACGGATGCATGGAGACACTCCCGTGTCAATCTCCCCTGGTTGGAAAAGACTTGACCTCAAGTCGGAATTGCTAGCTTCACCATGATAAGGAGACAAATGCACAACATTAAAAGTTGGAGAAACACCATAAAAATCTGGTAACTCAATCTTGTAAGCATTCTCTCCAATGCGTTGGAGCACTTTGAATGGACCATCAGCTCTAGGATTCAGGTTGCCATACTTCCCACGAGGAAAATGATCTTTGCTAAGATGAATCCACACCAAATCTCCTTCCTTGAACTCAACATGCCTGCGGTGCTTGTTTATAGCCTTCTTGTACTTTTCATTTTGCTTCAAAATCTTCTCTCGAACTTGAGCATGTAACTTCTTGATCTCACCAACTCTAGTATCAGCATCTCCACTAAAATCTTTGTTAGAAACAATAGGAACCAAATCCAAAGGACTGATAGGATTCTTACCATACACTACTTCAAATGGACTATGATTAGTGCTTTGACTTTTCGAACAATTGTAGGCAAATTCAATTTGAGGTAAGATCAAATCCCATTGCCTAATATTCTTCCCCACATAACATCTCAAAAGATTTCCCAAGCTGCGATTAACAACCTCCGTTTGTCCATCGGATTGTGGATGATAAGATGAACTAAGATTAAGACTAGTACCAAGCTTCTTCCAAAGTGTTCGCCAAAAGTAACTCAAAAACTTGGAATCGCGATTTGAAACAATTGTCTTTGGAACACCATGAAGCTTCACAATTTCTTTAAAGTACAAATCTGAAATATAAGAAGCATCGTTAGTTTTGTTACAAGGAACAAAATGAGCCATCTTCGAAAATCTATCAACAACCACCATGATTGAGTCTTTGTTCCTTTGAGTTTTAGGCAAACCCATCACAAAATCCAGACTAACATCTTCCCAAGGTGCACAAGCTACTGGTAACGGTGTATACAGCCCCGTATTTTGCCCATGAGTCTTCACCACATGACACACTCTTCATTGCTGCACATGTTTAGCTACATCTCTCACCATCTTTGGCCAAAAGAACTTCTCTTCCACTAGAGCAAGTGTCTTGTCTCTCCCAAAAGGACCACCTATCCCACTATCATGAGCTTCTATAATAATGGTTTGTCGAAGCGAACGTTGAGGTACACACAACCGATTGGCCTTAAAAAGATACCCCTCATGCTTCAAGAACTGCTCAAACGGACCTTTTTCACACTTTTGCCAAATGCTACCAAAGTAAGAATCATTATCATATAATTCTTTTAAAATCTCAAACCCCACCACTGTTATTTCCATCATGGACAGCAAAGAATGCTTTCTACTCAAAGCATCAGTCACCACATTTTGAACTCCCACTTTGTACTTAATTGTGAAGTTATAAGCTTGAAGAAACTCCACCCATACTGCATGTCTTCGATTGAGCTTGTGTTGGCTATTAATGAACTTCAAAGCTGCATGATCTAAAAAAAACACAAATGGTTTAGCAAGAAGGTATTGACTCCCTTCAACATAAGATTATCAAATTCAGCTGTATACTCAGCCACCGAAAGGTCTCTTTGTCTAAAGTTGTTAATCTTCAATAAGATGTCCTGCCGATAATTATCTGGAAGATATTTCCGCTTCAACACCTTTGTCATCTTCTCCCAAGTGACTATCTTATTTCTCCTTTCACGTTCTCGCTGCCTCTTGAAGTTTTCCCACCAAAAGGATGCATGCTTTCTAAGCTTGATGGCAACCAGCTTCACCTTCTTATGCTCAGGCACATCTTGATAATCAAAGATTCGATCAACCGTATTCAGCCAATCCACGAACTCATCAGGTTGCATCTTGCCTTCAAACTCCGGAATCTCCACTTTTGCTTGGAATCCACGCTACACATCGCGCTCCCTATGGCCCAAATTTCTCGACTCACATGGATAAGGAGGAGCACTATCTTCCGAAACATGGCTATTAGCATCATCTTCTTGCTCTTCATAATGACGACCATTCAATTGCCCACGATTCTCATACATACGCAGCCGTTGTTGGAGTTCTTGAATTTGTTGTCTCATATCTTCCATGAGAAAGTCTCGTGGATCCCCTTGAGGAACCCTTTCTTCATTGATAGTAGGCAAACGACCATGACCAACCATTGAATAAACTAAAAATTGAGAAAAAGAAGTGATTAAATTAACAAGTGAGGTGTTGAACCAAACGAAACACGTTGGCAACCTAGCTCTGATACCAAGTCTGGTGCCGAACAGTCCTTAAACAACCCCCACAACTAATTCCTTACACAAGACAGTCCACACTCAAAACAGCATGCCCAAACCAGTCCTCACAAAGTAGTAAAAGCTAAAGATAAATAGATCAACAATCTAAGGGATACAACTATCACCACCCAAGGAAAGATTAGTGTCACGCCCCCAAACCAGAACCTCGGGGGCGCAAATGGGATTAAGCATAAATATATTTTTCTCCCAAGATTCGCGTGTGTGAAGACAACACATTCCAACACATTCTGAATATTTTGCGGAAGCTTTCGTGGCGTTGCGACTCGGAGTCCGTGGTCATCTGATTCTGCGACGCACTCAACCTCTAGCATATAACTATTATATCAAGAACCATATCAGACTGGAGTAAACCATCGCAACGAAATACAGAGCTGACAGCAACATGATAAGCATTCCCACATATGTTCAAGTTACAAATTATCAATATACATTAATTAAGAATCTCAAGAAAGACTAATAAAAGCCATACAACAATAAGCTATTAACCACTACCCCATATATGACGTAGCTCCGATGTCAAGCCCAATGTCTACATGACATAGCCAACAAAACAACCTGCAACTCATAGTTCCACAGCCAACAAAAGCACTCAACTCGGGACAAAGAAATCTGGACCTGAGTACCAAAGAGTGGGTCAGACACGACGGTCTGGCAGGTGGGTGAAAAGATAATAAATATACTGAAGAATAAAACATATGATAAATCATCCTATTTGATCAAATGCTGCATATAATTAAAACGGGTGGAAAGATCATGTATATCTGACAATCATGTATTCATGTAAAACGGGTGTAAAACATGGATATCTGACAAATCATATATTCATGTAAAACGTCTGTAAAACATGGATATCTGACAAATCATATATTCATATAAAACGTTTGTAAAACATGGATATCTGACAAATCATATATTCAAGTAAAACGTCTGTAAAACATAGATATTTGACAAATCATATATTCATGTAAAACGTCTATAAAAGCATGTAACATGTTCAATCAATAACTTTCATAAAAGAAATGAATCATTTACTGAAAACATAATGCCGTATAAAACATGTACGGGTATCCAAGGAAATCGGGTAACAAGCAAAATTGCAACCACACGAAGCTAAGTCCTCTATCACTAAAGTGACAGAGCAATAACTAGGCACTGGTCTCAGTCACTCGAGGTGAGGAGAAACAGTGGATCTTATAAATACATATACATATACTATACATGACCACGGTAGCGAGCCGGACATCGGGAACCACAGTAGCAATCTGCGGCATCAGGACAAGACCACGGTAATAACCGAGTAGCGGGATCCAAACTGCAGCTGGCGGGACAAGAGAGGGGATCTCCAAGTCGGTGGATCAGACCAACAAGGTTATCCAAGCTTAGTGGTGCCGACTCATAGGTCAAATACCAATCGAGACATGTACAAGTAAACCAAATGCAAGTAAATAAACGGGCAGGACGGGGGTGCTCAAGGGCACACTGTCATTTCACGTCGGGCAATGCATCTCAAGGCTCGCAATTAATACAAGTAGAATTTCAATGCTTTAGGGAATGATAAACCATAATTCATGAATTTTCGAGATTACATGTGACAATTCGAAATAATCGAAAACATAGTTGATCTTTTGAAATTTCGGAACAAGTATCGGGATTCAAATCTAGCCCAAGGTGAATAGGGGTCTCGTATGTCGATTTCGATATAACTTGATACTCTTTGAGTTTAGGGACATTCCAAGCACCTTACACACCTTGGTGATTACTAAGACTTCGATAAATCTTTGTGATGTGGTTTCTTTCTCGAATAGGCTTCATACATTGCCTAATAATTCTCCCCGATATCAATGGTTCCCTTAAAAACCTTTCCTGAGCTCCAAAAATGGTCCACACCCGAGAGGGGGGTGCGCTCGAGCAGACCAAGGTGCGCTCGAGCGGACCAAGGTGCGCTCGAGCGGACCCGGGCTGCACAAACAAACGGGCAGACAGAACGCCTGCGCGCTCGAGCGGGCAACCAATCTGCTGCCCGAGCTGCAGTCAGAATGACTTTGCGCTCTAGCGGCCTGATGCGTGCTCGAGCGGGCAGTCATTTCTGCTGCCCGGGAATGGCCATTCTGGCCTTTTTCTCCTTCATCTCCAAAAATATTTTTCTTGCAACAAAAGGCCTTCTTGCCTTCCAATAACAACCATTAAGCCTCTCCAAACAATCAAATAAAAAGAACCTTCATCAAAACTGCAATAAACATTAAATCTAAACACCTTCTTCTTCACATTTAACACCAAAGAAAGAGAAGAACCCCAACATTCACAAAGGTTCATTTGAGCCATAAACAAGAGATAAAATACAGGCAATAAATCACATTTCCATGACAATAAATGAGCTAACAAAAGCCTTTCATGAGCATTTATTTCACAATGAAAATGCAAGCTAATAAATATGGATATGAATAGCAAAACCAACCACCTTCTTCATAAAACCATTAAATGTTCAAACTATCATTTCATCCACTTGCCTTAGGTCTTCCAATCAAGGAAATCAAGCTCTAATACTCTTCCAAGCCAAAGATCCAAGCTATAAACAAAATCCCCAAAACAAGCCCTAAAATGGTCAACCAATGAAATAGAAAGGGAAACCTTAAAATAATGAAAATGGGACCTCTTCAAGATCAAAGAAGCACAAATCTAGGAGATGGGGAAGGTTGCTTACTTGTAAGGTTCTATAATGGCAAGATGAGCTCCAAAGGGAGTCTCAAAGTTGATAGGTTGCTCAACAAATGGTATCAAACGGAAGCTTGCATGGTGGGGAAGAGAATGATAACCTCCATTTCTTGATTGATGCTAGTTTGGTGTGGATTGGAGCTGGAGAGAGCAAGAAGAATAAGAGAAGGCTGCAAGAGAAAACCCTAGGCTGCCTTTTGTCACGCCCCCAAAAGTGAAACCAGGGTTATGCGTGAGATTAGGGCTAATTTAAAACTTTTCCAATGATAATAACATATCACTTGCCCTAATCGTGTCCCACTTGGATCGAAGACCGCTGTGAGGTATAAACATTTCCTCGAATATATCAAACAATAGCGGAAGCTTCATAAAAGAAGAGGTATCTTAAAGATGTATAGTTTAAGAGAAATATACTGAGTATCAAAGTTAAGGTTGAAGTTTAAGACTATAACAAAATATTAATTACAAGTAAAAAGGCCAAACTAAAACTAGGCCTACACAAAAGTATAAAGCAACCAAAAGATGAAGCTAGGAGGATAATCGTGTAGCTTTCGTGTACGGGGTCGTCACGGCTATACAATGTCGTCCGTACTATACTCTAAGAAGTCATCAGGCTGATCTGCCTGAACTTCTTCCGTCGTCTCCTCCTCACCGGGGTAATAGAGCTCGGTACCTATGCACCAAGAATAGCATCATCAACACAACGGATGGCAAAGCAATAGGTATAGAAATCACATGGATATGCAGTACTAAAGAGAATGAACGACAACCATAATCATAAAGTATGCATAGCACTCTGATCGGAAGAGATACATTGCATTCGAATCATAAACAACTATCAAAGTAGGCGATCCACATATGCTAATCTTTATCATCAATTGGGATAAAACCCAATATCCAATATCCAAACAACTCGTAGCTCAAGTACTCCGACTCCGAGAGCTCTGGCACTATCTTGCTTTGAGGACCAAGTAGCTCGGGCTCCGTGAGCTCTGGCTCTATCTTGCTTCAAAATAAAACAAACATCTCGAGGAATAAATAACTCTCAGCTCAAGTAGCTCGGGCTCCGTGAGCTCTGGCTCTATCTTGTTTCGAGGTGGTATCGGGTTCTCCCACAGTCGGTGCCCCAACTGTGTTGAGCGTTAACAGCTGAGTGGTGCCTGACACAAAGAATCCTAAAACATCGGTGAAGGGCTAGGCTTCTTGCGCGAACAAGATTCAATACCAATAGAGAACTACTTTATTCCAAATCAAATCAAATCTCAAAACAAACATCAATAGTAGTCCTCTTTAATCCTGACAATCAAAGCTTCCTAGCCTCAACACTTCAAACGAATATCGAAACAAACGAAACAATAAAGGGGATCATAAATCCATCATCTAAGTTCTCAAAGTGATCCTCTAATAAAGTAAAGCAAACAGAATTAAAGAACATGCTCATCACATGTAGAAGATAGTACCCGAAGGTACCATTCGGAATCAAAGCGAATAAACAATCCAAACCTAAGTAAAGTGTCAACCCTGAAGCATCGCACAACCTATTCAGTCCACGAAGGGGTTAGGGTTCGCGATACTCGGATGAACAATCTTCGTGCATAGATTTAAGAAGAGTATCCCGTTGTCCCGTACCATTCAAGATTGAATTAGGTTGACTCTCGATACAACCGAATCCACAGTGATGAATGTCGGCTCAAGACATCCTCACAATAAGTCAAATGAGTCCTCAAAGGGGTATCCAAAGGTCCACCAAAGTCCACCTCAAAACAGGGTAAAAATCCCTTCATAAAGGAAAATCTGCAGAAATCTGCATAAGGCCCGGTCAACCCGCAGGTCGACCTGCCCTTGCTTGCCCGGTCGACCGGCCCCTGCAGGCCGGTCGACCGGCTGGCCTGCGAAAACTGGGCACAGCCCCTGTTCTGGGCTGAAATGGGATTCTTTCCATTTCTTGTTTCTTGGACCTGATAAGCAGCATATGTATGGATAAAAACACCCTAACTAAGATCCATAAAACTACCTAATCACTTCATCAAACTCTAAATCCATTCCTTTCATTAGATGAACCATATTATCATGTTTTCAATCTATTAAAGTATCAATTGAGCCAAAGACATCTAAAACATGATTTCATCAAACAAATCAAGGTAAACAAACATATCAAGCATTAATATATCTATTGACTTGCCTTAGTGATGTGATGAATTCAAATTCAAGAAAAGCTTGGAGAAAACCACTTTAAAAAGCTCCAAATGAAGTGAACACTCCTCCAAACCCAACAAGCTCCTACACATGCATGCCAAGGGTCAAGGTGGTTCTCCCTAATCCATTTCTAACAAAGAAGGAAGAAGATGAAGTGGTTTTCAAGCTTTAAAGGCTTACCTTTAAGTGGGTTATGGGTGAAACAAGGAGAAAAGTGTATGGTTGGACTCTTGAAGACTTGAGGAAGAAGATGGGTGGATTGGTTTCCTTCGCCGGAGCTCCGATGCTCGTCAACGGAGAAGAAGAAGATGAAGGAAAGGAAGAGAAGATGAGTCGGCTGCTACTGTTGGTTGTAGTTGAGTGGAGTGGAAGATAAGTGATAAGTTAAGGTGAGTTGGTAGGATACTTTAAGCAATGGGTCATGGGCTTGGGCTTTGGGTTTGAGCTTAGGGCTTGGCTTGATGGGTCAAGTTTCGGGTCGGCCTAAATAACCATTTGATGAATTTCGGGCCTCTTCGACGCGTCGAATCGAAACGCGACCGAAGGCTAAAGTTCATGAAATAACAAGACCTACCCAATGCACCCAACTCACCAAAACTCATAATCTCTTGTAATCCCTGAAACCCTACCCAATTAGTAAAAAGACTCTCTATCCTACCCAAACGCGCTCCGAATCGTACGAAACTTCGCACACGCGATTCGTCGTTAACCCTGACTACTTAGACTCTAAACTAAACTATAAACTAGCTTACTAACTAATCACACAATAATTAAAATTAATAGGCCATTAGGGGACGGGATGTTACATCCTCCCCCGCTTAGGCTATTTGGTCCTCCAAATCCCTAACACACCTCTGGTAGTAACTCTGGATACTTCTCCTGGACCTGATCCCTGAGCTCCCAAGTCGCTTCCCTTGGACTGTGATGCTCCCACTGCACTTTGACCCAGTGAATGGTCCTTGTCCTCAGGACTTGCTCCTTCGTATCGATGATCTTCTTCGGTCTCTCAACGTATGTAACATCTGGCTGAACATCCAATGGCTCATGGTGTAGTACGTGTGAAGGGTCTGGAATGTACTTCCTCAGCATCGAAATGTGGAAAACTCTGTGAACTCCTGCTAACTCTGCTGGTAGTATCAATTTGTAAGCCACTTCACCCACGCGCATATCTATCTCAAACGGTCCAATGTATCTCCGAGCCAGTTTCCCTTTTTGACCGAATCTCATAGTTCCTCTAGTCGGTGAGACTTTGAGAAACACTTTGTCTCCAACCTGAAACTCCAAATCCCTCCTCCTCAGGTCTGCGTAGCTCTTCTGATGGTCTCTTGCAATCTTCAGCCTATCAATGATCTGCTTCACCTTCTCGCTGGTATCACTGATGATCGACGGTCCATGAAAGTTCCGAATACCAATCTCCTCCCAACAGATCGGGGTCTTACTCTTCCGTCCTTACAATGCCTCGAACGGTGCCATCCCGATACTGGAGTGATAGCTGTTGTTGCAGGCAAATTCACACAAAGGAAGACTCTTCTCCCAGTCTTTCCCAAAATCAAGAACACACGCCCGCAACATATCCTCCATGGTCTGATTGGTCCTCTCTGTCTGTCCATCGGTCTGAGGGTGATACGCAGTGCTGAAATTCAATGTGGTACCCAAGGCTGCTTGCAAACTGACCCAAAATCTGCCTACAAACCTCATATCTCTGTCTGAAACAATGGAATCTGGAATTCCGTGCAACTTGACAACATTGTCAATGTACTTGTGTGCCAATACATCCATGGATCCTCTCATCTTCATCAGAATGAAGTGTGCTGACTTCGTAAGTCTGTCAACAATCACCCAAATGCTGTCATTGTCCCTCATGGGTGGCAATCCTGCAACGAAGTCCATGGTGATGTGCTCCCACTTCTACTCCGGAACCTTCAATGGATGGAGTAATCCTGGAGGTTTCTGATGTTCAATCTTCACTTGTTGACACACGAGACATCTCGAGACAAACCCTGCAATGTCCTTCTTCATGTTGCTCCACCAGTAAAAGCTCTTCAAGTTCTGGTACATTTTGGTGCTCCCTGGGTGAATAGCATAACGAGAATGGTGAGCCTCGACCATAATCTCGTTCCTCAAATCATGTACACCCGGCACACATAGCCTATCCTGGCAGTACAACACTCCATCAATGAGTCTGAACTCTGGTATCTCAGCTATACTCTCTATCAATCTGACCAACTCTAGGTCCTCTGACTGACTACTCTTGATTCTGCTAAGAATCTCTGGCTCCCAAATATGCATATTGGCAACCATGACTCGTTCACTCCGAGGTTGAAACTCTATGGCTAAGTCTCTGAATAGCTCTGTCAAAGACCACTCTGTCTGCAAACATCCGGTAGTCGCTGCCTTTCTGCTCAATGCATCTGCAACCACATTCGCTTTTCCGGGATGATACTTTATCGAAAAGTCGTAGTCTTCGATGTACTCCATCCATCTAATTTGCCTCATGTTCAGATCTTTCTGCTCAAATAGATACTGGAGACTCCTATGATCCCAGTGAACCTCGAATTTCTCACCATACAAGTAGTGTCTCCACATCTTCAGTGCTATCACCACTGCTGCAAGCTCCAAGTCATGAGTAGCGTATCTCTTCTCATGCTCTTTCAACTGTCTGGATCCGTATGCTATAACTTTTCCCTCCTGTATGAGCACACAACCCAATCCAATGCCTGAAGCGTCTGTGAAAATCACGAATCCTCCAGTCCTCGTAGGTAACGAGAGAATAGGTGCTGTGGTCAATCTAGTCTTCAGCTCCTGGAAATTCGCTTCACACTTATCCGTCCAAACAAAAGGAACATCTTTCCTTGTCAATTTAGTCAGTGGAGCTGCAATACTGGAGAATCCCTTCACAAACCTTCTGTAATACCCTGCTAAACCAAGGAAACTCCTGATCTCTGACACTGACTTCAGACTCTGCCAACTAACCACTGCCTCAATCTTCGCCGGATCTACTGCTAAACCCTCTCTAGAGATGATGTGTCCAAGAAAAGACACTTCCTCCAGCCAAAACTCACATTTACTGAGCTTAGCATAGAGCTGATTCTTCCTCAAGATCTGCAATGAACTCCTCAAATGCTCTGCATGATCATCTCTAGACTTCGAGTAGACTAGGACATCATCTATGAATACGACCGTGAACTTATCTAAGCATGGTGCAAAGACTCTGTTCATCAAGGCCATAAATACTCCCGGCGTGTTGGTCAGCCCAAATGGCATAACCAAGAACTCATAATGTCCATATCTAGTCCTGAAGGCTGTTTTCTGCACATCTTAATCCCTGACACATATCTGGTGATAACCAGATCTCAAATCTATCTTGGAAAAATGCTGTGCTCCCTGCAACTGATCAAACAACTCGTCTATTCGAGGCAAAGGATACTTGTTCTTGATCGTAACCTGATTCAGCTGCCTGTAGTCGATGCACATACGCATTGATCCATCTTTCTTCTTCACGAAGAGCACCGGTGCACCTCACGGTGATAAACTGGGTCTCACAAACCCTTTATCCAAAAGGTCCTGCAATTGAGCTTTCAGCTCTCTTAGCTCTGCTGGAGCCATATGATAAGGAGCCTTCGATATCGGTGCTGTCCCTGGCTTGAGCTCAATTGTGAAGTCGATCTCCCTAACCAGTGGTAATCCAAGTATCTCCTCCGGAAAGACATCCGAGAATTCACACACAACTGGAATATCCTCCACCGCTCTAGACACTGAATCCTCTGTGATAAAGGCTACATAACCCTCACATCCACTCCTAATCAATCGATCAGCTCTCAAAGCCGAGATGACTCTAGTGGACATGGGTCTCCTCTCCTCAACAATCTCCACACTATCTGCTAGCACTTGCAATCTGACTGTCTTGTTGAAGCAATCCATCACTGCCCTGTAAGTAGATAACCAATCCATACCTAGGATCACATCAAAATCCCTCATCCCTAGGATGATCAAGTCTGCAGAAAGGATAAAACTCCCCACCTGCACTTTGCAAGCTGGATAGTAGGACTCACACTGCACAGTCTTCCCTAAGGGAGTACTAACAAACAATATACAATGCAATGGAGCTATATCTCCCACCAAGCGTGCAACAAATATAGGTGACACGAATGAGTGTGTGGAACCGGAATCAAATAAGACTCTAGCAGGTACATCTGAGATAGAGAGTGTACCTTCCACTACTCCTCCAGCTTCTTCACCTTCCTGCAAGTCAAGGGCATGAAGTCTGCCATGCTACTGAGGCCTCTGATGCTGCTGCTGACCCTGCTGTCTGTACTGTGCATACTGCTGGCCCTGTGGTCGCTGAGGTCCCTGAGGTCTGAACTGTCCTCTAGCCTATGGTGCAGGCAGTCTAAACTGTTGTGGCTGCTGAGGTGCCCTAGGTTGCTGCGGAGGTACCTGCCTCAAAGGCTGAGCTGCCAATGGGGGTCGAGGAGCTGCATTCCTCACACCCTGCCCTTGTACTTGAGGGCAATCCTTCCTCTGGTGGTCCATCGCACCACACTCAAAGCACGCCCCTGTATTCCATCTGCATGCTGCCGTAATATGCGAGTTCTTACCACAACGCTCGCAATAAACCTTGAGTGTCTGATCAAATTTAGGCCTCTTGCCTTGCTGCTGCTGGTACTGCTGTGGACGCTGCTGGTACTGCTGTTGAAACTGCCCCAAACCTAGGCTCCTAGCTAGTGCAGGTATGGCCGAAAACTGCTGTGCATAAAAGGGTCTTCTTCCGAATGGACTCCTCAGCCCAATACGCACGCTTGAGGTTCTCCTCATAGGTGACTAAGGTAACAAATGTCACCTCCATCTGAATATCAGGTCTCAGTCCCCGAATAAACCTCATCACCTTGTCCGCCTCAACCTGAACCAAAGATGGTGCAAATCTCGAGAGGTTCGTGAATTTCTGCTCGTAGATCTGCACTCGGTCCGTTCCCTGAACCAACGACTCAAACTCTATCAGCTTCTGAGCCTGAACGTGGGGTGGAATATATTTGGCTCGGAAAAGTGTCTGAAATGACATCCTAGCCTCCGCATCGTCAATCGTGTCATAAGGTGTCATGACTGATTTCCACCATAGCTCTGCAACTCCTCGGAACATGTACGATGCTAACTGCACACGCTCCCGTCCTGTACACTGGAAGACCTTAAAGATCTTCTCCATCTGCACCACCCACTCGTCAACATCGAGGGGGTCTTCATTCCCATAGTACACTGGTGGGTTCCTCTTCTTGAATTTATCATAGATGTCATTCAAGTCTATCACCCTAGGAGGGATGATGACTTGAGGTACTGGGGCTGGCCTCTGTAAGAACTACAGCATCTGAGCCTGGAAGGTAGCCTGATCCTCCCATTGTTTGTTCAGCTCTTCCCGCTGCTGTGTCTGAGTCTGAGCCTGTGCTGTCTGGGAATCCATAAAGGCCTGCATAAGCTGATTGAATCTAGCCTCTACTGATCCATCCCCACTAGACCCAGCCTGATCATTGTTCTGAGTAGAATGAGTATGTCCCCCAGCCATTCTACAAGAAAAGACATGTTAGTCCTATGGGACTCAATCTAGCATACAAACTATACAATCTACACAGGCTAAGATACCAAACGAAACCCAATCCTCACACGTCTTAAGTTTCTACTTGTTTTTAATCTAGAAACCAGTACTGCTCTGATACCAACTTGTCACGCCCCCAAAAGTGAAACCGGGGTTATGCGTGAGATTAGGGCCAATTTAAAACTTTTCCAATGATAATAACATATCACTTGCCCTAATCGTGTCCCACTTGGATCGAAGACCGCTGTGAGGTATAAACATTTCCTCGAATATATCAAACAATAGCGAAAGCTTCATAAAACAAGAGGTATCTTAAAGATGTATAGTTTAAGAGTAATATACTGAGTATCAAAGTTAAGGTTGAAGTTTAAGCCTATAACAAAATATTAATTACAAGTAAAAAGGCCAAACTAAAACTAGGCCTGCACAAAAGTATAAAGCAACCAAAAGATGAAGCTAGGAGGATAATCGTGTAGCTCTCGTATACGGGGTCGTCACGGCTATACAATGTCGTCCGTACTATACTCTAAGAAGTCATCAGGCTGATCTGCCTGAACTTCTTCCGTCGTCTCCTCCTCTCCGGGGTAATAAAGCTCGGTACCTATGCACCAAGAATAGCATCATCAATACAACGGATGGCAAAGCAATAGGTATAGAAATCACATGGATATGCAGTACTAAAGAGAATGAACGACAACCATAATCATAAAGTATGCATAGCACTCTGATCGGAAGAGATACATTGCATTCGAATCATAAACAACTATCAAAGTAGGCGATCCACATATGCTAATCTATATCATCAATTGGGATAAAACCCAATATCCAATATCCAAACAACTCGTAGCTCAAGTACTCCGGCTCCGAGAGCTCTGGCACTATCTTGCTTTGAGGACCAAGTAGCTCGGGCTCCGTGAGCTCTGGCTCTATCTTGCTTCAAAATAAAACAAACATCTCGAGGAATAAATAACTCTCAGCTCAAGTAGCTCGGGCTCCGTGAGCTCTGGCTCTATCTTGTTTCGAGGTGGTATCGGGTTCTCCCACAGTCGGTGCCCCAACTGTGTTGAACGTTAACAGCTGAGTGGTGCCTGACACAAAGAATCCTAAAACATCGGTGAAGGGCTAGGCTTCTTGCGCGAACAAGATTCAATACCAATAGAGAACTACTTTATTCCAAATCAAATCAAATCTCAAAACAAACATCAATAGTAGTCCTCTTTAATCCTGACAATCAAAGCTTCCTAGCCTCAACACTTCAAACGAATATCGAAACAAACGAAACAATAAAGGGGATCATAAATCCATCATCTAAGTTCTCAAAGTGATCCTCTAATAAAGTAAAGCAAACAGAATTAAAGAACATGCTCATCACATGTAGAAGATAGTACCCGAAGGTACCATTCGGAATCAAAGCGAATAAACAATCCAAACCTAAGTAAAGTGTCAACCCTGAAGCATCGCACAACCTATTCAGTCCACGAAGGGGTTAGGGTTCGCGATACTCGGATGAACAATCTTCGTGCATAGATTTAAGAAGAGTATCCCGTTGTCCCGTACCATTCAAGATTGAATTAGGTTGACTCTCGATACAACCGAATCCACAGTGATGAATGTCGGCTCAAGACATCCTCACAATAAGTCAAATGAGTCCTCAAAGGGGTATCCAAAGGTCCACCAAAGTCCACCTCAAAACAGGGTAAAAATCCCTTCATAAAGGAAAATCTGCAGAAATCTGCATAAGGCCCGGTCAACCCGCAGGTCGACCTGCCCTTGCTTGCCCGGTCGACCGGCCCCTGCAGGCCGGTCGACCGGCTGGCCTGCGAAAACTGGGCACAGCCCCTGTTCTGGGCTGAAATGGGATTCTTTCCATTTCTTGTTTCTTGGACCTGATAAGCAGCATATGTATGGATAAAAACACCCTAACTAAGATCCATAAAACTACCTAATCACTTCATCAAACTCTAAATCCATTCCTTTCATTAGATGAACCATATTATCATGTTTTCAATCTATTAAAGTATCAATTGAGCCAAAGACATCTAAAACATGATTTCATCAAACAAATCAAGGTAAACAAACATATCAAGCATTAATATATCTATTGACTTGCCTTAGTGATGTGATGAATTCAAATTCAAGAAAAGCTTGGAGAAAACCACTTTAAAAAGCTCCAAATGAAGTGAACACTCCTCCAAACCCAACAAGCTCCTACACATGCATGCCAAGGGTCAAGGTGGTTCTCCCTAATCCATTTCTAACAAAGAAGGAAGAAGATGAAGTGGTTTTCAAGCTTTAAAGGCTTACCTTTAAGTGGGTTATGGGTGAAACAAGGAGAAAAGTGTATGGTTGGACTCTTGAAGACTTGAGGAAGAAGATGGGTGGATTGGTTTCCTTCGCCGGAGCTCCGATGCTCGTCAACGGAGAAGAAGAAGATGAAGGAAAGGAAGAGAAGATGAGTCGGCTGCTACTGTTGGTTGTAGTTGAGTGGAGTGGAAGATAAGTGATAAGTTAAGGTGAGTTGGTAGGATACTTTAAGCAATGGGTCATGGGCTTGGGCTTTGGGTTTGAGCTTAGGGCTTGGCTTGATGGGTCAAGTTTCGGGTCGGCCTAAATAACCATTTGATGAATTTCGGGCCTCTTCGACGCGTCGAATCGAAACGCGACCGAAGGCTAAAGTTCATGAAATAACAAGACCTACCCAATGCACCCAACTCACCAAAACTCATAATCTCTTGTAATCCCTGAAACCCTACCCAATTAGTAAAAAGACTCTCTATCCTACCCAAACGCGCTCCGAATCGTACGAAACTTCGCACACGCGATTCGTCGTTAACCCTGACTACTTAGACTCTAAACTAAACTATAAACTAGCTTACTAACTAATCACACAATAATTAAAATTAATAGGCCATTAGGGGACGGGATGTTACATCCTCCCCCGCTTAGGCTATTTGGTCCTCCAAATCCCTAACACACCTCTGGTAGTAACTCTGGATACTTCTCCTGGACCTGATCCCTGAGCTCCCAAGTCGCTTCCCTTGGACTGTGATGCTCCCACTGCACTTTGACCCAGTGAATGGTCCTTGTCCTCAGGACTTGCTCCTTCGTATCGATGATCTTCTTCGGTCTCTCAACGTATGTAACATCTGGCTGAACATCCAATGGCTCATGGTGTAGTACGTGTGAAGGGTCTGGAATGTACTTCCTCAGCATCGAAATGTGGAAAACTCTGTGAACTCCTGCTAACTCTGCTGGTAGTATCAATTTGTAAGCCACTTCACCCACGCGCATATCTATCTCAAACGGTCCAATGTATCTCCGAGCCAGTTTCCCTTTTTGACCGAATCTCATAGTTCCTCTAGTCGGTGAGACTTTGAGAAACACTTTGTCTCCAACCTGAAACTCCAAATCCCTCCTCCTCAGGTCTGCGTAGCTCTTCTGATGGTCTCTTGCAATCTTCAGCCTATCAATGATCTGCTTCACCTTCTCGCTGGTATCACTGATGATCGACGGTCCATGAAAGTTCCGAATACCAATCTCCTCCCAACAGATCGGGGTCTTACTCTTCCGTCCTTACAATGCCTCGAACGGTGCCATCCCGATACTGGAGTGATAGCTGTTGTTGCAGGCAAATTCACACAAAGGAAGACTCTTCTCCCAGTCTTTCCCAAAATCAAGAACACACGCCCGCAACATATCCTCCATGGTCTGATTGGTCCTCTCTGTCTGTCCATCGGTCTGAGGGTGATACGCAGTGCTGAAATTCAATGTGGTACCCAAGGCTGCTTGCAAACTGACCCAAAATCTGCCTACAAACCTCATATCTCTGTCTGAAACAATGGAATCTGGAATTCCGTGCAACTTGACAACATTGTCAATGTACTTGTGTGCCAATACATCCATGGATCCTCTCATCTTCATCAGAATGAAGTGTGCTGACTTCGTAAGTCTGTCAACAATCACCCAAATGCTGTCATTGTCCCTCATGGGTGGCAATCCTGCAACGAAGTCCATGGTGATGTGCTCCCACTTCTACTCCGGAACCTTCAATGGATGGAGTAATCCTGGAGGTTTCTGATGTTCAATCTTCACTTGTTGACACACGAGACATCTCGAGACAAACCCTGCAATGTCCTTCTTCATGTTGCTCCACCAGTAAAAGCTCTTCAAGTTCTGGTACATTTTGGTGCTCCCTGGGTGAATAGCATAACGAGAATGGTGAGCCTCGACCATAATCTCGTTCCTCAAATCATGTACACCCGGCACACATAGCCTATCCTGGCAGTACAACACTCCATCAATGAGTCTGAACTCTGGTATCTCAGCTATACTCTCTATCAATCTGACCAACTCTAGGTCCTCTGACTGACTACTCTTGATTCTGCTAAGAATCTCTGGCTCCCAAATATGCATATTGGCAACCATGACTCGTTCACTCCGAGGTTGAAACTCTATGGCTAAGTCTCTGAATAGCTCTGTCAAAGACCACTCTGTCTGCAAACATCCGGTAGTCGCTGCCTTTCTGCTCAATGCATCTGCAACCACATTCGCTTTTCCGGGATGATACTTTATCGAAAAGTCGTAGTCTTCGATGTACTCCATCCATCTAATTTGCCTCATGTTCAGATCTTTCTGCTCAAATAGATACTGGAGACTCCTATGATCCCAGTGAACCTCGAATTTCTCACCATACAAGTAGTGTCTCCACATCTTCAGTGCTATCACCACTGCTGCAAGCTCCAAGTCATGAGTAGCGTATCTCTTCTCATGCTCTTTCAACTGTCTGGATCCGTATGCTATAACTTTTCCCTCCTGTATGAGCACACAACCCAATCCAATGCCTGAAGCGTCTGTGAAAATCACGAATCCTCCAGTCCTCGTAGGTAACGAGAGAATAGGTGCTGTGGTCAATCTAGTCTTCAGCTCCTGGAAATTCGCTTCACACTTATCCGTCCAAACAAAAGGAACATCTTTCCTTGTCAATTTAGTCAGTGGAGCTGCAATACTGGAGAATCCCTTCACAAACCTTCTGTAATACCCTGCTAAACCAAGGAAACTCCTGATCTCTGACACTGACTTCAGACTCTGCCAACTAACCACTGCCTCAATCTTCGCCGGATCTACTGCTAAACCCTCTCTAGAGATGATGTGTCCAAGAAAAGACACTTCCTCCAGCCAAAACTCACATTTACTGAGCTTAGCATAGAGCTGATTCTTCCTCAAGATCTGCAATGAACTCCTCAAATGCTCTGCATGATCATCTCTAGACTTCGAGTAGACTAGGACATCATCTATGAATACGACCGTGAACTTATCTAAGCATGGTGCAAAGACTCTGTTCATCAAGGCCATAAATACTCCCGGCGTGTTGGTCAGCCCAAATGGCATAACCAAGAACTCATAATGTCCATATCTAGTCCTGAAGGCTGTTTTCTGCACATCTTAATCCCTGACACATATCTGGTGATAACCAGATCTCAAATCTATCTTGGAAAAATGCTGTGCTCCCTGCAACTGATCAAACAACTCGTCTATTCGAGGCAAAGGATACTTGTTCTTGATCGTAACCTGATTCAGCTGCCTGTAGTCGATGCACATACGCATTGATCCATCTTTCTTCTTCACGAAGAGCACCGGTGCACCTCACGGTGATAAACTGGGTCTCACAAACCCTTTATCCAAAAGGTCCTGCAATTGAGCTTTCAGCTCTCTTAGCTCTGCTGGAGCCATATGATAAGGAGCCTTCGATATCGGTGCTGTCCCTGGCTTGAGCTCAATTGTGAAGTCGATCTCCCTAACCAGTGGTAATCCAAGTATCTCCTCCGGAAAGACATCCGAGAATTCACACACAACTGGAATATCCTCCACCGCTCTAGACACTGAATCCTCTGTGATAAAGGCTACATAACCCTCACATCCACTCCTAATCAATCGATCAGCTCTCAAAGCCGAGATGACTCTAGTGGACATGGGTCTCCTCTCCTCAACAATCTCCACACTATCTGCTAGCACTTGCAATCTGACTGTCTTGTTGAAGCAATCCATCACTGCCCTGTAAGTAGATAACCAATCCATACCTAGGATCACATCAAAATCCCTCATCCCTAGGATGATCAAGTCTGCAGAAAGGATAAAACTCCCCACCTGCACTTTGCAAGCTGGATAGTAGGACTCACACTGCACAGTCTTCCCTAAGGGAGTACTAACAAACAATATACAATGCAATGGAGCTATATCTCCCACCAAGCGTGCAACAAATATAGGTGACACGAATGAGTGTGTGGAACCGGAATCAAATAAGACTCTAGCAGGTACATCTGAGATAGAGAGTGTACCTTCCACTACTCCTCCAGCTTCTTCACCTTCCTGCAAGTCAAGGGCATGAAGTCTGCCATGCTACTGAGGCCTCTGATGCTGCTGCTGACCCTGCTGTCTGTACTGTGCATACTGCTGGCCCTGTGGTCGCTGAGGTCCCTGAGGTCTGAACTGTCCTCTAGCCTATGGTGCAGGCAGTCTAAACTGTTGTGGCTGCTGAGGTGCCCTAGGTTGCTGCGGAGGTACCTGCCTAGCATTTTGGAATCTACAAAGTCTAGCATAGTGGAGTCCATTTTAATGATTTTCAAATAAGCACAACTCTAGGGTTTTTACTCTAGGTTTTTACACCTAATCAAGAGTTCCAAACACTTGATCCTAAGGGATAGAGCACTTGGCTCTGATACCAATTGAAAGTCCTTGGATCCTAACCCTAGAGGGGGGGGGGGTGAATAGGGTGAGCTACAACTATGACCAATTTACACCAATTTTAACTTCTTAATATAAACTAGTCAAATGTGATGATTAAACAATCAATATGCGGAAGCTAATAAACAATCACCACACAAGCAATCACCACAACACAATATTTATAGTGGTTCGGCCTCAATGCCTACATCCACTACCGGCTTGTGAATCCAATCACCCCACCGGATTTCCACTATTTATGCTTTTAACTAGGCTAAGCAATAACCCTTACAATGTTGCTTTTCAAGGCTAAACAACAACCTCTCTATGTGCTTTTATAGGCTAAGCAATAACCTTTACAAAATGCTTTTCTTAGGCTAAGCAATAACCTTACAAGATGCTTTTCTTAGGCTAAGCAATAACCTTACACAAAGCTTTTCTCTAAGAAGGTGTCTTTACAAAAGATCACTCTAAGAGATACAATTTAAGCTCAAATGAATTTGCCTCTTGAATAGGCTAATATGAAAGTTTAAAACAAACTCACACAAACACTCTATGCATGCAAAAGTATATGCTCATGATGTGTGTGTGTGATGACTCCAATCAAGTTTAAAAAGAAGGCTCACTCAATATATTGCTTAAAGCAATTCAAAGTTTAAAGCTCATAAAAGATTTGATTGAAGTCTTATGCAAATCACATGTAGAAATTCAACTTGTTTATGACATGAAAATCAAGGACTAACAAGTTGTATGAAAATGACTAATTTAGAACATGTGATGCATGTGCAATGTTGTTTTCAAAACCAAATTAATTTTACTAAAGTTCAAATGAATGAAAACAACAAACAATGTTTCAACCAAGTAAAAGACTCATGCTATGAAAGAAAAACAAAGATTTTGTCTAAGCATGATTAATAAAGTTAACAACTTGGATTGAAAACAAAGGTGAAGAATCCAATCTTAATTAGACCAAAGATTAGAACAAGAATGGATTCAACACATCATAGTTATTATGCTAAATATCATATACCAATAGTTTAAACAAAGCACATAACTATGATTAATAAAGGTAGAGCTTACTTGGAGGTTTAACTCATTAATCCCAAGCTTTAGCTCTCCTAAAGACCTCCTAGCCTTTCCAACTTCATCCCCTTCCAATGGCTCCAAAATGGTCTCAAAGGTTCAAGTTTCAAGCATTGAAAAAGGTTGGAAATGAATGGACTTTATAGCCAAAAAGCTGCCAACGGCTAGTCCTCGGTCGACCGGCAAAGAGGTCTCGGTCGACCGGGATCACACAACGGGCAAAAAAATGACCGTTTGAAAAACTGCTTTTAGCGGCGGACACAGAAACCGCCGCTAAAAGTGGTTTTTCCGCCGCTAAAGGTCCTGTTTTCCCAAAAATGTATTTTTCTAAAGTAATTTTGGTTGGGAATTTTTTGGGCCATTAAACCAAGTTAGAATACATGTTTTAAGACATTCTAAGATGTTTAAAAACATGAAACACCCAAAGCCTAAAATGATTCAAAAGATTAAAACCAAAGGCTAGCTTGATTTGACAAAACTCTTTTCAAATTAAAATGCATACAAAAATGATTCTTTTTGTGAAGAATGTATGCAAGGCTCAAACCTAAATTCTCAACATGATTTTCCAAACATAATGCACAAAGAATTAGGTTTTCAAAAGAGTTTGGGTTCTAAAACTAATGCATCCAAGTTTAGAACCAAAACATGCATAAAACAAAAACTTTTCCAAATCTTAAAAGCTATGTATGTATAAAACAAGATTTCAAGATATTTTAAATCAATGCATGTGTGAAATATCAAATGATGCTAAAGTGCAAATGCATCCATCAAATTGCAATTACAAAATCCCTAACACAGTGGAGTACACAAATGCTCTTGAAAGGCAGGTGAGTGCAGTATCAGAATGAGGAAATTTCCCATGGGGAGGCAATGACAACTCCAAGAATTTGAGTCAGTGGGGTCAACAAAAGACTTATTTTCCGCAAATCGAGTAAAAAAAATTTCCCTTTATTAACATCTGTCATTTACTTTCGATAATTCGACAAATATAATATATAAAATTCTCAAATAATCTATTCTCGATAATCCGACAAAAATAATATTGAATTCTCAAAAACAAATAAACAGAAATTTTAATACATTGTTACTAGTAGTTCTTAATTCAAAAAGAAAATCCAAATATATAAACTCCTATAGTTGCCTTCAACAGGTTTTTATGTGTTGAATTGTTGCATAATAGCTTCATTATCAACACAAGCAAATACATCATTTTCAATATATGTGACCATTAATCTCCCATTTGGTTATGCAACATGTTCTTTAGGTGCTTCATTGCTGAAAAAGTTCTTTCTGCCGTCGCAGTCGCTACTAGTAAAATCAACGCCAATTTTAAAAGAAAATAAACCAATGGATATACGATATCCTTCTTTGTCTCCACTAATTTTCTAGCAAAGTCATCAATTCCTTTAAGTTCTAAAAACTCATTGCTAGAGTGCATATAAGCAATGCGGGCCCATTCATTTCTTTTATTCTAATAGACAATTGGCCCATTAACTTAGGCGGTGGGTATTTTATGCTGACTTTTATTCATCGCCACATCAACAAGAAAAATGTGTAAAGTTAGCTAATGTGGGTAAAACTCTTAAATTGAGTGGGTTCAAAAGCTTCCCATAAGTTTAATTCAAAACATAAAAAAAAATTAATTTTAAAATAGTGATCAATGTGGCGCCACCACCCATGTGGGGAGGCCATTACCTGAAAAGCTTGTAACTAGAATTCAAGGCATGCTTTTGTTAATAGTCCCTACAAAATAGCAACAATTAAAAACTACTTATCAAGTTTTGCTCTAATTGTATCTTTGTTTATCCTTTGACAATTCTTAGTAGATTAGACTGATTAGGTGTGATACAAGCGAGTTGGATCATACAAGAGTTGGATCACACAAGAGTGATTTCCACACGGAGTAAATTAGACTTTAGTCACTGTGAATAATGTAACTGCAAGTGCCAAAAAGCTACGGAACTAGTTTTAAAGAATTATGGTACTCATAAGATTTTTGTTAAGTTCAATTCGGAAAGGTTGGATACCCTGAGCCTGAAAGGAAGAGAGAACGAGTCAGAGGCCCTCTGGCTGCTATCAGCCGAAGGCACTCCAAAGCCTAAGTTAATACGGTCACTAGGCGGAGGCAAAGTGAAAAGGAAAGTGAGAATGAATATGAGTGTCCGGGCGCATACCTTTGCTTGCCTCCCCTCAACATATATATATATATATATATAAGCATGGCCGCCACAGATCCTTCCTTAGTGGAGGTAGGTGGATGTACTGTCCCATCGGACCATACATCATTCCCTCAGTGGAGGTAGGTGGAACATTGTCCCATCGGACCATACTTTGACTTTTTGTGTGATGATTGACGTGACGTTTAGATATGAATGACCCCTTATCTATATCCGGCGCCCATCTATTCTGTCAGATCGCTTCCGTACTTTTATTAAATGTTGATTGACATCTTATACAGGTCTCGGTTAATTACACTGAGCTGAGAGAAATAGTACGCGGATGCGACTTGGTGCTAGTGCCGGGCTACATGGGGTCGGTCCTTTTACCGAGCTGCATTGGACGCGTCGTAGATATTTTTACCGAAACTAGCTCGAGCTCGGCGCGAATCGGTACTGTTATCGAACCACGGAAAGCCGAGATCAGAATATAATTATCGAAGCCAGGGCTTATCTCGGTATTAGGGGAATGCCCCCACACAATTGCCCCCAGCTCTTGACCTTAGGGTTTCCAACTTCCTGAGGTCGAGAGCTAAAGGCTAAAGGAGTTCTTCGTCTTGGTGCGGGCTGTCAGCGACCATCACTGTCTTGGTCTTTATGACGCCGCTTCTCCTGTCGGAGACAATCAATGACTGTACCGCTGTCGCCTCGTTTGCCCGAGGTTTTTAAATGCGCTCCGGAAAAGGTGTATCAACGACGCCACGTGTTGCGGCCTGGTTGGCTGTTTGGCTGACATGAGGAGACGTATACGGCGCAACCGTTTAGGGCGACGCCTCGGAGGTGTGATTTTTCGAAATCGAAAAAGGCGCCTTTTCTCATATAAATGGGGGTGCCTTCTTCTCCTTCCTCTATTTTGGAAACTTTTAGAAGGAGACCCTGCTGAGAGAAATCGTTGGTCATCAGAGCTCTAGTTTTAGAACCTGATCCCAGAGTTTTTGTGTCTCCTCTTTGTGAGTTCTCCTTTTTTCCATCTCTGTCTTTCCTGCTTCTGCTAGGGTTTTTCTAGGATTTCTGCCTCCTTTTTCCTTTGACCTTCTGGTTTCCGCAAAAACCCTAGGAATGCGAATCTATAAGCATTGGGTAGACACCCCACAGGCCCTTACTTAGTTTAGGGCCATGTATAGAATACCGGAGGACGTTCAGATCCGGCTTGATAACCCTGAGGACCCCTGGGAGGGCTACTCCTTCCGTGATGGTTGGATGCCATTCCCTCTGGTTACCATAGTTGAAGGAGGGATTAGGTTTCCGCTTCACCCCCTCCTCAGGTCCTGCCTCTGTACCAGGCGTCTCTGCCCCTGTCAGCTGATGCCCAATGGTTATAAAATAACCATGGGCGTCGCCGAACTCAACTGTCTCCTCGGTACTGACCTTGGTGTCCATGACATCGAGGACGTGTATGACTTGTGCAAGTCACTGGCTGGCGACAACATTTATTACCTTCGGGTGAAGGTAAAAAGGCAGCATTTTGTCACTTCCTTGGAGGATTCCAACGTATGCCGGAGATGATCGCTTGTTCGTCTCGGGCAACTGGTAGTTCGGGGAGGACGAACCAGTGGCAGCGAGGAGAGAGAAAATTCCCCGCGACTTTTGGGTCCCGTCGAGTAATTATGGATCCTTTTGACCTCTTATGTTTTACTTTTCTTGTTCTGTCGGGCTGACGCCTTCCGTTTACGGTGCAGGCACCAGTGAGAGAAAGCGCGAGGCCAACCGAGTTGGCTGGACGAGGAAGAAGGATTCTCTCGACGCTTTGTATTGATACCGACGTCACAAAGGTCAAGCAGCTTTCGCACTGCTAGGATACAAGCCCAAATATCATTCGTTCATTAAGGCAAGGGTTGGTCAGCCCGTAGGGGAGGCGGTGCTAGCGCTGACAGGTGTTGAAAACCGTGCAGTCTCGGTCGTCGAGGCTTCTTCGTCGCCTGTGGATACTTCTACAAATTTACAGCTTGCTGTTGAGGCGTACAATTCTCTGAGCTCAAAGCGGCAGGCTATCGAGGAGTACAACTCACCCAGCTCGGACGAGGAGAGAGACGACATAATGCAGCGACGCTGACCACTGTTGGCAGTCAAGGATCTGAGGGCTAAATTCCAGCCTTCTGCTTCCACCTCGGGCCCTGCCCCCGCTGTTTCCTCTGTTCCTACTTCTGTCCCCTCCAGTCTGACTCATTCACCTATCCCTCCTGGTTCAGGGGCTCGACGACATTCAGCCGAAGCGGCTGCGTCGGGTGCCGCTGAGGTGTCTACTTCCCTTCAAGTTGTTTCAAGTCCAGAAGCTCGGCAACGCCTTGCCGAAGTTGAGAGAGAGGGAAATCTGGGGAAGCGACCTAGGATTGAGGATGCTCCGGAACAGGACCCTTTGCTTGTATTGGTATCCGAGATTGTCGGTCTGGACTGGTGGAGGCCGGACTTCCTCCTCGAACCAGGCAGGCACCTGACCGTAGAAGACCGGATGCGGGGCGACCCCCTCATCTTCACTGCCCTCGCGAATGCCTGCACCTTGCCACGAGATGCCGAGAGGCATATGGGGACTGACGACACAGGGTTACTGCTATCGTCCCTGCGGTCGACAATCTCGGTAAGTTATACTTCGTAAATTTCATCGCTATCAGATTTTCGACTATTTCTTGACTCTTGCTCTCTGTAGGCCGTGCAGAAACTCCGAGTACTCTTGGGCAGGTCTTCTGAGGGCGTCTCTAGGGTCTGGCAGATGGAGGTAGAAAAGGAAGAGCTCGCCAAAGCCCTGAAAGCGAGCGAGGAGAAGCTGAAGGGGGAAGTTGATAAAAACATCGAGCTCGTGGCTGAAATGGACATGGCCGTGGCCGAGATCTCCAAAGTGCGGGCCGAGTCTTATAGGCTGGAGGGAGTGGCTGAGGCCGAAAAGAAGAGGTTCGGTGGTCTCGAGGCTGAGCTGGCGAAAAAGAGAACCGAACTCGAGGTTGTCCTTATGCAAAAAGCTGAAATCGAGACCTTAGTTCAGGTTGAAAAGGAGAAGAGTACCAAACGGAAAGTCGAGCTCGAAGTCGTACTTAAGCAGAAGACCGAACTTCAAGCCTCAATCCAAGCCGAGATCGACTTTGCTTACCGGGAGGGGGTGGACGCAGCCACGAACCTTTACGAAGCTCAGGTCGAAGATTTGGGCCCGTATATGTTTGAGCAAGGATGTCAGGCAACATTGAAAGAAGTGGGAGTCTCCAAGGATCATCCTATATATCAGAACTTGCCCAAACCCTTGAGATCCGACCCCGGCTCGAGCTCAACTCCCCGCTGTCCTGAAGCTCCTTCAGAGTCCGGCCTGGCCGCTCCTTCCGTGACCGAGCCCGACAATGTCTACCGAAGTTGATGTTTAGACTTGTTTGATGTACCTTTTTCTTTCAGTGGAATGATGAGATCTGTACCCTTCGGCATTATCAATAGAACTACATTTTTCTTCGTTTTTATCTTTTAAATTCCTCTCTTTTGTGTTTGCAACCTTTTTAAGATCTACTCCTTTCTTGGTGATAGAACATTTTGATTTGCATTTCGTAGATGGTTTTAGGGTGGCTTTATGCAAATTGGTCCCGCAACCAAGTTTTGTCGTATAGCCGGTTTTGGAGTCGAAATAGCCACTGCATAGCTAAGTTTTTGCCGAGCTCTATGATTTTTCGCTAGTTCCATAACCAAGCTAAGTTCACCAAATTCTATAATATGGTATTATGCAGTTAGTACTATTACCGAGCTGGTGCCACCAAGTTCCGCAACAAGGTGTCCAGAATGGCCGGTTCCACAACCGAGCTAAGGGGGGCTGGTCCTGTGACCGAGCTTAGACAGCAGGTTCCATAACCAAGCTGAGGATGGTTGGTCCCGTGACCGAACCAAAATAGCTGGTTCCATAACTAAGCTGACGCCAGGCTCCATGGCGATTTAAATAGTTGGTTCTGTAACCGAACGAAACTCCACAACCTAGAAGGGAGCAAGGCAAATCTTTTCATAAGAGTTTCTTTCATTGATTAAATTGCGAAGTACATTTCAAAAGTAATATTTCTTGAGATGTGTAGCATTCCACGGTTGTGGCAACTCTCTATCATCCATGTCTTCTAGTTAGTATGCCGATTTCCCTGCAGCCGATTTCACCTTGAACGGGCCGTGCCGGTTTGGAACCAGCTTGCCTTCCTTGGGATTTTTGTCTGTAGGAAGCATCTTTTTTAAAACCAACTCTCCTACTGAAAACCTTTTTTCTCTGAACCTTTGATTGTAGGCTCTGGCCAGTTGCTGCTGGTAAGAAGCTAGGCGAACGGCTACAGCGTCTCTTCGTTCTTCAGCCAGATCAACCTCCTGGGCCAGGTTTACATCATTCTCACCTTGGTCTACCAGTTCTGACCTTGGGGTTGGGAGGCCGACCTCGAGAGGGATCACGACCTCCATTCCATAGGCAAGGGAGAAAGGCGTCGCCGAGGTGGAGCGCCTCGGGGTAGTTCTGTATGCCTAGAGGATGCTCGGGAGCTCCTCCACCCATCTTCCTTTAGCTCTGTCGAGTCTCTTCTTGAGTCAGTCGAGCACTATTTTGTTTGAGATTTCGGCTTGGCCATTGCTCTATGGATAAGCTGGAGTCAAGTAATGATTTTTTATGCCGAGCTCTTGGCAGAAATTCCTGAAGAAATTGGAATCAAATTGAGTCCCGTTATCGGAGATCAGGGCTTGTGGCACTCCAAATCTTGTGACGACGTTCTTCCAGACGAAGTTCCTGGTGTCATGCTCCGTAATAGAGGAGAGTGGTTCTGCCTCTATCCATTTTGTGAAATAATCAGTGGCTACTATTAGCCATCTCTTATTCCCGGGAGTCCCGTGAGGAGGTCCCACAATGTTTAATCCCCATTGGGCAAACGGCCATGGACCGGGCTCATATCTTGCTCTGGCTGGTGGAGGGAGTGCGAGAACTTCTGACACATTTCGCATTTCCTCACGTAGAGCTGTGCGTCCTTCTGCATGTAGGACAACCAGTACCCTTAGTTTAAAGCTCGGTAGGCTAATGACCATCCTCCGATGTGGCTTCCGCAGATCCCCTCGTGGATTTCGTATAAGAAATCTTGGACTTTGCTAGGGTGGACGCACAAGAGGTAGGGACCAGTGAAGGATTTTCTATAGAGCTTACCATCTGGAGACAGCCGAAACCGAGCTGCTTTCAGTCTGATCTTGTGAACCTCGTTCTTGTCTTCAGGAAACCAGTCGTTCTTCAAGTAGGCAGTGATCGGGTCCATCCAGCTTGGTCCAAGATCGACACAAAAAATCTGCCGAGGTGGGCGGAGTTCTATACTTGGAGTATCCAGAGTCCCTACTTCAACTGTTCTCTTCTTCCCGGCTTCGACAGTTGATGCCAGATTAGCGAGGGCGTCGGCATGGAAGTTGGCTTCTCTACCGATCTGTTTGACTTCGGCTTTCTGGAACTGAGAGAGAAGCTACTTCGTATGAGACCAGTAGGCCGCCATCCTTTCTTCATGAGCCTGGTAGTCCCCGCTGAACTGGCTCATCACCAACTGAGAGTCGCTGAAGACTACAAGCTGATGTGCCCCTAGGGTCTTGGCACTGTCAAGCCCCACGATCAGTGCTTCATATTCTGCTTCGTTATTAGATGCCTTGAAGATGAGTGTTAAGGCTTGTTCGATGACAAGGCCTTCTGGAGAATGGAGGACTATGCCAGTGCTAGCTCTTTTTGAAGTCGAGGATCCATCCACAAAGACTTTCCACGCTAAGTCGAGGAACTGCTTCCAAGATTGGTCGTGCCCGGTCTCGGTGGTTTCACCCCCGTTCCCATCATCTTCTTTACCCTTACTGCCCCTAGTTCGGCGTCGGGCTGGCTCAGTGCCGAACTAGGAGAAATGAATTCTACAATGAAATCTGCCAAAACTTAGGCTTTGATCGCTGTTCTGGGTTGATACTGAATGTCGTACTGTCCCAGCTTGACGACCCATTTTGATATTCTTCCAGAGAAGTCTGCTTTTCTGAAAAGGGATTTGAGTGGATGCTCTGTAACAACCACGATCGTGTATGTCTGGAAGTAGTGAGAGAGTTTGTGAGAGGCGCTAATGAGTGCTAATGCAAGTTTCTCTAATGGCAGATACCTAGTCTCGGCATCGAGGAGAATCTTCTCTGACGAGGACCGAGCTCACAGCATGATCCGAGACAGCCAGGTACAGATAGAGAGCCTCGCCTTTTTTTGGTGTCGACAATAGGGGCGGTGAAGACAGTCTTTGAGTTCTTGAAGGGCTTGATCGCACTCCGGAGTCCATTGGAATTTGGTTCTTTTCTTTAGAAGCTGAAAGAACGGGCGTCACTTGTCCGAAGCTTGGCTGATAAAGCGGTTGAGGGCAGCGACCATCCCTGTGAGCCTTTGGACTTGCTTAGCCGTGGTCGGACTTCCAAGGAATTTGCCAGAGCCAACACCAAACGCGCATTTGGATGCATTCGGTTTGAGCTAGAACCTTTTCAGGACATCGAACGTCTGAAGTAGATCGGCCAAGTGGTCTTGCGACCTTCTAGACTTGACCACCATGTCATCGATGTAGACCTCCATTGTGCTGCCGAGCTGATCCCGAAACATCT
Source organism: Cinnamomum chago (assembly GCA_038049695.1). Lineage (NCBI taxonomy): Eukaryota > Viridiplantae > Streptophyta > Magnoliopsida > Laurales > Lauraceae > Cinnamomum > Cinnamomum chago. Next base: position 33,474,678 of record CP142453.1, read on the forward strand.
TGGTTACCATCCGTTGGTAAGTCGCGCCTGCATTTTTTTGCCCAAAAGGCATGACTTTGTAACAATAGATACCCCTGGGCGTTATAAATGTTGTCTTTTCTTCATCAGGTCTATACATTGGAATTTGGTGGTACCCCCGGTAAGCATTGAGGAAACTCATTCTATCATGACCGGCAGTGGCGTCAATTAGCTGGTCGATCTTCGGGAGGGGAAAACTGTCTTTCGGGCATGCTTTATTGAGGTCGGTGAAGTCCATGCAGACCCTCCATGTCCCATTTTTCTTCTTAACGACCACCGTATTCGCCAGCCATTCCGGGTATTGTACTTCTCTGATGGCTCGAGCTTCTAGTAGTTTGTCGTCCTCCTCGATCACGGCTTCGGACTGTGGAATCCCCGTCCTGCGAGCCTTTTGAACCACGGGCTTGTGCTTTGGATCCACGTTCAACCTGTGGCAAATGATCTCGGAATTGATGCCCGGCATTTCATAAGGTGTCCAGGCGAAAACCTCCTTGTTTTGCAACAAGAAGTTGAGCAACTCGGTTCTCTCGGCTTCGAGGAGCTGGCTCCCGAGCAGGAAGTATTATCCGGGGTCAGAAGGATCGATTCTGACTTCAGTCAGATCTTCAACGCTCTTCTGCTCCGGATCCCGTCCAACGTTTTCCAATTCAGGTTCCAGCTCGGCCATGTGCACCTGAGATAGCTCTGCCATGCCAATCGCCATGGCCATCAAGCATTGCTTGGCCATTTCTTGGTCACCTTTAATCATCACCACTCTTACTTTGCCTTCTCCGTTTTTCAGTGGGAACTTCAGTTTCTGGTGGTGAGTAGAGGGCACTGCCTCCATGCCATGCAGCCAACTCCTCCCCAGTATCGCATTGTAAGGTGACGGTACGTCTACCACCAGGAAGTTGGTATGCATGGCGGCCCCTCCGACCTGGACCTTAAGGGAGACTTTGCCTTTGGGGAAAACTGGCTTTGAGGTGAAGCCTATGAGGGGGGCGCACGATTCCTATAAGTCCTCCTCCTTGAGTCCTAACTTTTTGAAGCAGTCGAAATATAATATCTCTGAGGAACTCCCGGGGTCTACAAGAACCCTCTTCACCATGAAGTTTTTTAGTTTAAGGGTGAGAACCAGTGGGTCGTTGTGAGGTAGTTGGACCCCTTCCAGATTCTGGTCTGAAAACCAGATTTTTGGTTTTTCTGTTCGAGCTTTCTTTGCGGCGGGCTCCAGCTCAGTCGTCATCACCTGCTTATTATGTGAAGCCCTCCTGGCCTCGACATGAGTCTGGTTGCTCCCCCTGGGGGCGGGAGCTAAGTGGATGACATTTATTATTCCCTCTAGCTCTTCACTGTCTTCATGATTTTGGACATTCTTATTGCCCTCTCCTCTTATATGGTCCTTCAGATGCTCGTCCTTGACGAGCCTCTCGAGATGAGACTTGAATGACATGCAATCTTCTGTTCTGTGCCCATTCTGTTTGTGATAGGCACAGAATTTACTCTGGTCTCCGGTGGAAGGATCACCTATCATCGGTTGCGGCCATCTAAAAATGGGCTCCGACTTGATCTTGCCGAGAAGCATGTAAATCGGCTCCTTGAAGACTGTATTTACAGCCCTGTAGGAGTCGGGAGATGGCTTAGGCTTCTTTTTCCCTCCCAGGGCAGGGGTCGAGACCATGACCGAACTCGAGGAAGCCTTATTGTGGCCCCTCTCCTCTCTCCAAAGTGGCTTTTTATCCTTCACCAGAGGTTTGTCTTCACGCTGTTCGCGCGCCTTAGACCGAAGTTCTCCCGAGCTTGGGCCTCGTCTTCCTCCTGCTCGATGAACTGATTCACCCGGGTCATTAACGCTTTCATTGTGGCCACGAGATATCGAACGAGTTCCTTTTGGAGATCGTTGCCAGGCAACAGAGCTTCTTTGAAGCACATGACGACTACTTCCTCATTAGCGTCTTCAATCTGGCTATAAACGGTCCAGAACCTCTTGACGAACCGAGTAATATTTTCGTCTGGTTTCATCCTCATGGCCATCAGGTCATTGTTTGTCTTAGGGATGATCTGGTGCGCGTGGAACTTTTCCAGGAAGGAGCCTCTTAGTTGTCGCCAGCTCGAGATCGACTCCTCTGGGAGTGCGCAGAACCACCTGAGGGGGAGGTCGCCGAGGCTGGAGGAGAATACTTTGCAATTTAAATGTCCGACATCGCCCTAGATCAACATTCACTGGGTGAAGTGTCGGAGATGGGCCGAAGGATCCGAGGTTCCATCATAAAGGGTGAACCTCAGGATGCTGAATTTCTCGGGGAGAGGGAAGTCGGTTATCTCCTGAGAGAAGGGAGACGTGCCGAGACTCCCCGAATCGTAAGTATTCAACCGATCTCGGGCGAAACCGACCACCTCCAGTTTCTGTTAAACGTCTTTCTGATGTGCTGGGTGAGCCAGTCAGGTAGGTCGCCCTTGTCTTCTAACTTTTGTTTCTTTTCTTCTTGGGTGCTGCCTGGGCGGCTACTTCCCGAGCCTTCATCACAGATTCGATGGTGCCTCTTGTTGTTCAGGATTTCTCTCAGATCTTGTCTATCTGAATGGAGCCTAGACGGCGAGGAAGGCGGCGCTTGGTTCGTCGTTTTTTTCTGCAGCTGCTACTGGAGCTGACGAATCAATTCGTCTTTCTCTTGGATGATGGCATTCTGAGCTCTGATATCCTTAGTGAGAGGGTTGTAGTCGATCTCTTCATCGTTCCTTTCAGTCTCAAAGTGGGACCGATGAGATATGACAGGCATTGGAGACCTATTTCGTCGGGGAGCTTTTGCGTGAAGAGACTTGCCCTCAGATCTCCTTTGGTAAGTAACTAGCGGTCGTTGCTGATGGCGCTTGGTTAGCCGGCTATTTTTTTAGGAAGGCGTTGTCACCCTCTTTGGAGTCCCTGTCGGAGGAACTCCCCCCAGACGAGACTTGGACCCGGGTCTGCGCTGTTGAGAAGACGGTGGTCGCTGCTCTTGCAATACCAGCGGCATCCGTGTTGGTAGAGCTTCCCGTCGCCCCAACTATGCCTGTGATGGTGCCGGCTCCTCCAGCAGCGGTGGAGATTGTGTTGGAATTGCTCCTTGTCGCATCCGTTCTCCGAGTTGCGTTACTATCTCTTCCAATACTGGTGACAGTCGTAAAGTTTCAGATGATTCAGCGATCTTTTTACCTTTCGGAGGCATGGCGTTTTTTAATCGAGTTCCCATAGACGATGCCAATTGTAAGTGCCAAAAAGCTACGAAACTAGTTTTAAAGAATTATGATACTCACAGGATTTTTGTTAAGTTCAATTAGGAAAGGTTGGATACCCTGAGCCTGAAAGGAAGAGAGAACGGGTCAGAGGCCCTCTGGCTGTTATCAACCGAAGGCACTCCGAAGCCTAAGTTAATACGGTCACTAGGCGGAGGCACAGTGAAAAGGAAAGTGAGAACGAATATGAGTGTCCGGGCGCATACCTTTGCTTGCCTCCCCTCAACATATATGTATATATATAAGCGTGGCCGCCACAGATCCTTCCTTAGTGGAGGTAGGTGGAAGTACTGTCCCATCGGACCATACATCATTCCCTCAGTGGAGGTAGGTGGAAGTACTGTCCCATCGGACCATACTTTGACTTTTTGTGTGATGATTGACGTGACGTTTAGATATGAACGACCCCTTATTTATATCCGGCGCCCGTCTATTCTATCATATTGCTTCCGTACTTTTATTAAATGTTGATTGACATCTTATACAGGTCTCGGTTAATTACACCGAGCTGAGAGAAATAGTACGTGGATGCGACTTGGTGCTGGTGCTGGGCTGCACGGGGTCGATCCTTTTACCGAGCTGAATTGGATGCATCGCAGATAATTTTACCGAAATTGGCTCGAGCTCGGCGCGAATCGGTATTGTTACCGAACCTCAGAAAACCGAGATCAGAATATAATAATCAAAGCCAAGGCTTATCTCGGCATTAGGGCAATGCCCCCACACAGTAACCATTGCGCCTCTTTTCCATTGGGATATCATGAGACAAGGTTTGTGAAAGGCTTTTGTGCCCGTCCAGGCGTGGGCCTTCTTCAGGACAGAATTGTAAGAGGGCATGGACCTGAGCTAGGCTCTATAGTAATTTCAAATGAAACCAACTCAAACCTGCCTTGAGGCCTTCCATGGCAGCAATGAACCGAGCTTTCACCCAATCCAGGCCCACCTGGCAGCATAAGCTTCAAGCTTGGAAATAGATGGATGGGCCTCAAACCTTATGGAATGAATGATCCACACTAATTTAACCATCTCCACTAAAACAAGAGCAAAAGAAAATGCCTTTGAGCATCATCATCCATTGAACTACAAACCAATGTCTGGTATCACATTATCTAGTAGGCCACATTTATTCTTCACAAATAATGCAGCTGCATGGTGCCGTGCCATGATCACAGACACCATTATCATTTCTTAGTGAACACTTCAAGAGCGTGGTTCACAGCAGTGAAACCCCCATCCACAACCAGGTTAAGCCCACTTACATACTGGGCCTCATCACTAGCCAAGTAAAGCACAGCATTAGCTACATCCTTGGGCATCAGTCTCGCACCCTTAAGGTTCCCATTTCTCTCTGCAAACGCCAAGAAGCCCTCTAATGCATCATCTTTGGCCTCCCCTTCAGGCAAGTGGGGCATGGCCAGGCTTGTGGGCACCGCATACGGCGACACACAATTCACTCGAATTCCATACAGGCCCAGCTCGGCGGCCACATTCTTCGTGAGCCCAACTACAGCATGTTTGGACCCTGTGTAGGCATGTGGGCCGATCCCACCCACTTGGCTCGCTACACTAGCAAGCGACACTATGGACCCCTTCCCTCTGGGTATCATGACTTGGGCCGCATACTTCATGCCCATGAAGACAGCCTTGCAGTTCACGTCGAACACTCGCTGGAACTCGCCGATGTCGACATAGCGGATGTCGATGCCAGGCGTGCCGCTGATGCCAGCATTGTTGACCATGATATCGAGTGTCCCAAACTTCTCGACGGTGAATTCGACGGCCCTGTGCAAGTCGTCTTCCACTGTGACATCGCCGTGGATGTAGCAAGCATTTGAGTCACCACCGAGAGAGTCACAGACCTGCCGGCCCAGTTCATCTTGCAAGTCCACCACACAGACCTTCGCGCCATGCTGCCGGAAGAGACTCACAATGCTTTCGCCGATGCCGGAGGCCCCACCTGTTACCAGTGCCACCTTCCCTTCCAACCTGAAATGTAACGAAAATGGTGTGTGAAAATTTATAGGGGTGATCTGGGTTGGGTTAGACCAAGCCCAATGTGAGCCCGGCTTGAATTGGAGTAGTTTTGGGCTGTGTTCCTAGGATCTTGGGTTCTGTCCCGGCCTCACTTTCTAGCCTGATAGTTAGAAAGGCAAGACCTGGGCCTTTAGGATTGACATATTTAACACGAGTTTGCCTGCCTAGGGCCTAAGTTTCTAGCCCATGGGCTGCGTTCAGGCATAAAATCAGGCCCGATTATAGTTCAAAAACAGGAAACTCGACTCATTATAATAAGTAATATCTATTATGTTTTTCTTGAATCTTGAATTTTCACTGATTTTCGAAAAATTCATTGAAGTCTTCAAAGAGTTTTGATGATTCAGCTGAGCCTTGGTCCCTTGGCCGAGTTGACTTAAGTGTGGCTAATACTCATTAAATGGACAAGTTTGTCACAATGTCAACACCTTTTCTACTAATACAAGTGACTAGGCCAAGTTTTATGGACTCTAACTGGGTTTTAGAAACTATGGCCCAACAACTAAACAGGCCTGATTAGGCAAGATTCGGACCAGCCCATGAGCATGCAGCTAGTGGACTACTAAAAATAAACAGTTAAAAGATAAGGAAAAGATATGGTACACATTAAAATGGGTATATTGACTTGGGAAAAGAAGCATGGGATCGGATGGGACGGTCACATGATATGATTGGAAGGGAAGCTGCAAGGCTGAAGCAGATCTCAATCTATTAAAAATAGCAAACCAAACCCTCCCAAATAGGAAGATGAGAAAGGATGGAGATGGGTGGGCAGATCTCAATCTATTAAAAATAGCAAACCAAACCCTCCCAAATAGGAAGATGAGAAAGGATGGAGATGGGTGGGTTTGATGATGATGATGATGAAAGAAAGAATAAGGTGATGAAGAAAACGGCCTGTCTTAGCTGGTTTGGATTGTTTGGATGGAGAAAGACGGTGGGGTGAAAGTAGTAGACCACTCAAAATCTGGTCCGATGTCTTGATTTGAATGATTTTAAATGTTAATGGAAAATTTGATGTTGGTTCAAATGTAAGTTTTTCTCATTCCGGTAATATTTTATTCTGAAAATCAAATGAGAAAATTTTATTTTATAGACATTTTGTGAAAGAAAAGATCTAGAGATAGATAGATTTTTTAGACGAGCAGAAATGAAGACAAAATGTCTGCCAAATAAGTTTTCCTTCATTGCAAAAATACGTTTCCGCGGAACTGGGCCAACCGAGTCAGCCTCTAAGTGTTTTGAGAATTGAGACTAAATATGAATTATACTCCATCTTTAGACAGGATTCCATAAAAAACTAAATAAATAAATAAATAAAGTGGAAAGTAAGAAACCTTTTTCAACTTTAACACCCCTAAATTAATGGTTGCAATTATCAGATTACAATTGCTTTTTACCCAAAAAGAAATCTACGATGAAACTTTCACATTTCTCTATCATATTATCTCTAATGATTAGCAATATATATTACTAGGCTAAACCGAAATGGAATCCTGCACAGATTCAGGAATATGGTGTGAAAGCATGACTAAGCTAGTCTAAAAAGGAGAAATCAAAATTTTCAGAACCCACAAAAAATGGTCATTAGATCTGCCACAACATACATCTCACCCATCACAACCTTCCTAACAGCCCACGAGAGGCATGTTGCTAACATGCGCCATAGGTGCCCAGAAGTGAGAAGCCCCAAAAACTCAGAGTCTCTGATACTTTTAGGTCAAACAGACTGATGGGTTCTTTCCTGAGACACTCACCATGCATGTTGTTAACATGAGCCAAAGGGGCCTAAAAGCTCAGATTTGAGTCAAGTGATTTTGATGGATTGCCACCGTATCTTACCAAAAAAAAAAAAAGGAGTGATCTATTACTACTGGGGATGAGAAAATTGAAAGTGGGTGTTTGTTCGTTTTACCTCTGGTAGGGAAGAAGCAGATTGTTGGAGGTGGAAAGCTCAGACTTGCTGGTAGACATGGTCCAGAATAAAATTTAATACAGATCCTGTTACGGTAGAGAGAAAGAGAGAGAGAATGAGGGAGAGAGCGAGTCTTTGTCCTTGCTTTTGATTTTCTTAAGGAGAGTGGAGAGTGGCGACAGATGCTTTCCTGTGTGGGGCCACATTTAGGGGGAGTGGCTATCACGTATGGAAAGGTCTGGTCACAGTGGGCATCTTACGCTTGGAGGAAAAAGTTTTATATATTAAATCAACAACCCTCTTTGCTAGAGATGTATCTTTTAGGCTTTTGCAATTACATGAGGCATATCCAATCTTTATATACAGCTGATAGCGCGTGTAAATGTTTTTTGAACTACTTATTTTAGAGTACTGTCTATTTTAGAGTATCTAAATCTATAAATCCTTATCTTACACCTCAAAAGAAGAAATGTTTCCAAAACTGAAAATCTATCTTCCATGCCCATCAAAATTCTATCCCAAAAAAAAAAAAAACCAAAAAATGCACAGAATGAAAATTGTGATCCCCAATTTATGTTGTCAATCATGTGAGCCCCACTTCCTATTATTATTATTATTATTATTATTATTATTATAGTTTGGGTTGGAGCACTATATCATTATGGGCCCACCTGATCAATCCAAATTTTTCTTCTTTCCCTTACTCCTTCCGTCATCTTGCTTTCTATACAAATCTTTTTTATTTATATTTTAAAATTTTCTACTTATGTTTACTTTGATATGCACAAATATTGTTTTTATTTTCGAATATATGTTTTTATTTTCCTTTTTCACAGGCCATTCACACTAGTCTGTCTATCTATCTACCCTTATAAAAGAGAGAAAGATGTTGTACTTTTTTCACTCCACACAAGCCCAATGAAAAGCAAGTTGTGGGGCCCACCCTTATAAAAGAGAGAAAGATGTAGCCAAGTTGTGAGGCCCACCCTTATTATATATATTTATATCTATCTACCCTTATAAAAGAGAGAAAGATGTTGTACTTTTTTCACTCCACAATGCCCATTGAAATGCAAGTTGTGGGCCCACCCTTATTATATAATAAATCTATATACCCTTATAAAAGAGAGAAAGATGTAGTCAAGTTGTGGGGCCCACCCTTATTATATTTATATTATATATATTATATATATGAGCAAGACTCTTCTAAGCTCAAGCTTAGGATAAAATGTCGTAAGCTCATGCTTGTGGGGCCCACCTTTGGCCCATCCAAAGGGACCAAACACATGACCCCTTTAAATTGCACATGTCCACCAACTTTCGATCAGATCCAAATTTAATGGACCGTTGTATAAACTATGTATCAATCCGAATGGACTATTGACCATTAAACTTTTGAGTCCATATGGAGATAATAAAAATCACGGTTATGACTAATTTTTTTGTAGAGAGGAAGATCCTAGGGAGTCTTTGAAATCCCCCCAACCCCCATCCCCATGTGGGCTCCACCACACACTTGACCTTATCTTATCTTAAGCTTGAGCTTATGAGAGCTGACCCCCTATATATATCACTATATATATCTATATACCTTACCCTTATATAAAAGAGAGAAAGATATTGTACTTTTTTCACTATACACATGCCTAATAAAATGAAAGTTGTGGGGCCCACCCTTATATATAAGTATTTTTTTCACAACACACATGCCCAATAAAATGCAAGTTGTGGGGCTCACCCTTATATAAATGTAGTACTTTTTTCGTTACACACATGCCCAATAAAATGGAAGTTGTGGGGCCCACCCTTATATAATATATATCTACTACCCTTATAAAAGGGCAGAGGTGACATGCTTAAGTAGTGGGACCCACCCTTATATAATATATATCTACTACCCTTATAATATGGCAAAAAAAAAAATTCTTCTCTTTTATCTCGACTTGAGGCATGAAGCAGCTTGACATAAATGTGAATAGCAAAAATAAGAATGTTAAATGGATTTATGATAAAATTAGAAATGAGCACATTCAATCAAGAACATCTAAGGGTAGTATCAATATGTGATAAATGAAGTGCAATTGAACATTGTCCAACGTGGACCAAAGGATAATGTTTGGGAAGAAAATAAAACTTATCTATGCAAGTTGATGCCCCCTCAAAAATGGGTAACCCAAAGAGGACACAAATGAAGGTAGTAAGAATAGGTCCAATGAAGTGCTACCTATTCAAGAATTTAGCCTTCATGCAGCTGAACCCATTATTATAGATTGGGACAAGATTTTGATGATGATGATCTTTAAACCAAGAAATATAAAAAAAGCAATTAAAGATGAAAACCCATTTTGTTTTCCTAGAAAAAACTCGAGCTCATGCACTCTTACAGGCTATTAGGACGTTTCGTGTCCCTAAACTGCCGAGCTAAACTAGGGACACCCACTATTATCTTATATTTTGTGTGTGTTTTTTTGGACAAATAAAGCCAAAATAATGGAAAAACTCAATATGAAGCCAGCCGCAAAAAAGTTTTTGCTCTTGTACATTTGAGGTCTATATATTAAAGCAATATGGGAGGGATGCTCGAGGGGCGCCATGTCAACAGGTAGGGAGTTCTCCTTTCAAAGAATTACTTTAAAAAAATATACACAGTTTTGGCTTTGATATGGGCCACTACACCTCCCAAATCTCCTCCCTAAATCTCTCGAGTTAACTTAAGATTATTTTTCCATAACTACATTTCTAAAATCCTTCTAACTTCTTCTCAAATCTCTCATTTCCTAACTTTCCTATTTTATCTTCCTATCTTAATCCTCACATCACTCTCTAATCTTAATTCATCGTAGATCAGAGGTGATCAGATAAGCCCATCAACATACGAGTTCCTTAATCCTCTCAAAATACCACTCGTAAAATGTTGTTACTTGGTCCTCTCAACCTCTCTATCTGCAAAATCCAACAAGCTTTACGGTAGATAGTACTCTCAAACCCATCATCAAAACCAAGTAAGACAACCTATTTAATAAAAAAAATTCAAATGTCATCGGTAATCATTAATATTTTTTTTTCCACAAATAAGAAGACTGAAATAGCTTTTTCTTCTTTTGAAAGAATTTTTCATTTGCTATTGTATTTTCTTTAGGTTCATATGTTGATTTTTAGTGATTCAACCTCATTAAATGTGGGTACTATTAGGACGAACCAAGCCATTTTTCTAAATAATATATTTATTTATTTATTTCATTAATAATTTTTTATTGAAAATATTCAATTTAAATATTTTTTTTTCTTTGGCCTGCCTTAGCATGGACCTAGGAAGAAAGAATCTACTTATAATTTTCTCTCCACGCCATGGGGCCCACTCAACCAAACCCAAATTGACATATGCCGGTTCTTCCCACTGTCAATCAAACTTCAAATCACAATTAACATGACGTATAGATATAGGTAGTGGGCCCCACAAGAGCATGACATGCATGGCATCAAAATGGACAGTTGTCCATCTTCTCACCTCCACCGAACTTCAAATCCCATGCATCATGACACATAGATAGTGGACCCCAAGAGAGGTGTTTGAGATTTTCATTTTCGCTTTGAGAAGCTCTGCACTGCCTTAAAATAAATAAATAAAACTGAAACAAAACCTATGAGAGTTTTCTCTCCTAAACAATATGATCTCTTCTCTTCAAAACTGAGATCAATCTACTCATAGACAACTTTCATGAGATCCACAACTAGATGATAAACTTACATATCATGGCCACAACACTCGATGACTTTCTCCTTTTTTCTGCCCATCTTCTAGGTATGAAGAAAACCCACTTTTTCTCTTATGTCTCCTCTTACTGCATTTTTCTTAACACTAAACCAATAGAAGATCATGCATTGGTTTAATGATTACTTAGGAGTGGGGATTTTTTTTTCTTTTCCCAATTGAATTTAGGGTACTACGATTTGGGTATTTTTCCCATTCACAAGATTATGTGGGATGGTAGTTGATGGCTCACATACGTGTGGAGGATTTGTGGTTGGATCACAACCTTATGATGACTTGTATAGGATGAAAATTCACATACCTCCTATTTGTGTTTGTTTTATTTTCACATGTCACTATATCTATGAATTGCCACTTATCTAGGTGGGACATGTTTCCTAGCTATTACCCTTTATCATTATCGGCTAAGGGGATGCTTTAATTCCTTTCTTCTTTATTTTTAATCTAATTTGTTATATTTCTATTGGAAAACACTTAGAATATCTTCAGTTACCCTTATAATTTTTTTCTGTTTATTTCTTTTCTCCATTTATCCATATCTTATGATATTTGATCTTTAGATTTATCCTTTTTAATATCGAATGAAACTTAAAAAAATTTCTCTTCAGATAGTGAAAAAAGTCAGAAGTGACTAATAATCTTATTAACATAAATTACTTATTAAAAAGAATTAACAATCCTATTAGTTAGAAGAAATTAAAATTTTATGTCAGTGAAAAATGCACAAGTCAATGAGAGACTTAAAACGTGAGAAAAATTACACCTTAATAAAAGATTAAAATAGTTTGAAATTTAAATAGATAAAAAGCTCGTCAATAAAAGAAAAGCAGCCAGCTGAGAATGGATAGTACCCTTTTTGACTTTCAACCATGAATTACATAAACAATATATAGATAAAACTACCGGAAAAAGCCCCCAAGGACCCCTATGGATTGTTGATGACCCAGTATAATGTTGGAGACCGGAGAGGTCCCTTGGGCCCATTTTATTTTATTTTATTTGTTTAATGAAATGGTCGATATCGACCATTCAGGCAATTTTACACGAGTATTTGAACCCCATTTCTCCCTCATTCTGCGGTCGTCTCCTTTCCCTTTTTCCTTCTTCTGTCGCAATCGACATTATCCCCTTTTAGGTCTGGTCCCAGTCAGTGGTCTCAAGAAGCTTTTGGCGTCTTCCCTCGTTTTCCATTCAAATTCGTGATCTTCACATGGAGGTGCGTATTTTACTGTTTCTTTTGCTCTTACCCTAATTAAGAATTGTTTTCGATGGGTTTTTGAAAAGGAGGACACTGCATTCATGGAAATATCCTTCATCATGGTAATAGATCAAACGCCTTTCCGTGGCTGCTGCGTCTTTTGCTTGGGTTCTTCAACAGAAGCCATATTTTGAAAATGGAACCAAACAGTTGCAGGTTCTTTGCGAACCTAACTGTTGCAGAGGCATCCCTTCCATGCCTCACAATGGATATCGACCATTTTTTAAATCCATTTTGATGGGTAAAAAACGGATTAGCATTAACCCCAAAAGGAGGTCACTACATTCATGGAACCACCATTCATTGTGTTAAAAGATCAAACCAAGTTCCATGTCTGCAGCATCGTTTGCTTTGGTTGTTCAACAGAAGCCATCTATTTTTTTGAAACAAACATTTGCTTGGTTGTTTCGAACCAAACAGTTGCAGAAGCATCCCTTCCGTGCTTGATAATGGAAATCAAACTTGTTATCCAATTTTTATAAACTGATGAGCATTAACAGATGGAGAGAAAGTCAGTTGAAAAACATCTTGTTTATACCAATGTGTCCCTCGGGAATTTAAATTTAGGTGTGCTTCAGGTACTTTTTTGAACTAAGCCAAACACTATCTGTTTAGGTCTCTAAGGTCACATTTGGCAATTAAATATTTGCGGAATTTTTATCTGTTTCCCATTCAGTTGAATTGAGCAAAACCTTACCTGTTTTCATCTCTGTAAACTTGAAATTCTCTTAACACAACAATAGACAGTCAATAGTCTCTCAATAGTAAACAGATAAAGTGATACATGTATCCATTTTTGGGATTAAGCTAGTTGGAGAGCCATCGTTTGTCACATTCGCTTGTCGTAGAACAAAAGAAGATAGACACTGACAACAGTTATTGACACTTGTCTAGCTATCCTTTGCATGATTTGTCTGGGGGTCCACCAGGTCAATGATTGAGACCAATTTTCTAATGGCCCCACCTGAATATTTACTTCTAAATAATTGTTCCATGTAAGCTAATAGGGAAAAGGATAGTACTAGGGATGTGCCACATATTGCATGGATATAACAGGGACAATCCAAAGTTTTGTAGTTTGTTGTTAGCTTCAGTTCAAAGCCTAGTCAAACTGGAGTTTAACTCAATAGTGCTTTCTAATGATCAACTGTTAGCCTCTTGTGGAGTTGATACTTGTCCCCCCGACCCATGTAGATTATGTTACATACAATTGGACTAGATTATGTCACACTGGAGTATATAAATATGATATTTACTATAACTTTTCAATCCTGGGCTTCCTGGATTTTTGTATTTCTTTGAAAAGTTCTATGAGAATTAGAGTGTCCCAGTTGGATTGTACTACTTGTATTTAGGGCTGTTAATCCGGCCCTTTGACGAGGGGGCCCAGCCCGCAAAAGCCCTCAAAGCGAGGGCTTCTTTTTTGTCCTAAAGCCCGAGGGTAGGGTAGGGCTAGATTTTGAAAAGCCCGCAATATTGAGGGCCGAGCTAGGGCTTGACTTTTCTAGCCCGAGGGGGCCCGGCCCGGCCCGCAGTTTATTAAGTAATAATATAAAATATAAAATATAAAATATATGATGTATTTATAATATATCTAAGCAACTTGGGCTTCTTGAAAATTTTGTAAGACCCAGGCCCAACCAAGCCCAGCCCACAGTCCCATAAACAATCACTTATTTTAATTTGGGGTATTTTAGACTTTTATTAAAAAGTCATAATTACCCCCACATGGGGCCATCTGCAACGGTTACATTAAGGGGCAATCTGGTCTTTTGGTAAAAAAACCCTAAAACTTCTCTCTATATCATCTCTAACCCTTTCATCGTTGGGTACCTCAACGCCTCCTCATTTTCGATCTCTCTCCCTCTCTAATCTTGTTCGTTTTCGATCTCTCATTCTCTGATCTTGAAGTTGCAATTGATCTTGTTCTTCTTCTCGCTCTCACTCACAGTCTGAAGTCACAACAGTAACACTCATTCAAGAAGTCACTGTGCTCACCATTTTGTTCTTTCTTCTACCATTCCAAAGGCCATTCTGAATACAGATTCGAGATTTGAGGTGAGTTTTATGATCTGGGTTGTGTTCAAAATCTGTTTTTTCATTAGGGGTCGTTTGTTTTTTAACTTTCACATATGTAACCATCCCACCACTACACCAAAATCGGAAACCAGAAACGTTGTATTGAAATGGTCATTAGCCGTTTGTAATCTGATGAGGTTTCAGGCCGTTTCAAAACAAAAAAATCTTTCACGATTTTGGTAAAAAAAACCCCCAACTATCTGGATGTCTACTCCGTTCCCATACTTCCGGTCTTTGTCAGTAGTCTCTGCAACCACCATTCATCAACTACGTGTAGAACTACCATTAAAAGAACCTTTCTTTTTCTTCTCCCAAATCATGTTTTTCCACTGAAAAACTGTTCATGATAGATGACCATATCCCCATATTGAACTGATTCATTGACTTCTATTATGACTAGAAAAGGGAAAGGACTCATTTACTATTTACCCAGGATATGTATCAGGACATATCGATTAACTGGGTCATTCTGTTTTTGCTAACATTTTGATAAATTAACTTCTAGTACTCGTTCTGTTTTTGCTAACATTTTGTAAATTAACTGGGTCATGTTCTTTGCAGATGTTCTTTTTAGTCTAATGTTTTAGATTTTTAGTTCTTTAACTTGTGTGTTGGTTTGAGGAAGCAAAATGTGTAATTGGGGTTTCTTTGTAATTTGATTGCATAATGCACTTTAATTTGGGGTTGTAGAGTTACATTCTTATAATTTATGTATCTTTTCAAATTTTGGTTTTGTTTCATGAGGTTTGTCACTATTCATGTCTTGGTCATAGGATGAGGATGAGTCAGCTATGAACTTAGGTCCTCAGATATATTAGAGGTTCTAGCTTAGATACTCATATACTACAAAAGGGATGAAGGGGTCTCCTTGTTAGAGAGTTGAGATTCAGATTTACTTGGGCTTGAACCCTGCATAGTTATTTGGGTTTGTGAGGTCCAGGATATGTATCAGGATGTATTGATTTGTATTTTCAAATGAGCAGATTTGGTTTTCTGTTTGATTTAGGACTGGGTTTTGTCATTTGTGTGTTTCTAAGGGGAGGGAACATTTGGGCTGGGTAGGGTTTGGAACTGCAGTGAAGACAATGATGATGATGATCATCAGAACCTTATTTCATTGACCTGGGTTGGTTTTGTGGGTTCTATTTCTCTACTCATCTTTTTCAGTAACAACATAATCCATTCATGTTTTTTATCACTAAAATCGAGTTCTTTTACTCATTGACATGGTTTCATAGTTATTTGAAAATGCAGGGGTTGTTTCTGGTCTTTTATTAACTGCACAGACCATTTCACATGACATTGTGGATGTAAAACAGTATATGAGGAGTAGTTCTTAGATTTTTCATATGAAGTTTTTTCAAAGACACTAGGAGACTGCACAAAGACTTCTTTTCCTTTACAATACATAGTCATATATCTACAAAACCCCTTTAGATGCATATTTAAAAAAAAAAATGGTCTGTTAGTGCCGATTCACAACTTTTGTTCATTGAAATAGTTCATATTAATTTCCTCTCTACTGCATGAATATACAAATATTAATTTATTTGTTTAGCCCCTTATAGATGTCTTTATTTTTATTTTCTCTTGCAGATATTTAGGCAACAAAATCAAGATAATAAGTGTCGTGATTCGCGAATCAGGCATTACCTTTCAACTTAGTATTCTTACCTCTCTTTTTTACTTTAATATTATTTATAAATTTCATACAGAGTTTTTATCTTAATCTTAGATTAATTTATCAACTATGTCTGCTCATAATGTTGCCAATGATAGCTCTCATGAGCCCATTCCAATTGAGGTGGATGTGAGTACCCATGTGCCCTTTGAACTTCCCTCCTCTTCCTCTTCCTCACCCACTCTTATTCCTATTTCATCTAATACAATTTCTATTGATACTCCATCTAACACAAACTCGGGTTCTACGGAAAAAAACTCAAAAAGATCAAGTATTTGGGTTCATTTTAAACAATTAGAAGTTCTAAAAAAACAAAAAGATGGAACTGAAAAAGAATGTCATGTTGCTGAGTGTAATATTGTAAGAAACAACTAAATAATGATAAAAGAAATGGAATTACCCACATAACTAGACACTTTAACGAATCATGTACCAAGAGACCTAGACTTAATAGAAACCAACAATCATTGCCTGTGGCTTTTGCCAAAGCCAATGATACCTCAGTTATCCATAAATTTGACCAAAAACAATGTAGAGATGCACTTGCAAGAATGGTAATTTTACATGAGTATCCATTTAATATTGTGACACATAAAGGTTTTATCAAATACAGTAAAATTCTACAACCTCAATTTAAAATGGTGTCACGTAACACCATTAATTAAGTCTGATTGTATAGAAATTTACAAACAAGAGAAACTTAAGATTTCTCAATTAACTAATGGCATATCATCAAAGATTAGTCTCACATCTGATATGTGGACGTCAAATCAAACAATAGGTTACATGTCTATTACTGCACATTTTATTGATTCTGATTGGAAGTTAAATAAACATATAATTAACTTTGTTAATGTTGATCCACCCCACAGTGGGATAGTCTTAGTTGAAACTATTAAAACTAATTTAATAAAAAGGAAAATTGATGATAGAATATTTTGCTTAACTTTAGATAATTGCACCACAAATGATGCCATGGTAAGGACACTTAAAAATCATCTTACAAAAAAAAAGGATGGCATCCCACTAAATGGTAGCTTGTTTCACATGCGTTGTACTGCACATATTCTCAACCTCATTGTGCAAGATGGGTTGAAAGAAATAACCCCTACAATTCAAAATATTAGGGATACATTGAAATTCATTAAAAATTCAACAACTCGTATACACAAGTTTCGTGAAATGGTTAGTGAATTCGGGCTAAGTAGCACTAGGGGGTTACCTATTGATGTTTCAACTAGATGGAACTCCACCTACTCAATGTTGGAGTGTGCATTAATATATAGAGAAGTTTTTAATTCACTAGGGTTAGAAGACTCAAACTACAAGAACATTCCTTCAGAGGAAGAGTGGGAAATAGCTAGTATAATATGTGAATTTTTGAAGTGTTTTTATGAAGCTACTTTAAAATTTTCAGGAAATAAGTATCCATCCATTCATTTATTTTTACCAGAAGTGATTAAAATACATAGTTTATTGGTAGAAAAGTTAGATAGTGAAGATATCTTTTGTAGAAATATGGCTAGAAAAATGAAGGAAAAATTTGATAAATATTGGGAGTAGTATAATAAGGTATTTGAAATGGCCATACTCCTTGATCCTACACGCAAGTTGTTATATTTAGAGTATGCTTTAAGAAAGTTATATGGATCAAGAGAAGATATAAGTATTCGTCGAGCTGATACTCTTAGACTCTTTAGAAATCTTTATAAAGAGTATTGTGTGATATATGATACACCTACCACAACATTGCCAAATGTGGATAAAGTTGATTTAGCAAAAAAACCTACTAAGTTTGAGGATGAATGGTTAGTATTTGAGGAACAAATGACACAGGCTACAGTTGTAGAAGAAAAATCTAAATTAGATCGTTATTTGGAGGAGCCAAGGGATAAATCTATAAATTTCAATATACAAAACTGGTGGAAAGTCAATTCGGCAAATTATCCAGTTATGTCAAGAATGGCTTGTGACATTTTAGCTATTCTAGTTTCTACGGTTGCTTTTGAATCGGCATTTAGTACAGGAGGAAGAGTACTTGACCAATATAGGAGTTGTTTAAAGTCTGATACTGTAGAAGTCTTAATTTGTGCACAAGATTGGATACGTTCGCAACAACACAATGATGATAATGCATCAGATGAATTTTTAGATATTCTAAAAATAGATTAAATAATTAAATAAAGAGTTATTGCTATTTGTTTTATATGTATTATCATTTATAGAACTATTGTTACATATTTTTTTTGTTTTACATCATTAGAAAAATTATTTTATCCCACCACCAACCTTCCAATAAAAAAAAGTTTTTAACTTCGCCATGCTGCCTTTTGGGTAGTATTGCCAGTCCCCAACACGGACAAAGGAGGAGGGTTATATTGGAAGTCGGTGGTGATGTAAGAAAATTTTCTTTTCTTTAAAAAAAATTCCCTCCTTTTGGCCCTAGCCCGGCCCTAACCCTTAAGGGTAGGGCAAGGGCCTAAAAATTACAAGCCCGCTATGAATGTCAAGGGCTTTTGCTCGGTTAGGCCCTGCCCGCACATGTGAGGGTAGGATAAGGGCTTACCTCGGCCCAGCCCGGGCCCGGCCCTTTGACAACCCTACTTGTATTGGATTTGCCTCTTTTGCACTTGTTTCAATTGGACTTGATACACTGCAAAATTGATATTTGGCACTGGTTTATGTACAACACAATCAATAAAAAGTAAACAAGTGCAGATCCCTAGTGAAGACGAGTGTAGGTCAAATTGAAAAGATTTTTTTCAATTGTTTATCACTGATTTTTTTTCAATGAAACAAAGGATGCATGGCTGGAATATTATTTTGACCAAAACCAAGCTGCAAACGAAAGCAATGACCATTTCAATGCTTATGTTGGAGGAAGAAAGTATTGATCCTTTCATGCCACTTAGGAAAATTAAATGCCTTTCAATGTAAGTGGATGGCACTACCAACCAACCCACATATAGTGGATAAGCAACCATGCCAATTGCCAAACCCCGTTTAAATTTCCAACCAGATTCATTAAATACTCTCTACTATTCCCAACTAGCATTGGTCATCCAAAGATCACTCTTTATAGGAAACCACAAAGAACTAACATTTGGGTGGAGCTCTCTTTCCCCCACTTATTTTTACCCCATAAAGCTCCCTTTTTTAAAAAGAAAAAGGCTCTATCTTTTAGATGGAAAGCTATTCCACACCCCCCCCCCCCCCCCCCACATGTACAAGGGACCAAGACAATGAGTCTTTTTCTTCATTTCACTACTCCTATTGAGAGCACATATGCTCCCAACTTGTTCCCCATGGCAAGAAGGTGAGGGAAGAAAGGTTCATTACATTGGGTTGGGAACCATTGACAAAGGAATCACAAGGTCTCCTTTTCCACCCCTTTAGCTTGCCAGACTTTCTATTGTAAGTCAACATAAATAGATTTAGGGCATTGAGCATGCTTTTTTTATTGAATTGGGGCCTCTCCTGGCAATGAAATGGTGACCCTACATTGGGAAGGAGGGAGTGATTGGGATCTCATAGCCATTGGCATTCATGAATGTGAATTGTGGTATTTTATATAATCTTCTTTTAAGGTCAAAAAGGTAGGATTAAGGTGGAAAGCTGATGGTTTATCACTTTAATTAAATGAGCTTGATTAAGGTGTTGCTGGTGAATAAGTTATCTGCACTGGTGAAGATCTTTTCTCCAAATTCATAAAAAATATGAAATCAGCCACTGGTGAATACGAGTACATATCTTTCCACAAAGTTCCCCACTTTTCTAGCACAAACTCATGTTGAAACATCTTGCATATGTGGTGAACTGCAATAGTTGGATCACATCATTTATAATTGCGAACCGAAGGTTCGTGTTTTAATCATGTCCTTTTCCCTATCACATATGCGGCATCATACATAAGTTTTAGGTGTTTATTGTTAAGCACAACGGTGGAATGAAATAGACTCTGTGATGATACAAAAGGAAAATGTGGGTCTATGATGATTGCTTACATACATAATAATGATATTTGAAACATGTTGCATGTTTCCTAACCACATTTTTCACTTTGTAGGCAAATGAAGAACAAGCGACCAAAGCTTTAACAACTCTCCTTTACAACCAACAGTATCATATATCGGAGGGTATCCGCCAAGGAGAGGTAATCTTTTTCCCGAAGGATACTTCATGGCTCATGACAATCTATGCCAGTCATATCTTTGAACACAAAAGTTGCAAACTGGTTGCCATTTCTCAATGCATGACTACATATGCTCATGATTATATATGCATTCAATGTTCATGCTGTTTTGTATGAGTGAGCTTTCAAAATGCTTATAGTGGAAAGTTTCATTATTTATGTTCATTAACAAGAATATTATCAGGAAATGTAAGGAATATGGTAAAACTCGGGGAATTGTTGTGGTTGGCACATAGTTAAATCATATATCGATTTGGTTGGAAAATGGTGAATGAAGTCCAAAACAAGCATAAATTAAGTTGCATTATAAAACTTAACTCCATATAGCATAGTTACTTCATTTATGTAACATCTACTCATATCATGCCTATGCTATTAATACAGTCTTTATCATTCTTTTGAAATATACATTCTAACAAGCATTTTCTCATTATTGCGATATGCAGGAGTCCGGTCGCCTTCGTTGCATACCAACAAATCCAGATAAATATATTTGAGAGTTGACAAAACAGCAGAAGAGCTACGTCAGGCAGGTTGGGCTACAACACCTTGCAGAAATAGATCGCATGGTCATTGATCATCCACTAATTACAACACTAGTCGAGAGGTGGTGCCCTGAGGCCAACTCTTTCCACTTCCCATCGGGCGAGGCAACTATCACCCTTGAAGATGTTACGTACTTATATGGGCTGCCTATAAATGGCAGTTTGGTGAGTGGACGGACTTCCTCAGGAAGGATGGTCCAGGAAATTTGTCAAGAGGTTCTAGGGTTGACCTCACAGAAAAAATTGGATCATGTGGGGATAACGGTAAAATTTAAGTGGCTTGAAGATAACTTCAAGGCGGAGAAACTAGCGTAGAAAAATAAGCTCAAGAAATACAAGGAGCATGAGATCTTCGCCACTCGTGCCTATCTATTATTCCTTGTTTCCGGTCAAATTGTGACTCAAACTTCTGGTGCCCGCAGACCCGCCTATTTACTCGAACTGTTTAAAGAGTTCAAACCTTATGCATGGGCACCAGCATATCTTGCCAACCAATATAGGATGTTGTCAAATGCATCCCGATGGAGTCCTAAAGAGATAGTGGCTGGAGAGGAGGGGACGATGAGCAAGGCAAGAAAGAGGGTCATCAACTAAGGACACCAACTGGGCCGCTACAGCTATTATAGGTTTGGCTATGTTCTTTTTAACATTATTTGACTAATTAACTAATTTGGCTGTAACAGGTTGATTAAAACAATTATTTTGTGCAGCTATGGGCTTATACGAGGATGTCTATCGAAAAGTGTCCCCAGCTAAAGGAGTCTTGGAAAAAGGATATTAAGTTCCCACTTTTTAGAACTTGGCAAAAGAGGCTGCCAAAAAACCTCGGCCTAGCAACGGTGAAAGAAGTTAGGAAGCAGATAAATGTTATGCCTGCTGATGGGGTAATCAAGCTAAACATTGTATTAAGATATTCATTTTCCTTACTTAATCCCCGGAGTTTTTTTGATCTAATAATGTTATCTTTTATTGTTGTTTTTTGCAATTCACTTGGCAGCCATATTCTGGCCTTGGGAAGAAGTTTCTGAATAAGGTTTCAAAGGTTGATCGCAGTCTGATGTCGTCATCCACAGTCTTGATCTTCTATTGGATTGTTGATCGACATAATACTTGGCGGGTTATGAAATAGTTCGGACTAATGCAAGTAGTCCCATCGCCTTTCAACATCCCAATCACTAGACGAGAACAGACTACCCATCATGTGATTGATTGTAGCCAGAATATGGATAAGGAGGTGGAGGCGTTGTGGGATGCAAGAAGTGAACTTGGACTACGTGGTGTGGAGGATACTATAGCCCAGCATACGGAGGAGTATATGTTGTGGTACCGCGAGAACATGGTCATGTATGTTGGCAGAGAAGCGCATGCGGAGCAACCTGCCGTAGCCGACCAGACTAATGGACCCGATGTGGCCAGTTTACCCATTGTGCCTGATGCAGACAATGTTCCTACTGCACCTAATGTCAATATTGTACCCACCGTCCCACAAAAGCATGTGAGATATACACTGTGTTATCATTCATACTGTGATTCACATATTCATTATTTAATTTCTACAACTATCCATTAATGAGAGGATACACGTTGTGAATGTGTGCAGGTCTAGGATCTGGTGCTTCGGATAGAGCGCTCCCTTCAGTGGGCCTCACGCAAGAACACTCTGATAAAGAAGTTGAACCTGTCAATATCGAAAAAGTTGGCTAAGTTCAAGGCCTATTTTGAGACAAGTTGGGAAGACCTCTCAATGGATGGGTGCAGCAGCTCACAGTTTGAGGAGGATTTGGCAAAGAAGAAAATTGCAGTCACTTCTGTAAGCATGAAGAAAGCTGCTGTGAAAAGTCCTGGGAAGAAGAGGAAAAACAATAAATGACCACCTGTGTCGGTGGAAGACACTCCTCCACATAAGGCTGATGAAACAGGAACGATACCGCCTTCCCTTACACAACATGGCTATGAAGCGCAACCGATGCCCCCTTCCCCTCCACAGCACAACGAACCAGCTGAGGGACAACCACAGATTCTAGACTGACACGAATTTCAGGAAGTCCTATGCACACCGCCAATCAGCAGATCATTGTTCGCATCCCCAGTTCCGGTCTCAAGCTCTTCGCCTTAGTGGTTTCGGCCCCTTTGGCCAGTTTACATTCGTTAGTGTGGAGGATAAAACAAATGCCACATATGTGCAAAGTCCCTGTGAAATTTGATGACTATGTCCATTTTATTGTTGAGCCTGATTATGTGCTGTCTGAAACTGACAAGTTCTTTCTCAAAGGCTTCAAGGAATACTATGCGAGAAGGTAAACTGACAAGATCTACTAATGTGTCTTGCAGGTGGGCTGGCTAAACGAAGGTTACAGCCATTTTGACTGGTCTGACCTATACCTGTGGTCATGGGAGGAGAAGACGGACATACCGCATCAACATAACTCCAACGATTGTGGAGTGTTTGCATTGGCATTCGCTACACACTGTGTGCACCG
The DNA here is from genome assembly GCA_038049695.1 of Cinnamomum chago. Taxonomy (NCBI): domain Eukaryota; kingdom Viridiplantae; phylum Streptophyta; class Magnoliopsida; order Laurales; family Lauraceae; genus Cinnamomum; species Cinnamomum chago. The sequence goes on from CP142453.1 coordinate 33,497,904, forward strand.
CCTCCCAATCAGCTTTACGCAGTCCCATATCCCATACTTCCGCAACAAGATTGTCGTGGAGATATTCAAGAGGAGTTGGCAACTAAATGCTAACAGGCTGGGTCTCACTGATTTGATGGACTACCCATGAAATAACTGGCTGGAAGGTATACCGCGTTGAAGATTAGCATTTGAACTCTTTTTACAATGGTTATTTTTTGTAAACTTCTTGATTTTTAGCAATGTGGATGTACATATTTGAACCAGGATGAATGTAAATAGACATTTATGTTAAATGATGATGCATGCAGCTATTTACTGTTTGATCTCTTTATATGATGAATGTAGACTTCTTAATTAGATGGATCCAATATCAATGTATGTCGTATATGACAACCCAAATGATTTTGGCAGTTTCCTTGAAATTTTTCTTTGCAAATAGTCGATATCGACCATTTGTAGGATCATTAAAATGGTCGATATCGACAATTTAACTGGATGCTCATTCCCTGCAGATTTTTAACCATCCAGTTAAATGGTCGATATCGACTATCTTATGTCATTAAATTTGTCGATATCAACCATTTTACTGGATGGTTATTTCCCTGCAGATTTTTTTATTCCAGTTAAATGGTCGATATCGACTATTTTAAAATAGTCGATTTCGACCATTTAACTGAATGGCCATTCCCTGCATAATCTTTTATTCCAGTTAAATGGTAGATATCGACTATTTAAAAGACATTGAAATGGTTGATAACGATCATTTACTGGATGATTATTTTCCCTGTAGTTTCTTTGATTCCAGTTAAAAGGTCGATATCGACAATTCATAGTCTGATAGCTACCAACAAATTCTGGCCATTTGGATGGTAATGTCCGAAGCGACATACATGAGTCTGAACATGTAACATAATGGGTAGTGCATGAATATCAGCAGAAGGCAATTACTATATATAGCTGACTTGGACAGAGAATGGCAATTAAGAGAGGATCATATTTCATTTCACTTCAACAATCAATTTTACCAAAAAATTTCTTTCCTGTACAAGCTGACACCATTGCCCAAAAAAATAGTTGACCGTTTACAAATTGGTCTACAATACAAGCGTCACTTATAATACTACCTCAAAAAAGGATATATATACATCACCAACACATATACAACTATGAAGGCCTCAAAATGGAATCAAAAGCTAAGAACCTCTCCTTCACTCATACAGTCAAGTGAGGGATGGAGGATTACGACAGCTTCCACAGTTATGTCCCCTTCCCCTACAGTTCAAGCAGGTTACCACCTTCCACTGACGGCAACTGTCTTCGGTTCAAAGCCTCTTCGTATGAGGACGTCCTGGCTGTTTGGTAGCTATAGGTGGAAGGACCCTCATATCTGATGTATGCTCCCACTGCTTGTTGTCTCGAGTGGCACGTATAAGTTCACTGTACGTGGAACGATACACTGCTAACCGATATAAATGCTCGCAGAAATCGTACGGATCATAATTTCTGACTTTCATTGATGCCAGTGCGTGACAACAAGGGATGCCCAATAGCTCCCATTTCCGACACGTGCATGTTCTTCATTCGAGATTAACCATGCCGACGTATTCCACAGATTGAACTTGAAATTCAACTAGGCCAGCCACGCGAACATGAACTCGGCGACCTTCCTCCATTTCTTGGCTAAGCATTTTCTCTGCATACGGAGTAAGACGAGTGGCCACCGCTTAGGACAAGAGCTGACGTTTTTGAAAGAACTCCATTAACTTGGCACGTATCTCTTCTAGCTGTTTAGTAATAGGTAGGACTCTTATGTCTCTTAATAGACTGTTAGTGCACTCGGGCGCATTGCTAGTTAGCATTTCATACTGACGCCCTTGTACGTATGCATTCACCCAACGCTCCCGGTCAATTGCGTCGAAATAGTTGAACGCGTCTTGGCTGATTGCACGTATATCCGTCATATAAGCTTCGTACTCACAAGGCCTATATGACTTTGTCGTATACCAAAATTTCAGCACGATAGCCCCATCACTGAAAGCTGCCTTTATGTTTTCTGCAATATGGCAGCAACAGTAACAATGCATTGCTGCAGGTATGGTGTTTTTGAGCGTTGGGACAAGACCCTTTTGACGATCCGAAACAATAGTCAAATTGGAGGGCTCTCCCAATGATGGGCCTGGCCTTTTGTCCTCTCCTTCCGCCCAGGGCTATTGGGGTCCCGCGAAGGAGAAAAGCGAGTCATCAACATTTTTTTGTAAGGGTATGCCAGATTTTCTATTTTACTTCAGAATTCGAAGTGGTGATCCGGAGATTCACCTTCACAAGTAGAAAAGAAATCTAACTTTCCATTGCACATATATTTAAAGAAAGAGACACAATATTTTTTTAATGCCGTGAGAGGCGGTTTCATTTTGTTTGCCGTGAAAGGCAATTTTTGTTTGTTTGTCGTGAAAGTCGATTTGTGCCGTGAAAAGCGATTTGTGCCGTGAAAGGCGATTTACAAATCTCAACAGTAATGAAAGACAAGAAATGTGATTTTTTTATCTCTTTACAAAAGAATACAAAATACAATTAAAAAAGTGAGAAAAGGAATCTAACTTCTCAGGAGATTGCTGGGACTCGTTCAAATCGACGGTCGCAAGTCATGAATGGATTTGCCTTCGTCCTTCAGATGAGAACACATGATGCTTTAATTCTTTGGCTCGACTTGGACCTCAGTTTTTTAGAGGATAAAGGCCAAGGACAGGTTCTATATCCAATAAAAAAAACCGAGTAAAGGGGCTGAAAAACCGCGTCTAGGCCATGTTGGACAGAAGGAGAGGGGATCTTGGGGGGTGGCCCCCCAAGAGACTTTGATCACCATGTGGTGTTTCTTGTAGTAGAGTTCCTTCAAAGAATGAGAGCTTGTTTGCGCAGAGATTTCTTTGAAAACTCTTCGAGATTTTTCTTGGATTTTTCTGGACTCTTTCTTCTTGGAATGACCCCCCTTTTATAGGCTTTTGGTGGCCATAAGGTGGGTTTATAAGCATTGATGGCATTAATGCTCCATGATGAGAGGAGTTACAAGTTTTAATCCTTTGATTTTGTAACTCCTTTTTCCTTGAATATGATTGGCCGATGGAGAATGATGGGCATTTAATCGCCCTTAATCTCCATGATGAGAGGAGTTTCATGGTTTTAATATCATGATTACTTGGACTTATAACTCCTTTATCCTTGAATCTCATTGGGCCATCCAAAATAATGGGTTAATGACCGCATTAAGTTGTCATAAAATGGGTCAATTAACTGCATTAAGTGGTCGCCAGGGCATCTGAAGAGTCGCGAGTCGTGCCGCGTCTTTTGGAATTCTTCTTGTGACGACCGCCGATGGACCCACATGTTGTTTGATATTGGATGACGATGCAACTTCAGACATTGATTGGTGCCAGTGGGCTGGTGACATCTGTCTTGTTGATTTCTCGATCGGTCGGACAGAAGGTGTACTTTTTTGGTCAACCGGTTGGCGATCTTGGAGCGATCAATGAAGATTTCATGCTTTTGACGGCCGATCCGAAATGTTGATGAAGATCAGCCGATTTCAAGCATCAATAATCAAACTTTTGGAAAACCACAGGGGCTAGAATTCCCGAAACGCTAAAAGAGTCGAAAAACGGGCCACCTGGTGAAAATTCGGCGACCATGAGCTGGGGTCGCCGACGAGGTTTTTTCCCCTTCCGGTCGCCGTTTCTCGACCGTTTTTCGATCTTTTTTATTCTTTCTTTCTCTTGTATTTTTCTTGACATTTCTCCTCATTTATTGGCTTCATTCTCCTGAAGAAAACCTGATGAGAAACCGCACAAATCGAAGCACAAAGTTTTCTATCTTCCGGAAAGGGCAAAAACTGTAGTTAATTTTCGGTCAAGAGTCAAAACTAGGTCAAACGATGTCGGAATGACCTAAAATTTGAGGTGAAGCCTCCTGAGCAGTAGATAGGACCAACCATGGGCTTTATCTGAGTTTTAAAGCCATGTGGCCTCCCGTCGTCAGTAGACTTGATTTTGCCACGGGGAAGATGTCGCGTTTTGATGTACGGTCAACCGATGTCCGATCGACTTGAATTTTGACAAGGAGCCTATTGGAGTCATTTTTAGATGATCCATTAGCTCTGATTTGGATGTCATGGTCCCAGGGTGCTCCGCCGCTGGTAGCCTTGATTTTGTTTCGGAGCGTCAAAGTCGGGTCAAACATTGTCGGAATGACCCGAAATTTGATGTGCAGCCCTTTAGAAGTATGTTGAAGCCACCTATGTCCTCTGTTTGATGGGTGATGGCCTCAATAGTTCTTGCCGCCGAGAGGCTTGATTTTACTGCTCGAGGGTTCATGGAGGGTCAAACGTTGTCGGTTTGACTTGAAATTTGACATGGGGCATTTTGAATGTATTTTGAGACCATCCGTGGGCTCTTATCGACGTTTTGATGTCTTCGACGCCGTCGCCGCCAGGAGCGCCTATTCAGCTGTCGGAGGAGTGAAGTTAAGTCAAATGATGTCGGAATGGCCTAAAACTTGATGTAGAGCCTCCTAGTGACATCTTGGGGCCAACTGTGTGCTTTGTTTTATGTATTAGGGTCTCTGGTTTCGCCGCCGCCGAGAGCGCCTGCTTAGCTGTTGGAGGAGTGAAGTTATGCCAAATGATATTAAAATGGCCCGAAACTTTAGATCTACCCCTCTTTTGGCTGTCTTGAAGGATCTTGCAGTTTTTGTTTGATTTTGACGAGATTTGATGCTTGAAGTAGCATTGCCTGTTTGTAGTACGATGCGGCTTCATGCAACTTCTTGATGTTGAAGAGGCAAAGTGACATTTTTGGTGTCAACAGATGCCCCCTCGAGGTACAGCGACGAGTAGCTTTTGGAGTCGATGTGCCTCGAAAAGAAACTTGAAGGATAGCTTTTGACTTGACCAAGAGTCTTTGAGCATCATTTTTTTTAATAGCCAAGACCTTGTGACCTAACAAGCTGTATGTGACATGTTGGGGGTCAGATTTGGTTTTGGTTTTGGTTTTGACCTTGTGACCTAACAAGCTGTATGTGGCGAGCTAAGGGGTCATGATCTGGTTTTTTGGTTTTGGCCTTGTGACCTAACAAGCTGTATGTGGTAAGTTAGGGGACCAGAGTTTGGTTTTTTGTGGAATATCAAGTTCAAGATTTTGGCTTAATTTGGTTCATGAGGTTGGATGGTTTGGATTTTTGGAAACTCATGAGGCATCTCTTTTTTTTTTTTTTTTTTTTGAATGGTTCAATCAACTCAAAAGAGGCATGGAACCATTTTGTATGCTCTTGGTAAAGGAGATTTTTTATAGGAAGCCCCATTTAGTGCCTAGGTGGTCAAACGTGGCTCATGTGGGCCAACCCATGGGATCTTAAGCTTTTAAAGATAACCTAGATCTCATGTGGTGTCATTTTGTAAAGAATATCTAAAAATATCTCTTGTTAGCAGATAATATCTAAAAATATTCTTATTTGGAGAGAATTTCTCAAGCTTCCTTGTTTTTGGGAGAGGTTTTCTCAAAGTATCTTTCTTTGGGAGAGAATCTTTCAAGTTTCCCCTCTTTTGGGAGAGAATTTCTTAAAGAATCTTCTTTTTAGGAGAGAATATCTGAAATCTCCTTTCTTTTAGGAACGTTGCTAATTTTTAGCACTTACCTTCTAATTTTTCTCCTTGTTTCTTCTTTTGGTTTGCTCTCCTTTATAAAAGCAAGGTGAGGTTGGATTTTTGCTTCATTGCTTTCTTTATGCAAGAGTCTTTAAGAGTGCTCCAAGATCAAGAACTTCCCTTCTTCTTCAAGAATCTTCAAGTTCTCTTTCTTCTTCTCCATCCATGGCTTCAAGTAAGTTTTCTTCTTTCACAAGAAACTCAAGTAAGTTTTCTTCTTTCACAAGAAACCCCATGTAGAAGTAAAAAAGGTTTCTTTCTTTTCTTTTTTTTTTCGTTTTCTTTTTCTTTTCTTTTTTTCCACGTGTTTTCTTCTCCTTTTTTTTCGTACACGTGCTGTTTTCTTCTCTCTCTTTTTTTCTCGCGGTTTTTTTTGTCTCTTTTTTTTTTGCTATACGGACAGGTCCGTACGGACTTGGCCGTACTGCCACGTGGCAGTGGGCCACAACCTATCAGCCAATTTTTTTTTAAGAGATTTCTCTCTTTTCTCTCTTCTCTTTTTCTTTTTTTTTTTTTTTTTGCTTTCCCTCTTTTGCTCACCATGATAATGAGGTTTATGCAATCCAATATGTTCATGCATTTTTTTTTTTTTGATGCATCAAGATAGAAGGCTAGAGTCTCTAGGTCAAGCCAACATGATTTTTGACTTGGACAAAGTTTGATTGGTTTTGACCAAGTTGGGTTGGAATTGGTCAAACTTTGGTTAAAGTTTTCTTAGCATCTAATGCATGATGATTTTCTTTGATGCATGATTTTTAGTAAATTGATTTGGAAGCATGATGATGCATACCTGGAAATCTTTTGCAAGTGTTGGGATTTGAAGCTCACAGCAATGTTGAGCCCTTTCTTAGTCTTGCAGGATTTTGAGGAGCTTTGCAAGTTTTGGAGTTTGGAGCTCGCAGCAATGTTGAACCCTTTTCCAATTTTGTGGAAATTTGATTAGACTAGCTTGATCTCGCAGCAATGTTTGAGTTCAAACCTTCTTTGAGAATCTTCCACTGACTATGAGCTTGCAATGGTGTTGAGCTCATCTTCAGGTTTTTTATTTCTTCCGGGGTGTTTCCCTTTTCTTCAGAATTTCCCTGGAATCATGCCAAAATTTCGCTAGAATTTTTAGCAAAATTCTGTCATTTTGATGGATTTTTTTCTTTTCCATCCTTTGCAGGCAGTTCCTCTAGAACGAACAAGGGCAAAGAGCCTGTTACTGACGCACATCGTTGATCTACCAGGTCTCCTAATGTGGCCGTACAGCAAGCCTGGGAGAAGGTCCAATTTGTGGAAAGAAACTTGGAAGAGTGCGACTCCCTCAACCGTGATGAGATGACACAATGATTAATCGCTCTCAAGGATGAGGAGTTTTCCAAGATTATGGTAAGCAACCGTCCTTGGGTCATGGACGATCAGAGCATCGTGCCCAAGCCTACCTTTTTTTTTTGGCGATGCAGTCCCTGACTACTTGACATACTAAAAAAAGGTGTTTTTAGTTCTCTTACATGGCAAATGGTGAGGAGATAACTATTTCTACCTGGTCGACTTTTGATCGCACTATCTCGATCATGAGCCTTTCTCCCACATACCCTAAGAGGGAAGATCCTCCGAGCTAGGTTAAGAGGACTAATGTGATCAAGACCGGGGTTTTTGTTGGCGGCCCTTCCGGTTATGCAGAGAAGTCTCCTGTCCGCATGGATATGTTGATGCCAGCCAGCAGCTACCAAGGTTCTGATCATCCATCAGTCGATTTGAGACCGGTGGGCCTTGGCATTTTCCAGGGTGGCGACAGCAATTGGGTGAAGCCTTTTCGACTTCGTGGCCGTTTCAGCGCTGACTCAAGCTAGGAGTCATGGACTGATCACATCCTGCAGGTTGGCGGGGCAATTCTGAAGGAGGTTGAGATCTTTGATGCGATTCGCTCTTTTCGGCAAATCATGGTTTTCTCTGATGAAGCCTTCATGGCCATGTTGGAGTCATTCCTTCCACAAACCAACACCTTCATTGTCACGAATGGTGAGATTGGTTTTTCTTTGAAGAAATTGAGCGCCATCACCGGGCTGCCTGTCCTCGGCAAACTTTATGAGGAGTCCATGCCTATTGACAGCGTCCTTGAGGAGCAGTCTGAGGAATTCAGACTTTTGTACTTTCATCTCGTCGCCTTCTATAATTTTTTGAAGGAGAAGGAGGGCTCGAAAGTCAGGTCCAGCAGTTGGAGGAGTTTTGGCTCTTTGTTCCCTAATTTCTTTGACAGCTGAGAGTCTTCTGATACCACAACCCGGGAAGCCAGAGTTAAGACTCCAGGTTCGAAGAAGACTTCTATCACGCGAGAAGACTTGAAAGACTTCTTGATGAGCACAGATGCCATTTGTTCAGATATTACGCTACGGAGGGATCTCGCCGTTTGCCTCACTGGCTGAGTGAGACTATTTTTGCTGGAGGAGATGGAATGCACATCAAGCCGTATTGTATCTTGCCGGTTTGTCAGATGGCATTTGGAGAGCGGCTTGTTTTGGTGCATGCTCTTTATTCTTATTTGTGCACCGAACTGCAGGCTGCTGCTTTCCTGGTTCGGCTTAGGCTTCCTATAAATAGGGTATATATTTCATTCGTGGTATGTGTGCCACTGTCCTGGCTTCCATCGATTAGGAGTTACACAGGATGATGACACTTTCTTGATTCGATTGGCTAGAGGGACAGCCGTTTGTAAATCACTTTTGTTTGCCCGTTTGAGGATCCGACGGTTCAGGGACGACAAGATTGGGCAATCTTCAGTGAAGCTTTCTCTAGGTTTGTGGAAGAAGGCTTTTGATTTTGGTGTCTCCCGTGATTTCAATAGAGCAGGGTCAGGAAGGCACTATTCTTTAACCAATGCAGAGAAGAGGTGGCTTTTTAATATACGTGTTGGTACGATGGTGTACCGTAGACATCTTTTTGTTGATATCCTGTCGTATGTCCCTTCGCGTTTGGCGCTGCAACTGGGTTTCTCTCAAGGCGTTATTGGAGCACCTCAAGCATGGTGAAGCATTTTGGAGGTTTGCACGATGGGAGGAATGCATAGGCTTTTTACAGTTCGGAGGACACTACCGCCATGATTTCCTATCCTGAGTTGCCCACTTTCCGGACTGCTGGCTTTACGAAATGGTTCATAGAGGGCTTTTTGGTGTATCGGGGACTTTCCAAGAAGGAGCTCGATGTCAAGCAATCTTCTGGGAAGGGTCTTGGCAGATCAGATGGAGTCTGACGAGAGGAAGTTATTGCTTTCCTTTTTGGAGAGAAGCACAAGATAGGCTTTCTCAATGAACAGGACATCATCAGATCAGGAGCTGTACAAGAGATACATGGTGAGGTCTTGAAACAGCTAGAGGAGGAGGAGGCTGAGATCAACACTTGGATGCAAGCGGAACAAACGAAGGCTTCCATGGAGTCCACTGGGAAGAGCAGACGATCTGGTGAGGAGTCAGGCGAAGGTCCTAACTTTGACGATGGGGCGGGTACTTCAAGCAAACCGACCCATAGAAGTAAGAGGTAGAGAGGGCAGCACCGTAATAAGAGGCAGCACAAAGACTCTCCTGATCCAGAAGTCCCTCTCACCATTGCTAAAGAGATGTCAGGGGACGCTGATGAGCCTCCGGAAAAGAGGAGTCGAGAAGAAGAGACCGTTAGTGAAGGTATGATTCTTCCTCTTTCTCTTTCCGTTTCTTTTATTGAGATTTTCTATTTTGATTTGCCTTCTCTCCCTTTTTCAGTGGAAGATGATGATTTGGTGATGCCTGATGTTCCGGCTGATGAGGCAGTGACAGATCCGATGTGGCATCTGAAGAAGAACCGAGGAACTCTGGAGTGATTCCAGAATCTTCACCTGGTATGACTTCTTTGTATTTTTTTCTTATTTTTTTGTCTGTGTTGTCATTTACTAACATGCTGCTTATTTTCTTGTCAGCTGACTTGCCACAGATTCCGACGACTTCGAGCCATCCATGGATGCGACTTTTGACGATGCTTCGAATGAACTCATGGAGGCAGAAAATATTCCGCCGATCGTCGAAGAAGGTATTTGTAGCAATAACCCTGATGATAATAATTTTTTTCAACAGGATCATATTCATACATTTTTTGCCTTGCTGGCAGGTTGTGAAGTAACAGGAGAAGTTCCCCCATCTTTTTCAGTGCCAGTGCAGGAGATGCCTGCAGTTGATCCAGAATTAGGGGCTTCTTCTTCCAGTTTCAATGCTGCAAGGGTGAAATCTTCTGAGGAGATTCTTTTGACAGTGCCCCCGATTAGAAAGAGTCTGATGATCACTCATCCGACAGGGCATGACACGGGCAGTCGACCAATGGAGAGGGGCGAGCCTTCATCCGGGCCATCTCTTCACTATGCGAAGAAAGTGTTGAAGAGCGTTTTGAGCTCATGGGTCGAAACTCTTTCTTCTGTCCATTTGGAGGCTGGCTTTGGCAAGATCAAGCATGTGCAGGACATCCTTGCTAATAGCAAAGAGGTTGGTCTGGACATTGCAAGTGCGGAGGCTTTTGTTAACGAAGTCATTACTCTGGGCAACAAATGGAATGAGACCAAGAGCTTCCCAAATGGTGACTTTATCAATGAGATGTTTTTGAAGCATTCTGGTGAGATCAAGTCTGAACTAAACGAGATCTCGCGGACTCGGAAGCAATTTGTTTGGGAGAGGAATGTCACCGAGTTGTCTATCATTGAGCTAACAAAAGACCTGCACCGTCTTGATAGGGAGGTTGTTGAGTCCAGGCAGCGTCTCGAGCTATTGGAGGAACAAGGTGCTGCCAAGTTGACCGCCATTGTAAAAGCTCATGCTAGAGAGGGGACTCTGATTCTCCAGGTCGAGGAGGCTGAATCAATCTCCGAAAGAAGACTCAGGAATACGAGCATTGACAGATTCTTTGGGAAGAACTTCCCCGTGTTGTAGATGGGTCGCGGCGTTCTGCCGCATTTTATGGAAAAATTTTGAAGGAGCGTGGCCTAGAAGCTTTAGAGGCTAAGGCCAAGAGTCTGCTGGAGGAGTTGAATCTTTGGTTGAAGACCATGTTAGACTAACCTCCTGATTTTTGTAACAAACTCTTTTTCTTCTTTTCTTTAGTACCTCTATGTAAAAACATTTTTGGTACTATATATACCTTTTACTTAAATTCTTTTTTATGAAAATAAGCAAAAGTTGGATGAGGATGTTTGGTTGAAAGTTTAACCAAAAGGTTGTCATTTTGTGAAAATCTTTTGTCAAATGATTGTTTTGGGCATGAAAGCCAGATTTTGTGGCGAAAGCTTAGATTTTGAGATGGCATAGGAGCCAAATTTTGAAATGGCATGAAAGTTGAATTTTTGGGATGGCATAAAAGCCAAGTTTTTTGGGATGGCATGAAAGCCGAATTTTGGAATGGCGTGGATGCCGAATTTTTGAATGGCATGAAAGCCAAATTTTTGTGGCGTAAAAGCTAAAATTTGGCACTTGAGGCTAGGTCATATAAACCTAAATAGGATTGACAGGCTAGTGAAAGATGGTGTCTTTCCTTCATTGGTGGTAGAACCAATGCCTGTCTGCGAGTCCTGTTTGGAAGGTAAAATGACCAAAAGACCATTTTCATCAAAGGGCAATAGGGCCAAAGATTTATTGGAATTAGTGCATACTGATGTGTGTGGACCCATTAATGTCAGGGGCAGAGGAGGATATGAGTACTTCAACACTTTCACAGATGATTATTCAAGATATGGATACATATACCTTATGCACCGCAAGTCCGAGGCTTTTAAAAAGTTCAAAGAGTTTCGAGCGAAAGCTGAAAAACAATTAGGTACAAGTATCTAGACTCTTCGATCAGATCGAGGAGGGGAATATCTCTCTGGTGATTTTATGGGACACTTATCAGAAAATGGGATTCTATCCCAGTTGTCTGCTCTTGGTATGCCTCAACAGAATGGAGTAGCGGAAAGAAAGAACCGGACTCTTTTAGATATGATTAGGTCTATGTTGAGTTTCTCAGGATTACCTATATCCTTTTGGGGATACGCCTTAGATAATGCGATGTACATACTAAACCTCGTACCATCTAAGTCTGTACCTAAGACTCTCCGGGAGTTGTGGTCTGGGCGAAAGCCTAGTCTACAACATTTACACATTTGGGGTTGTCTGGCACACGTGCTAAAGGTTAAGACGGATAAGTTGGAAACAAAGTCGGAAGTATGCACGTTTGTAGGATATCCTAAAGGAACTAAAGGTTGGTTATTCTATAATCCCAAAGAGCAGAAAGTGCTGGTGAGCACGAATACAGTTTTTCTGGAGGAAAATTATATGATGGACCGGAAATCTTTAGAAAAGGTGATCCTAGAAGAGATTCAAGAGAAATCAATTCCAAATCCAAGTATGGCCGAACTTAAGGAAGAACCGCCCTTACCAGACCCAGTAGTTACACCAGTGCCTCGTCGTAGTGGGAGAATAGTCAGGCCCCCTGACAGGTTCTCGTTCTTGGGAGAGTCTTACGAGGCAATCCCGGAAGAACTGGAACAAGATCCCTGTAACTGTGATGAAGCAATCAATGACATAGTTTCGGGACGTTGGTTAGATGCTATGAAAGCTGAGTTGGAGTCTATGTACTCTAATCAGGTATGGACGCTTGTGGACTTGCCTGCCAATATTAAACATATTGGGTGCAAGTGAGTCTACAAGAGAAAGAGAGGATCAGATGGAAGAGTTGAGACCTTTAAGGTCAGGCTTGTTGCGAAAGGATATACTCAGAAAGAAGATATCGATTATGAGGAAACCCTCTCGCCAGTAGCCATGCTCAAGTCCATCCAGATACTCTTATCCATTGCGGCTCATCTCAATTACGAGAATAGGCAAATGGATGTCAAGACGGCGTTTCTTAACAGCAATCTTGACGAAGACATCTATATGATGCAGCCAGGCGATTTTATAGCTAAACAACCAAGAGCAAAGAGTTTACAAGATGCATAAGTCCATTTATGGACTGAAGCAGGCATCCCGAACCTGGAACATTCGTTTTGACTAAGTAATCAAGTCATTTGATTTTTGTCAAAAACCGGATGAATCATGAGTGTACATGAAAAGTGAAGGAGGCAGGGTAATTTTTTTGGTCGACAACATCCTTCTCCTTGAGAGTGATATATGGATGTTGTCAACAGTAAAAAGTTTAGTTGGCTAAGACTTTTGATATGAAGGACTTGGGAGAAGCCGGCCACATCCTAGGGATCAAACTCCATTGAGACCGGATAAATAAGATGATAGGCTTATCCCAATATACGTACATAGATAAGGTGCTGGTACGGTTTGCTATGCAAGACTCCAAGAAGGGCATTACACATTTCAGGCATGGAGTGTACCTTTCTAAGGATCAGTGTCCCAAGACACCTGAGGAAAAGGAGCATATGAGGTCGATACCATACGCTTCGGCTGTTGGTAGCCTCATGTATGCTATGCTATGTACTAGACCGGATATCTGTCATGCAGTGGGCTTAGTCAGCAGATATCAGTCCCAGGTCCTAACCATTGGACTGTTGTAAGATGTGTTCTCAAATCCTTGAGAATGACTAAATATCACATGTTGATTTACGGCAGTAATAATTTGATTCCAGTCGGTTACATAGATACTGACTTCAAGTCAGATAAGGATTCCAAGAAATCAACTTCTGGGTATGTGTTTATGCTGTAGCTGCTTGAGAAGCAGCTAAAAAGGCAGATTGGCTCAAAAGATTCCTTATGGAACTTGGAGTGGTGCTTTTGGTGGGACAGCCGCTCACAGTTTACTGTGATAACAGCAAGGCAGTCGATAAGTCTAAGGAACCCAAGAGCCAAAAGCATGTACAGAGGTAGTAACACATGGTCAGAGAGATTGTGCAGAGAGGTGATACTGCTATCACCCAGATAGACTCTACAGACAATCTGGGAGATCCCTTTACTAAGCATTTGACTACCAAAGTCTTTAGCAGTAAGTAGATGGGATGTGCATGAGATGCAACCCTGATTGGCATTAAGCCCAAGTGGGAGATTGTTAGTTTTATGGTCTCAATACCAGTATATGATGTAATAAATTGATTAAATTTCTTTATTTATCAGTATGTATTATTGATTTCCTTTCATGAGATGAATGGTGTTTTATTACTTGTTTGCACATAACTAATATGAATGACATAATGGTTCATGAGATGAACCGGAGTCCACAAGTATACTAGGTGTAATACATGTGTATGGATGAGATCCACATACATGAGACATGTATTGTAAATCTTATACTTAAATATCTCCACAACCAGTGATGAGATTGGGCATCTCATCTGACAAGGTTGCAGCACTTTGATCACTATGAGATAGTGTGATTTGTCTTGATCATCGGAATGTAAGATTCTGGATCATGGTGCTGGTACATTGGATGTATTGAAGGACCATGAGAAACACCTTATGTACACTGTCTTTACTTTAAGGTCTAATCTCATAATTCCCTAACAATAGGCTCATAATCCTGAGACATTAATGACTTCAAGTTTCTGTCTATTCATTTGCTTTGAGTCACCAATGAGTGGGGCCAATTGTAGGTCAACACCCCGGTGATTTGGGTACGTGGTAGTAGAGCTATAGGAACATTTAATGATCAAGATGGAATCTATCTTTAATATCCCCTTGTACCAATTAATGGATTTATCATTGGTAAGTGCGCACTCATTCCAATTAAGAGTTAGTTGGATCGGTACCAAATGATCATTATAATTAATTAGGACACAAGGAAAATAAGATATGAATCTAATTTGGTGGACAGGTCCAATTGATCCATGGATATAGATGGAGGGGCCTACTTGTGGTAATAGGGAAGTTTAGGGTCTTCTATGTAATTTATTCCTAAGACTGGGTTCAATTGCGCATTTATATAGTGGAGTTATTTGCAATTAACTGTGGGCCCGATTGCACATGAGATGTGGGGTCGCGGTGTCCCAGTTGGACCCAGCTTTCTATGGAATCCCTAGTGGTCCCCACACTAGCCCAAGATATTAGAAAGATACTAATTATAGTAGAACTTTGAAAGGAAATAGAAAATTACTATTTCTATTTGAAGTGAAACTTCTAATAGTGGTAATAGTAAGTTACTAATTATTAATGGAAGTGAGACTTCTATTTTAATTGGAAAAGGAGAAAGTTACTAATCATATTTGAAGTGAGACTTCTAATTGTGATTTGGTAAGATTACTAATTATTATGGAAGTAAGACTTCTATTTAAATTAGTAAGAGGAGGTTGCTTAAGTGCTATAAAAGAGGAGAGGAGCCCTTGGACGTCCCATGCATTATTCCATTATTGGAATTCACGCCCAAGCCCTAGGATTGTGCAAGTGTTGCACACCCCTCTTCTTCTCCCCCTTCCAGTTCTCTTCTAGTTTCCTTGAGAGATTTCTCTTGGAGATCCCACCTATCTTCTTGAGAAAAGAGAATCTGATACGGATCATAACGTGGAAGATCAAAAGGTCTTAGAGATTCTGATTTGATTAGTGAAAGTGTTCATCATCAAAGAAAGATCAACTTCTCCATTAGAGCACTACTAAGCTCCAAAGGTATAATCTACTTGTATGTTGTAGATTTCGTGGTTGCTTGTTAGGTGTTGTTTCTATCTTCTAGATAGAGATTTTTATTGTTCATGGTTATTGAGTTTGAGGACTTGGATCCTGAATTGGGTTTGTTGCCTTCTAGATAGTTGATCCCTGCATTAAGTGGGTCAAAAGTTTTTTAAACCTATCTGAAAAGTCAAAAGTTTTCAAGGGTAGTACCGCTTCAAGAGCTTGTCATTGATGGGCAGCGTACATCTGTCGCCTTCTATGTTTAGAAGAGCGTATGCGCCGTTGGAGAAGACTTTGTCAATGACGAAAGGTCCCCCGCATTTTGGTTCGAACTTGCCTTTGGATTTGTGGGCGAAAACCATTGGCCTTTTTACTGCAAGAACCAAGTCACCCTTTTTATAGGCGCGTTGCATGAACTTCTTGTCGAAAGATCCTGCCATGCGTGCTTGGTACAGCTCAATGTTTTGTAGAGCTTCAAGCCGTCTCTTATCGAGATTATCCAACTCTTGGAGCCTCAAATTGCTTTCTTGCATCATGTCATTTTGCAAAGATACCCTTAAGGAAGGAATTTGTACTTCCAAAGGGACAACAACTTCGCATCCATAGATCAAGGAGAATGGTATGCTATAGGTTGGTCCTCAAACGGTGGTTCGATAGGCCCACAAAACTTCTGGTAGTTTGTCGCCCCCCAGCCTCTTTTGTGACTAGAGACCATTTTCTTGAGGATTTTGCAGAGTGTCTTGTTGAAGGCTTCTACTAGTCCGTTTGCTGCCGGATTATATGGAGTCGAAAGACAACTTTGGATTTTGTACTTTTTGCAAAACTTGTAGAATCTATGATCCTGGAATTGTAGTCCGTTATCATGGATGAATCTTTTAAGTATGCCGAAGCGACAGATAATGTTGATGCGTAAGAATTGAAGGACTAATGAGGTCTTCATTTCGCTAAGCGCAAATGCTTCTGACCACATGGAGAAATAATCCGTAGCGGGGAAGATGAAATGATGACCTTTGCTTGATGGGGGAGAGATAGGACCTATGATGTCCATACCCCAGGCTTCGAAAGGCCATGAGATCGCTGTGGGATATAGTCATTCTGGAGGCATGTGGACATAATCTCCATGAATTTGGCATTGTCGACAGCGTTTAGCAAATTGTATTACGTCAGCTACCATGGTAGGCCAATAATAACCTAATCTTTTTATCTGATCATAGAGCTTAGGACTAGCCTGATGAGCTCCACAAAGACCATCATGTACTTCTTTGAGAGTTTCCTCGGCTTCTTGTTGTGACAAGTAGCGTAGAAGTACTCTGTTGAAGGATTTTCTGTAAAACATTTTTGAAGGAATATCCAAATGAAAGTTTCGGGCTCGTCTTTGAACGCTTACCCGTTCTTTTGGATCTTCAAGTAGGATTCCGAACATAATGTATTCAATGAACGGATCCCTCCAGTCGCCGATCGGAGGTTTGAGGATGGACATTCGACTTCCGACCACTTGGCGGCATTCAACAACTGCTTGGAGTGTGTTAAGAGGAGGGAGAATCCTTCTTTGACACACTGTGATTTGCAAGTTTACCCCTTTTTGAATTGCCATAGATGCGGCGAGTCCGGCCAGGGCATCTGCACGGATGTTTTCACCTATGAGGATGTGGGTGATGTAACAGATGTCGAACTTTTGCAGAAGTGATTGTGCATTGTTGTAGTAAGGCAACAGATCATGCTTCCTGACTTTAAATTTCTGATTCATCTGGTTGACGATCTGTTGAGAGTCCCAAAACGCCTCCAGCATGGTGATGCCAGATTCATGGGTAAGTTCCAATCCCACAATCAGGGCTTGGTACTCAGCTGCATTGTTTGAACACAGTTCCAATAGCGAGAAAGCGTGTGGAATCATGTATTTTTTGGACTGACAAAGAGAATGCCAATTCCCGATACTTGCTTTCCATTTTCATTTGTCCTGGTTGCGCCGTCAAAGTACATGTCCCAAGAAGCATTTGATAAGGAAGTTTCCACGTTGTAGACAGGTTCGTCTGGGAGATCATCCCTGAGTGGAGAATCTTTAGGCAATAGGTGCTCTGCGAGAAAGCCTGCTAGAGCTTGGCCTTTGAATGCTTTTTGTGGTACATACCTAATATCAAACTACGATAGAATGATGGACCATTTTGCCAATTGGGCATTGAGAGAACCTGCTTTTGTGACAAGGACCTTTAAGAGATTGATCCTTGAAATCAGGTATACTGTGTTGGATAGCAAATAGTGACGCAACTTTTGTACGGCGAACATCACTGCAAGGCATTCTTTTTCGACTAGAGAGTAGCGATGCTCTGCACCTACCAACATGCGACTGAGGTAATATAGAGCAGCTTCTTTTCCCTCGTCATTTTCTTGTGCTAGCAGAGCGCCCAAAGAGTAATCGAGAGCTCTTGTGTACAAGATGAATGGTTTTCCAGTTGTGGGGGCAGCCAACACTGGAGGTTTAGTCAGGTATGTCTTGATGTCTTGAAATGCAGCTTCACATTTAGCATCCCAAACAAAGTCCACACCTTTCTTCATCAAGCGAGAGAATGGACGACACTTCCCTAATAGATTTGAGATGAACTGTCGAATGTATGCCAACCTTCCTTGAAGCCCTTTTAGTTCTATTAGGGTTCTTGGAGATGACATTTCTAGGATAGCCTTGACTTTGGTGGGGTCAAGTTCTATTCCGGCTTTCCGAACTATGAATCCAAGAAACTTACCCGATGAGACACCGATAAAGCACTTTAGTGGATTCATCCGTAGTTTGTGTTTGCGAAGTCGGAGGAAGATTTCTCGAAGATCTTTGAGTGGTCTTCTTTTCTTCGGCTTTTGACGGCGAGGTCATCAACATAACATTCGATCGTCTTATGCTGAATATCTTGGAATATTTTCATCATAGCCCTCTGATATGTTGCACCTACATTTTTCAAACCGAATGGCATGACAGTGTAGTAATGCACGCCAAATGGAGTCCGAAATGATTATGTCTTTCATCTTCAGGATGCATCTTTATCTGATTGTAGCCAGAGAATCCATCCATGAATGTCATTTGCTTGAATCCGTAGGTGTTGTCGATCATCACCTCTGGTATGGGGAGCGGAAATTCATCTTTAGGGCTTGCATTATTCCGGTCTCTATAGTCAATACAGACCCTGATCTGCCCATTTTTCTTTGTCACGGGGACGATGTTGGCCAACCATTCACGATGATGTACCTCGCGGATGAAGCCAACGTTTTTGAGTTTCTAAACTTCTTGTTCAATTTTGTCCATCACATCAGGACGGAATCTTCTTTGGCCTTGTTTGACAGGCTTGATTCTTTTTGCAGATTGAGTTTGTGGACTGCTATTTTGGGGTCTAAGCCAGGCATTTCAGCGTAAGACCATGCAAAATAATCAACGAACTCACGAAAAAAAGCGATATACTCAGGTGACTCATCATCCTTTATATTCTTACTTATGAATACAGGACGTGGGTTATCAGGTGTCCCCAAGTCTATCTTTTGAACATGATCTTCTATTGGAAGGTTTGAAAGTGGTTCCTCCACATTGTTTTCGAAGGCTTCCAACTCAACAAGACCTTCTGGAGTTCCAAAGGCATTTACAGACCAAGGCTTTGCTTTTGTCCATGGGTCTTCTTGATTGGTACTCTTCTCAAGACTTGCAATGAGATAATCCCAATCACTTGTTGAAATTGGGTCGAAGAAGGGTACTTCTTTTGGAGATGATAGTTCTTCTGGGCCATAAAACTGCGCGTCTGTTTCATCGAACAATTCCTCTTCATCGTCAGGGAAATCATACCAATTGGAGGAGCTTCCTGGATCCTTGACGGGTGACTCCTCAAAGAGATATCCAAGGAGATCAATGTCTTCATGGACACGAGATGTTGAGGTTTGGTCGGCAAAACGACTTTGTAGCATTTGTGTCAACTGTCTCATGGGAGTGTCAGGATCATACCCCAACCCGTATGAAGACTTGTCTATATGACAATGGAGTTTCCAATCCTCCAGTCGACTTTTGGTTAGGGTGGGTTCCAATGGTGTGAGAATACCACGACCACCTCCCAAACCGATTGGATTCCGAACATCATAGCCCATTTTTTTCATAATAGCTTGTGCCAATGGACTATACACAAATAGTTGACGCATACATTCATTTTGGAAAGGTTCAAGCGAAGAATTTGATGAAGAAGCTTCTGATCTGGGGAAAAAGATTCTTTTCTTCTGTCGAAGTTGCTGGAACGACGAAGGAGCAGACATAGGGTCTTATACGTCAGCAAGTGTCTCCAATGGAGTGAGAGCGGGTTGAACTTGCTTGGTATCTGCCTGGCTTGACGATGTGTCGTCTTCTAGCTCTAAATCCGAATCTGTGTCATGCATAATAGACACGAATGAGACAGCGAACTTGCCCCCAGTCTTTTGTTTTGTCTTCTTTGCTTTGGTGGTGATTACCAAAGGCTTTGAAGATTTGAGAGAGACAACGAAGGGAGAATGAATGCTCTCTTCGGATTTGCTAGAATGTTTGTTTACTTTCGATAATTGCTAAGGAGCCTTGCCTGTATCTTTCTGGAGATTTTCAGCAAAGGGTGTTGTTTCTTTCTCCTTTTCATCTTTATACATCTGAACATCTGCAAAATGGACGTCTTTGCCTTTGAAGTGCTTTTTATCTGCAAATACTCGATGTATTAAGCCGTCGCTGCCAACGAACTTGATGCACTAATGTAGAGTTGAAAGGACGACACCATTTTCGTGTATCCAGAGGGGTCCAAGAAGGATGTTGTAGCATAAAGGGGTTCTTATTGCGTACACAATGACTTCAGAGATAAGGTCACCAATTTGCAACTTGAACCTGATTTTGCCGATAGCCCTTTGAGCGCTTCCATCGTATCCAAAGATGGATATAGACGTGTGACTCAGCTTGCTAGGTGGGATGCCCAGCTCTTCGAGTGCCGAAGTAGAGATGAGGTCAAGTGCAGAACCTGAGTCGATCTGGACTCTGTGTATTGGCATTTCTTTGACGTATCCTATGAAGTACAAGGGTCGGTTACACTTTGTCTCGCCTAGCAAGAGGTCATCCTTATCGAAAGCAATCGTTGCACTTGCTGTTTTCTGAACCGAGAGGCATTCAGTGCTTGATCTCTCAGTTTTCTTCTTTTCTCCCTTTGAGGAAGTACTTGATTTTTTGACCCTATAGTCAATTTCAATTTGTAGGACTTGTGGGGCACGTTTGTCGACATCCGCATTTAGCCTTTGCAGTTCTGAAATGAGACTATCATGAGTTTGTGGAGACATTCGTAATAAGTCAAGGATGTGCAGTCGTGCAAGTATGTGTTTGAAGTGCTTAATCAAGTCGTACATGAAAGCCTCCTTCGGGCCTGCATTTTCATTATTGTTGCCACTTGGGGCATTTACAATTTGCTTTCCTAAAGGATTTACATAAGAAGAAGAAGGTTGGTTGTAATTTTTGTGGTAATCCCGGCCGCAGCGGGTACCTCTATCAACTTCAAGAGCTTCTGGAGAAGGGTCTTCTTTTGGAGGATCACTCTTGGGATCAAGGGGTCGATCCTTGTCATTTGTTGAAGACGTCTCTGAAGCAATATTGCCGTCTTCAGTAATCGCGTTGCACGGAGCATTTTTCAGGAACAGGTCCTTAACAGCATCTAGCAACTTCTCTTCTTTGTTGAGTAATTTATCCGTCCAGACATCGCCTATGAGGTCGGGTATCTGGGACCAGTTGACCGGATTTTCATTGAAGAAGACTTCATTGGCAGGAGCTTCTTCGAGATGATCAGTAGGAAGAGGTTTGAGTTCCGATGTCATAGTTTCAGGAGACGAAGGCTGAGAAGATAATATCTCTATGGAAGTCACCTGAGGAGATGTAGCTCCAGAAGATATGCTACCGGACGTAGTCTAAGAATCTGAGGCCTTGGCAGACGAAGCTTCAAAGGCATCATCATCCCTAACTATCACATTGCAAGCAACTCCGATAGGAGATGCCTCTAGAATGCACTGTTGAGATTCAGACTCGTCTTCAGATGTAAGAGGATCATCAATCCAACAGTTTTCTTCATTTTCCGGGGTTACCGGAGGAGTTGTCTGTAAATTTTCTGGAATTTCCAGTTCTGGATTTTGATTATGACGTAGCTCATTGATGCGAGCCTACTCCCGCTCTATGGCAAGATGTTGCAAGATTCTTGCATATTCTTCGAGATCGGGC
Source organism: Cinnamomum chago (assembly GCA_038049695.1). Taxonomy (NCBI): domain Eukaryota; kingdom Viridiplantae; phylum Streptophyta; class Magnoliopsida; order Laurales; family Lauraceae; genus Cinnamomum; species Cinnamomum chago. Next base: position 33,519,382 of record CP142453.1, read on the forward strand.
ATATGAGCCAAATCTTCTTCGTCATATGCTCCTTGCGGTTCATCAATGTTGGGTTCCACTGGAGCGCTTGCTTGTGCTGGATCAACAACATTTTCTTGAATGGCCTCTTGGTCTTCTTCATCATCAGACCAGGATCCTTGGGGCTGTAATGGGTTATACCATATTACTGGTATAAGATGCGATTTGGGAATCCATTCCTCATCGGAGAGGTATTCTCCTATTTCAAGGGATTCCTCCCATTCATCGGTATCACTGGTAGTATCACTGGACTCGTATCCATCCATGGAGAGTCCAATTACTGAGTTGCAAGAGTATGATGCCCCTTGCATAGTTTCATTTCTGTAATGAGGTGGCATGAAATCACCAAGGGTGAATTTTCTTACCGTATTTGAAGCCTTGGGAAGGGACTTCTTTGTTGCCCCCAATGAAGCAATTGAAGAGGTCTTTGCCTTTTCAGGGACTTTTTGTTTTGGTTGAGCTTTCTCCTGCTGTTTGAGCTTGCGGATTTGTTTTTTGGCTTGCCTTCGTTGTTGAGCGGTAGGCTTTGTTTTGACGATCTCCCAATTTTCATCTTCTAGGAGATCGGGATGCACCCATATGGGTTGTCCGTCTGATGTTGGATAAGAAACCAACTCTTGGGACGTCTGAGTCATTTTTATCACCTTGAAGGAAGTGGTAATTTTCTTCTTTGGTGACTTGGAGGTTTGTCCATATCACACCATGTTGATGGAGGCGACCCATAGTTTTTGTCAAAGGTGATGACTCCGTTTTTCCACATCTCGTTGATCTTTTCTCTCACAACGAAGCATTGATTGAGAGGATACGAGATCATCTGGTGGTATGGACAATACCGGGGATCATTGGTTTTGCCAACATCTCCTGGTCTTTTGGGCTCAGGTAAGGTGAGTTTACCATTTGCTACGAGAGCCTCGAAGATTTCTTTAGCATCTTCATCGAATGGGTATTTCTTCTCTACTCGTTCTTTGAAGGCCTCAGAGAGTTCAGGTTTCTTACTTGCAGTTATGTTTTCAGCTTTCTTTGGCTGCTGAGGAGCTGACTTGGTTTGCACATTAAGAGCCTCATTTTTCTTTGGTTATGAGGTCGTAATGGTAGTCGACTCTTTCTTTGATGATTTCTGACTGTTGAGGTCTTTGATCACCGTTTCAGCCTCCATAGCTGCTTCTAGGAGTTCTCCCAGGTTTGAGATTTGTTGCCGATAATCATGGAGCAGATCCTTGCTCTCATGTTGTTCCGGCAGATGTCGATAGCGACGCTTGTGGCAGTACACATGAGCACTTGTACGCTATCGCCTTCCACTTGTGAATGAAGTCATATGTTGACTCATTCTCTCCCTATTTTAGGCTGCAGAACTGTGCCATAGTAACATGATGATCTTCACCTTTGAAGTGGGTCAGGAAGCGTGTCTCCAGCATGGCCCAGTTTTGGATGGAGTCCTCCAGCAGAGTGGAGTACCAATCAAAGGCCATACCTTTTAGGGTACTTGCAAAGAGACGGATCTTGAGGGCATCTTAATCCGCAATAGCTCCGGTCAAGATCTTGAAGTGGATGACATGTTGTCTGGCTAAACATTTCCCCGTATATGTTTGGAGAGTAGGTTGTTTGAATTTTACAGGGAACGGAACCGAGTCCATCCATAAGTGATATGGTGGCTTGATCACATCTTCCTTCAATGTATCGTCTTCTTTTGCTTTGGCGAAGATATCGTCAACGTCCCTTTTGGTAAGGGCACGTGACTCATTGTTTGTCATCTTGATGACTCGGAGGAGTTTCATTGTTCGGTGGACGCTGGAAAGTGAGAAGGAGGTTTTCCATCAAAGCCTCAATTCTTTGTTGTCCTTGCTCCAACTGCTGGATGCGTGCGGTTACATCATCATGCAGTGGAGGCTGCTCAGCATTTGTAACCAGGACTTCATCCTTCGAGAATCGAATGAGGATATCATCTTGGTGACTGAGCTGGAGCTCATTCTTTTGGATGAAGAGTCGGAGGAGTGGTTACTCCGATGTCCTTGGCTTGAAGGAGAGGGAGAATCCTCTTGATGTCTTCGCGTCCGGGAGACGCTGCGAGTCACCCGTTATCTGACATGAATTTTGGTTGCCGACTTCTGGCTTTGCCAACCATGTGGACAGCAACAACTCAGTCGGGTCTTTCTTTGTCGACCCATTTTTTAGAGACCTGAAGGGTAGAGTGCTAGGTTCTTCGCTTCTCTAGTGTCTTTTGTCGATGTGCCGCGCAGCGACGTATACGACGAGCAATTTGAGCTTTAGTCAATTCTAGCTGAGCTTTAGCGATAAAGGACATAGTCCCTCGTGCACAGCAACCGGACTTGTCTTCTTTGAAGCTAGGCATGGACAGGATCCGGACACGGTCCTTTGCCTGTAGCAGTGAGGCTTTGAATTTTGCAAGTTCGACCTTGTTGAGATGAAGGGTCGGCTCGCAAGAGTGTAGGCCTTAGCAGGTTCTTGTAGAGGCTTGGTGATGCATGACTTGATTTTGGGCTTGTAGGAGCAAGTCAGCTCATGCTGGGTTGATTTGTTTGTTTGGTGGAGGGTAGGTTTCTTTTCTTTCATGTAAGAGAGAGGGTAGAACTGGTTCTCCTTGAGAGGGGCCAGGTACGCTGGCTTTGTAGATGTTTGGGACCTCCTTTGCTTTGGGGAGGGTCTTGGGGACCAGGTTTTGGGGCAAACCCGGTTTCTTGTAGGTTGAGGCTTCGTTGGAGTGTCACGAGCTTCAGGCTTCTTGATTGTTGCCCTTGGTGTTATGACAGTGACACGTTCAAGGGAGGTTTTCTGCTTCTTGGCAGGTACAGTTTCTTCTGCAGGAGTGGGAATGGTCCCAGCGACCCGAAGACGATGATCCGGGGAGTAGAGGTCGACCCAGTGTTTTGAGAGTTGCCAACGGAGATGACACTTCGCAGCTGTCAGGGCACTTGTGAGTGTGCTTGTTTTGCTTCTCTTGAAGCAGGAGTTGGTACTTGTTCTCATCGAAAGTGATGGTCAATGAAGCTGCTATTGTTAGTTTGGAACACTTCTGAAACAAGACCACATCCATTAGTAATCACAAGGATATGGTGATTATAAATGGAAATTATAAATGAAAAATAACTATGGTTTTGTCTTTTCAAATTGCTCGAGGGGACATGGCCCAACCCAAGCAAGATGAAGAAGGCAAAAGGCCATAGAAGGTACAATTATTCTAAATGCAAGTATGGTAGGCTCAGGGTGAGCGTTCCAGTGACTACTAGAAGCAATTGTAAACCTTAATTCAAATTACCGAGAAGCAAAGCTCACTCAAGGTAAGATGATATAAGGTTGGAGATACAAATGTGTCGGTCGAGAATACATTAGACCCGAAGGGTGTACTAGCACCGCAAGGCATAAATGTTGTAAATCGCATCCTTGGAAAGGACACGATATGGGATTTTCTTTTTTGAAAGGTCAAGATTGGATTCATAAAGGAGAGCAAATGGTATTCCAGTCCAAACACAGGCTCAAACATTTCTGCAAGTACTGAGCCCGAAAGGGAAGGAAACAGAATTTCTCGAATCTGAACCCAAAAGTGACGGAAGTTTTTTTTTTTTTTGAAAGGTCAAGATTGAATTCATCAAAGAGAGCAAATGGTGTTCCAATCCGAACATAGGCTCAAACATTTCTGCGAACACTAAATCCGAAAAGGAGAGAACCAAGATTTCTCAAATCGAACTCAAAAGTGACGGAAGTTTTTTTTTTTTTGAAAGGTCAAGATTGAATTCATCAAAGAGAGCAAATAGTGTTCCAATTTGAACATAGGCTCAAACATTTCTACGAGCACTAAATCCGAAAAGGAGAGAACCAAGATTTCTCAAATCTGAACTCGAAAGTGACGGAAGTTTTTTTTTTTTTTTTGAAGATTTTTTTTTGAAGGGTTCACATAGGTTTTTAATTCAATCTTATGAAACCTTAGTAGATAGATCAGCCCCTAGATAAGGGTAGGATTACTTAATGAACCCGTTTAGAGGACCCTTGCCTCGAACAGTCTAACTGCCTCCACACTCTGGACAAGGCTTTTCTTAGATCCACTTCGGTCAAAGAACGCAATTGGTGCAACCTTAGTGGTTTTGGACCTTTTTTTTAGAGATTTCTAATGAACTCATTAAAGAGAGCGAATGGCCCCTCCAAATCCAAACGCTGGCTACAAGCGATTTCCGCGAGCCATTATCCGAAAAGGAAGAAACCAAAGTTTCTCAAATCTGAATCCAAAAGAGAAAAAAAAACTGATTTTTTTTAAAGATTTTGAAATGAGATTTTTTTTTAAATCCCTATCGGACTCATCAATGAGAATAGATGGCCCACTCCCCGATACGAACAATAGTTGTAAGCATTTCTGTGAGCTAACAAATTCGAAGATGAGATGATCAAAGTTTCTCAAAATTGAATCCAAGAAAGAGAAATCAGATTTCTTTTTTTTTAAATGAGAAAGAATGGAAATAAATTCAAAAATAGAAATTTCCAAAAATCTCATCTCATGTTTTTTTTAGATGCAAGATCCAACATATGCCACTAACTATAAAGGAGCCTAAGAATTAAGCATCGCGTTCTCAAATGAACGAGTCCCACCGGGTGTGCCAGCTTGATGGGCCCGACCTTTCGTCCTCTCCTTCTTCCCCGAGGCTGCCGGGGTCCGGCGGAGGAGAAAAGCGAGTCATCAACATTTTTTTGTACAGGTATGCCAGATTTTCTATTCTACTCGAAATTCGAAGTGGTGATCCGGAGATTCACCTTCACAAGTAGAAAGGAAATCAACTTTTTTTTCTAACTTTCCATTGCACATATATTTTAAAAAAGAGACACAATTTTTTTTAATGCCGTGAGAGGCGGTTTCATTTTGTTTGCCGTGAAAGGCGATTTGTGCTGCGGAAGGCGATTTGTGCCGTGAAATGCGATTTACAAATCTCATCAATAATGAAAGACAAGAAATGTATTTTTTTTAATCTCTTTACAAAGAATACAAAATACAATAGAAAAGTGAGAAAATGAATCTAACTTCTTAAGAGATTGCGAGGACTCTTTTAGATCGACGGTCGCAAGTCATGTATGGACTTCGTCATCGTCCTTCAGATGAGAACACATGATGCTTTGATTCTTTGGCTCGGCTTGGACCTCAGTTTTTTAGAGGATAAAGACCGAGGAGAGGTCCTATATCCAATAAAAAAAACCGAGTAAACGGGTTGAAAATTCGTGTTTAGGCCATGTTGGACAGAAGGAGAGGGGATCTTGGGGGGGTGGCCTCCCAAGGGACTTCGATCACCTTGTGGTGTTTCTTGCAGCAAAGTTCCTTCGAAGAAGGAGAGCTTGTTTATGCAGAGATTTCTTCGAGAACTCTTCGGGATTTTTCTTGGATTTTTCTAGACCCTTTCTTCTTGGAATGACCCCCCTTTTATAGGAATTTGCTGGCCATAAGGTGGGTTTATGAGCATTGATGGCATTGATGCTCCATGATGAGAGGAGTTACAAGTTTTAATCCTTTGATTTTGTAACTCCTTTTTCCTTGAATATGATTGACCGATGGAGAATGATGGGCATTTAATCGCCCTTAATCTCCATGATGAGAGGAGTTTCATGGTTTTAATATCATGATTACTTGGACTTATAACTCCTTTATCCTTGAATCTGATTGGGCCGTCCAAAATAATGGGTTAATGACCGCATTAAGTTGTCATAAAAAGGGTCAATTAACTGCATTAAGTGGTCGCTAGGGCATTTGAAGAGTCGCGGGTCGTGCCACGTCTTTTGGAATTCTTCTTGTGACGATCGCCGATGGATCCACATGTTGTTTAATGTCGGATGGCGATGCAACTTCAGACGTTGATTGGTGTCAGTGGGCTGGTGACATCTATCTTGTCGATTTCTCGATCGGTAGGACAGAAGGTGTACTTTTTTGGTCAGCCGATTAGCGATCTTGGAGCGATCAATGATGATTTCATGCTTTTGACGGCCGATCCGAAATGTTGATGAAGATCAGTTGATTTCAAGCATCAAGAATCAGATTTTCGGAAAACCAGAGGGGTTGGAATTCCCAAAACTCGAAAAGAGTCGGAGAACGAGCCACCCGGCGGAAATCCGGCGACCCTAAATCCGGGTCGCCAGCGACCATCCACCCATTGTCGCCGGCGACCATGGGCTGGGGTTGCCGCCAGCGACCATGGGGTTTTTTCCCCTTCCGGTCACCTTTTCTCGGCCGTTTTTTTATCTTTTTTATTCTTTCTTTCTCCTGTATTTTTCTTGACATTTCTCCTCATTTATTGGCTTGATTCTCCTAAAGAAAACTTGACAAGCCGCGCAAATCGAAGCACAGAGTTTTCTATCTTCCGGAAAGGCCGAAGACTTTGTAGCCGATTTTCTGTCGAGAGTCAAAACTAGACTTTGTAGCCAGTAGCGTTGATTTTGTTTTGGAGCGTCAAAGTTGGGTCAAACATTGTCGGAATGACCCGAAATTTGACGTGCAGCCCTTTAAAAGCATGTTGAAGCCACCTATGTGCTCTGTTTAATGAGTGATGGCCTCGATAGTTCTCACCACCGAGAGGATTAATTTTACTGATCGAGGGTTGATGGAGGGTCAAACGTTGTCGGTTTGACTTGAAATTTGACACAGTACCTTTTGGAGGTATTTTGAGACCATCCGTGGGCTCTGATCGAAGTTTTGACGTCCTCGACGCCGTTGCCATCAGGAGCGCCTGTTCAGCTGCCGAAGGAGTGAAGTTAGGCCAAATGATGTCGGAATGGCCTGAAACTTGATGTAGAGCCTCCTAGTGACATCTTAGGGCCAGCTGTGTGCTCTGTTTTATGTGTCAAGGTCTCTGGCTTCGCCGCCGCCGAGAGCGCCTGCTTAGCTGTTGGAGGAGTGAAGTTAAGCCAAATTATGTTAAAATGGCCCGAAACTTCAGATGTACCCCTCTTTTGGCTGTCTTGAAGGATCTTGCAGTTTTTGTTTGATTCTGACAAGATATGATGCTTGAAGTAGCATTGCCTGTTTGTAGTAGGATGCGGCTTCATGTAGCTTCTTGATGTTGAAGAGGCAAAGTGACATTTTTTGTGTCAACACCCAAAGATATGAATAAGTTAGCGAGGAACCACTCCTAACTGTCACGGCGTTCCGCTTCCGCAAAGGCAAAGGCAATGGGGAGGAGCTTGTGGTTGGCATCGTATGTCACAGCTACAAGCAAAACACCTGAATATTTGCCTCGGAGATGTGTGACGTCAACAACAATCACTCACCTCAAGGAGCACGTGGACGATCTTAAACATGGTCCCAACGCCCAAAAAAATCTTCTGAAACAGTCATCCTGTAACGCCCCAATTCCGGATACCGATATACTCGTTCGATTACCCGAAATTGGCGCGCTACTTCCCGAAAAATCTGAGAACTTCCAAGATCGTAGGCCGCAGTGAGGTCCAATTTAAAACTTTTTGACCAATAGAGTTATAATATTTAAATTGCGGAAGCACAACGATTTAAACAATGCGGAAGCAATAGTATCGAGATATAAATTTAAGTGTGAGCAAAACATAGTCTATTAAAATGATTCAATGTTAATCAAGGTTATACATTTTCATTCTACCCTTCTCACTACAGAATATCTCTCAAAAACCCAAAATAACAATGTCCCTCAAAACCCTGGAATGAACTCCTCGCCCTCCGGCTCGACGTCCGTGTCGGCCGGGCCCCAAGCGTACTCTCCTGCCACGGGTGCCTCCACTAGGGCTAATGCGTCGTCGGGAATCTCTGGGTCAAGGCCTAAGCACCATAGAATGGGTCAGATCTAAACGATCTGGCAAGATACAGCATACTACTAACATAGCACATATATATCGAAGGAAGTAAAGACAGGTGCATAAATTAAATGAGTAACAAAGGAAATGAACTAGGCAGTTGTGCATTTAAATCATAAGGAACCAGTATAAATAGAAATCAACTAAACTACTACAACAAGGTGGCACATTCACACGAGCTGGAATACCGCGGGATATTATGCCGCGGCCCTCCCATACTGAACACAGTCGCAGCGGGGAATCTCACCAAGGAATAACTAATCCCGACTCTCACTCATCAACTCATCATCTCAACACTCCAGATCGGCACGGTATGACACCTTGCCGTCTTAACCACACAGCTCATCATGATAGCCCCTCAACACTCAACTAGCTCCTACCGGGGATGATCAGTCCACAGGCTGAGCTTAAATCAACCGAGTGAATGTTCATGCCGACTCGAGAATAACTCTAAGGTATGTGTCTGTCTAGGCTTTGCCTTGCGTGAACAAGGTCCTAACAATATCTCTAAGAGGTCTACACATCTCAAAACAGTCTCTGGATCTCATTCAAGGTCCAGGCCCACTCGTTGGATCCATACCAAGGCCCATCAGTACATGGCCTGGTCTAAAACCGTCCAAACGAGGCAACCAATCCATCTACTACTGACAAACAGTTTCATACAATCCATAACATCTTAACAGTCCAATAGAAACTACCTCTTCAGCTAAAGGGTTCACATCTCCACACTTAGGCCCAATAAGGGCCCGCCTAGACCCAGACAAGGGTCAATGATCTGCGAAATCACACCGTCGGGTCACCTCTAGATACCCTAGGTTCAGGTCTTCCAATTATGATTAATTAATAGCAAACAGCTAATCTAAAGATCTAAGAATGACAGAGTAATAATAATGAAGTATAAACTTCAATCAGAGAATCAACGGGAAAAGCAACGGTCCAATCCTAGGTAAATGGGCCACTTTAGGTTCGGGTCTATCTCCGGTAATTCGATCTCTAAACGATGTCATTAATGCCGTAAAATATTGTATTTGGTGCTTAGTTAGTTAATGGCATCTATGACAACTCTTAGAGGTCGAATCATCTTAGATTATCAACCAAAACTCTAAACAGTGGTCCCCGCGAGTCAAGGTTGAGCCACACCGTTGACTCGGGCTTAGGACACTGACAAATGCTCATTTGGATGGTCAATGGGCCCCACAACTGATCATATCTCCTAAGTGTTGAAAACTGGAACAATCAGGGTTTTTCAGGTGAACCTGATGTGTTGTGAGCTCGGTTGATTTCCTGGCCGGGAAGATCAACCGAGTGCACTAACTAATCTGAATCAGGCTTCCTGGACAACTTATATCGTTTCTAAAGGCTTACAGCGTGTCCGGTCAAACAACCAGGCCTAGGTGATTGACCGCATACTCTGAAAACCTTAGAAAGATTGATGATCCAGCTTTAAACACTTTCTAAATGCTAATTCTAAGTTTCAGGTTGATTTGGGCGCAAACAGTCTGAGTTTCGGGTGAAAAACCAACTTTCAGTCATTTCTAGTGAAAACCATGTAAACGGGTCAACCTGGGCTAAGCCGGGTCAACCAAACTGATTAAAATGGGTTTTCTACAAGAATATGGCTGATGGACAATTTTTCCATCAAAACCTAGTTGTCTCGGTCGACCAGGATGGATCCCAGTCGACCCAGACAACAGAAACTCTCCCTGCAGAACAGAGCTAACTGAGAGCTCTGTTTTTCCAATTTTCAGTGTTCCCGGTCGACCGAGAGGGGTCTCGGTCGACCTAGAACACTGTCGGGCGAATCCCCGGGCGTGTCAGGGAAAATCTGCAGAAAATAACTGAGGCTTCATTTTTTTCAAACTGCAGTGTTGCCGGTCGACCGAGCCCGAGCACACTGGGATTTCAGTCCCAGTTGCATTTCTGCAACTTTTCCGTTTCAGCTCCTTTTTCGCCCAAACCACCTCCAATCTCTTCCAAACTCCTCCCAAACACTTCTAATCAATTAATAACACATAAACCATCCATCCATCACCTTATGGCCCACTGATCTTCCAAATGGGGGGTGAAAACCCCCATCCATCAGTGACCTTTCAACCAAAATTATAAAACAGAGCTCAAATGTAATCTAGACTGAACTGAGCATGTTTATGAACTGAAAAACCACTGAATCACGAAATGAAATATACAATCTAAGTTATCAGTATGGTGCACTTGCCTTTTAGGAAGATTGAGAGAGATTTGTAGAGAGAAAGAGAACTAGAAGGAAGATCCAGAACCCAGCTGAACAGGGGAAGCGGAGAAGAAGAAATCCCAGCTGCTGTAGCAGTAGCAGCTCCTAACAATATCTCCAATACAATAACAGCAGCTCCCAGCACAGCACCAGCAGTAGAAAGAAGAGGGAAATGAAAAGGAAGAAGATGAAGAGGGCACAGCAGACTAGCTGCAGCTCTTAGACAGATTCCAGCAGTAGCTTCAAACTGGAATTATAGCAACAGCAACAGTCCAGTAGAGTAACAGTTGCAGAGAAATGAAGAGAGGAAGGTGGGGTAGTGGCTGATTCAGAGGAGGAGTTCCAAGATAGGGTTCCAGCAGACACAGCAGCCCAGGTGGATTTCCAGCAATTTCTCCAACACAACAGAGAAGATGGAGATGGTGTAGCAGCTGCCACTGGAAATTCCAGCAGAGTAACAGATGAGGGAATGAAGGGAAGAAGATGAAGATGGTGTCACAGCAGCTGCAGAAGTGTAGCAGCAACTCCACACAAATCCCAGCACAAATCCAGTAAGAAAAATGAAGGGAGAAATGAAGGACAGTGGCTGCAGCTCCAAGTAGAAATCCTCCAGTGGAAACTCAATAGCTCAGGTGGTGAAATATGGAGGGAAGAAGATGGGTAGTAGCTGTTACAGAGGAGGAGTCCCAGCAGAGATGATGAAGAAGGAGAGATGCAGCAGAGTAGTTCCCAGAGATGAATCTCAGCAACAAATCCAGTCCGGCAGAGTCTCAGCAACAGTGAAATGAAATGAGGAAAGGGAGAAGATGATGGCTGTAGGAGTGATTAGTGGCAGTAGCTCAACCGTATGAGAGGAAATGGAGAAGTGAAGTAGTTGCTGGTGGTTTTCTTGGGATGGGGGCTGGAGGTTATCTTGGGATGGGGGCTGAGATTAGGTTTAGGGTTTTGGGTTGGCAATAGTTAAGAGACTTTTTATAGGTTTAGTGGGGTGACTAATGACTTGTTTAGCCCTAGGGTTTAGTGGAATTAGGGTTAGGGTTTGAGGTTAACTTGGTCTTTTGGGAAGAAACTTCTAGAAGAGGGCACCTTGTACTAACCCAACCTAATTAGCTTAATTAATTAGACTCTACTAACCAAGCCTAGGATTAACACAACACCCTATTTAATTAAAAACACTAACCCACTAAGTTAATCTAACTAACTTAGGAAATCTAACTAGTCAATCTAATTAGCCCCTAATTAGCCCAAGTAAAACAGTAATAAACAATGATTAGCCATAATTAGCAATAATTAGCGAAGATTAGCAAAGATTAGCAGAGATTAACATAATTAATCAATAATTAACATAAATTAGGGATAATTAGTCTATAAAATAGCCCTTAGAGGGCCCACCAAGGGTGGGACCTCACACATCCACTGTGTCTATGTTTGTTACGGTCCCAGGGTTAGCCATTTGCAATTCAATACAATAGAGTGGCAATATCTTAAATAAATCTTCGTACGACCCCCGGACTACACGCGGTGTCATTTCCTATGCAATAAGTGCCTTTTTGTAGCTAATGGTTGCCATCGTAGTGGAATATGAACAAAACCTCGCTATCTGGCATCCTATCATTAAATAACAATAAAAAACACTTTAGTTGTCGAGGAAGATGTGCTTAAATTAAGACAAACACCTAGATAGCAATGTGAGATAGTAGTGCAAATAATGAAAGATTAAAATTACAGTCTTTGTTTCTATACCATTCACAGGATGGAGAAACAAAATAGAATCTAAGCTTCCTTAGATGGAGAAGAACTGGCTATATTTTGGAATCAATCGACTATAATGAATGAATCTGGCCTGAATGGGCTACCTTTTTGTAACCAACTCTCCTTATGACATGTTTGATCAGAGAATACTATGTGACAAACATAAATTGCATAATATAGAAACAGTAGCCTTTTTAAGAGACTACACACAAAAACGACGACCATTACTAATTTATTCGATGATGTTTTGTGGACCATAATCATGTCGCTTAAAAGGGGACTTGTAGACAAAATGCATACCAAATTTGCCAGCTCTTACATCTTTCTAAGGTAAAAGAGGGACTATTTTTCGATTCTCTAGGGTTTCTCAAATTAGAAAAAAAAAAAAGAAGACAAATTATGATTTTTCGGGGGATCATTCAGTAAACAAAGGTGTTTAATGTGTGTACCAACCTCTTAATGGAGGGAACCCGAGTTTGTCATGGACTCTTTGAGTGCTTGCTAGAAGGGAAGATCGCAGGAAGTGGTTTCCCCGTTGAATGAAAAGGGTTTCGGTTTGATACAGCATCGAGTAAAATATGTAAGTAGGATCCCATATTGGTCGATATCGACCATGTCACAAGAAGACAAATATATATATATATATATAAAGCCCCACTGGGGCCCCTCCCGTGTGGAAGGTGATAATCTGCCTTGTCACAACGTGGGGGCTCCTTTGGGGCTTTTTCTGGTAGTTTCCACCACTATATAAGAGATAAGACATTAATCTAAATAAATTTGGTTAGTTAATAAAAACAAAAAAGATATGAAAAAGTGGTGTACAATCTAAAAGACAGGATAAAAGAATTAGTAATAAAGGAGAATTTTTATAATGGTAACGGAAAAGGGAATAAAGTAGAACTTTTCAATTCGAAAGAAGGTGAAGCTATAAAAAAATTATACATTCAAACAAAACACTTGTAACACTATATGAGTGGCATGCTATTGAGTTGGATTTACATTAGCTTTGTAAAATAAAATGTAAAAGTGTTGATAAAACCTTAATGATAAGTAGGCATCTCAAATTTCAAACAACCAAATGCTTAAGAGATTCCTTTTCTTTTATTCTCCTCTTTTGATGAACTCGAACTTCTGTCACTATACATCTGAATGTGATTTCCATACCTTTCAATTCCTCTTTTTTCTTGCTTCCTCTTTTAATAGTGATGTTTTAAATTTTATGCATATTCCTTAACGTTTGATTCAATTGATACTATTATCTTTTCTTAATTTAGGCTAAGACTATAAAGGATTAGGTAGCTAAAGATGGACCAAGTTGTCTAATAAGCTTTGTTCAATTCTATTTGTAATGCTTGTTTCCAATACAATTTTATGTTATCTTTTTTGTCAAAAAGAAATAAAATGATGGGAGGAGATTAAGTCGAGAAGAAACTATAGAAAAGGAACCCTTTCCAAAACAAGAGCAAATATCTGCTATCACTTTTTTTTTTTTTTCGATATCTTGTTTAGTGGAAATACTCATAAGTATTTCAATCTAGCAATATGGATTTGCTCATTTGTAATAAAATAAATAGCATTGTAAGCTGTAATTTTCTTCATATATATGTTTGGACAGGCACGTGCAGGGCTTCACTAGTATACCTTATAAAAGAGAGAAAGATATTGTACTTTTTTCAGTCCATAATGTCCAATGAAATGCAAGCTGTGGGGCCCACCCTTATTATATAATAAATCTATATACCCTTATAAAAGAGAGAAAGATGTAGTCAAGTTGTGGGGCCCACCCTTATTATTTATTATATTATATATATATCACTATATATCTATATATATATACCCTTATATAAAAGAGAGTAAAGTGTAGCACCTTTTTACTACACACCTGCCCAATAAAATGGAAGATGTGGGCCCCACTTAGTATTATATTATTATATTGTATATCTATACCCTATTATAAAAGAGAGTAAGATGTAGTGCGGTTTCACTACACACCTACCCAATAAAAAGAGAGAAGAGAGTAGCATGTAGCAAGGGATGAAATAGAATGGGATAAAGGAAAGAGAAAGAAAAGAGATAGAGAGAGTGAATCGGATGGATAAAGATGGGGACATAATGGTAATTCTAAAATAGACTTTGGGTCAGGCTTGGATTTAGAGGGGTTTTGAGGATCCAGGATCAAAATGATCTAGAAGACTAAAGTTTAGGAATTAAAAATATCTACCAAACAGTACCATAATATCAAAAATCTAAAATTACGAAAAAGCCCCCTAAATTCTCTGGAAAATTGCTAACTACCTCCGAACTATACCCAAATGAACCCGGATCTAGACCAAACTTAGCACACACAATCCTAATAATTTTTTTAATCTCTTCTATTTAGTAGATGCTGATATTTTAAATGTAATAAAATTTTGTTTTAATACATTGCAATAAATCGAGTAATTTTTTTTCGATTTCTTTTTTTTTAAGGTGGTGGAGAAAAAAAAAAAAGGAAAATGTGTATAAGAATTATAATAGGCTTTACAGGCCAACTTCATGGCTGGTGGGGATATTATCTTACATTGATTCAAAAAACTAGTATCCTAAATTCAGTCAAACTAAATGAAGAAGGTAAACACATTCTTAATATCAATGGCCACCCAATTTCTAATGCCGTTGAAACATTAATTCATAATATTTTAATCAATTTTTCTGGAAATGTTAGTGATCAAATAGAAAAATACAGAGACCAATTAATCAATCTACGATGTCGAACTTTATCTAATTTTCGATGGTATAAAGATGTCTTTTTATCCCTTGTTTTTCAATTATTCAATTCTAATGAAGATTTCTGGAAAGAAAATTTTATTTCTGGCCTTCCAACTCATTTTGTAGAAAAAGTAAAAAATGTTCTAAGAGAACAAAATAATGGAAGATTAAATTATGCTAACTATACATATGATGATTTAATTCAAAAAATTTCTCGTGTTGGTATGTCTATTTGCAGTGATATGAAAATTAAAGCCGATTTACATAAACATAAGAAAATTGGTAAACAAGAATTAGGGGATTTTTGCTATCAATTTGGCTATGAATCCCTACAAAATCCATCTAATCGGACTTATCAAACTAAATATCGGACTAAAAAGAAAAGATATAATGAAAAATCATATCGATCCTATAAAAATTATAAGAAAAGAAAACATTAAAAAGCACTTCAAAGAAACGAAAATCCAGCTCTTCTTCAAAACATAAAACTAATAAATCTGACTATACATGCTATAAATGTGGCAAAGAAGGACATTTTGGAAATAACTATTTTAATAAAGATTCAAAAAAGAAAATCAATGAATTAGAATATCATTCTCATAATTCAGAAGATGATAAAGATATATGTATATGTTGCGCAAGCGATGAAAGTTCTTATGATTCATCATCCTCGTCCTCTTATTTCTCAATCAATGTTTTAAGTGCCCAAGATGAATTACTCCTGGAATTAATAGCAAACATTTCCTCTGAAGAAGAAAAGCGAAAATATTATAGAAAAATGTTTGAAGATAAATCATCTGATAAATCCAGTAAGAAAAATAAAGACTTTCAATCAATTTCAATGAAATATATTCTTTCCCAAAAACCTAGCTCTTCAAAGCCTTTAACCCTTCAAGATCTTCAAAATGAAGTAAATGAAACAAAACATGAAATTGCAAAATTAAAAAAGAAGCAACTAAAGAAATTGCTAAATTAAAAACAAGAATTGAAATCCTTGAATTAGGTAAAGAATTCAGCTCAAATAATCAAGAATATTCCAATGTAGAAAAAGAATTTGACGATGGAATTCAAGAATTCGTAAATTCCATCACCAAATATCATTATCATAAATGGTATACAACTGTAACTCTAAAACTCAAAGAATTTAATCTATTTGTTGACTGTTTAATTGACAGCGGTGCTGATGTAAATTGCATCCAAGAAGGATTAATTCCAACAAAATATTTTGAAAAAATAAAAAATTAAACTATTGGCACTGCAAATGGAAAAAATATAATTGTCAATTATAAAATTCCAAATGCTCATATCTGTAAAAATGGAAAATGCATCCAAACTTCCTTTGCTGTGACAAAAACATTAACAAATGATGTCATCTTAGGAACGCCCTTCTTATTAAAAATTCAGCCATTTTCTGTAAATACAGATGGAATTCATACATTAATTGATGATAAACCTATCAAATTTGAATTCATAGAAAGCCAAAGGCTTGGAAGAATAAATGGAATTAATATTTAATTACATACATCTTCATATTTCAAAACACCTTCATATTTCAAAACACAGTTTTATTGCATCAATAAATCTTTTTCATAACTATTTTAATTCCTTTTCCCCTAGGGAACCAGTCATGGCTAAAGATAAAGGCAAACAACACATAGATTCAGATAAAGCCTCTGCTCTTGCTAACGAAGAACTTCCTTTTCATATTCCTTTTCCATCCTTCTATCCAGCACCTTCTGCCGCTTCTCAAACTCTTATTAATAACATTTGGAGTGCATGCCTTACTGGCCAATGCAATTTTCTAATGCAAAAGCATCTATCTGATTTATCCAATTATATCAAATATTTGGAATCAAAAATTCAAATGCTTGAACAACAATGTGCATCGTCATCTCTCCCTCCAATTGAATACAGACAACAAATCCTGGAAAAGGTTGATACCCTTTTTCCAGATGATTTAGCTGCAAGAATTAGAGAACAAACTCTATCTTGTCAGATAATGGAGTGATTAATAAATCAAGCATCTTATCTCAGCTGGGTCACTGGTTTTCCAAAGCTGTTTTTACCAGCTGACGAATTTGATATTTCTTCTATTGAACAAGGCCTAGTTCATCGATTCATTCTCGACAGAGACAATCTAGCAGTTCATCGATAGTTGCCTGCAATTGTCAAATATGCTCTCAGTTGTCTTGGCATCACCAAGCGCAATATTCTCATAACAATTTCCTCTACTCTTGGAGAAAGAGATGAATTCAGATTTTATCAACCCTATCAATTATGGACCATCATGAATTATGAAGACGAAGATTTATTATGTCAAAAATACAACATGTCAATCAATGATTATGAACATCTTCCAGATCGAAATTGGAATCAAGCAGAACGATTTGAATCCTCAGATGCAGCAGATCTCAATTACAGCCTGGAGCGTCTACAATTCTACAATATTCAAGCAGATCAAAATCAAAGATTCATCAATCTCAAAAGACATCTTGAATTCGCCCGTACTTTTAAGGGACTTTGGAGCGATGGTCGTCGCGTAGTATGCATTGATGAAGATCTTGCGGACGATACATTCGTTTATTATGATCCCTTTAGAGCTGGCCATACAGTCCTTGATGAAATTCTTGAAACATTTCAAAATGCATCGTCTCTTCATGTTACTGAAAGAACAAAGAGACAACTTATCAAGCTCTTCCAAAGAGAAAATGACTATGAAGTATGGACTCCCAGTCCTCAACCACCAGATTACTACCTCATAAATGATTAAAATCCAGCACATGCAGCAATTACTCTACATACAGTTCTTACAAATGCAGATCAAGCAAATTTCAATGCAGATTTCGCCATCACATGCAGCCTTCATCAACCCCCGTGCAGAATTAATTCAGCAATACACGATGTATCAAATGCAATTTTCAATGTAGTCCCGACAATTATTTCCCATACAGCCTAGCCATTCTCAAAGACAAATTTGCTTCAAAGAAGTCCATTTCATGGAAAACTCACTCCTAAGCAATAAATGCCATCTTTCCCCATGTCATTCTCATGCCTTTATAAGGTTACACTCATATTCGTATCAAGACTCCATAAAGAATTCATACAAATGCAATAACATGAGCAAAGTCAACAAAAGGGGCTCATTTTTGGTACTCCACCATCCCATTCCAATTATCAATGCAGCCATACCCTCCTGCGGTCAATACCATGACTTCAAAGTCAATAATGCAATCAGAAATATCAGATCCATTTGGTATCAAAATCAGATGAAATAATAATTGTAGAAGATGGTTCGAACCTTGCAGACCAATCGTAGAGCTTCTTGAGGGTTCCAATTATTGTACCAATCATGGAAATCCTTTACAAGAATTACCTTCTTCATTTAGTTTTGTCTCTATTTCAATCATTAAGAAACACATCCCATCATTCAAAACATATTTTAAATCATCAGTTAACATATTTAAAACACATAATTTCTAACTTAAACATATAAATCATCATTTGATCTAAAACTTGGAAATTAATGAAAATAGTCTGAAATCCTTGTAATTTCTTGAAATCAAATTACTCTAACATGCTTAGCATATCAGAAACTTGCCTTAAGACTAAGATTAATTAAACTAACTAATCCCTAACTGATTTCTCTCAAAAACCCACTTGATTGAGCTTTCTTCAAGCTTGAACCAAGAAGAAACAAGGAAGAAGACGAAGTGAAGATGATGATGGTGGAGATTGAGATGAAGAAGAGAGCTGAAGAGGGGGAGAGTTGCTAGAAAGAAAGAACCAAAGAGAGAGCTGAGAGTGCTAGAGAGACAGAGAGATAGAGATGAAATGTGATAGAGATGAGAGGGAAGAAAGGATGAGCTGGAGCATTAAATAGATAAGCTCATCCATTTTTTACAAATAACCCCCCATATTTAAACCAAAATACATGCAAGTCCACTTTGAAAAGAAAATTTACAAATAGGTCCCTATTAATAAAAACCTCTAATCAAACGACTAATCAAGGTTAATTAGGCTAAATAGAATAATTAGCACTAATGACCCTAATTAAAATTCAGAATGTCACTCCCACTTTTGAAATGTGAATACTCACACTTTTAAAATGGGAGAATTCCTTTCACCCAAAAATTGACACTCATTCTTTTCCATAAACATGATTAACATTCAAAATCAAATCAAATCAAGATAAACCATTCAAAATATGCAATTTAAATCAAATACTTGCCTCTAATCGGAAGCTAATCCAAACCTTAAACCTCGGTCAAGCAAAGCTCTCATCGAGAGCTTCTCTCTACAAACAAAGCCCCAAAAATTCATCCTAAAAAGGAAAACCCAAACTCAAAAATAGAAAACACAGAGGAGATGAAGAGTTGCCTCCTCTTTACTTAAGCTATTCATGTGATTGAGAGAAATTGTAGAAAGTGTGAGGAAAGCTTTGTAAAAAATTGAAGATTTGTAATGAAAGCTTTGTCTTTCTTCAATAGGTAGCTAATCATTTGATTGGATCTTCTAGATGATGCTAAGTTGATGTTATTCCTTTTGCTTATGCTCTTAATTCTCATTGTTTATGAGCTTAACATACTAGTATAGATTTTTCTTCATTGCAATGTGCTCACTTCCATACTTATTTTCTATCTTAGCATTATTTTTACTATCTATGCTTAGGTTTGATAAATTATGCTTAAGAGTTAATATCTTTTGATGGTTTATGCTTACTTTTGATAGATAGTCATTAGAAATTTTTTCTTTTATGAAGGGAAAAAAGTCTTAGCTATTAGATTGTTAATTTCTATCTTAGAGCTTTAAAGTCTGATGCCAAATGGACGAGACCGGGATCGAACCAGTAAACTCTCAGTTTGACTGAATTGAAAGAAAAGAAAGAAAGCGGAAGATTTACAAGTGTAGTGTTGAGGTTTTTGTGAGACAAGGGCTCACATTCCCTATTTATAGACTTTCATACTGAATTACATTTGAAATGTATTTGAAATCCGCAATGGGATAAGATGCATACGTCATTTGTATTGTATAATTGTCGCATATAATATGCATTACTGTTGCTACTGCATGAGTGACCTGTATTGCTGACTTTATTGATGTTACTACCGCATGCGTCTGACAGTCGTCTGATAAATTGATTGCTGCATTTACTGCAGGCTGATGCCGATATCTGATATTTCTAACTGCATTATTGACTTTGAAGTCATTGTATTGACCGTAGGAGGGTATGGCTGCATTGATAATTGGAATGGAATGGCGAAGTACAAAAAATGAGCCCCTTTTGTTGACTTTGCTCATGTTATTGCATTTTTATGAATTCTTTATGGAGTCTTAATACGAATATGAGTGTAACCTTATAAAGGCATGAGAATGACATGGGGGAAGATGACATTTATTGCTTAGGAGTGAGTTTTCTATGAAATGGACTTCTTTGAAGCAAATTTGTCTTGAGGATGGCATTAATCTATTCATACCATCAATATGAGTTCACAAAAGATACACTTTCATAGCATTATTTTATGAGCTTTCAAAGATAAAAGAACTCAAAACACTATTTTTAGCATAAAAATCATAAATTTCCTCCCCATCATGCTTTGCTCATATTTTTCCATTATAGATGGTCATTTGTATGCATTTATATAAGTTCTAACGGCTTCCATACAAAATATGTTCGAAAACACTCTCAATTATGTTAATTTCTCTTTTAAAGTGTTAATTGAAGATTAATTTGAAGATTAAAGTTGATATTCAAGAGTTAAACAGAGTAAAGATATGTTTGGAAGACAATGGGATAAAGAAATGACAAAGTTAGGCCAATAATAAGAAGAAAAATGAAGGACATGGGTTGGTATTTTAACCATAATTTTTTACTCCGGTGTCCAATTGAGGTAATCTCAAAAGCATTGGAAAGTTTGTTATAAGATCTACAAATCATATTACACAACACTTTTCCCAATTTGGACGTTTCCGATGTCAAAATCACACATCAATCTGAGAACTGTTTTCTAACACGGGAATCACATTCATATGTTCATATTTCTATTCTTGTGAAGTCCCACATTAGAAAGAAACCAAAAGAGAGCAAGGCAAATGTTTCTATATAAGAAAGGAAATTCTAGGCATTAAATACACAAGCAAGGAGAGCATCTTCCTCTTTACTTAAGCTATTCATGTAATTGAAAGTAATTGGAGAGAGAAAGTGAGGAAAGCTTTGTAAAAATTGAAGATTTGGAATGAAAGATTTCTTTTCTCCAATGGGTGGCTAATCCCTTTGATTGGATCTTCTAGATGAAGCTAAGTTGATACTATTCCTTTTGCTTATGGTCAAAATACCATTCTACGTCTTAAATTTTTCTTCTTATTATTGGCCTAACTTTGTCATTTCTTCATCCAATTGTTTTCCAAATTTATCCTTACTCTTTTTAACTCTTGACTCTCAACTTTAATCTTCAAATCAATCTCCAATTAACACCTACAAAGAGAAATTAACATAATTGAGAGTATTTTCGAATATATTTTGTATGGGAGCCATTGGAACTCAAATAAATTCATACAAATGGTCATTTATAATGGAAAGATATAAGCAAAGCATGATGGGGAGGAAACTTAGGATTTTTCTGCTAAAAATAGTGTTTTGGGTTCTTTTATCTTTGAAAACTCATAAAATAATGCTATGAAAGTGTATCTTTTGTGAACTCTTCAGTTTCTAGCCAAGGAGAGAGAGGGCTTACCTCTTTGAAAACCAAGGAAGAAGAAGGTGTTGCAGGAGGGGGCTGCCACTGTCGGATTCGTACAAAAACAACGTATGTTGCAAAGAAGGCGCCAGGGGAGTTGATTGGCCGGGCTTGGTCGGGCAAGAAAAGCTTCCAAGGAGATGTTCTTCACCATGACATGGAAAGGAGATGAGAGGAGGAAAAGAAGAGAGAGAGAAAGAATCTATTGAGTTTACTGTGGCCGGTTGCAAATGAGCTGGGAATGAAAGTTGTAAAGGTAAGGGGTGGTAGGTGGCATTCAATGTGGTTGGTGGTGGTAGGTAGGATATTTTTGCAAGGACTTATGGTGTGGGTTTGCTGCTACCTTAGTCGAACTTAGGGCGAGTTAACGAAGGTCTTCGAGGCCTCGGATGGATCAAGTCAAAGAAGAAGAATTACAGGTCTAGAGAAGAGCCTTTCAACAAGCCTAGAATCATAATTTTCTCATATCGTGGACAAAAGCTGATATTTTCTAAACTGCAGTATTTGTCTCGAAAAGAGTGTCGAGGGTCAAATTGTGCATTTTAGGCATCGGATGAATTCAGGCTGACCATGAAAGTTGCTAGGTAGGTCGAGATCTAATTTTTTAGCACAAGAGTTACTCAATTCAAGGTTCTAAGGAAAAAGTCAAATGTCTGGTCAAAGCTTATCAATTTATGAGGGAATTGGTCAACTGAAGGGTTTCAGATCTCAAACTGATTCAAGTTTAACACAGAAGTTGACTGGAATGATAACATTGATCAAAATGAGCTTAGAATAATGTTTTTTCATAATTCAAGAATAATATCCCAGTCTTAATCTAAAACACAAACGGGGTTGCAACAAGGGTTCAAACTATTCTCAGAGACTCTCAAAACTCCTCAAAGTTGATCAAAGACTATCCTAACACAGAAAACACCACAAATGGCCACTAATCCCCACTTAATAACCCTAACCACCGAATTACTAGTGCTAACCCCAGGGTTAAGAGATCAGGTCCTTACATTGATGGAGACATTTACCTTTTAGAAAGGGACACTTGAGCTATTGTTGCATGGTTTGCTATGGGTCATTTATGGATGAAAAAGACTTGTGCACAATTATATGTAGATGGGGTGGAATGGTTATGGGACACATGGATGTTTGCATTTATATCTTCTGACTACAAGTCTCCATGATGAACTGTGAATAATTGCATATTGCACATGTATTGTGGACATAATTTTTTATTGAGATTTGTGAGATGACTATATGCCGGCAATCTTGATTGTCAGAGATAATTGCTACATTTACTAGATTAATGTATGTAATTCGCCTTTTCAAAAGTGTGCTTAGGAATCTTCGATAAGGCATTGGTCTGAATCAATAGGACTAGCAGTCCATTCATCATATTGATAAAGTTCTCTTTTGGAATGACTGTATTAGTTGTCTCTATGTTCTTTTAGTGATATCAAGAGACACTTTTTAAAATTTATCGAGGATCTCATCAAGAATTGTATGGCCTCACTCATATTTGAATTCTTTTTGTCATTATTATTGATGAAATTTATTAATAGAATGTAAATTTTCAACAAGTTTTTACTTTAAATAAAATAGAATGAGTATTAAAACAGGCATTTAGAAAAAAAAATGATATTTGCGATGATTATATCCTACCCAATTATTAGATTATCTTATATAATCTATATATTATATATTAGGAAGACAATCATGATTTGATTCAATTGAAACATAGATACATATGTGCATGGTGATGGTCTCTTCTAAATTTGATACTATTGACTTTTCCATTGGGATTTAAATTGATATATTAATTTCAAGACGGGCTATTTTATCTAAATGAGCATACTCGCACTTTTGAAATGTGAATACTTCCACTTTTAAAATGGGAGAATTCTTTTTCGTAAAAAGTTGACACTCATTCGAGTTTTTGGGGCTCTAAATAGATCATGCTAACTTTGACACTCATCCGTGTTAATATAATATATAGTAAAATATATTAATTTTGAAAATCCTATATAGTACATCTTTGTATTTGACCAGTGCCAATGTTCGATCCCTGAAGCTACGATGAGTTCACAAAAGTTACACTTTTATAGCATTATTCTTAAGAGTTATCAATGATAAAAAAAAAACTCAAAACACCATTTTTAGCATAAAATCATAATTTTCCTCTCTATCATTGCTTTCCTTATATTTTTTTTCATTATAGATGGCCCATTTGTATGCATTTATATGAGTTTCAATGCCTTCTATACAAAATATGGTAAAAAATATTCTCAAGTATGTTAATTTCTCTTTGTAGTTGTTAATTGAAGATTATTTTGAAGATTAAAGTTAAGGTTCAAGAATTAGAGAGAGTAAGGATAAGTTTGAAAGGCATTGGATGAAGAAATGGAGAAATTAGACCAATAAGAAGAAGAACTAATTGGGTTGGTATTTTGACCATAACTTTTTACTCAGATGTCCGATTGAGGTGATCTCTGGAGCATTAGAAAGCTTATTCAAAGTCTTATAAATAATATATAATACTTTTCCTAATTAGAACGTTTCCTGAATTAGTATTAAACGCATCCTATGACATTTGCATAGAACAACTAATTTAGAAATATTTTATTCTTATGATCGTAGAGATTTTAGTTTTGTAGGATATGCAGATTCATGTTATCTCTCTTATCGTCATAAGGGTCGATCACAAACAAGTTATGTGTTTCTTAAAGGTAATGCCATCATTTCTTGGCGTTCTACTAAACAGACTTTGGTAGCTACTTCCTCCAACCATGCTGAGATTTTGGCTCTTTATGAAGCCAGTAGGGAATGTGTATGACTAAGATCTTTGATTCAGCATGTTTGTAATTCTTCTCAATTACCATCTATTGCAGGTATCCCGAATATTATCTATGAAGATAATGAAGCATGCATAAAACATATTCGAGAAGGTTTCATTAAAGGAGACAAGGCTAAGCATATAGCACCGAAGTTTTTCTTTACTCGTGAACTTCATAAGAACAATGAAATTGAAGTCAAGCAAGTTTATTCGAGTAACAACCTAGCTGACCTGTTTACCAAATCTTTGCCAAAATCAGTATTCCAGAAGTTTGTATATGAGATTGGCATGCGTAGAGTTTATCATCAAACTATGTAAATGGTTGTTGTCATCAGAGTAAGTAGTTTATCAGGGAGCACCCTGAAGTATGCTACCCATGACATTTGTGTGATGCACTCTTTTTCCTTTTCTCGGTTTTATCCCACTGGATTTTCCTAGTTAAGGTTTTAATGAGGCAACATTATGCATGTCCAACACCAGTTCAATGATTTTGAAGAATGCTGAAATCTTTTTCCCTTCGCTTTGGTTTTTCCCACTGGGTTTTCCTTAGCAAGGTTTTTAAATAGGCAACTTTCTTTGAATGGTGGTGATCCAAGGGGGAGTGTTATGAGATATGAATCTTGGGTGGATACCCACTTAGGATGAGTTAGGGTTAGAATTAGGGTTCCTCAATTATGAGGGTACTTTGCCTATAAATATGCTCTCCCTCCTTTGTATTTGTACACAGTTAATAAGATAATAGAAGAGCTCTCTCTTCTCCCTCTAATCTTCTTTCTCTTGGTCTCTCTTTTCTAACATGCAAAGCTTTATTGCCCAATCCAAACTATGGAATCGCACCAAAATAATTAAAATATATATGGCATAAATCTGTAATATATATCTATGTTGGAAATAAAATTTAAAATCTAAAGGGTGATGTGGGTCGTGAAGGTTAGAAGGGTTAACCCTAACTCGACTCGTTTCATTGCAGATCAGAAAAACTTGACCCGTGACCGACCCCCATTTTATGCGGATAAGGTTTGATGGGTCTAATGGGGGTTGGGTTAGGTTAGGGTCGGGTAAGGTTTTACCACCTCTGTCTATTAGCATATAAAAAAGTGAAGTTCCAGACGACAAGGGCATGCCTTGGTCTATGAAGCCAAGTGAAGGGCCAAAATCACTTTGATCATCAAATGATTAAGTTAATTAAGAGCTCAAAATCACAAGGATGAGCCATTCAAATGATATTCAGTATTGCTTAAGCTCAAAGAGAAAAACCGAGTTGGAAGACATGTGAAGCCAAAATAGTGCAAGGTTTAACAACCTTAATTGGCCTCACTTTTGGGTAATTAAGCAATCCTAAACCCCTAATTTCAGGTCTAGATCATAATTGGGAACTTCACTAGTAGAGTGGAGTGAGTGGAGTGAAGTAAAGCCTTAATTTTCTGACAAAGGGTCACTTCAAAAGTAGGGGTGTAACGGTTCTGTTAATCGTTCATTTGGGAAAAACCGTTAACCGGACCGTGAATCACGGTTTTCAATTTTTAAAAACCGTAACAGTGACCGTATCTAAAAAAACCGTAAAAAACCAAACCGTGGTTAACCATATTAGACGGCTCGGTTACAGCTAATTGTCACTTAAAAAAACCGTGTTGCTGGTAGTGATAAGTTAGAGTTTCGTTTTGTCAAGGCTTCGTTTAAGTTAAGTCATTATATACATATTCATTTAGGCCCTTTATTTTATTTTTATTAGTATAACGGTACGGTTAACCATGTGCTGGTTAGGTTAATAACCGTGAGTCAAGACTGAAAACCGTAACTAAACCGTAAAGCATGATTTTTCGATTTTAGTAATCGTAATCGTAACCGAAACGTGAAATACGGTTATTAATCGCCGGTTTGATTTGATCGATTAGACGTTTTTTCAGTTTTCTTTTACACCCCTAATCAAAAGTACACATTTTAAAAAAATTCCCTTAAAAAACCTCATTTCTCCACTAAAAGAAAAGAAAACACTCACTTTTCGAACAAAAAGTAAAAGAAATTTCCCTTTTAAACAACTAAAGATAAAATATCATCATAACCCACATATATTTTGTTCTTCCACCACATGAGGCTTTACTTCACTTCATTCACGTTTGTGTAGAGGCAACTTCCATGGAAAGATGAAATTGCCACATCAGCAAATTCTATGGTTTTTAAATACATCAAAAAAGATTTTTCGAGGAAGTTAGAAATTCACGTTTGGTGCAAAAAGTTTTTCCTCATTGAATTGGTGCTGATGATGTTTGGTGCAGCTTCGGATTTCTTTAGTGAAAACTACTAGGTGGGTGGGTGTGGTTGGGAGGGGAGGGAGAAGAAAGAGGGTGGCTAGGTGGGAGTGAGGAAATAGGGGTTAGTTTTCCGTGGAAATGGACTTCCTATACCCCCCCTAGGAAGTCCATTTCCATGCCTAGGAAGGAAAAAAACTGACATGGTGAAAAAGCAGTTCCGCGGAAAATTGCCGCACCAAACACATGAGAAAGGAGTTTTTCTTATAAAACCACATCCTTTTCCACGAAAATGGACTACACAAATGTACTCGGAATTTTGATTTTGGGATGTGATTACTGGCCCTAAAAGGGATGGATGTGATTACTAGCCCTAAAGGGGATTTTTATTTTGGGATGTGATTGGGGTGGAAATGAATCCAGGGAAATTCTAAACACACCCACCCAATTTGTTAAGCCAACCCACATTTTAATTTTTTTTATTCCAAGAATACCCATCTGTGAATTTCCCTAATTACCCTTGCCTTCATCTTCCTCTTCAGGCCATCTGCTTCTTCATGAGCTGATTTTTTCTTCTTCTTCACTTCATCTTCCTCCTCTCTTCGGGATTTCATCATTACTTCTTCTGTACTTCTTTCCCTTCAACAGTATATACTTCTTCTTCTATTTCCTCTCATCATCATAAAGCTCCCACTTTGGAAGAACTCATCTCCCAATCCATCTCTCCATTTCCCCATATAAGCTATCACATCTCCAATCTTAGGCACCGCATTGTGTTTTAGAGAAGCCGTCTCCAATATGGACAAGCAAATGACCATATATGAAGAGAAAGGGCTCATTTTTTTGACACATTTTTTTCATATTTTTCCATTCCCGTCCTGCACGGATTTGCAGAACCGCGCATTACATGTAATGCTTGACAATATGAAGCCGTGCATCAGTATATTGCTCAATAATATTAAGTCGTGCATCAGTGTATTGCACAGCTCTGGATTTCCGTGCAATACAACATGGCTCAGCAAGTGGCATCGAGCAATTCAAAGATATCATAGGGGACTCTGTTGCTATGCAGGAGACGATTCATCTGGATAGCGATTGACTTTGTTGAGCTAATGTCAATGTGAACTTTATTTTATCATATTGTGCACTCTTAGGCTTAATATAATATTATTTTAGATTTTTATTGTAAAATTTTGTATTACCATTGCTACTTTGATCAACATGCATACTTTAAAAACAAATTGATAAACAACTTTATCCACCATCCATTAAAGGTACATCCGAATATCAAATGTCATGTAAATAGTTTTCTCCACATCAAATCCACAAAAAATAGTACATATTTCATCTTTCAATTAACAAAATACATATCACACTCATAAAATCCGACTACGGTCCTGACGTCGTAGGCCTATGATGATCTGTTGTGGATGAGCTCACCACACCACTCCAACCCCGCGAGATCGATGGACTACTAATAGCAGCCATCGCACCCTAAGGTCGAATAACTACCATAACGAACTTATCTTGGCGGCATGCTGAAATATATATATATCATTCGGATTAGCAATATATAAGTAAACATACTGCACGGATTTCATTAGCAGTGCATATCTGAAACTGCACAAATTTAAAAGCACCGTGCATATGCACAACGCATGGGTTTGAAACTCCGTGCATATGCAACCTGCACGGATTTAAATCTCCATGCATATGCAAACTGCACGGGTTTGAATTGCCATGCAACATTTTTTTGCACTTCATCAAATTGCCGTGCACATTTTAATGTGCACGGATCTACGTTTCCGTGCAGAACGCAAACCATGTTTTTTATTTTGCATGCAATCAGTCAATTATTTTCCCTTATCCCCTCTCTCATCCCTTCCATTCAACTGGAGTTCCCTCCCAATTGCAATCCACACACTCCATTCCATTTTCATGGACTCAATCCATTTGCATTACATGTTTATTTAGTTGGAAAAAAGATTAACAAAGAGGAAAACAAAAATGGAAGAAGTTGAAGATGAAGATGTAGTTGGGGGAGATGAAGATGAAGCCTTTGCTCATGAAGAAGAAAAGAAGATGAGTTATCCACAGGCTCAGAGGAGATGCTCAAATGATCAGAAATGACATCGCTCGTTTTCTAAATGTTGACGGAAATGAGGAAGAAGGGAAAATGAGGAGGAGAACGGCACACGTTGGTTATTTTCTGTAGGTGGGCTCAACATAAAAGTAGAGTTTACATTTTTAGTGTAGGCGAGCCCAACATATTGGTTGGCTCAACAAATTCGGTGGGTGTGTTTAGAATCTCCCATGAACCCAACAAGATGTTGTTGGACTTTGACATCCCTGTGAATAATATCGGTTGAGAGCACGAATGGTGCATGTAGCACAGACACTTAGGGGTTGTCTGGTTGAGAGCATTTACGTATGTAAATAACTTATATGCGAATCATTTACACACCTTCATGTTTGGTTGAGGTCATTTACGCATCACATGTGAAATTTTGATATGTAAATGATGTGTAAAAAGGGGCCATTTTCGTACTCAGATTTTCACATGTGAGGGGGTGGTAGAATGAATCTCATGTGATTTGCACATGAAAAAAAAAAAAAAAAAACACATCAAAAGGCGGCCGGTAAAAATACAAATGACATTCCGTCACATGAAGTCAGGGATCGAAACCCATCTGCCCTTTATTTGAAATTTTTTTAACCTCTCTTGTTTTAAAAACAACCCTAGCATAGCATACGTTTGAAACCCTCTCTTCTCCCATTCATCTTCCCAGCACTCTCTTCTCCCATTCATCTTCCTAGCATGGTGCCGCTCAAGAACTCCAGGTATGGCCTCTCTCTCTCTCTCATTTTGGTCATCTGATTAATTTTTGGAACGTGCTTCATGCTTGGTCAAGAACTCTCTCTAACCATCCCACCTCTCCACATCTCCTCTCTAATTACCAATTCCTGACAACAACTTTGATAAGTATTTGATAAGTATGTAAATGGGATGGTTGATTTTCACCTCTCCTATCTCGTTGCTGATAAGTATGTAAATGGTTAGGAACAAAATCGTTTTTGGCAGTAGATGGTTATGGGACCCACTGGTTGATCCGATCGCAGATCTGGTCCGTCCATCTGGCCGGACATGGTGGGGCGACATTAGGGATGTGGACTCATGTGAGGTGGACCCCGTTTGGTCCACCATCCAAAGACCCAAGGGGGCCATAACGTTAATGAAGAAGAAAGAGAGGTTTCCATTTTTTGGAGACTGTAGGGCCCAGGTGGGTCACCAATGGTAATCTGAACCATACATCTTGTAAAGGGGGCCTGGGCGACCTTGATGGTGGAGTCTGATCTAAAGTTTGATCAATGGAGCCCATGATGGCAGTAGAAAATCCCAGTCGTAAAGGTCTCTATTTCGTTTTGGAACGAGTTTTGTTATAGGAGTGAATGGGAAGATGGTGACAAGTAGGCCCAATGGTCTGTGAGTGCATGAGAAATTGTGTCAACCAATTGTATAAGTAAGCATATAAAATACTACCTAATGAATTATTTAAAAGCAGAAGAATCAAATAAGCTATTCTGAAAAGACAAATAGGCAGTATACTTACTCTTGGACTGAATAAAAGAAATCAAGAAGTCAGGATCCTAATTGACAGCTTTGGCGAAACTCAAGTTGACATTTGGAATTCTGGTGTGTTGTGATTTTTTTTTTAAATATCTTTGGGGGACAGGAGAAGGTCTAAAGTACTCTCTCTGCTTGAACTCAAAATTTGTATTGTTCACAGTATTTGACTCCACTTTCAAAATAGCCCTTTATTAAAAAAAAAAAAAAAAAAGTAGGACACCTTTCTTTATTAGTTTTCTTTTGTTAGTTTGTGATCTCAAATCAAACTTTCTTCTTTAATTTTTCCTTTTATAATTTATGATTTCAATCATCATTAAATCATATATCAAAGGATTTTATGTTTTTCAAAGCACATTGTTTATCACTATTAATAACTTCTTGACTAAGTTTATTGTTCTATATAGAAATAGATAATGACATGATTGATGAAGAAGTTCAATGCATTAATGTTGGACAATCTTCTGAAGCAAAGTGTGGTAAAAGAGATAAGAAGAATGTCACTTAGACAGAGATTGCAGATGAATTCTTAACTAATGTGCTAATAGAACAAATATCCCTCGGGCGAAAAGATAGGGCTGGGTTTACTTCGGAGGGGTGGAGAGAGATTGAACGAAAGATGAAAGAGAAATTTGGCGATGACTATGATAAAGCTAAAATTAGAAACCGCCTAAGAACAATAAAAGATCATTATAATCATATCAAAATTCTCATGGACTTAAGTGGCTTTGGATGGGATGACATCAAAAAAAGGGTAACTGCAGAGGACCAAGTTTGGGATGACTACATCAAGGTAAGTGAGTAATTATATATCTTGACTTTTCTATTAACTATTAATAAGTAATTAATTAATATGTTTGTCTCCTTTGTACAACTCAGGCACACCCTGACTATGAATACTATCGAGGAAGAAGTTTTCCCAACTATGAAAAATTTGCTATTATATATGGAGACTCAATTGCAGCTGACAGAGATGTCATATTGACTAATCAACATCCACTGCATCCAATGGAAGCTCCTAAATCCAACCATGATAAAGAAATGGCAGCTGAATCTTCTAGCTCAGAAAAAAGGGATGAGGGTATCTCCAAAGCACCATGTACAAAGAAGCACTCAACTGTAAGTTCTAGACGCATTGTGCGAGACAAAAATAGAGCAGATGGTGACTCTAAATCTAATGTTGAAATTGCAAATGCAGTGAAAGACTTAACCAACATCCTCATTTTTATTGCTGACAGGATGGCCCAATCAGGGCCAAGTCAAGCTGATGTAGTTGCTGTCATTTTGGAGTTAGATTTGGAGCAGACTTTATAAATAAGGGCGCTTAGGCTACTTAGGGATCCACAAGTAGCCGGTCAATTCCTTGCATTAGCAACAAAGGATAGGCGCCACGCATTCCTCATGGCAGAGTTAGACAGCTCTATTTAGGATAGTGGTTAATAAAACTACTTTATGAAATAGGATTGAGAATGCTTCTTTGCTCATGATACATTTGAATGTTATGTTAGTTTTATGTCATGGTACATTTGAATGTTATATTAGTATTATGTCATGGTACATCTTCATGTTTGTTTTTAATGTTATTCAATTGATGTGCGACTATTGGTTTTTTTATCATGTGAGGACCAATATGTGTTATTTACTTATGCTAGTGTTATGTTCTAATATTTGTCAATTTACCATGTAACAGTTTAGAAGTTATGGATAACAAGATGAAGATTATGTTTATGCAATTAGCAGTAATATTCATTATTGTAATTTTACTGTTATGGGATCAAGACCATAAACAAAAACGGATAAGAAAGAGAAAGCGAGTACATGAATCATCTCTATCTGGCCATGAATTTGGTCAGTACATTATTAACAGTCATGGCCGAAATTCATAGCAACGATGTCTTTCTAGAATTATGTGAGTTATTAAAAAGAGAAGGGTTACTATGTGCAGCTCGACATGTGTCTGTAGAAAAACAAGTAGCCATCTTCCTAAATACTGTAGGCCATAGTGAGCGAAATCGGGTAATGCAAATTCGATTTCAACATTCGAGGTACACAATAAGCAAGTACTTCAATGTCGTTCTAGACGCACTGTTATATATATGCCTTGATTATGTGAAAATTCCAGGACCTGAAACCCCCATTCCATCTCAAATTTCTACGAATCTAGTGTTCTACCCATTTTTCAAGGTAATTCAATAAACTTTTACTATAAATATTTTTGAGTTATTCTCTATGACAAGATTTTTAACTTATTATTAATGGTGTAGGATTGTATTGGTGCCATTGATGACACTTTCATCAGTGATATCGATGTAGAAAAGATTTCATTGCGTAGAATGTGATGGCCATTGTGGGTTTTGACATGCTTTTTCAATTTGTATGTGCTGGCTTCGAAGGATCGGCCAATGAACAAAAAGTTCTAATTGATGTTCTAAAAAATAGGGGGGTTCACAATCTTCAAATTCCATATGGTAATAAGAAATTTTGAGATACCAATATTAAATTATTTATATTTTATAGACCTATTTAACATATTACATATGTTTGATACTTGTCATTATATCTTTATAGGAAAATATTATCTTGTAGATGCTGGATATGATAACAGGAGAGGTTTCATTAGACCATATCGTGGAACTCGCTATCATCTAAAGGAGTATGGACCCCAAGCGTTGGCTCCAAGGACGCCCAGTGAGTTATTTAATCTTCGGCATGCGAAGTTGAGGAATGTTATTGAAAGAGCATTTGGCTTATGGAAGGAAAGGTTTCCAATTTTGACACATATGCGTCGAAATTATCCTATTAAGACACAAGTGAAGATTGTAAATGCATGCGCCGTATTACACAACTTTATCATGTCAAGAAATCCCAATACGGATATATTATATGATCATCACCGACGGGAAACAATAAGCATTGATGTTGACGATGATCGTGAAGGCAAAACAGTAAATAAAGAGTCTGACGGCAAGTATGCATATCATTTACGAGATACGATAGCATTAGAGATGTGGAATGTTAATGCTAATAGAAGAGCTCGATGAACTAATATGTATAGGTTTGTCTCTATTTTTTTGCAGGAAAATATATTCATTTTTTGAAGTGAAAGAAGGATATCTTTGGAAATTTATATTTTGTAAAGAGACAATAGTATATTTTGGGTGGACCATTGGTTGTGTTTGAAATGAGATACTTTTATTTATTTGTAGTTGATTTATATTGTCTTATATTTTGCGTAAGCTTCTAGTTGATTTTGATAGACCTATTTAATTTAAAAATAATGAATCACTTCTATTTAAACTTTCACTAATCTGTTGGTTCTCAAAGTGAGGACCATAATCTATATAGGGTACCAAATGCTATAGGCATTTTTAGTTGTTTCAACTTTTAAATATAAATTCAAATTTTTTTCCATGCATTTACATATGAGTTTGAAACAAACGTGATATAATGAACTACATACGTAAATCATGTGAAAATTGTGCTATTTGCCAAACATCGTAACCAGAAACGCATGTAAAAAGCTTACATACTCACCATTTACATATTTAACATTTACATATGTAATTTGCATTTACGTAGCTCACGTGTAAATGCCAAACAACCCCTTAGCACCTAGGGTTGTAAATGAGTCGGTTCTGGTCCGGGTCCATGGTGGACCCGGAATCGGAACCGTTAAGAAGAAGGTGGAATCGGATCTAGACCCGAAACCATTTTGGAACCAGAACCAAAACCATATATGGGACGGGTCTGGATCTGGGTTTGTGTTTAGGTGGAGAATGATATTAAAAAAACATGATTTTTATGAAAGATTTTCGAAAATTGAGGTAATATATCGGGCGGGTCCACGGGTCCGAACCAAGGTAGAACCAGACCCGGACCCATTTACTTATCGGAGTTTAAATAAGGACCCAGACTTGATTTTTAACGGGTCGAAATCTCCAAATAATCAAAAAATCAGGTACCCATTTACATCCCTATTAGCACCCCCAATTGCTATCCGAAACCTTGTAAAATCCTTTTTTTTTTTTTTTAAGAGAAAGAAAAGACATAAAGGGCGCTGGCGACCGTGGTGACGGCTGGAGTCGATGCGTGATGCAAACAACTTCGGTGCACGGTACACCTCTTCTCCTCTGTTTCCCTTCTTCTTCTTCTTTGGCTTTTTTTGGCTGTGACTCGAATGGGGGTTTTGATTAGGGGTTTGGTTGTGGACTCGGGGATTGGGAAGCAAATGGATTCGGCTGTTTGGGGGTATTGGCAGGGGTTCGGGACAGTGGTCGGGTGGGTTTTTGTGATGGTGTGGTTTCTAGATGACGGTGGCTAGTGGTTCGGGCTGGGTTTTGTTGTCTTTCGATTTTGAAGGGGGTTAATGGAGATGATGGGTTCGGATAGACAGTGGGGTATCGGTGGAGACTTTTTGTTGTCCGGGTTGGGTGGTTTGGCTGGGAGGTGTTTAGGGTGCTGGGATTCTCTGAGATGCCGTACTGGGTCTGCGGATGGCATGAATGTGGTTTCTGGTGGAGGTCGTCCGGGTTGGGAATGGATTCTGATGACTCAGTGAAGGGATCTGAGCTCCGGGAGGTTGAAGATGGTTCTCGGTTTGGGCGAGTGGTGTGGAAAATAGGAATGTTTCAGGGGCAGGGGATCGGTGGTTGTATCGGTGGTTGTAGTGGGGGATGGATGATTAGCAGCCGGATCCATGAAGGGATAGATGCCAATTGATGCAAAGGGGTTTGTTTGTTTGTTTGTCTTTTACGCATGGTATAGGAAAATGTCATTTACACATGTAAAAGTCACTCATGTGATTTATTTTACCATGTTTGTTTACAAATGTCATTTTCACACCTTTTACACAGGTATTCAATTTACAACGTTTGTTTAGACTATATGCGTAAATGTATAAAATTTAATTTTTATATTTATATTTAAAATAAAATATTGACATTTGACCAATATCATATTAAACATCCATAGAAGATCTTTAAACTTTTTTGTAATTATAATGATATACATTAAAATATCTATGAGAAAAATATTTATTTTTAAACCACAAAACTCAAAAGAAGATCAATCAACCATTCATATGAATAATGAGCGTGACCATGGATGATCTCGATATGAATGAATTCGTGACAGCACAAAATAGAGCCATGAACTAGTTTTCTCTTGTTTAGAGTGAAGGTGCAATAGTAATAAAAAAAGAACCGTCAACATTGCTATATGCAAAAATAATATTATTCTTTGATTATCAATGGATTCTCGTCTATTTTAAAATGGATATATTTGATTCATACCAGTTGGACAAAATGCATAAATTATTTTATCCATCACATTTTCATTTTTATAACATCATAATAAAAGATAAAATGTATGCCTCATAAAAGAAAGCAAATGACAACAAACCACTAGTAAATATAAACATAAATTTATCCATCAAAAAATTGGCCAGTAACATTTAAACTTTAAAATTGAACATATCCATCAAAAACTAATTTATAATATTAAAACTTTAAAATAAACATATCTATTAAAAAATAAATCCACTACATTCTAACTCTAAACATGAACATATTCATTAACATGCTCAAACATTCCAAAGTCGATCATCTGCATTATTAATTATAACTAACATTTATTTAATCTAAATAGAATCATCTAACTCACCCAACAGCCATTCAAGTCGATCATCCGCATTATTGGTCACCAGCGCTTCTCTTTCATCCGCTATTGGTCCCCATATATAATGCTAAACTTTTGAAAGTCGACAGTATTTCTATGTCGATGAAATTCATAGTTCAGGTGCACCTGAAGTTGACATGTGATACAAAAGAGGATAAAGAGGAGGTTAGCAATATAATTAACAAAAGTACATTAGAGTAAATTATGACTACAGCACTCACCTCAATGAAGCCATCCCAAACTTCTTCGCTAGTGGTAACCCTCTTTGTAACATCATCCCATCCAAAACCATTTAATCCCACGAGAGTCTTGATCTGATTGTAGTGGAATTTCAATGTTCTAAGCCGATTCCTATTTTACTTTTGTCATAAGCATCTCCAAATTTGTCTTTCATTAGTCGTTCCAGCTCCTTCCAACCTTCTGAAGTAAACCCATTTTCGTCTTTTCTCCCTAAATTAATTTGTTCTAACATGATATCGGTTAAATATGCATCAACAACTTCCGTCCATATGGTTTTCTTTTTGTCACTTTTTTGACGTTTGTTTATCGTAGACAGCCCAACGATCATTTCACAATTAACTGCTTTGTTGTCATCTTTTTCATTATCCATTTCTAAACAACACAAGAGATTTATCTAATTAGATGATATAATAAAAACTACAGTAATAACTATTGAATCATTTATTAAACAACATCATCGAATATTGAATACTAATACTCTTAATTCCTATTTTGAATTGACAAGTCTCTCTAACGTGGTGCAGATAAGTGCATGCTTTAACTCATCAATACTGTTTTTTAGCAAACATTGGTTAGAGTGAGTTAGTTTGCTAGATTTATCAACAGTAGAAAGCACTCAGTTAAGTAATAGAAGGTATATAAATGTTCTTTTACATTTTTGGTTACCACCAAAGCATTTATCATCATATTTCTGTTTTAATCAATTGAGTGGAACTGATAAAACAGTAAAAGGGTAGAAACCTCATCATTGCTGCAGATTCAAAAGTTAAGTTGAAATACACAATATAAATACATTCATCCAAAACTAAATATTCTGACCTAACATCTTTTTTTTGCAAAATGATTAATATCAGTACTGCAAAATCATGAGCATGTTTTTTGAATCTTCCTGAAAATGAAAGAACTTTCACCCAAAAAGAGAAATAAATAAATCCTACAAACAGCAACTCAAAGTTAAATTAGACATAAAGGCTATATGGACACATTTATCTAATCAAACTCCCTTAACCATTTGAAAGATCCAAAACCTGTTTCCTTCATTTTCAAATCAAATCACTAACTTTTCTTTTCACTATAAAAGATCATTAGCCAATTCCAAGCAGCTTTGTGAGTGAAATAATCAATTTTGATGAACACATATTAATGCTAAGCCAATCAAATCAAGAAACTAGCATTCTCTGCACATGGACAGAAAACAACAAAGTGATAAAACAATGTTGCAGGCAAAACATCTTAAGCACAAAAGGGAATAGGAGAAGTATAACAAAATGATTTCAACCATAATTTCATGAATTTCAACAAACAAACAGGCCATAAACATAATGTAGGTTACTTAATTTATACATAAATAACCTAAGTTACTCATACAAGGACAATAATGGGTCGGTTAAATGAGGGAATCAGGGGCAGGTTTGATAGTGGTTGTTTGATAGTAGAGGCAGGTCTAAGCTTATAGAATTTGACCCCAGTTGAGTTTGGAACAAGCACTAATTTTAGTTGTGCTGACTCGTTGCACCTCATTTTGTTACGGTCCTAAGTTATAAGTTTTAATTTGACGTGCGGGCTTTTGGTGTATTGGTTAGGTACATAACATTTGGTATCCGAGCCAATCTCCACGTCTCAGGTTCGAGTCACGGAAAGGGTTACTTGGAGTAGAGTGAGGGCCGTCCAAAAAAATAAGGGAAAATGGCTGCCTACCGCCAGGGTGAGAGCGACTGTGGAGAGGGCTACCTGGAGCAGTGTGTGAGCCATCCCAAGAGGGGAAAAGGGTTACTTGCCGCCAGAGTGAGAACCGACATCCTGGAAGCGTGGTGGTCTATTACGGTCCTAAGTTGTTATAAGATTTCATTCATGTGTTCCATCAGTCTTGGGGCTTTTGGCGTATTGGTTAAGTCCATAACATATTTATACTTCTCTACTTTTTTAACGAATTATTTTATATAGCTTATGTAGTATAGTTGGCAGAATTCAAAATCTTCCAATATACTAGAAAAATATATGATTCAATCTAATTATATTGTGTCAATTAAAATTTTTAGATGAGTCAACACAACTAAAATTAAAATTTTTAGACGAGTCCTACGCTCCTACCTTACCAGATTCTTTATCTGTTACATAGTGTGTTTGATATTACAAATTATAAATTCATCATAAAACAAATTAGATATTAGAATAAGAAAAGAATCAGTCATGACTCATGACAAACCAAGCTTTATTTAGCCGGAACTGCATGAAACATGACCCTTGCCTATTCCTGTACTCTTTAGTGGTAAGTCGCCAATGAATTAAATAATTATAGCCAAGACAAAAATTTTGAGATCCAAAACTTACAAAACAAGAATTGGATTTCTATGATAGATCACTGGCTAGAGTTCAATTCACTCATTCAAACAGGCTAGTTTTGTTTTTATAGTATGGGGACCTTCAGAGAGATGTATATAGTGGTCAGTAGACAATTAGAGATAAATTGAGAGACGGGATGCTAAGGGTGGGTATGGACTGATCGGTGAGTGGGTGTCCTTCCTAAATCGTAAGCCACAAATTTAGTGATCATTTTTTTGACTAGTAGATTCGTTTGATTCATTGTAGAAATTGAACCGTCTTCCCTCTAAATGCGCCGTAGTTAGCCACAAATATCATGATTGAAAGCAAACCAAACACACCCATTAAACCAAAAGCAATCATCTGACAAGAAAAAACCAAAACCAAACATCCATTAAACCAAATGCAATCAATTAGAAAAGATAGTAAAAGGGAAAAAATAGAGAATAATAGAC
This sequence comes from Cinnamomum chago, assembly GCA_038049695.1. Taxonomy (NCBI): domain Eukaryota; kingdom Viridiplantae; phylum Streptophyta; class Magnoliopsida; order Laurales; family Lauraceae; genus Cinnamomum; species Cinnamomum chago. Next base: position 33,558,064 of record CP142453.1, read on the forward strand.
AGATGTGATAACATAGTAACGTATAAAATATATTGATTATCAAGCATGGCAAACATATTTACAGATGGGTAAATAGAGAACAATGTATATAGAGAGAATTGAGATAGAGAATCAGATGGGTGTTTACAGAGAGAATGAGGGATTGATGAGATAGAGAAGAAAACATAGATAGAGACCGATTGAGAGAGGGATATTGAGAGTTTGAGAGAGAGGGATGAAGAGATAGTGAGAGATTGAGAGACAGGATGAGAGAGAATGGGATTTGGATAGCTAGAGACTGATTGGGAGATAGACAAATGAGCAAGAGAGGATGAGAGATTGAAAGAAGAGAGGGGTTGGAGAGCATACCTGGCCAGCGGCTGTTTCGGACAGTGAAGCAGAGAAGGGGAGAGTGAAAGAAGAATGAAGTTTTTGACGTCTTTGAAAGTATCGAATAAAAACAGAAATGATATTTGTGAGAAAAAAGCAAGCGAGGGGTTTCGATCCCGCACCCCACTTTGATGGAACACACCGTCCGCCTCAACGGCTGTGGTTTCTTTTCGCAACAAAACTACATTTGATTCCTTTTACCAGAGTGTAGGAGGTGCGAAAGTTTTTATATGAAAATGATGTTATTTACGCAGCTATTTCACTGCAGATTTACGCATCACCTATGTAAATTAGTGAATACGAACATGATGATGCGTAAATGTTACACATGTGATATATGCATGCATGCAAACAAACGACCCCTTAGGGTTTAGGATGCAAATCATAGAAACAATCACACGAATGAAGAACACTCTACAACGATAAATCCCAGGAGGCAAAATTCTATTCAACTCAAACTGTAGAGATTATTATCTACACAATGTCATATAAATAATAACATGAACTTAGGGGCTAAGAAACAACCTAATCAAATTAGGAAACAAGATAGGAATCCCACCGAAATTAGAAACCTAATCCTAATTACAACTGTCTACTAAGATTAGAAACCAATAATAATTAAAAAAATAAGAAAATCTCTTAGGCTTCAACAGGGGTGACAGAGATTTTAGAAATGAGTTGGTTTTATTGCTATAAAAGGACAGGCTAATGATTAAAATACCCTCAATAGTGGGACATAAAGGAGGACATCAATAGGCAATGATTAAACTTAAGTGGGACACAAAGGAGGACATCAATAGGCAATTTTGAAAATTCAAGGAAATTCTTTATTTCTCCCAAGGACCTTACATCTGACTTTCTAAAATTATAAATACCAACTGGAATCTCTCAAAATCTCGAATAACCCCCTAAACTTCCCCAACTATGTCCAGAACCCACTAAAACCCCTAAACTAGTTGTCTAACCACTAAGCACCCTCCAAACCACACGAAGCACACAAAATCAACATAACTATCGCTAAGAAAGGTTGGGACCTTGCACACATACACTTGGTCTAGGTTTCCGAGGGAGTAGCCGACACTTGCATTGTGGTCTCCCATTGAGTGAAAGAACCAGAACCTGTGGTACGGGGTTAACTGCTAATTGGAAGCCTTGATTTCTTGATTTGGATCCTTTGATCTTGATGAACTTTGAATATGAACCTTGAATTTGACGAGTGATTTGATCTATGGACTAGTTCCTTTTGTCGTTTTTAACTTGTTACTTGCATATTAGATAGTCATTGACTCTAAAACGCCGTAGTTGTGTAGATTGGTTATCTATTGAGCATTAACTTCCTAGCTATTAATTAATGTCTTTGAGGAGCTAATATTGTCGAGTAGATGCTTGCTTGGATTTCTAGGGATGTGATGGGAGCTCCGGATGATGTTACAAGGATTAGAGATTTTGCTAGAGGCTTGGATTAGCGTTGTTGATTAGATTGTTTAGTTAGAAATAATGCAGACATTGTATTAAGGTTTAAAATTGTAAGGTCTATTCAGTTATGCAGATAAAATTGGAAAGTTATGTGAGACCCCAATCTGCCTGGGTAATCCCTTGAGGCAAGACCAGGTCAAGTGATCTTGTGAGCCAAGAAAGGGGAATCCGCAGGGGTAAAGGTTGAGTGCTTCAGATAGCACTGTGAGGCTCTGTCCAAGTCCCACATCGGAAATATTCAAGTCTTGACCCTGGGCTTATATTGTGCGACCTGGCCTTAATCCCACATGAGGCCTTTTAAAACTGTGCGGCAAGATTGGGCTGAAATCCCATGAGCCAAAGCGGACAATATCATGTGGATGGTGGGCTCGAGTCGTCACAAAATGGTATCAGAGCTGAGGACGGCTTTATTTCCGGTGGGGGAGAGTGTGAGACCCCAATCCGCCTGGGTAATCCCTCGAGGCAAGACCAGGTCCAGTGATCCTGTGAGCGAAGAAATGAGAATCCGCAGGAGTAAGGGTGGAGTGCTTTAGTTAGCACCGTGAAGCTTTGTCCAAGTCCCACATCGGAAATATCCAATTCCTAACCTTGGGCTTATATTGTGCGACCTGGCCTTAATCCCACATGAGGCTTTTTAAAACTGTGTTGCAAGATTGGGTTGGAATCTCATGAGCCGAAGCGGACAATATCATGTGGATGGTGGGCTCGGGTCGTCACAAAATGGTATAAGAGATGAGGATGACTCTATTTCCGGTGGGGTAGAGTGTGAGACCCTAATTTGCCTAGGTAATCCCTGGAGGCAAGACCAGGTCAAGTGGCCATGTGAGCCAAGAAAGGGGAATCCGCAGAGGTAAGGTTGGAGTGCTTTAGTTAGCATCGTGAGGCTTTGTCAAAGTCCCACATAAGAAATATTCAAGTATTGACCCTGGGCTTATATTGTGTGACCTCGCCTTACCATCACATGAGGCCTTATAAAACCGTGTAGTAAGATTGGGTTGAAATTCTATGAGCCGAAGCGGACAATATCATGTGGATGGTGGGCTCGGGTCGTCACAAAATGGTATCAGAGATGAGGATGGCTCTATTTCCGGTGGGGTAGAGTGTGAGACCCTAATTCGCCTGGGTAATCCCTTGAGGCAAGACCAGGTCAAGTGATCTTGTGAGCCAAGAGAGAGATATCGCAGGGTTAAGGGTGGAGTGCTTCGGTAGCACAGTGAGGCTTTGTCCAAGTGCCACATCAGAAATCCAGGTTCTGACCCTGGGTATATATGTACGACCTGGCCTTAACCCTACATGAGGCATTTTAAAACCGTGCGGTAAGATTGGGTTGAAATCCCATGAGCCAAAGCGGACAATATCATGTGGATAGTGGGCTTTCATGTGGATAGCGGGCTTGGGTCATCACAAGTTAGTTAAGCTCTAATTTCCACATTATGTGAATTATGGATCTAACCCATCTCATGTTAAAAAAAAATCATGACGCAGAATATGAGGGCCACGGATTTCAGGCTTTTACAAATGGTGTCAGAGCAATAGGATTCTAGGGTATAAAATTTCCTATAAATCGCGTGATGAGTATCGGTAGAAAAGTGAGAAAGGGGATCTGTAGCAAGTTGGTTAGGAGTCTTATGTTTTCTAAATCGGTGCTTTGATTATTTCTTAACCCTGCTTTTCTTTCTTGTTTTCCCATTTGAATGTGTTATTGTTCCTTAAGACGGAGGTATTCATAGTTGTCAATATTGTTTTGGACCCCATTTTGGTCTAGCCTCCAAAATAAAAAGTTTCGGCCTATTCGGAATTTCGGCTTCAGGGGAACTATAAAATAATATATATACATATATATATGTAGAAAAATAAAAATAATGGTAAATATGGATTTAATCCATTCTAGTAAATTTTTTGGAATTACATTTTGGGGAAATATAAGAAATACAAAGTATATATATGTGTATAAAAAGTAATTTTTTTTAATTATGTAAAATACCATTTCGGTTGATAAATCACATTTCGGCCGAAATCCAGTAGTTTGGCTGAAATTGACCGAAATCCAAAACTAAAAGTTTTAAGTTAAATTTCATTTTGGTGACTTGACTGAAACGAAAAATATTGTCTATCAAATCTATTTCAGCCGAAACGGTATGAGATGAATAAATATACAGAGGATCGAGATGCGGAGTGGGTAGTAATGAAGATGGAAGGTGGAGGGATAGGTCAGACCTCATGCCTGAATTGAATTGGCCTCACGCCATACCTTTCGCAGGAAAGGGAAGAGAGAGCAGAAAACACTCCAAAATTTTCTTTTCATTAATCATAGTCTACTGCCAAAAAGGGATTACAATACTTTATATAAGAGAAAACTGAACCTAGATGTAATCTGGACCATCCAAACACATCGATGGCCATGATTAAAACATCCACTTAAAGAACTTAAAACATAATTAAAAATCGAAATGAAATAAAAATATATAACTGATTGGTGGGCTAGGTGCCTAGGCCCAAAAGCAAGTCGACCCTTGGGGACTACGGGGCTGTCCTACATCACTTAAATTCTAAATAACTTATGTACTCAACACTATTTGATTGACGATCTTTTGACTTTGTTATTTTCAACCCTGATCATCCCGATGATTTCCGATTTTGATAATTTCACCGTTTTTGCGAACACTACATTACCATGGCATTTACAGATTTCAAAGATCTTTTTTCCAAACATGGTCATCTTGTTATGTTTTCAAATTTGGAATGCTGTTGATCTGACACAGAATTGACCCACTAAAGTTGAGAAGTTATGCTGAGATTGTTAATTGGGCAACGATTATAGAAGGTGCCTTGGCAGAATGCGGGTTAAACCTTGTAGCCATTGTGGAAAGAAACACGATTCTAGCCAGTGCCACAGGAAGTTTGGAACATGCTTCAAATGTGGCGAAGTAGGCCATAAAGTCAACGCTTGCCCACAAAAACAAGGATCGCAGAAAAGCGAACCGAAGGGGAATGCTCAGAAGCCACAAGCCCAGGGGATTGTAGATGCTATAACTCAGCAGGATGCGGAGGCATCCAAGGTAGTCGTTGAAGGTACTCTTGTTATTTGTCAAAGCTTGGCCAAAATTCTAATTGATATTGGTTTCACTCATTCATATGTATCCCCTGCTTTTGCACCAAAATTGAATGTGCCACTTGCATTATTAGACTTCACTTTGACTGTAATTACCCCCATTGGAGATACCTTAGACATTGATAATGTATATAAGTCGTGTGTGGTCAAATTTAAATGAGAGAGAGCTACTTGTAGATCATCAGAAGCATGGTAAGAGACAAAAGACTAAGGCTTCCAACAAGTCCACACCACTCAACAAAAAGCTAGCTGCTATTCTCTGTTGCCGTTGTGGAAAGCATCATGAAACCAGTAACTGCCTCTGGAAGTCTGGAGCATGCTTTCATTGCGGCGAAATAGGCCATAAAGTCAAGGATTGCCCACAAAAACAAGGATCACAGGAAAGTGAATCGAAGGGGAATGATCAGGAGCTACAAGCCCAGGGGAGAGTAGATGCTCCGACTCAGCAGGATGCGAAGGCATCCAAGGCAATAGATGCTCCAACTCAGCAGGATGAGGCGGTACCCAAGGCAATCTTTGAAGGTACTCTTGTTATTTCTCAAAGCTTAGCCAAAATCGTGATTGATCCCGGTTTCACTCATTCATATGTAGCCCCTACTTTTGCACCAAAATTGAATGTGCCACCAACATTGAATTATGACATGGTTTCCTACATGTAGGGGTGGCAAATGCAAAGTTGTCAAATTCGTTTTGGACCCGTCTCAGGTTGGCTCCAAAGTGATTCAGACATTTTGGTCGATTCAGACATTTCGCTTTCCAATTTGGAAATTTGTTTTGGAATATATATATATATATATATATATATATATGAACACACACACACACAGATATATATATATATATATATGTATATATATGAAAATTTCATTCTACCAAGCATCACAAATATAATTGTTAAAAGACAATGATTAAATACATCCCCATCAAATACCACAAAATAAAACAAAAAGTCAGTTATCTATGCATCATTGTAGACACCATCATCATCCTCATTAGCTCCCAATTCCTCTCCTGCAGGGACACTTATTTCATCACCCTCATCAAAATCAGTTATACACCCTTGCAATTGTGCTGGTTGCTCTATAGCTATCCAACCATTTACATCGTCCATGGTTAAGAGAGGTGCTTCTTCATCAACCCAGTCAGCCAAAATATTAATATTCTCTAAACTGATGGGATCGGAGGTAGCATTTCCAGTCCTTTTGAGCACGTCCCTAGATTTTACATAAGTTAATGTTCCACTATATGACTATTAACAATTTGTAAAAGAATTATGTAAAATCAACATTTAATATACCTTTCATGAAGCATCAGATTATAATGCACAAAAACTAGATCATTCAGCCTTTGATGTTCTAGTCTATTTCTCTTAGGAGAATGAATATGTTCAAAGATGCTCCAATTTCTTTCACAACCACTAGCACTGATGCATTGACTCAAAATTCAAATTGCCAATTTTTTCAACTCATGGGTATCATTTCCAAATCGATCCCACCATCTATTTGTTAAAAAAATATATGAAATATAAAATTATATTTTATAAATTGCAATCCTATAATAATTCAATAAAAAATTAAAAACTTTCATTTACCTGGAGACATTTTATCTCGATTTTGTATTGGCGCTGTAGTACCGAAGTCAAACTGAGAATCTTGATAGTCATCTCATTGTCTAAAAATCATGTCCTGAGTATCAAAATCAGGAACTAATTTCTCTATGACATTATTCAGACCCCTGATGACTTTGCCGTGCTTAGAAGTGTACGGATAAAGAAAAATGCCGTATTCAAGTAGTATGCTGCAGCGTGTGGTGAAACTGTGAAGTTGATTGTCCTACCTATGGTCGATAATCTTCTAGTATGTCATTTAGTCCTTTTTCTTTACCCTCTTTTGAATGACCTCTTTCGCTTGATCCATTGCCTCGTACACATAGCCCATTGCAGGCTTGTCTTCATTGTCAGCTAGACGAAGAACTACCACCAATGATTCATTAACTTTCAATATATGCTCAACATTCCTCCAAAATGTATTATTGAGTATTATGTCAATGATCTCCATGCCAACAAGGGTACTTGAAAGATTAGATTCAACCCAAGTAGTACTCGTAAACATCTGCCTAAGTTCTTTTCTGAATTTAAATAGGCTTTCCAAACTAATGAAATTGGTGGCAAATCTTGTGATGGTTGTTCAAATTAAGTCTCTCCCATGTGTATATTCTCTTCTCATTAATTTCATCACAGATAAATGATTGTAAATGAGCTTTGTGATTTTCCTAGCTGTCTCAATTGTGGATGCATTGATTGGAAACAACTCAGGCTTTTCCATGTCCTCTAACATTAGATCTATGCAATACGCGGCACAAGCTGTCCAATATGTATTTTTCAGCCACTCATTTTCCTGCTGCTTTGTAAGTGGCATCATTCTCATTGATAAACTGGACAAATTGTCAGGCCCAACAAGCAGAACAATTTCATCAAAAATTTTAAATAGTCCATTTGCATTTTTTGTAATTGCACTTGTATCAACTGACTTAAAAAAACATTACCCCTTTTGGACAATACACTAGAAAGTTTATCAATGTCCATTGCTTTTCATCTGTCCACCCATCAGCCGTGATAGAGCACCCGGTTTCACTCCAGCATGACTTATAATGCTGCATGAAATCATTAACTTATACTACGATTTTCTCCAAAATCTTTCCACGAAGGTCATGATAAGATGGCATCTTGTAACGTTGCCCGACTGCACTGATTGCATCAGCCATTGATTGGAATTTTTTTTATCTCGTTTTGTTAAATGGGATGTTACAATCAAACCACCAACGACCAACAGCTAAATCAGCTGCATCTTTTTGTTCCTTTGTTGCTAATGCCGACTTGTTGTCTGGCTGAGATCTAGGTGTTGTTCGTGGTGCAAAGAAATTGGACATTGGAGGTTGGGGAGTATTTGACACATTCCTTCTTTTGTTTTGAGTATATGTTCGAGGGACCTTCTCTTTACCCTTTACCCTTTTGAGTATATGTTCGAGGGACCTTCTCTTTACCCTTCCTACTTGTTGTGGTGGGGTAGTTGGTTTTGTGAATAGTTCTACTTCTTCTACCTCAACATCATCTTCATTTGCATCATCCGTTAGAGTCCCGCATGGGTTTCCAATTTCTTCTTTGCTCTATCCCTTTTACGTTCCAAAACAAGTCTTTCCATTTGCCATTTGACATCACCTAGCGCCTTTTTACATCGTGTAATATCTCCTTTCACCCCCCAAGGTGTTCTTTAAGTCTAGTGATCCTACTACCACCTTTTATGACCTTGTAAAAGTAATGACAAATTACATGTTTGTTGTTGGTTGGATCCATATAACCTTAAGCCCATGAGGGATCATCAGATCCAATAGTTGTAGCAGCAGATGGTATAGGTGTACTATCACTCATTTTAAAATCAAACAATCGATCTTCAAAATTTTCTGATACAATAGCAACACACAAATGAAAGACAAGTACAACAGTAACTTTAATGTCTCAACTATTAATAGGAATTAAAATTATATAAATATACAACTGTTGGTGAGGAATTGCTACATTAAAGTTGTAGGCTTGTAGCCCCAGGCTCCATATATAGTTTTTTTTTCGTGTACAATTGCAATAATAGTTGTAGCGGGAGTACTCAACTGCTGGTGAGCATTGGGGCCATTGAAGGTTTAATCGGTACTGTTTAATTAGCAATGCTCAATTTGCTAATAAGATTTTTCAGTGGGGCACTTATAAAACATGAACAGTACTAACTTGACTGTAGTACTCTACTCAAATTAAATGGCCTACTTCAGATTGATATTTTTTTAAATGGTTTCATAAAATATTTAATTACATGCAATAGTACTATTGTACACAACTCGTGATGGGTGGCTGTATTTCACACAGCAGTAACATAATCGAGCAATTTATCAGAAATTACAAATAAGTCGGCACTTCTAAGTGATTCTCTGATTTGGAATCCAATGTTATCATGATCTACATGTCATCTTGATTCTTGAGATTTAAACACATGTGTTGAATTGTCTGTTACATGATATTTGTGTGTTACGATTCATCTGTTAAAAAAAAAACATCCTCGTGACATGACTTATTTGACATGATAAGTTTGATAAGTGGATTCCATGTCTTGTTCCATGCGAAGGCATAACCTAAGTAATTTAAGGATTATGGTACACTTGGTATAAATTGCTGAGGACGCTCAGGGTATAAAATAGAGTGGGGACCATGCTTAGGGAATAAATTTTAATGGGCCAGGATGAAAATAACTTGGACATGGAATAAATTTACTGTGTGCCCTAATTTATGCTCAAGCTAAGTGATGATATGATATGATATCTGATATGGGTGTAAATTTATCTAGGGATGCTGTATAAAAATAATGACTTGGACATGGGGTATAAATTTACTGTTTCCCTACATAAGTGTGATGATACTCAGGGTATAATTTGACTGAGTAATGTTAGGACACTGGGTATAACTTTGCTACATGTGTCATTCCGTGCTTGTATTATGATATGTGATATATGTGGCTTGAAATGCCTTCTTGATTAGAGGTCATGTATAAGCATGTTTCTATGAATGCTATGTCCATTTGAATAGTACATGAATTCCATGTATCTTGCACATCATTTGTTTTCGTTAATTCCAAGTAAAACCTACGAATCTTCTCTTGTCATTGTTCCTTGTTTTCCATTTACCTAGACTATGCTCATTGTTCGTCATTGCTAGTTCCATATAATCAAGTGTATCCTTAGTCATCCTTTTTCCTTGTTTCCTTACACCACATTTATGATTGATTACATGCTGAGCTGTTAGCCCACTTTGTTATATTTTTCAGATGCTGCATATTAGATAACATGGTATTAGGATGATGGGGACGTGCCGAGTTGGACAAGGTTTATATCTAGATTCAAAGAACTTAGAGAATTTTTTATTAGCTTGGCTTTGTTTGAGACATCATTGATTCCTGATTAATACTTGAACAAATTAGTTAAGCTTTGAATTACCGTATTCCAAGGACCAAAATAGCAGTTGTGGCGGCCGTAGCGGTCAGTGGCCAAAACGCTACGTAGTGCTTGTGGCGATAGTAGCAGTGTAGGGATGTGAATTTTTTAAATGGTAAAAAAAATATGAATATTGCATAACGGCCAATCTTGTACTTTTTTAGTGATTTTTAACCATGTAAGGGTAGAGACAACTTTAGGAAAGGCTATTGAGCAGAAAAAATAGGAAAAAAAATATTTAAAATCAAAACTACTTGGCTCTACTAGGATTTAGACTGTAGCGCCGCTATTTTTAAAATAGCGTCTACATTTTGAACCATGCTGTATTCATCTATGTGATCTGTTACTGATTAGGATGTGCCGAGTGCGGCAAGGATTATAGATAGGGATGTGCCAAGTGAGACAAGGATGGGGATGTGCTGAGCGCAACAAGGATCTTTTATTAGATGCGGATATGCCGAGTATGACAAGGATTATATCTAGAAGAACTTAGAGAATTTTTGGATTTAGATTTAGACTTAAATTTTTTTTGTTAGCTTGGCTTTGTTTGAGACATCTTTGATTCCTAATTAATACTCGAACAAAAAAGTTAAGGTCTGATTTACCGTATTCATTTATGCGATCTGTTGTTGATTTGAGTTCATGCTATGGAATTTGAGGCGCCTGGATTTCAGGGCGTGATTGGTATTGAGGTCTTGCATTGGGCAGTGTGATACACTTGAATGGGTTTGTATTGGGTGCCTGGTATGATGAAGAAGCAGTTTTATAATATCTTGAATAATGAATGCAATCACTGATGGCTGTTTTACATGGTAAAGTAATACTAAGGTTTTATAATTTAACTTAAACCATCTCTTTTACAGGTTTCACAATCCTCTAACCATTATTGTCTTCAAAAGAACCCATAGCTGTCAATTTCTTTCCATTTTGGTTGTTGGATGAAATACTCCTTAAGGAGAGCTTAAAAGCTTTCCGTGCACGTTCAAGGGCCGTTAATCCACCATTTGAAGCCATAAATTTGTAGGAAATGATGGACAATATCTGTGGCATTGTGAATCAGCTAGCACACATGGGAATACAGCGAAAGCAAATATGATTTGTCTATGAGAATATACAAGAAATTCCCTGCTAGATGTTCTTTCATTGTTGCTTGGTCTAACGTAACTTTTGTTTCATCTTATTGGTTATTCATTACTCTGAGGATGCTTGTCATAGCTGATCTGATGGGTCAATTGTTACAGACACCGTTCAGAAATCCAGCTTTGCTGTTTACCTGTCTCCGGATACCTCTGCCTTAACATCTAATAACCTGTACAGCACAGCCAATCTGCATGGCACTTCATCGGATTACTTACAGAATGACGTAAGATCAACATAAAAGTTTTGTTGCACATGTATGCTGATATATAGGTGTCAACTGTCTGACTCATGGGCTTTTTTTTATTGGGGCCATTTTCCAGGTATTACCTTTGCGATCTGGTGCTTATGGTTTAGATGATATTGCCGGAATTGGCAGTCGTGCCAATCTGGGACTTGGTGGATTAACTACTGGAATGAGCATGAAGGGGTATCCAACTCCTTTAGAAGATCCAATTGCAATTAGCCAAAGACACAATCCTTCTCTGGGAACACCAGGCATCCCTGATATACGTCCTGAAAGATCCAATCTTTCTAGGCAGACAGATGGCCTGCCATCTGATGAGTCCAACATTCTATTTGTCGATGGACTGCCAAACGATTGTACAAGAAGAGAAGTAGCTCGTATCCTTCTGTGCATGGGATATTTTTTTTTTGTTCTCTCTCTTAGTTGCATGGTTCATGATGATTTCTCCCTTTTGGCATGTATATTATTTTTTTCCTTCTCTTCTAATCCTTGACAATTAAAAGATCTTTTTCGTCCCTTTATTGGCTTTAAAGATATCAGAGTTATCCACAAGGAGCCTAGACGGGTATGTTTATTCATCTAATCAAGTTGTTTTTAATTTTTTAACTTTAATTCCTTAAACTACATCAACGACAAAATCAAGAAAAGGAAGAGCTGGCTGCTACTTTTTCCACATTTTTTAAGTGACACTCTTTTCCACATTAGTAAGTGGTTTTTGTACTTTATTCTTTTCTTCATGATTGAGATGACATTCCAATTGAGGCTTGGAAATGCTTAGGAGGAGTTCGAGAGATTTGCTTAACTAGACTCTTCAACAAGATATTAATGATAAAGAAAATGCTGGATAAATAGAGAAGTGTTGTAGTACCTATTTATAAAAACAAGGGAGATATACAAAGCTGTACCTACTATCTTGGAATTAAACTTATGAGTCATACTATGAAACTATAGGAGAGAGTAATGAAGCAAAGACTTGGACAAAAGACCATGACATCTGAAAACCAATTTGGTTTTATGCCCGGGGAGGTCAACGATGGAAGTTATCTTCTCACTTAGACAATCAATGGAAAAATATTGAGCAAAGAGAAAAAAATCTGCATATGGTCTTTTCATTGATCTAGAAAAAGCCTTTTCATTGATCTAGAAAAAGCCTACGACAGGGTTCCTAGAGATTTAATTTGGTGGGTTTTAAATAAACGGAATGTTCCAAGAGGTTATGTTGAAATTATTAAAAACATGTATAAAGGAGCAGCAACGAGTGTGAGAACTACTTGTAAAGAGACGATAATTCCTAGCGATCATAGGTTTGCATTAGGGGTTAGCCCTAAGCCCTGATCTTTTTGCATTGATTATGAATTAGTTAAATGCTCATAATCAAGAGTAGGTACCTTGGTACATGTATTTGCAGATGGTATTGTGTTGGTAGACGAATCAAGAGATGATGTGAATGCAAAACTCGAGAGATGGCGGGAGGCTTTAAAAATTGGATTTTAAAATAAGCCGTACAAAGACGGAATATATTGATTGTAACTTTAGTGGGCATATAGAAAGAGCTGAAACTACTGTGAGAATTGAAGACCAGGAAATACGACAAAGTGATTCTTTCCACTAACTTGGCTCTATAATTAGTAAGATGGGGGGATTGAAGAAGATGTCGAGCATAGGATTAAAGCGGGATGGTGGAAGTGAGGACTTGCTTTTGGAGTGCTCTGTGACCGACAAATGCCAACAAGATTGAAGGAAAAATTTCATGGGACAACGCTTAGACCAGCCATGACTTATGGACCAGAATGTTGGCCAATCAAGAAGTAGCATATGCACAAAATGGATGTAGCAGAGATGAGAAGGTTGAGGTGGATGTGTGGTAAAACTAGGAATAATAGAATTAGAAATTAGTGCTTTCGAGAGCATTTAGAGGTAGCAACAATGGGGGATAAAATTAGAGAAACCCGTTTGAGATGGTTTGTGCATGTCCAACGTAAGCCGGTAAGGAAAAGTTTGGCCATGAAAGTTGATGGCCGACCAAGGGGAAGGGGTAAGCCAAAGAGGACGTGCATGGAGGTAGTATAAATTGATATAAAGAATGATGCAGACCATACTAATGGGCTCCGCCTAAAGGTCTATTAAGCCCAAAGCCCACAAGGCTCATCAATGCCCATCAATGAATTCCCAAGATTTCTCCAACGGCAAATCCATGAAGGATTCTTTCCTACGGCAGTTCCTAAATTTTCTATCTTTTAGTAGATTTTTTAGATTATAAATAATTGTTACGATTTAACAATAATTAGGTAGTTTCTAAATTTTCATAGATTCTTAGATTTTGAGAGTTTTCTAATTTGGTATGGCTTGATTGCTAAATCAATACTCAGACTTTATTATATAAAGATGTAATCTCCTCCCCTTGGGATATACAGAAATTGAATAAAAATTGAGTTTTCTCAAATGTGTGATTCTCTCTTGTTTTTGGTGTGAGACCTAGACATCCTACTGTAAGCCTTATGGCTTGGAGTTTAGCCCTTTGGCTATCCTCCTTCCCCGCACTGCTTCAAAGAAGTGTAACTTATCTGAGGATTTGGCTCAAGATGAGTCGAAATGGCGAAACAGAATTCGTGTAGCCGACCCCTACATAGTTGAGACAAGGCTTTGATGATGATGATGATTCTTTTCTTCATGATGAGTAATTTTGGGATTTCTCGACACATTCATAAATCCAACCAAGACTTGGACATCTCTTTACTCGCATATGCTTTTATATGAAATGAAGCACCAAGAATAATCTGGGCAATTGATTCGTCAATAACAATACATAATAAAAGTAGAAAGAGTGCCATTCAAAAATAAATAAAACTAAATATAAGTAAAACTACTAAAAGTTCCATAAAACTCGCTGCTCCGTCCTACATTTGAACAGCGTTTTGCTTTTTTAATTGTTGATTAAAAAATAACTTACAATAAAGGACCAATATTTATATATTTATATATAATGTGTCAAAACAGAATATATATCGGAGTGCTATTCCGCCGAAAGAGTAGAAAAAACAAAGAATAGAGAAAAAGGGAAAAAAGAATAATAATAAAAAACCAGGACAGCCAAAAGAGCTATCCCAGAGGACTCAACTCATCAACTGCATAGAAGAATCTGATCTATCATCCTCAAATAGGTTGCAATGATGGCCTTGACATTGTCTGGCACTGTGTGATTGCATTTCCTGTGGCACGCAGGACTCACTTTTCTGCTTTGAATTGTTTTCTTTTGTTACAGCTATTTTTATTGGAGAATCTTCTCATACAAGTGGACTGATATGCGGACCAGCTCTATGGGGCCCACTTGGGGCCACCTTTGATTGTGAAACCCCTTTCACATTCTTATCCTCCCATGATCTAGCATCTTACCCATTTTTATGCTCATCAAACCTTTATTCACGGGTGGATTGAATCTGAAAAAATTCAATGGTTAATAGACCATCAAATTTTAACGCTCTTAAATCGAGGGTTAGGATAATTCGATAGAGCTGATTTTTTGCATGATTCTCATCGATAAAGAGAACTTTCCATCCACCCTATCCACAATGATAGGAATGGATCCAAGTGGGCCCACAAGCTGGACTGCATATACACAATTTGCAGTTTGCTTGTAGGAGAGTATTTTCCATAGATATTAGATTCGTTATCTCTATCTGTATATGAAGAGTGGCACCACTGTTCTCCCAAATCTGCAAATAATTGTGCTTAGCCTCCTGTGAGTTTGATGGCATCCATAATTGTCCACTTGCACTATTCTAAAGATTGGACCACCTACTGTTTTATAGTCCATCTTCCATGTTAAGAGGTTTCTTCATTACAGAAGGGAGGAAATTTCTTTTTAAGAATCTACCTCAAGTGATTCCACAATCTGATTGTTGACTTCTCACCCTTTTTTTTAAATCTTTCATATTTTCAAAAAACCTCTCCTTAAATACTGGTATAAGAGTAATATGCCAGACGCCAACAGCACTACACAACAGAATCATTTAAACAGTCAGCCCCTTGCTTAGCTAAAGAATCCGCTCATCCCATTAGTGGACTAATATGCTGAAAATAAACTAGAAACAATGATGCTAGATAATGGATCCTGTTGGAGTGGAACTGAATCTTTGAAGGGCCTTAAAAGCCATTCAAAGAGCCACCTTTTACCATTAGACTATGAAGAGATGATGATCAATGAATTAGAAGAGCTTCCAAGATGGTCAAAACTTCAGCTTCGTTTGAATCTTTCATCCTAACATGTTATGGAAAACATATAGAACACCTCTCCTTTGTGAGTTCTGATAGGATACGCAGTAGGCCGGGCGTAGAAGCGAGTTGCCAGAAGCTTTTGGTAGCACAACACATCTATTTCGGGTACACTGACTATAGAGGCGACGAGGGATCCTAACCCAGCCACCCAACCCAGCAGGGCAGGGGCGGGACGTTCGAATCCTGCCTTCTTTCTTGTGGATCATCCCGTGGTTACCGGATGATGGGAATAAGAAAGCAGATGGAAATGAGCACGAAATGTCAATAAATGAATTGTCTCATTATTCGTTATTTCCAGGTCTTTTCATTGCTTTCACTTACGATAAGAAACAACCACCAGCATGGGAAGACTGCTTTCACTAGTTGTATGATTGCGGAGTGGTATTGGATTGATACATTTAGAGACATGGATGTGGATTTCTAGCCACTTGATGATACAAGGAGAATACACTCTTTGATGAGAGTTGAGACCCTTCCAAATCGAGTCTTCTATATTGGCCCTACAAAATTTTCTTCTTTTGGTTCGTACAATAATGTTGAAGGTTAGGCAAATTAGCACTTGGGATGAGATCAATATGGTGCTAGATGTCCCTCATAGGAGGTAATTCATCAGGAAGATCATATGGTATGGTATCCTTTTTCTTCTGAGGCATTAGTTTGTTTGATACCTTTGTAGTCTTTACATCAGCACCACTTTCTTTTGATTATTTCGTGATGTTGCCAATGGTTAGGAAAAAGTTTCCCTCCACTTTAGAAGCTTTGTGTTGGTTCTCCCTTTTCATCGGTGCTAGGGTGATTTTATGGCTTTTTAAAAAAAAATAAAAATGTGGACATTATCCTTATATTTGTATATAACATCTCTCTCATATTGGCATGACCTTCCCAGCAATATATGATAGGTATCCATGTCGCCTGCATTGCAAAATATCTCATTCTTGTAACATTTCCAATTGAAAAATGGATTCATTATTGCTCACTTTAAGGCTGTCAAAGGGCCAGGCTAGGCTGGGCCCATGGTTGTCCTTACCTTACGCCTGGCTTGAGCAGGCCAAAGCCTTTGGAGGGCCGGCCATAGTTGTTTCGTTTCGGCCATTCTGGCCGAAACTTTTCATTCCGGTCCTCCGGCCGAAGCGGAATGGGGCCAAAAGAATTTCGGTTTGAATTCCAATCCATTTAGGTTTATAGCACAATTTTCACTTTTTTTAAAATATTTTTTCTCAATATTCAAATCAAGAAACATGCATAATTTATATTTTATTTTTATTATTCTATTTTTAATATTTATGTATATATTTTTAATTTTTTTATTATTCTGAAAAGTTACTCCAAAAAGTTTTGCTGAATTTTCGAAATACCGAAATATTCCATCTTGGATGCTAGATCGAAATGATTACCGAAACGGAATTGACAACTATGGGGCCTGCACTACCTAGGCACTTACCTTACCTTTGTGGTCCGGGGCCGGGCCAAGGCAGGGCTCAGGGCCTCAAAACTAGAACGCCATTATTTATTTATTTTAAAACTGTTGCCAAGTATCGACCAAGCATTATTTTGTCTAACCTCTATTGCAAAGGGACCACTAAGATAATGTTTGGAGAATAGAAACTGTCTCTCTAAAAAATTTCTTTTTTCGGACAAAATCATACTTGCCTTGGTGACTTGGGTTCTAAACGTATGGTTTTATTTATTTTGTTAAAGAAAGAAAATGGTTAAAGAGTCTGCTCTATCCCACACCTTTTGCAGGAATTTTCGTGTACCAAATCATTCCGGCAGAGTCTTTATCTTTGAGAAATATTAAAACATTTACATTCACCTACCTTTTATGAATTGGCATTATTTTATCTTAGTCATAAAAATAAATGCACTAAGAAAACAACTGTTAGTTTAGACTTTAAAAAATTGGGAGTTATAATTATCTAATTAGAAGGATGTTTGTATCACCCCATATCCTTGAATTTCCATGCACTTACAAACTACGTTTATAAATCGATTGGCATCCCAAGTCACTTTCTGGGAGGAAAAAGTGTATCCTTATCGATAAGAGTGATGCAGTAGCACCAATATCTGACGTGAGATATATTGTGGGCCACATGTGGGACCCATTGATGTTTAAGAGTTTTTATTAATTGTTATTAGTTTCTGATTTTATTTAATAAGTTATATTTAGTATTAGTTTCTAATTTGGATAGGATTATTATTTGGTTTCTTAGTTTGATTAGGATTGATTTCTTAGCCCCTAAGTTTCTTTAATTATATATATATATATATATGACATTGTAGAGATTAATAATCACAGAGATTTGGAGTTAAATAAAAATTTCCCTTTGTGGGTTATCGTTGGAGAGTGTTTTCATCGTGTGATTGTTCGTGTGCGAACCCTAATTGTGCTCCGGCACTTGCGATCCTAACCTAGGATTGCATCAAAGGGTACACCCCTTTTGCACTAGCAAGAATATATAAAAACAACATAAAAATCTTATATAAGAATTAAAAAAAGCTAGAAGGGATCACAAGCAACTGTGTAACACACTAACACTTGCTTATGCTTTAAGCATACTAGATGACTTAAAATTAAATAGAGATGAAATGAACGATGTATTATGTGTATGAATTTTTAGGGCATTTTGTAATGGGTATAGGGGCATGAAATTGCCTTCACATCTCCATTTTATTACTGCTATGTGACTTTTATATGGGCATTTTAGCGTGCACAAAAAGTAGGACGACTAAGGCCAGGGCCGGGCTGGGCTAGTACTGTCCAAGCCCGGCCCTCAAATTTCAGGGTCTACTAAAATTTGTCCAAGCCTGGCCCTAGGGCTTTTCCTTGGAAACATAAGCCCTCATTTTAAGGGCTTTTTGAAAGCCGGGCCAGGCCCTTGTCGTAGTGTCAAATTGACAGGCCTAGCTCACTTACCTCCGCTTTATGATTTTTACCAATTCAACCGATCATATAAGGTGTAGGATACATCTGTCTTCAACTGTAGATTTTCCACCATTGTTCTTGAGACAACGTTCTCACTGCAGTCAATGTCTATGATCACATCACAAATCCTTTGATTGACTATGCATCTAATCTTGAATATGTTGTGCGGTGCTATGATTGATCTTCTGCTTGGCTGTACACCAACTTTCTCACAATGAGAGTGACCCCTTCATCTTCATTGCGATGAGTCCTGTCATTATTGAGAACCTAAATGCGCTCCATGGCTGCCACCAACTTCGAAATCATTGGTTTCATCTCTTGCATTGACCGCTGGTTTTCACATTGGTAAGTCTCAAACACTGCTGCAGTCATGGCTTGATTTCCATGAGCTCCATCTGTGGAGTGTATCTGATTTGTTGTTGGCCATTAAGCCAAGGAAAACCTCACTTTGATACCAACTGGCATAGCGGAAAGGGAAAGGATAAAGGAAGAAGATCGCCGTATTCTTCCTAAAACCGAAACCATGAACCACAAGGAGAAAACTCGGGGAAAACTCGGAGAAACTTGATTTCGTATTTTCCCATCAGAAACATGATACTGTCTCATATAGACTCTTATTCTGACCTTCCTTAACAATATCAGACTCAAAACTTGAAATTAGCACTTATCCTTCTGGCTTGATTTTAAAGTTAGCACTTATCCTTCTAGCTTGATTTTTAGATTGTCCTACATCGCTATTGCTCGTTTTCCATTCATTTAGCACTCTTCTTTTAATCAATCTTGTTTAACAACTTGCTTAGCCAATCAACATCACTTATCACAACCAATATTTCTATAGGTATCATCTGGTTTCGTGCTCTATTTGTCTGTCTTAGCTGAGGCTGCCTTTACTTAGAATTAAGTATTTTGACCATTCTTTGATTTGATTCTAATTCATAGTTTAATTTACTTGCATATTTCGCATTTAATAGTTATTTATAATACATCCACCATCTATCTTTTTATTTTATATTTTATTTTTCTGGGCCCTACAATTTTATCTCGATCAAGTCTCTAGTTTTCCTCTCCGATTTTTGTAAACTTATAGATACACTCTCTCCATATCTCCTAATTGAATATATCAATTGTCTTATGCTTCATATTTGGCCTTACAACTTTCTTAGTGGCACTTCTTCCTAACATATATCTTTTCAAGTCTTATTATGATTCTATGTATGCATACCTTACAAAATGTTAATTGCAGAGTGGAGAAAAAGCTGTTGTCCTGTGCTTTGTGGAGTTCAATGATGCCAAATGTGCTCTAACTGCTCTAGAAGCTCTCCAAGGTGTGTGCCTTTGTTCTGCATGAATACAAAAGATGCTCCCAATTGTTGTAGGACTAAAATACTATATGATCTCTAAACTTATCAGTTTCTTCTATAATTTTGAATACAAAAATTTTCAATATATGAAAGGTTGGAAAACTCGTGACTTGGACTTGACTCATCCAATTCAAAAAATTTGAGCCAGCAAAAGTCAAATGTAGTGACTCGGGAGTCATGTTTTAATTAATAAATTTTAAAAAAGATCAGATACTTCTAAATATATGATATCCTTGTGGATATCATAGAAGTTTCAGAATTTGCAGAATTTTAATATTTCATTTTGTCACATCAAGCGCAACGCTAATTCAGTAGCATACCGTCTAGCGAAAGAGGGAGTTTCAAGACCTTCTTTGTTTATTTCTACCGTATTTTAATATGTTTTTTCCTTGTGGGGGCTGATGCCTGATTTTTTGGGGTGCTTCAGCTCCATCTTATGGATAGTTGGGGGCTTTAGCTCCATCTTATGGCCTCTTTTTTGGGCCTTTTTGTTTCAGTATACATCTATTATACTATAAAATCTTGAGCCATCAATACAGTCATCATATTCTCTCTCTCTCTCTATATATATATGTATATGTATGTATACCTTTTTTTTTTTAAATGTATTCATGATAATCGGTTTTGGTTTAATAAAATTGTTTGCAAGAAAAATACTATAATAAGGAAAATAAAAGACACTCCAAACGTCAAATAAACATAAATATTAATTGTTTAAAAATCAACTCTATCTATCAAATGACCAAGAATGCAAAGAGCTTATCACAAGAAAGTCAAGGATGTACTTGGCTATGTTCTCCTGTATTCAACTCGACCCTTCATCAAAATGAGGTGACTCAGCAAAGTCAAGAGTCAACTCGCCGAGTTTTCCTATCTTGTATTTATGCTATCCTTGACTTAAGGTAATATTGAGGAAAAAAGTATTAATGTAATTATAGACTAATGATGCTTAATTGCATGAGGCTTGTTCAATGTATTACTGTTCCTTTCAATACTTTAGTACATGGACGAAGAAGAAAGTAACGTTGTGAGTTTAATGGACAATTATGATTGAAGTCAACAATTACATGATGATGAAGATTATTTCCTATTGACCTTGGAACTAAATTGCTTTGTTGGATTGCTGCTTTTTACTTGAGCAGTGGAGCTTATTTGTTTTAAGAGTATCATGGAGAATACTGATGGAACTTAAAAATTACATGATATTGATGATTAAATTAAATTAATAATGGGAAATGCTCTTGTACATCTTTCAGTGCATCCGTATGGTGAGAACTTCCAGCAGGCCTACATTATGATCCATTCGAATCATTCACACACACGACCCCCTTTGATTGTCACCGGGCCTGGGGTTTGCACCCACCGACTGGACTGGACCGTTTGATGAAGGACCAATTTTTTTATTTAATATAAAGTCGTCAAACTTGCGCGCCATGGATGAAGGGCTTAGAGGCATGAGATCGATCTTGGTTTTTATATCTGGGTCCATAATGAGTGGATCTTTCCTTTCCCCCATGTCACATGATCTATGGGGGTGCGCATGAATATTAGCCTAAATAAATTATTACTTGTTGACTTTGTTAGAATTTCGTGTAGGGGATTCCTCCTTTGCAAACTGAGCCGCATGAATTTCGTGTGAACCTTTTTTTTTTTTCCGTTCTCCTCTCTCCTCTCTTTTCATCCTTCTCTCTTATCTCGCAGTCGCAGCGCATGCAGCTCTCATCCTAGCCCCTGCAAATTTCTTTTCCTCTCCTCTCTTCTTCTTTCTGCTCCTCTTTTTCTTCTCCTTTTCTTTTTCTGTCTTTCTTCTCCTTCTCTTTTCTTTCTCTCTCTGTTCGCTTTCCTCTTCTCTCCTCATCCACCCCACATCCTAGCCATTACAACTGCCTTGCCCATCTCCCTTGTCTTCTTCTACTTTTTCTCCCCACTGTTCTAGCCATTGCACTACAACCAACCACTCACATTTTTTCTCTCCTCCTTACCATTCCTTTTCTTTTCCTCTTCCTCATTTCTTTTTCCTTTTCTTTTTCATCCACATTTTCTCTCTCTTCTCCTTACCATTCCTTTTCTTTTCCTCTTCCTCATTTCTTTTTCCTTTTCTTTTTCATCCACATTTTTTTTCTCTTCTCCTTACCATTCCTTTTCTTTTCCTCTTCCTCTTCTTTTTCCTTTTCATTTTATTCTTTTTCTCGTTCCTGGACCCATCTACAAACCCAAAAGCTTAAGTTGATAGGTGGAAGGCCCAAAGACGTATATGAAGCCCCTGTCCAACTCAAGACTTAGGCGATGTGGGATGTGTGACTTCCCAACACTCCCCCTTATGTGCAAGCCCAACAGATTTCATGGACGGGCCTGCCATGTGGGCTACACAAGAACAACGGGATCAGAACCGGCGTTGATATCATATACCAACCACCAACCCAAAAGCTTAAGCTGATAAGTGGAAGGCCCAAACAGGTATATGAAGCACTGTCCAACTCAGGACTTAGGTGATGTGGGATGTGGGACTTCCCAACACATTCACATGGGTTGAGGTAGAACCTGATAGGTGGTATGCAGTGTAAGACAGTACATACTGGATGTACTAGGTCATTTGCCATGTACACGTTCGGTTGAGAGAGAGGCTACAAAACTCCCTGAGAGAGTAGGTCATTTGCCATGTACACGTTCGGTTGAGAGAGGCTACAAAACTCCCTCTGAGAGAGAGAGAGAGAGAGAGAGAGAGAGAGAGGCTACAAAACTCGGGTGTTTTTCACAAAAAAATTACCTCTTTTTTAGTCGATGAAAGTATGACACGTCATCAATGATACACATTTAGATTCTCTTCAAATACTAAAAAATCATTGGTTCTTAGGTAGGGGCATAAACTCCCCTTTTGAGATAGGGGAGTTTTATATATATATATATATATATATATATATATATATGGAGGTGATAAATGTGAGGGCCTCCACCTTTATCTTTCATATTAAGGTGAGTGTATCTCACAAGAGCACCTCACACACACACACATATATATATATATATATATATATGGAGATGCTCATATGAGAGAGATTTCTCACCTTATATGAGAGATAGGAGTAGGGGTCATCACATTTAAGTTGTTGGCATTGGATATGGATGTGAGGGCCCTCACACAATCTCTGATAATATGGTGAGAGATATCTCTCATAGGAGCATCTCTCATATATATATATATATATATATATATATATATATATAGGAGGTGCTCTTGTGAGACACTCTCACCTTACTATGAGAGAGAAGGTGGGGGCCCTCCCATTTAAGTTGTTGGCATTGGATTGGATGTTAGGGCCCCCACCCTATCCCTCATAGTAAGGTGAGAGATTCTCTCTATATACCCACCCTATCTCTCATAGTAAGGTGAGAGATGCTCTCTTTATATATAATGCTCTTATAGCTCTTATGAGAGATGCTCTCTCTCTCTATATGCTCTCTCTCTCTATATATATAATGATCTCTTTATATATAATGCTCTTATAGCTCTTATGAGAGATGCTCTCTCTCTCTATATGCTCTCTCTCTCTATATATATAATGATCTCATAGCCCCTATGAGCATCTCTCACCTTACTATGAGAGATAGGGGTGGGGGCCCTCACATTTAAGTTGGCATTGAATATGGTTGTGAGAGCCTCTACCTTATCTCTCATAGTAAGGTGAGAGCATCTCTCACATGAGCATCTCCCTATATGTATATATTATTTTTTGTAAATAGGAGGGTCCCAAGGAGCCCTTGAAATCCCCCTATCCTCATGTTGGTCTCCAAGTGGGCCCCGCCAAATACTTGATCTTACCTTATCCTAAGTTTGAGCTTAGGAGAGCCACACACACGCACACACACACACATATAAGGGGCCAGCTCTCCTAAGCTCAATCTTAGGATAAGGTAAGCTCAAGTGTGTGGTGGGGCCCACCTGGAGACCCACATGGGGATGGGGGTGGGGGGGATTTTAAGGACTCTCTGGGATCTCCCTTTCTAAAAAAACTCAGTCCCAAATGCGGTTTCTATCATCTCCATATGAGCCTAAAAGTTTAACGGTCAACGGTCCATTTGGATTGATACATAGTCGATCTAACGGTCCAGTAAATTCAGATCTGACCGAAAGTTGGTGGACATGTGCAATTTAGGGAAATCATGTGTTTGGTCCATTTGGATGGACCAAAGGTGCGCCCCACAAGCATGAGCTTACGAAATTTTTTACAAAGCTTGAGCTTAGGAGAGCCTTGCTCTATATATAAACACACACACACCCCCACATATATATATGGAGATGCTCCTATGAGCGATATCTCTCACCTTATATAAGAGATTGGGTGGGGGCCCTCACATCCATATCTAATGCCAACAACTTAAATGTGAGGGTCCCCACCCCTATCTCTAATATAAGGTGAGAGATTATCTCTCATAGGAGCATCTCTCTCTCACACACACACACACACACATATATATATAGAGATGCTCTCACTTTACTATGAGAGATAAGGTGGGGGCCCTCACATCCATATCCAATGCCAACAACTTAAATGTGAGGCTCCCCACCCATATCTCTCATAATAAGGTGAGAAATGCTCTCACAAGAGTATCTCCCATATATATATATATACATATATATCGGTAATATTCAGGTGAGAACTAGTTCTCACATATTATATGAGAGCTTTTTTTTTGGATCCAATTGTAGGCCCCATGGGGGGGGGGGTTGAAAAGATTTACTTGAGACTACGCCAAGTATCAAGTTTGACCCTAGAACCATGCCCCTAACCCCTTTATCCGTGGTCCACTAGTTTAATGGCTATATTAAAAAGAGGACACAACCCTTGATCCAACGGTTTAGTCCATTCGGATGTGTGCCAATCTTTGGGATTAGTGACTACCAGGGGGTTCCCTATTGGTTGCTAGGTTTGGATGGGTTGCTAGTAGGGCATTTCTAATATATATATATATATACATATATATATATATGGATATGCTCCTATAAGAGATCTCTCATCTTAAATGAGAGATTGTGTGGTGGCCCTCACATCCATATCAAATGCCAACAACTTAAATGTGAGGGCCCCCACCCATATCTCTAATAGTAAGGTGAGAGATAACTCACATAGGAGCATCTCCCTATATACTATTAGAATAAGGGTGGGGGCCCTCACATTCATATCCAATGCCAATAGCTTAAATGTGAGTGCCCCCACCCCTTACTCATAATATCGTGAGAGTAACTCTCACATGGGAGAAGCTCTTACCTTACTATGAGAGATAAGGTGGGGGCCTATGATGCACGGATACTTCAAAATGGGCAACGTATCGTGTCGTATCGTATCCGATACTTCAGTTTTTATGTGTTAAATCTGTGTCTATGGCACGTCCTTGCCATACCCATGTCGTATCTGTGCATCATAGGTGGGGGCCTTCACATCCATATCCAATGCCAAC
Source organism: Cinnamomum chago (assembly GCA_038049695.1). Lineage (NCBI taxonomy): Eukaryota > Viridiplantae > Streptophyta > Magnoliopsida > Laurales > Lauraceae > Cinnamomum > Cinnamomum chago. Next base: position 33,583,452 of record CP142453.1, read on the forward strand.
AACTTAAATGTGAGGGCCTCCACCCCTATCTCTCATAGCAAGGTGATAGATACTCTCTCTGGAGCACCTCCCTATATATATATTATGATATGATGAGTAAAGAGCTTAGAACATACTGACAGGACTTGGTCTTGCATATCTATGATCAAATTACTATTGTGCTGTTAAGTTTTAGTTAGACTTGGCAAACATCTTGGCCCCTATTAAGCTGTCATGGTGAATCCTGTCAACGGTTTGCAACTCTCATCAAGATTTTGCTACACAAGGGCTTGAATCTAGGAGTCTACAACATTTGAGTTTTGAAAGCACCAACAATTGTGGCCTGTTTGTTTGTATAAAATACATGGGAACTCATGATTAAATGTGCTCCATTGAAGAGGTGAGGGCTGAAGGATATGAGTTGAGTGAAGGATGTAAGTTGAATGTGTAGATTGGACCTTGACTTTCCAAGTTATTGAACTGCTAGGCTGATGGCTATTTATTTATTTCCCATCTTCCCTTTATTCAATTTCCATTAAAGGGGACATTCACCCCACTTAGAAATAACAATCCTAGGTATTCAATTACATGAAACAACCGGCCATTGATGTTTAAGATGTGGACTGCTTGATGTTAATTTTTTTTCAGTAGGTTCAATCACCATTACCTCAGTCTCTGTGGTGTATCTCCTACAGGTTACAAGTTTGATGACAAGAAATCAGCTGCGCCAGTTTTAAGGATCCAGTTTGCACATTTCCCCTTCCGTTCGTCTTCTAATCATGATGATAGGCGACTAGGGAGCATCCACTAAGTCCTACGCATGATTGCACAAAATGACTTGCCCCTCGGCTTTGTTTAGCATGCGCTGTAATCTGTGTTCTTCTTGTAATAACAATTTGAGAGAGGTTCTCCAATCTGCTTAGTTTACAATGATTTGTGGCTACAAATTTTGGGCTCCAAATTCTTTTACTAAATGTCATTGAAAATTCTGGTATATATTGGACTGGATCTATCCTGGACTGGGCTTTATTTCTTTAATATTATTACAAAGGCCTTTTTATTTTATTTTATGTTTTTGATCCTGCTCTGCCCTATTCTACATCCTGATGGTTGATGGATGAACTTGTGATCACCTATGTTTGCTAAAAGGTTAATTAGGAAAATACCAACCTGACATTTTCAAAATATGGACTTCAGATCTCCTAAATGAATGGGTCTGTAGGGCTGTTGATTCTCTAGACTGGATCTTATTTGAAATATATGGCTTGAAAACTAAATAGGTTATGCCTGGTTATGCTTGAAAAGATCTGGTTGCAGGAAAGTTTTAATCCAATGGGTTGCACATTTACTTGGGGATGGCGTGCAAGTGTTTCAACCCTGATTGTTACAGGGCCAGGGTGGTCCTGTGTTCAATTTTGTTCTCTTGTTTGATACTTGGGTATTCTTAATTCCCATTTGGAGACTGCGGTTTAAAACGGTGTTTGATGTTGAGAAATGAGAACTCTTAAGTGAATACCTGCGGCTGAAGTGAATTGTTTGTTTTGACAAAATCAGAGTTTTAGAATTTGAATTGCTGATAAGAGATTGGCATTTGAGGAATCTCAGGCTACTGAAATTAGAAACTTTGGGGATTGACATGGAGAAAATCTTGACCTGCCCAATTAATAGATGAGGGTAATATCAATTGATAGAAACTTATAATGGGGCAAAGTCCCTGAAACATGTTGGTCCTTTTGGCCCCACTTTTTCATGCGACTACAGTTGCTTGCAAGCTGCAAAGCAGTTAAGACTTCCCTTCCACTTTTCAGGATGGACATTGAAAGATATATTAGTTTTCAGATGCTGGCTTCCTCACTGGGAATCCCATAGGAAGTGTAACGGAAGATGGGTCAGACCCTTTCATTATTTGCCAAAAGTAGGTAGTTCAAACAAAAAACAAAAAAGACAAGAAATGGAGGAATATGTCTAGAGGCTGAATGGAGATGATCTTCCAATTTGGGTCATTTTCATATAAAAGGAAGCCACCATCCGCAGTTGGGTGCCTATTTATTATATCAAAGCTTATGGATGACTGATAAATCTGGGCCATGTAACGAAACTGGAGCATTTGGAAACTTCTCATGGTTTGATTAGGATGATTTCTCTACAAGATGGGGTAGTTTCATGTTTGCTATTTTGCTGTGAATCCGAGCCTCTAGTTTTTCTTGCGGGTTTGTTTAGCAGGAGTATAGTAAGAAGACGTAAAATTTTACTTAATGTTTGGATGGAAGAAGTAAAAGGAGAATAAAATTAATGTAATATAAAGTTTTACATAATAGGTATTTTGATGGAAAAGAGGAAACGAAAGAAACTCTGAATATGACATAAACTTTGAAATGAAAGAAATTCTACTATTGGTCCGTTTGGTTAAGAAATAATGAATTTCCTTTCATCTAAGGCTAACGGGCGGGCAAGGTGGGGCCTGGTATTGTCCTTTTCCAACATTCAATATATGTGGCCTGGGCAGGCCAAAGCCCTCAAAGGGCCTGCACTACCTAGGCCCTTATGCTACCCGTGAGGGCCAGGGTTGAGGGCCTCAAAACAATAAAACTATTATTTAATTCTCTCTCTACACTACTGCAAAGTATCAACTGTCAACTGAGGTTATCTTGTCAAGGGAACACTAAGAAACATTTGGAAAATGGAAGCTGTCTCTAATCTTTTAATCAGGCAAAGTGAGACGTGCTTTGGTAACTTGGGTTTTAGATGTACGGTTTGTCAAAGAAAGAAAAATAGTTAGAATCTATTCTATCTACACATTTCATAGGAATTTCTATATACCAAATCATTCTAGCAAAGTTTGATCTTTGAGAAATCTGAATGTTTACATTAGCACGTCTTTTATGATTTGGCATTATTTTCAATTTAGCACTGATATGACTGTTAAGCGTTGTCGATTTCTATAGAAAAAGAAAAAGTCCACTTGGACATATGGGGGGACCGATTCCTGCCCCAGTCCCCAGTATGTCCACATAGCATTCCTCATAGAAAAAATAAATGTACCTGAAAAACCACTATTAGTTTAGGCTTTAAAATATTGATAGTTACGATTATCATAATTTAAAGGATCCAAAATATCATCTCATATTCTCGAAGTTCAAGGTAGACACAAAATACCTTTATATGATTTGGTTGGCATCCTAAATCAATTCAGAGGAGAAAAGGTGTAGCCTTATTAACAACAATATACTCCCTTTTGCAAGGGCAAGAATCTATAAAAAAAAAAACTTAAATAATAAGCAATAAAACTAGAAGAAAAGGATTGGAAGCAACCGTTGAACACTTATTGATTTTGCATTAAGTATAATATATAACTTAAATAATTAAATAGAGATGAAATGAATCTGTATGTGGATTTTTAGGGCATTTTGTAATGAGTATGGGGCATGAAATTGCCTTTATATCCCATTTTATGACTGGTAAGTGATTGTTAGAAGGGCATTTTAGTATATACTTACATATATAAATATGTATTATATAAAATAAAGAAAAATAGTAAGGCCAGGGCTGGACTGAGCAATACTGTCCAAGCCCGGTCCTCAAATTCCAAGGCTTGTAAAAAAACGGTCCAAGCCCAGCCCTTGGGCTTTTTCTTAGAAACTAAAGCCTTAGTTTTAAAAGCCTTTTGAGGGCCAACCCGAGCTAGTCCCCTTTGTCTTAGGGATGGATTGACTGACCTACTTTCATCCAATACCCTTGAAAGAAAATTAGAAGAATTTTTTTTTTTACCAATTTAGGCACTAGTTTCAATTGCCAATCTCCGGCATGGATAAAGAATGGTTGCATTAGGCAGGTTGACAGCTTAACTGATTAAACTTGTATGGGAGCGGCTCTCCTAAGCTCTAGCTTCTAGAGGCCAATTTCTTGGTTCCATCAAACTTGTATCTCTCTCTCCCTCCCTCCCTCGTGGTTGAATAAGACTACTTAACCGATTATGCCAAGATTCAAATCTAAGGTCCCCACAATATAATCTCTAATAGCAATAAACAAATAAATAGTGTGGTCACGCAATTTAGAGAACCAAGTGAGAAGGAATACCACAATATAAATATAATTAAATAATCAACTTAATCCATAGGAAAATTTTCAAAAAAGGCCTTAAGTTTCTGCCTTATTTCAAAAAAGGACATAAGTTTTAGAACTTTTCAAATTTGTCTTCAAGTTTTTTAGGAAGTTCTCAATTAAGGACATTTGTCTAATTAAAGCTATTTTCAGGTAACTTTCTTTTTCATTTTTTAAAAATACCCAAATCACCCTTCATTGAAATGAAGCTCTCCTTCATTTCCTTTATATGCTCCTCATTTCCTTTACCGATGTCCTTACAATGATTAAGAACAATTAGTGTTCCCCAAAGTGATCATCTGCATCTAATGGTTCCCGAAACCATGCCATGGCTTTAAATGAAGGGTAATTTGAGTAATTTTAAAATATCAAGGAAAAAAGTCATCAGAAAATACTTTTAAAATGACTGGATGTCCTTAATTGAAAACTTATTGGAAAACTTAGAGACAAATCTGAAAAGTTTTCTGAAAAGTTTTGAAACTTGTATCATTTTTTGAAATAAGGCAAAAACTGAAGGCCTTATTTGAAATCTTCCCATTTTGATATGTACTAATATTACTAATCAATGTTTTCAAGAATGAACTTGCACATTCTATCCATAACATGCACTTCTAAAACAGTAAATAGAGATAAACACAACGAGTTTATAGTGGTTCAGTCCTCCGACCTACATCCACTCCCAAGCACAGCTGCCCATTGACTCTTGGCGTTCACTATTTTGAGGTTTTCAATAGGTGCAACTCAAAAGCGTATACAACCTAGATTTTTTTGATGTGGTGGTTGATTCACACAAGTCTATTTCACCAACTACAGATTCTTTTTCGCATTTTGACCCGGCTGCACCTTGTGTTAATGTCAATATTTAGTAGGTAGGGTCACTTGACCCTCAATGAAGACCCAGACCCTCGTATAGGTTGGTATCATATGCAGCAAACTTCATGTTCGCTAGGTCTCCAAACTCGGATAGAAGTAAGAGCAACTCGACAACCAAAACTCTACGTGAGAAACCCCGCTTCCGATAAAGGTATTTAAGCGTCTTCTTCATTCTTCATTCTTCATTCTTCTCGAGCATTATCACATACACCTTTGGCACATCTCAGACAATGCCTATTTCCCACTACATCTAAGGAAGGTTAGGCTTTCTTCTCTTTCCTTTTACTGTTTCTCGACCATCCCAACCAGTAATGCCCACATTAAGAGATGTCAAACGGGCCGTGCCGGCCCAGCTCCGGCCCACCAGTGCCAGCCCGGCCCGCCCCAGCTAGCAGGCCGGGCCGGCACGGCCCGCCAGGGAAAAGGCCTGGCACGGCACGGCCCACTGTGGCGGGCTGGAGCGGGCCGGGCTAGGCGGGCTGGTCTGTTTTTTTTTTTTTTTTTTTTTCTTTCATTCATTCATTCATTCTTTTTTTTCTTTATTTCTTTCATTCATTCTTTCTTTCTTTCTTTCATTCATTCATTCTTTCTTTTTTTTCTTTCATTCTTTTTTTCTTTCTTTTTTTCTTTCATTCTTGCTTTCTTTCCTTTTTAATTTCATTCTTTCTTTCTTTCTTTCTTTTTTTTTCTTTGTTTTTTCTTTCTTTCTTTCTTTGTTTTCTTTCTTTCTTTCTTTCTTTGTTTTTTTTCTTTCTTTCTTTCTTTCTTTTTTCTTTCTTTCTTTCTTTCTTTCTTTCTTTGTTTGTTTTTTTTCTTTCTTTCTTTCTTTGTTTTTTTTTTCTTTCTTTCTTTCTTTCTTTGTTTTTCTTTTTTCTTTCTTTCTTTCATTCATTCTTTCTTTCTTTCTTTTTCTTTCTTTCTTTCATTCATTCTTTCTTTCTTTTTTTTTTCTCTTTCTTTCATTCTTTCTTTCTTTGTTTTTTTTTCTTTCTTTCTTTCTTTGTATTTTTTCTTTCTTTCTTTATTTTTTCTTTCTTTCTTTGTTTTCTTTCTTTCTTTCTTTCTTCTTTCTTTATTTTTTCTTTCTTTCTTTGTTTTCTTTCTTTCTTTCTTTCTTCTTTCTTTCTTTCTATCTTTCTTTTTTTTTTTTGTCTTTCTTTCTTTCTTTTAAGTATTAAAAAAAAATAGAACACGAATACACAATTATAGAGAATGACAAAGATATTTAAGTGGTTCGATCAAACTCGACCTACTCCACTGAGAAGAGAAAACCATTTGGATCTTAACTTCTTGAAGGTTTCTAAATAGGATTACCTTCAAAACCTTACAAACTTTTTAGAAAATAAAGAATGTAAAACTTATAAATTTAAAAATTACAATGAAGGAAAAAGAAAAAAATCAGACTTGTAGTCCACTGAAGTATTCTACTGGATCATAATCTTCCATTGATGTCAACTGTTGCTTCCTCTTATCTGCCAAATACCAGTCTCGTAGGCAAACACAACACTCCACCGTTTCTTCAATCAGATTGGTTTTTTTGTCATCCACCACACGTCCACCTGCACTAAAAGCCTGTTCTGATGCTACAGAAGACATTGGAATAGTCAAAAGATCACGAGCCATGGCAGCTAACACCGGATAAACGCTTTCCTGTTGCTTCCACCAAGCTAAAAGGTCAAAACTAGATGCATCCTGCATCCGTATTACACCGACGTCAAGATATGATGTTAACTCCGTTATAGTGTTACTTGAACTTGAGCAGGATGCCATGCCCGTAGACAAGGAAGAATACCACATATCCCACTCACCAACACCTGTTTGCTGGACTTCTGAATTGCCCATACTAAGCCCATTTGTACCCATTTGCTCACAGTAAAATTGAAAAAGTGCTTGTAAATTTGTTTTAATAATTGATAAAGTATTTAAATTTATATAATTCATATTTTTATTTATTTCATCAATAAAAAATTGTACACCACTTAATTTTAACCTAGGATCAAATACGGCAGCTAAAGAAAATGTCATTGGAGCCTCTTTCCAATATTTATTAAATTTTTCTTCCATGTTTTTAACAGGGGTACTCAGTAAATCATGATTTCTAAATCTACAGAATTGTACAGTAATTTTAAAAAGCTTCATTAAAGCTTCATTAGATGTGGGATAATATATCCCGGAAAAAAATACTGTTGAAGTATAAAAAGCTTCTAATAAATCCCTTATATGTGCACATAACTCCCAATGTTCATCACTAATAATCAAATGTTGTGCATGAAAAGCACAAAATTCATTTAAAACAGTTCTCCGGTCAAGTGCCTTGTTTAACAAATCATACATAGAATTCCATCTATGTTCTACCTCCTTGGGTATTTTAATAGGTGATACGCCTTGCCTCGCACATATTTGGGCATACAATTGTCTTTTTTGTGCGGATGTGAAAATAAATCGAGCTATGTCTTTAATAGAATCTGTGTAAGTTACAATATGTTTTAAACCAACCTTTGCAATGAGATTTAAGATGTGACATACACATCTATTTTGAAAGATAGAGCTATCTATCAAAGTTGCAAGTGGCATCTGCATTCTCATTAATTCAATAGCCACTGTATTATTACTAGCATTATCTAAAGTTACAGATAAAACTTTTTCTTTAATATTATATTCATCTAGTTTTTCCAAAATAAATGTACTAATTCTAGTGCCACTGTGTGGCCATTCAAGAGTGCTAAAACTAATTATACGTTTATTAATAATCCATTTTGAATCTATGTTATGTGCAGTAATACAAAGATAACTGTCACCCCCTTGAGATGTCCACATATCTGTGGTTATGGCTATTCTGCCAGGAATTTCTGCAAGGTAATTTTTTATATTTATTTTCTCTTCCTGCCAGAGTCTAATGGCATCATTTCTGGCTGTATTTCTTGAAATACTGTGAAATTGTGGTTGACAGTATTCCTGGACCCATTTTTCAAAAAATTCATTTTCAACAAAACAAAATGGTAATTCGGATAACACAATCATTTTAACAAGATTCTGTCTACAACTTTGTGCATTAAAAGAAAAAAGACCTAAACTGCTACTACTACTACCACCACCACCACCACTAGTACTAGAAATTTGGGTTTGTGATCTAGGCCTCCCTGTTCCTGCATCAGTCGGCTTATGTAAGGTAAGACATTTTTGCATATGTCTTGTTAAATGGCCAGTACCCATTTTTGACGTGGCACCATAGATCTTACTACAAAATTTGCATTTTGCCTTTTCAACTGTTTTTCCATTTTCAATAATATCAAACCTTGTAAATATTTCCCAAACTGGTGAAGTTCTATTTCTCTTGGTTGATTTACGGGAACTGTGAGGAGGAAGTGGTGGTAAATCACCTACTTCATCTTCTAATTCAATAAAATTTTCATGTTCCCCCCCTAAATTAACAGAAGAAGATTCTGTGGGAAGTCTTCTTGCCATATTTAAAAAAATAAATTTTATAAATAATAACAATAATAGGCTCTAATAGCCTTCTTTTGTGATAATTAATATAAGAAAGGGGAGAAAATGAGAGTTAATATAATATAATATAAACTAATATATATGGAATCTCAAATTTAAATAATATAAATACCTCTAAATCTTTGAAGGCCCCTTTATCTTGTCTCTTGATGACTTGATCTTTGGCCCTCTAAAAACTTCTTAGAGAGAGTGAAAGAGTTGAATGCTTTGAGATTGAAGTAGAGAATGTATAAAGAGAATGAAAGAGTTGTGTAAATTGGTGAGGAATGAGAATGGGAGGGTTAAGGTATTTATAGACTTTGTAAAATGACAAATGACACAAAATACCCCTTATATGACCGTTTTATGGCTGTTGGGGGGGGGGGGGGTAAAAGTGACTTTTTTTTGAAAAAATGGAGTTTGGAACGTTGGGCGGGCCTGCCGTTGGGCGGGCTGGCGGGCTTCGGGCTTGGCGTGCCCAGCGGGCTGCAGCTCCCAGCCCAATGGGCTGGCGTGCCCGGCGGGCCCGGGCCTGGCGGGCCAACGGGCCCAGCAACCTTGGCCCAGCACGGCCCGTGTGTCGGGCCGTGCCTTGTGGGCCGGGCCGTTGACATCTCTACCCACATATGTATTAAGTGTAAATGTCGGTTTTCATTTATCATACAGCATCAGTTACTGGGTCGTACATGTGGTACTTAGTAATTTATGTCTGAGATGCATGACTATTGTTTCTTGAGTTTACCATGTTTAATCTTGATTCTCTCAGAAGTTGATGGTTTGAAACTTCGCTAGGGCTTTACCTGGCTCTCTCTGAGCCCGTAGGGATTAGTCCGGCTCAAAAGGCTGGGACACCCTCCATTATAAAAAATATAAAAAAAATGATATCATGTGCCTAACTCAATGAGACCTTTGACAGTGGCTCCCTAATTAAAAAGAGAACAACCCCCCTTTTGAATTAAGGCTCATTTGGGTATGGCAGGCAATCAATACGGGACAAGGATTTATGTATTCTTAATCAAGAAACCAGTCACACATAAAGTATGGAATCTAGATTTAACCACATAAAGCAAATTCCATAATTAAGATCTATGTGCGTTACTTGTTTCTTAATTAGAACACACCAATTGACCCTTAAGGTCTGGTGAGTGGCGAGTGGCGACACCGTGACACGGCGCCTCACACATGATTTAGAATCAAAACAACATCTTAAACACTTTTAAAACATCATTCTAAGTCAAAAGGGTTTAGATTAAATCCTTATAATGAATGGTCCCAACCTCCAATTGCATGGATTAACCCATGTATGAGCCTTCATGTACAGCTTAACCCATGTACAGGCCTCCAAACCTCCCAAACTCCACCAATTTTTACACCCAATCCATCCAAACCATATAGCAGTAACATTTGCAATTTGCCATAGAACCTTAAACAATGGAATTGGGTTGTTGTGCAACGCTTACTCTTGTTGTGCCACTCCCAGAATATGACTGAGCCGAACACGACTAGTACGACTAGCTTGAATATATGACTGAGTCGTGTTCGGCTCAGCCATAGAACCTTTACCAATGGAATCTCTTGAGGGATGCCTCTGGACCTCATTCCCTAAACTCTTGAATGCCTTAAACTTTTGAAAATCAGTCTTTTACTCGTGGGAATGTTAGAATATGACTGTATATGAATAGTTTGCTTTGTTTCTCTTAATTCTTGTGCTTCTATTATCTCAACCATGTTTCTTGTGCTTCAACGAGGAATTCCTAGTAAGTACAAGTCACTAGCTCGCGTTGACTACCTCCCTGCCCTTTGTACACACTACCATTCAAAAGAAAAAAAGAACCACGTTTTGTATGCCACTTGATTATGCACTTTGGAAAACCCAGGCTTATGGTTACCCGAAACCTGTCATGGCTAGTCGTGAGTTTACTACGACTAGCTTTACGGCTTGCTGTGAGTAGTCATATGACTAGCTGTGAGGTAACCGTAGAAGAAAGCCCTGATTTTCTCATTTCTGAAAAAGCTCGCCAAAGTACATTCATGGTTAGCTTTTTCAAGAGCCTACAACTAGCTGTGGACGATCGCTCGTCGTAGCTTCCCAAAACTCACACCCTTGAGTGCGATCTAATGCGAAACCCCCAATTCCACCCAAACTCCATACAAAAAAACAATTACACCATTCCACATCATTTCCCGTAATCAAAACACCTAAATCTAGGGCCATCCATTATCAAGGGTTCTATACATTATCATAGGGTTCCAAATCATCAAAAGAGCTTAAAAAAGAGGAAATTCTACAACCAAACATCACAATCAATTCAATTCAATGGAAGAATCATAGAAGATAGACATGGATGCCGTGTAATTCATATACTACAATTGCCTTGGTCTCCAAATTGAGGAAAATCCCCTCCAAGCCAAGATCTCTACCCAAGAAACCCCAAATCACCAAAACTCTTGAAATCCTCAGAATTCAGAGACCCTATACTCAATTCCAAGGGAGAAATAGGGATTGGGGCTGGATTCTAACATGAATTCACCAAAAGAAGCTAGAGATGGAATTAGGGTTTCAAACTTACCTTGATTGAAAGAGAAAAGAGAGATCCAAGGGGAGATCCAATGAGAGATGAGAGAAGAGGGCTTGGAATCCCTTCTTGATGAATGGAATTCACCAAAGGATTGCTTGATCTCGCCCTAGAAGCTTGTTGATGAAAGTCCTAGGGTAATTTGGACCGTAGATGTCGCAGTACAATGAGGATTTCCGCAGAACCAATCTCCAATGCTAAATCCCATGAGGGAAGATTATATTCAACTCAGACTCTGAGATTATGATCTCTACAATGCCACATAAATAATAACATAAACTTAGGGGCTAAAAAACAACCTAACCAAATTAGGAAACAAGATAGGAATCCTACTGAAATTAGAAATCTAATCCTAATTACAACGATTCACTAAGATTAGAAACTAATAACAATTAAAAAAAATAAGAAAATCTCTTTGGCTTCAATATGTCCCACATGTGGCCCACGAGTGTGTCTCCTGTGGACTATTGGTGCTACTGCATCATTCCCCCAGGTTGGAAAAGAGTTCGACCGCGAACTCGGTATTTCTTGACACTGCGTCTATAGACATTGTGTACTTGAAGTGCTTCCTTGGTGAGACAAGTTCTTGATCCCGTCTTCGGCGGTCTTTCATTGGATGGAGTGTGACTTGCTTTTCACCATGTATGAATGTGTATGTGTTGTCGTGCATGCTGTTAGTTTCATTCTTATCGTACATCCGTGGTCGACCTAATAGAATATCACCACTATCCATCGGTAGCACAATACTCCAAACTATATCTTTGTAGTCCTCACCAATGGCAAAAGTGATTGGACATGCATATCACATTTTCACTTCATCACCTGTCATTACTCATTTGGAAAAATAGAGATGATGGTGCTTTTGAACCTTGAGCTGCAAGCGATCCATAAGAGCTTGAGATATAATATTCTTGCAGTTGCCTCCATCAATCACAATTGTGCATGCTTGTCCATTGACAATACTTTTTGAGCGAAAAATATTCTCGCGTCTGCCTTTTTCTTATAGACCACCATTTCTTTAATGTAATAATGGGTAGATTTGCTCTTCACATTCATGTTGGCGAAAACAAATCTCCAGAAAATACCTTTAAATAGCTAGTTGTCCTTAATTGACACCTTGCTGGAAAACTTAGGTACTAATTTGAACAGTCTTGAAACTTGTGTCCTTTTATTTAATAAGGCAAAAACTAAAGGCCTTATTTAAAAATTTCTGCATCCATTTCATAGCATTAAAGGCCCTAGGTGGTAGCACAAGTGAACTCAACCTTCGGTTCTTGAAGATGGGGGAATCGGGAGTCGATATCAGGACCTCTAGCTCCAAAAGAGAGAGGAACCGTGGTCCTGACCACTCGGGGGGGCTGCATTAAAGGAGATGGTTATTAAGATTTACTGAATATGATTTTTCAGTTTGCCGGATTCCTGGGCCCTTTTGTATCTACAATGGCTGGAGGGGCCCACAAACTCTGCCATATATCCTATTGTAAAAATTAACAGCCAACATTTTCTAGGAATAGCAAGCGAGGATCCAAATCCATTTATTAATATTGGGCATTGGTTTTAGTTAATTAAAATTTTGTATAATACAAAGCTTGGCGCTCTATGGGTTTGAGATTCTCTCTCTCTCTTCAATAAAAAGGTTCTCATTTAATATGTTGGCCTAGTAGGCTTAGCTTGACCGGATGAAATGGTGGGCATAAACCAATACAATGCTATTAGGTTTTTTTTTTTTTGGCACCCCAGCTTAGGGGACTAGGATCCCATTGTGCTCTCAGGTGAGGGAATGGGAATTCATTCGGGTGAGGTAAGGGAGCCTAGGGTGACTATAGGCAAACAACCCCCCCCCCCCCCAAAAAAAAAAAAATGAAAAAAAGGAAAGGAAACACATAAAAGGAGAGCAAATAAGGAAGGCTTGATGTAGATTGGAGAGGAGATTTCTCAATTTTGAAATTAATCTATCTACACTAGCCCTAAATCTTTGATCCAAGAGAGGAGGAATAGAATGCACGTCTTCTTGTTGGAGATCTTGAAAAGAGTTGTACGTTGCAAACTTGCAGAGACTTTGAGGTATGAAGAAGAAGAATGACAAATTGACTTTCTCTTTTATAGATTTTCTTACTACATTGTATAGATGTACTGATTTGACCACATGTTATTGGCTTTTATTGAAATCTGATCTGCTTAAAATTAACATCTATTTGTGTTCTATTATTACATTAATTTTTAGATCAATCAGATAATCCATCGTGGATAAAGGAACGTAGATGTTTTTTTTTTGTTTCGATTATTATTATCCATGTCATAATAACTCGGTTAAAGAAACTCATTTAAGGAGATAAAATTTGGCAGAACCATGCTTTTGAATGATTTAGATTTTAGATTTGAGATATTATTACTATTTTTCTTTGATCTTTTAAATAATAAAGTCTTAAGTTGTAACTTAAGAGTTACGTGCGAAAGAAAGGACCGGGCCTTGTACCCATTTGGAGACTTTTTTTAACTTTTTTTTGGTACCCCAGCTAAGGGGGTTGGGACCCAAGGGAGAGCTCGGTTTTGCAGAAAGACAATCCACTCAATTGGGAAAGGAGCCCACTCACGCGGGAAAAAAGCCCACACAAGTGGGGAAGGTAGCCAACAGATGTGGGAAGAGGTGGCATATCCAGTGTTCGAACCCTGAGCAGCCATGTAAGAACCATTGCTCCTAGGTAAGGAGCCGTTCTCAAATGAGTATGGTAGATGAATGAAGTTTGTTAAAATTCCACTTCGCAACAAAATAAAGGATGAATTTCTTGTAAATTATTTATTTATATATTAAAAAAGAAGTTGCAGGAAAAATCATTATTGAAACCATAATTGATGATTTTGAGTCAATGAAAAAACATGGAGCACAACTTTAATAATTTGATTATTGCGTTTTTTTTTACCAAATTTTGTAATTTTACTTAAAGGGTTTTTCTTTGGCCCCACCTAAATAAAATTCCTGGTTCTGCCCCTGACTATAGGAGACCTGGGTTGAGGAGAAGAGCCCACTGGTGAAGGAAAGTGGCATGCCCATGGAAGAACCTTGCGCAGCTATGTGAGATTGACTCATCTTACTATAAACAAAGGTACATAAATGAGAGAACCCTTTGATGAATATAATATGTTGCCTTCTTTCTCAAAATGTATGAGTAGAAGGAACTGAGTATGTTATATTTATAAATGAATATTGATCACAGTGTACAAGCCATTTGGCAGATATTTAGGAATTTACATAAAATCATATCATACAAAATTGGAATGAAGATTGGAATATCCATCTGTCATGATCTTGGTAAGATAAGTGCTGACTCATTTGGATAGATCTTGAGTTGACCATTCTATTTTAAGAGGATCATGTGATCTTCTTGATTGTGTGAATGGGCTGGCTGATACTCCCCCGCAAGCTTGACGAAACTTGTTTAACGTTAAGCTTGGATGTAAGCAGTTTGAATCGCGCTAATGTGAGACCTTTAGTAAAGATATCAGCAATCTGATCAACCGATGCAAGATATTGAACATCCAAATCTCGACGAATAACCCGCTCACGAACAAAATGATAATCAACTTCCACATGTTTAGTTCGAGCATGATGAACATGATTAGAAGTTAAGGAGACTGCACTCAAATTATCACAGTAAATAATCAGTGGCGATTTTAAATAAACGGAGAGATCTCGAAGAAGCAAGCGGATCCACGAGAGTTCTGCTGCCGTGTGAGCAAGGGATTTGTATTCAGCTTCAGTACTTGAGCGAGCCACAGTAGCTTGCTTTTTAGCACTCCACGAAATTGGATTATGACCCATAAATACAGTGTATCCACCGGTTGAACGCCGATCATCAGGACATCCAGCCCAATCAGCATCAGTGAAGGCAGTAAGGGTGATTGAGCTTGGCCGAAATTCTAGACCAAAGAGAATAGTACCTTTGAGATATCGGAGAATTCGCTTGACAGCATTCCAGTGAGTAGTACGAGGAGCATGCATGAATTGACAAACTTGATTAACCGCAAACGCAATCTTAGGTCTGGTGATAGTGAGATATTGAAGGGAACCGACACTACTTCTATATGTGGTAGGATCAGATAGAGGATCACCTTCATGAATGGAAAGTTTTCCATTACTCACCACTAGAGAGCTTAGAGGTTTTGCTCCATCCATCTTGGCCCGAGTAAGAATGTCACCAATATACTTTGCCTGAGATAAATACATTGTATTTGGAGTTCGATGAACTTCAATGCCTAAGAAAAAATGTAGATCACCAAGGTCTTTCATAGCAAAAACCCTATTCAAAGCAATGAGGAGGTGATCAATTGCGTTTAGATTGTTGCCCGTGACAATGAGATCGTTAACATAAATCAAAACTATGAGAACACATTCCGCAGCATGACGGATAAAGAGAGATGTGTTAGCAGAAGAACGATGAAATCCAAAGACAAGTAAATAGTCGGTGAGGCGTGTATACCACATACGAGGCGCTTGCTTAAGACCATATAAAGCTTTGTGCAATTTACATACATGATTGGGCCGTTGAGGATCTTCAAATCCAGGTGGTTGAACCATGTATACTTCTTTGGCAAGAACTCCATGAAGGAAAGCATTTTGAACATCCATTTGACGAATATGCCAGCAATAATGTACTGCTAAAGAAAGTACTAGCCGAATGGTTGTAAACTTAACCACTGGGCGAAAAGTATCATGATAATCAATGCCAGGTTGTTGGTGAAATCCATTTGCAACGAGGCGGGCTTTGAACCGTTCAATAGACCCATCAGACCTATGTTTTATCTTATAAATCCAGCGGCATCCAACAAGATTTTGTTTGGAAGTGCGAGGAACCAGTGTCCATGTTCTTTGTTTCAACAATGCAGTAATTTCGTTAGCCATAGCTTCTCACCACTGAGCACTTTTGGCAGCCTGAGTGTAACCTGAAGGTTCAGTGGGGCCACTTTGAGTCACAAGTGCAAGGGGGTGTCTAGTAGATAGCCACGCTTTTTTCTTGAAAATACCACTTTTGGACCGAGTATGATGGGCATGAGATGATCCAATAGCTATAGTCGTGGGTATTGGTTCTGGTGCTTTAGTAGCCATGGTGGTAGGTATTGATTGAAGTGACTCTATTGCTATGGCAGTAGATATTGGTTCAGACTGTTCATCAGGTTGGGCATGAGCTAAAATTGGAGATGGTGAGATTGGTGGACATGGACTTTGTTGAATTGGTGAGGCATGGTTAGGTGAAGGACTTTGTTGAGTTGGTGAGGCATGGTTTTGGGATGGACAAGTGTCCATGGAGGTAGGAGAATTTAAGATGGGTGGAGGATACTTGGGAGTAGAAAATGGAGGTTGACTACTTGGGACGACTAACGAGGTCGAACCATATTCCATTGAGCCTGAGTGCGTGGTCATGCCATCCATAAATGGGTAATTATCTTCATCAAACACGACATGGCGTGAAAGGTAAATATGGTCATTACGAGGATCCAAACAACGATAACCTCGATGGTTAAGGCTATACCCAAGAAATACACACTTTGTGGTACGAAAGTCCAATTTGGTAGAACTGTAGGGTCGAAGGTATGGGTAACACGTGCAACCAAAAGATTTCAACATATTATAATCTGGTGCAATGTTAAATAATTTCTCATATGGAGAGACATTCTCAAGAACCCGAGTGGGGAGACGATTGATCAGAAAAACTGAGGTAGAAACTGCATCGAACCAGTATTTTTTTGGAAGATTAGAATGAGCCATAAGGCTTAGTGCAGTTTCAATGAAATGTCGATGCTTGCGTTCGGCAAGCCCATTTTGCTTGGGTGTATGAGGGCATGATAAACGGTGGGAAATTCCATTGGTGGCAAGAAAAGACTTAAAAGCAGTACTTGTATATTCTCCACCACCATCAGTTTGGAGAAATTTGATTTTCTTGTTAAGATTATTTTCAACAAGGGCCTTGAATTTAATGAATACATCAAGAGCTTGAGACTTGAACTGTAAAGGAAAAATCCAGCAGTAATGACTAAAATCATCAATAAAAGTAATATAAAATTTAACACCACTTATTAAAGCATAAGGTGATGCACCCCAAATGTCCGCGTGGATGAGTTCTAAGGGAGAAAAAGAAATAGAAAAAGAAGTAGAGAAAGGGAGTTTGGAACTCTTTCCCATTTGACATGCAGTGCAGGCTTTGGTAGTGGGCAAGGGCCCAGTAATTGGAAGCATCTTGGAGAGTTGTTGAAGTGTTTGATGACCCGGATGCCCAAGTCGTTTGTGCCAGATGTGGCTAGAGACCCTTGAGGTGAATAAAGCAGAGGGAGAACAATCGGACTTATTTGTGTGGTGTAGATCTAGGTGAAATGGATAGAGACCATCACGACTCTGGCCCTGGAAGAGGATCTTCCCTGTATTGTTGTCCTTCACAAAAAAGAGGTATTAGTGAAGACAAAATGGAAATTGTTGTCTTGAGCAAATTGATGGACAGATAACAATTTTTTTGTCATGGCAGGAACATGAAGTATATTGTTGAAAATCAGATTAGAGGTTTTATAATTGATAGCAGCAGAACCAATGTTGGTTATTGGAAGTTCATTACCATTTCCGACAGCTATGGAATCAGCACCTTGGTAGTTTGAGTGAAGATGAAGGTTTTCAAGATCTGCAGTGACATGATTGGTGGCCCCTGTGTCTGGATACCATATGTTATCAGGTTGTTTGTTTGCAACCATGGCTTGAAGCTTTTGTGGTGGTTGTTTCCCTTGATAAGATAGATTGAAAATTCTTTATGGGGCTACCAGAATGGATTACTAGTTCTATTTAACCAATCAATGCAGCGGAAATAAATCAATCAGACAATATAGAACTAGCTATCTACCAATCACACACCACAAGAAGGCAGACACAATATTTAACGTGGAAACCCTATCCAGGGAGAAAAACCACGAACCAGAAATCAAGAGTTCACGAACAGTTACAAGATATACTCACAAGCTCCTTTACCTAAGTCTGTACCTCGACCCAAGGACTGTAGTTATTCTTGCAAAGAATCCACTGACACGACATCCACCGCGCCCCGTTCTCCTTACTTGATCTCCTCGCACCTTGTCAACCAAGATGATCAATCTTCCACAAGAGAAGTAGAAGCAGCAACAACCTTCTAGAGCAGCCCTTTAGAATAATCTCTCAATGGCTCTAGAGAATAACTCTCTCTAAAATATCTCTGACTCAGATCAATGAGAGTTGTGGTGGTGGTCTAGGGTTGAGAGAAACACCCTATAAATAGCCCAATATTCGTGCCTAAGACTTAGTGCACAAGTAGGACTCAAACTAGGAAACAGAGTCTCAAAAGGAAACAACTTCGTGTGAAAATAGGAGACTTTCCCGGAATCTGCACACTGTCCGATCGATCGGTCATGCAGGTCCGATCGATCGGCCTGACATTTAACTGAGACCTTTTTCTGACCGATCGATCGGTCTGAGGCTCCGATCGATCGGGCCTGGGAGAATTCGCCCGGTCTTCTTTTTCCCTTCAGCTCTTCCGGCGACGTAACCACAGTCCATTCTAAAATAAATTAGAAAATACAACTCAATGGACCCAGAGTTTTGTCCAACCCATGAATTAGCCAACAAAAATACTAACATAGATCAAGGCGATGAAAGCAGTCAAGGGCAACATGATTTGTCCTATTGCAAATTTGACAAATCTGAACATTGGAACCACGATTATTGTAGTTTGTATTGGCTGCATTTGTGGTACAACCACGACCACCATTTCCACGTCCGCGGCCGCGGCCACGACCACGTTGAGTGCTCTTGGGATTGTTACCTTCATTGCCAACTTGAGTGGATGAAGATCCACGTTGACTAAGAAAGGCAGTTGCTGGCTGCGCAATGTTCTGAGTTTGAGAGTAGCTATCTAGCCGCATTTCATAAGTGATAAGCTGTCCAAAAAGTTCATCATAAGTGATTGGTGCCTCACGATTATCCACTGAGGTGATGACTGGAGCATATTCTTGTCCAAGGCCATTAAGAATAAGAACAATAAAATCCTTATCAGGGATAGGATGATCTATGGCTGCTAATGCATCTGCAAGATTTTTCATCTTGTCAGGATATTCAGTAATGGGCATACTACCCTTCTTCATGGATTGGATCTGTTGCCGGAGCTACAGATGGCGTGACTGAGATTGAATGAGGTGGAGACGTTCCAACCTTTGCCAGACATCTTTGGATGTAGATAAGCCATAGATTCTCGACAATATAGTTTCAGAAAGTGTCGAGTTAATCCAACAAAGAATAAGGGAATCCTGTTTCACCCATTTTGTATATTCAGGATTCACATTTAAGGCTGCTGTGCTACTTGATTCACCATCATCATCTTTGCGAAGATACTTTGGTGGACAAATGATCGTCCCATCAACATAACCATATAGATCATGTGTGCGCAGAATCGGTATAATTTGACTGTGCCAGAGAAGGTAGTTATCATGATTCAACTTGAAAGAGATCAAGTTGGCAATGTTGGGAATGGCAGGGGCTCCAGTGGAAGCCATCATAGAATTTGTGGCCATTATGAATAAAGGAGAAGGCAAGCTTTTGGATTTTGAATGCAAGGGTTTAAATTTATGACCTGATGAGTGAAAGAAGTTGCAGTAGATGCTTCAAGTGCCAAGAGAGGCAGCACACCACTTTGCAGTAGACAGGCAATCACAATGAGAAAGACAACGTTGCAGTGCTATGTGATTTTAATGAGATAGGCCACCCTTTCTGGATCAGTGGCTCTGATACCATATAAACAAAGGTACATAAATGAGAGAACCCTTTGATGAATATAATATGTTGCCTTCTTTCTCAAAATGTATGAGTAAAAGGAACTGAGTATGTTATATTTATAAATGAATATTGATCATAGTGTACAAGCCATTTGGCAGATATTTAGGAATTTACATCAAATCATATCATACAAAATTGGAATGAAGATTGGAATATCCATCTGTCATGATCTTGGTAAGATAAGTGCTGACTCATTTGGATAGATCTTGAGTTGACCATTCTATTTTAAGAGGATCATGTGATCTTCTTGATTGTGTGAATGGGCTGGCTGATACTTACCACTGGGGTAAGATGTTCTTCTTGTGCTGTTAGGTTGATAATCCTGTTAGAATGACCAACAGCAGCATATGGGCCGGTTGGGCCCATATGTTGAAATGATCAGGCACGGATTTTGAGGTGGGCCTACTCAAAGCTTCCAATGCTGACCCCATGAGCAGTGCTACCAATCATACCTCTAAAATTTGGTGGGACTCAAAAACCTCATCCATGTTACTTGACTCATTAAGAAATTAACCTGGGGAATCTGTGAGAAGCTCATCCTCAACAAGGGATGGCCAAACTCGGGAATATTCAACCAAGACTCTATTGGCTCAGACAAAACTTGATAAAGATTGGGCCGGCACATCTAAAATCCAGTCAATCAGCAAGAAAGAAACTGTTGGAATTAATTTTATTGGACCCAAATCTGAACGTTTTGACTCTTTCACTCGGCAAAGACTCAGTCAAGATTCCAAAATCAAGTCAACCCGGTAGTTTTCAAAGTTGAACCATGTTTATGAAATTTTCAGCTATCTACCATTGCCGAGATGAATTTTGGATGATGATCAGAAGAGAAGCAGCTCAAAGTAGGCGTTCAATCCAAATAAATAAATGGGCTTGACCAGGGCTGGCATTTATCAAAAGGCCTAATTAGATGGGTCTACAAGTATGGTTTATAAACTATTCTGTTGCTAAAGATACGGGCCACCAACACTCTCATATGGTTGAGTAGTGTTGTCACCTTAGTATTACACACATACACATGAATCAAGCCTTGGGTCTGAAAGTTGGCTAGAATGACAATGGGCCTGAAATTGGTGTGGGCCATTATCTGACTACATCTGGTACATTATGGGGTTGATCTGGCCTTGAGGTTGGGTTCAACAGGTTGGATCATTGCATTGGAAATAGATACTGTCAAAAACTCGGATTGGGCCTTTTCCTGAATCCTGGCCCATATGAGCTGTTTTCCACAAAAAAAAATTAGGGTTTGTCTGCCAGGATCATACATAAAAGTCAAGCCTATAAATTAATGCCAATTGCCATGGGTTCATCTTCTATTTCTACTAAAACCAACTCACCCTTGCCAGTCAAGTTCTGAATTAGTAAATTTCCTAAAACCACTTTTTAATTTTTATTTGTCATCGTTACTTCCAAAGCCAACTTCAGATAGGTTTAAGGCTATGATGATGATGATGATGATGATGGTCATGCCATCCATTGGTAGAGATACATGAAAAGATCTGAACAAGATTTGTGAGTTATGGAATATCAACCACAATCGGTCATCCTAACTAGGGTTATCAAAGGGCCATGTTTGGAGTAGTCCAAGCCCTACAAGCAACATGACACCCCATAAAAACTATCTCACTTTACTACCATCTGATTTAATAAGGGGATGGCAAGACAATCATTTACCATTCAAGATAAGACTATCTCATGATATTGGCAAATCTTATCATAGTGCTTTGGTTTCCATCCTGTGGCCCATCCCACTAGAGTTGAACTTGAATATGAGGCTAAATATTAGACAAAATAAACTGAAGAGAAGTGATCATGCAATTAAATATGAAGATCATTCTAAGAAATCCCACATATGTCTTCAAACAAGCACATATCCAGCCTTTATATATGGATAAGGTACTGCAAAAGAAGAAAAAAGTGTAATGCATGACCTATTTACATAAAATAATTTAAGAATCACATGAAATCACATAAGAATCATACAAAAGTTTAATATAAAAATTACATTCGAACCTACTTTAAAATTCCATTGGAACCCACATAAGAATTTTCTCGCGGTAATTGTGGCCTCACGAGAGAATCGATGACTACATCTTTGATGCACTGCTAGTACATCATCTGATAATTATGAATTGGCTAGTTGTAAATAACCCCAAGGCAATGGAACAAAGGATTATACCGGATCACCGAGGTATTGATGGTGATTCTCAAATATTGCAGAACACGCAATAATCATGCTCAAATAAATACAAAAACACACAACACACACAAACAAAAAAGTAATAGGGTTGGGCCTAGTATTTTCCAAGCCCCGCACTTAAATTGACAAGCCTACAAGAACTTTGTTCAAGTTTGGCCCTCAAATTTTTTCAGAAAACCAGTAGCCCGCATTTTGTGGGCTTTTTGAGGGCCCGACTGTTGGAGGGCCCAACTGACAGCCCTGATCCGCGTTGGAAATCTTCAAAAATAAGAAATCGGATGTTTGGATTTTGGTCTCTTGTAAAACACTCTTCACTTTAGTGCATTTTCATGTAAGAAAAGTATTTAAAACCCCATGAAAAAAAAGGTCCTCTTGAGAATACATTTCTTTGTTGGGAACTTGTCGTCTTTTATATGAAACCCCACAATGGATATGTTGAAAAGGAAAGTGATATTTATAAGAGATCTCTTAACAAACATTATTAGTCTAGTAGACTTGGACCCTAACTGGTAAACCCACAATGAAAAAGCCTTTCATCTATAATCTATTGAGCCTACGGTTGACCCAGTCTGTATGTGGTTTGAGATAAATTGCTTATGTGAGCGGGGTGGACCTACATACATGGGAATGGGGGCAATCGCCCCCATCGGACATGTGTACCCTTCAAAAACTCACTTGAAATTTTTGGAAATTAACGCTTTCAAAACCCACATAAAAATCCTGAGTGCACTCCCAAGACCCATGTGAAAAATATTGGTTTACCTTAAGTCCAACTGTCTATTTGGGTAATCCCCCCTCAAACACAAAAACCTGACTCCACTGCTAATGTGCCCGATTAGACTTGATGGCCTGGAGGGTGGTTGTGCAGGCACAGTCATGGACGAAAGCAGAAATCCAGTGATTGTTGCCGACACCCATTCACGTATTGACACTCTTCTTGCTGATAAAAGAGGCACATACATTTTACTGAGACGTCCCAGCAAGAGAAAGCGAGCATCGCATATGGATTGATTGGGAAGGAGCACATAAAAAGTGGTGATTTGACAAATCAAGGCCAAGCTTGCGTGGCTTTGTCCTATTCCCTATAATTCTTGCATCTGCTGCTTCCCTCTCCCTCTCCCTCTCTCTCTCTCTCTCTCTCTTTTGATGAGACTGTTCAAACTTGCCTAGCTATGTGGCCCATCTGTGGCAATACCAATATCTCTCTCTCTCTCTCTCTCTCTCTCTCTCTCTCCCCACTCTTTTGATGAGACTGTTCAAACTTGCCTAGCTATGTGGCCCATCTGTGGCAATACCAATATCATGGGAGCAAAGGGAGGCCTGAGGTTTAGCAAAAATAGCATCCTCCTGAGATCAACTTCAAGTTTAATGTCTTAAAAGAAAAAAAGAAAAAAAAAACCCTTCAAGTTTAATGATTTAAAGGACATTATTTTTTTTTAAATTTCAGTCCAACTACAAGCAACTATTGTATAAATATCTTCTTATAAAAGAACTATTGCATAAATATCATAATTGGGGTTGTGACAATTCAATTGGCCATCTGATGTATCGACTAATTATACCAAAGGAGTTCTATGAAATAATTAATCACAAGCTCTTTTTTAAACGGGTTTTATGAAGAGAAATAATAATTCAAAAAAAAAAAACCATCAATATATATCAACAAAAAACAACATCCAAACACTATCTATATCCAAACAAGATCCTATCACATTCTGTAACGTAGGCAATAGAAATACTCACATCTCAAGAAAGGGGAAAGGAATACAAATCAAAAGAACTAGATGAAATCCACATAAAATGAAGAAACAACAACAACAACAACAACAAAAAAAAAAAACCGATTACAACAACCCATGAAAGGAAACCATTCAAAGTGTAGGCCAACCATATATGAGAAAAAGAAGTTGACGATATCATCAACCAACTTGATGATGATATCACCAATTTGGGCATTTTCATCCAAAACAATATAGGAAGAACTTTGCCGTCGTTTTATTTTATTTTCATTATAAACCTATTTAATTAATCAAAGTTTTAAGCTTAATTATTTCACAAAATCTCTCATCAAAATATCTGTTTTAAAAGATGAAAGTATATCAGCCGATGCAATACATCAATACCTATGTTGCATTCGACAATGCTATGAACACTACCTCTCCCTAGTGGCCACTGTATAACAATTTAAAAGCGGGCGTATGCAATGTAAAAAATGTATACGCAATGCTCGCTTGATTTACAAAATTAAAATACTTGATTTACTCCATTGGAGTTATAAAATTGAGATACCTGGCCTAATTTGACTTAAATATCTAAATCTGAATTGCCCGTGGGCAGGGAATTTGCAATTTGGATTAGGCTCCGGTTTACTATGTTGAGGTTTTATACAGGTCAAGCTCAGGTTTGGGCCTACCACGACAAAAATAACTGATTAACTCTAACGGAGTAAATTGTATTTTTACATACGATCAATCCAACGGTAGGGCTCATTCGAGTTGAAGTGAATTTTCGATAGATGAGCCGCTAAACAGATTTTTAAGTGAGATAAAACTTATTTCATATATATATATATGAGATAAGGTCTCTAATTAAACTTGGCCCAATTACACTCAGACTCGAATATGAAAAATTTGTGCTTGAGCTTAAGTTGGAATAAGAAAAATCAAACCCAATAAGCTTTCTAATGTAGGCTCACACTTCTGTTTTTTGGTATCCAACCAAGAGGGTGCTAGAACCCCATTTAGATCACAGTCTAATTAGTATGGGAAGAAAGCCTGCACACAGCAAAACAGACAACCTGCTCATTGCCGGGGCTCAAAACCCTACATCTTAGGTTGAGAAATCGAGTGCCAACCAATTGAGCTACCCCTCATGCTCAATGTAAGCTCATACTTGACCTAGCTAGGATGCATCTAGGGATTAAAATAGATCTCTGAATACTCAAATACGCAACAAACTTGAATTAAAGCAAAAAAAAAAAAAAAAGAACCCTATGGGTTCAATGCTTTGATCAGTTTTTAACTTTGGCTAAGTTTGGGTCCATGATTTTCACAGTTGAGGGCCTTTCTATTTTTTACTTTTCCTGATAAATACTCATATGCCCATACACACACTCCCCCAAGTCTCTCCCTATCAACACTACCGCCGAAGATTAGGGTTGTCAAACAGGCCTGCCCGTGGTTGTACTAACCCTGCCCTTATTAAATGCAAGGCCAAGCAGATCAACACTACCGCCGAAGATTAGAGTTGTCAAACAGGCCTGCCCGTGGTTGTACTAACCCTGCCCTTATTAAATGCAAGGCCAACCCGTGTGTCAAACGAACATTAACCCTCTTCTTTTATTGGGCTTGGGACCGACAATCTTAACTTTCTCCACTAATTAACCCCATTACAAAGAAGAAAAAATAAAAAATGGAAGCTACAAATAGAAATAAAGAAAGAAGAAAAATAGGCCAACTTTTCCCGTTGCATCTTATTATAGAAATACTTTGAAAGGGCATTTATTTCTTAGGCATATAGGCACGGCATCTCTCCCCCATGTGGCACCCCTTGAGTAAATCCTGTTTAGACCAAACAGGTGATCCGTTTCTGAGAAATATTGGCGAAATACATACTTTTCAACCCATGCTTCACTTTAAACCAATGGATTATACAACAGAAGATGGAAAGAAAAAAGAAATGACCAACCCGCACATAAATGAGCTTGCACACAGACAAGCAATATATACCTGTACAAATTCCAACAAAAGGCCATAAGAAATTGGTGCACCTTTTTTTCCTTTTTTAATTTTTAAATCTAAGGGATGTTAGAGCAGAAAGATATCCAAAGGTCAAATGCCAATCATTAAATGTAAATTCATTTTTGAGGTAGAAGAGCAACATATTTTTTTTTATAAATCCATTATTTCCTATTCTAAAATATAAAAGAATTATAAAGCTTTGCAAAATGAAACCTCAAAAAATACCTCAAAAGGGACATTATGATATGTATTTAAAAAGAAAGAGAGAGAAATAGAAGGGTCGGATCAGACCTACTACTACCAAGCCTGGCCCTAAGGCCTTTTTTTAAAAACAAAAGTCCTCATTTGAAGATTCATGTGCAATATCAAAACATAACCTGAATTGTTTTACAGTAAACTGTACGGCCGTACAACCAACCATAGAACAAATCTGAAATCACTATACTACAGTCTGACAATAAGAAATAATCAAATATCTTCTGTCTGGGGTCTATGACTAGCCGTAAGGGACCTACGACCAACTGTAGCTTCCTAGAAATTTAGTTGGGAGCTCTATTTTGAGTTCTAGATTGAGGGATTCAAATCCTTTTTCTTTTGCACACCTGATACATATAAAACATACGGCCAAGCCCTCTCCATTCATCATAAACCTCCTCCACATATCCATCCATCAAACCCATTAACTCAATTAAACCAAATCTATTATATCTATAATCAAATTCATCAAATGAGTTCAAAAGAACAAATTAAGTAAATCAAAGCTGTAATTCCAATTAAAACATGCATATCATTTTCAATCCAAGTATATCCGCTTGCCTTGGTTGGGAGAAACTCCAAAACACCAAACCTAAGCTCAAATCACTAAACTAATCCAGTGCATAATAAACCCATCTATAGCATTTTCTTTGAAGAAAACCCAAATTAATCTAATCATAATCCAAAGAAAGGCTTACCTAGGAGAGAGGGGATGGGGGGAAACTAAGAAATTGGTATGGAAGGGAAGCTTGGGCCCATGTGGAGGTGATGGTGGTGATGAAGGCTTAATGATCCATTTGACAACATAATGTGCAGAGAAATGAAAAAGAAAGGAAAACAGAGAGATATAGACGGTTTTAGTGAAAGATAAGCGAATATAGGGGAAAAAGTCTGAGTCAAATCGGATAAAGGTGATATCTTGGAATATTTGCATTTAGGTCCAAATTAAGTCAAATTGATCTTCGGCTCGATATTTGATGGTTTTCGAGGGTCTGGTTCAAAATGATGCAGCAGAATAAAATTTAAGAAATTATAACATCTACCCAACGGTACTAAAATCTCAAAGGACCGAAGCTATGAAAAATCCCTTTGGACTTTTCGGAAACTGCAAACTGCCCCCTACTATGTCCAAACGGACTCAGAACTGGATGAAACTTCACACACACGATCCTAACAGTTAACCGGTCCTATTTGGCATCTAAATGAGATTAATTAAATGAAAATATAATTAATAATACTAATTACACACCTATAGTTTATGGACTTTACACTGTTGAAGGCCAGATTGATAGGCCTACCAGGGATCCTTAGTTGTTTATGAGGAAGGGAGGTACCACATCACTTAGCTGCTAGTGGATTTGCAATAGCTGAGGACCTAAACACTCAATTCCACAAAAATTATATATTCATTCATATATATAATTTTTGCTAGAAGGTAAATTTGTATAAAAAGAAGAAAGAAAGTATATATTCATTCATATATATTTTATTGCAAAACAAGGTCTAGGCAGCTTAAACACTTAATTCCGATCTAGTTGAGGTGCCTAGACCTTGTTTTATTTAATTAGCATTGTGATTTGACACCCAATCCAAGAGGAGGCAAAACGAACGAGGGTCTGAAGTTTGAACCTATCTAAAGCCTCAACATTGATTAATTTTCTAAACGAATGAGGCATTAAAATATAATTTTCTCTTAAATGATCTTAGCCCCTAATTTTAGCTCTTCAAGACTTAATGTTTCATACTGTGGAAATTTATTAGGGTAAAGCTCAACAGCAACTAATGTCTAGATCAAGACAACCTAGTAAAGAGACGATTGCCAAGGAACATGATTTTAACAATAAATTAAAGAGTAAGAATCTTATTTACGTCTTTTGAAGTTTATTTGCATCTTTTGAAATCCATTTACATATTTTGAATTTTATCTGGGTCTTTTAAAATTTATTTGGGTCATATTTTGAAATTTATTTGGATCTTTTGAAATTTATTTGAGTATTTTGAAATTTATATTGAAACCTATAAGGTCTGCGACCTTACTGGGTCAGTTGGGCCCAATTACCGGCCCGTTGATCCATTTATTATGATATTATTATAATTATTGTTTTATTAGATATTTAAGTGGGTTTAGATGGTCAGCGAGTTTCTTTTAGTGTTAGAATAGTGCTTGTGGAGTTTCGTGCGATTCTGAGTTCGTTTGACCCTAGTAGGGGGTAGTTTGCAAATTAGGAAAAATTTGAGCGTTTTTCCGAAAAATTCCTATCGCCGTGATTTTGGATTCGTTGGAAAGGTCTCGTCGCGTTGATCAATTTTGTCTTCTGACTCGTTGTGATCCGACGACCAGAAACCCTTCTAATAATTAATTCTTTCTCCGGACCCACTTAAAGGGTAACTTAGTCTTTTCCCCCTCCCTTTCTTCTTAAACAAGAGATTAATCCTAATTTCTTTTATTTCTCTGCAAGGAACGATAACCTACCGCAACTTCTTCTTCTTCCTCATTTTTCCAAGGCTCCAGAACTCTTTCCCTGAAGGATCACTTCCGCGATCCGAGCCGCTCACTTTCTTCCTCGCGATCTCCTCTTTTCATTGACGTCAGTTTGGTAAGATTTTCCTCTCTTTCATCTTTTCAATCAATTTTCTTTGGTTTAGATTTAGGTTAGATCTTAATCTTTTCCTCTCTTTTCTTCTCCTTTGCGTGTTAGATTGCGTTTGGTTGGGGTAGATCGAGGTTTCTGTAGTGGTAGGGCTTCTCATCAGATTTCCCCAATTCCAATCTTCTTCTTGGCTGAGGCAAGTAGATATGCATTTTATAATTAAGCACGTGTGTATGTCTTCTATTGATTGGATGTGTTTTCTGGTTAGTTTTCCCTAATTCCAAGCCTGTTCTGTTATTAATTTGGGTTAATTTAATTTAATTGTTAATTGATGTAAGTGAAAATAATGATGGATGGAATGAATTATTGGGGGAGCACGGTGGCTCAGTTTTGTGAAGGTGAATTTTTGGAATGGATTGGATGAAAAACTGTAAAAATGGGGTTTCTGTATTTTACAAAAAAGAAAAGAAAAAAAAAAGGGGGACGTAGATGGTTGGACATTCTGCACGTCCGGCCATGACATCAGTGCATAGTTGAATAATAAAAAAAAAAGAACGTTCAAGCTGATGTTCTGAACACTTGAGCATAGGATGGATGACTAAAAAAAAAACAAAAGGAAAAGAAACGTTGATGGCCACTGCTGCTGACATGAAGCTGCTGTTGCATCATACATCCGATGAATTGGACATATATTGGTCCGTCGCGCTTTATATATATATATATATATATATATATATATATATATATATGGGGAATGTTCATGTGCATCTATCCCTCACCATAGAGTGAGGGATGCTTCCATAAATGAGGGGTTTCAAGTACACCCTATGTACTTGAAATCCCTCTTTTGTACTTGAAACTCTCCATTTATGGAAGCATCCCTCACCCTATGGTGAGAGATAGATGCATATGAACATTTCCCTATATATATATATATATATATATATATATATATATATATATATATATATATATATATATATATATATATATACAAAGGGTTAAACTTCTATGGGCCATAACTTTTAAACCATATGTCGGAATTTCGCGAGCCATACACCGTTGGAAAGCTCTTTGAGCGTAGAATCCAATGATACATGTCTTGCGATGATTGGGGATCAGGTAGGGAGGTAGTTAAGGAGATTAATTATTTAGACCACTTTCTTGTTAGTAACGAGATTGTTAGCCTAGGTTTGGACCTTAGACATTGGAAACCATGAAATCACTCTCACGTGACCATTAATGGGGTTTTGAAATCGTTGCACGTGGCTTGGTGTGCTTCAATGAGTTGTTTAGGTATTCGTGTATTGTGTATGGTTTAACCGAATGCGTATGGAATTAAATCAATCGATGCTCAACATGATTGTACAGCAAGGAAATTCTTTATAAGCATTGATGATTCAAATTCCCCACACACTCCGTTACACCACATATGGTATATGGATGACAACACTTGCCTAGGATTGGATTGTAATCTCTCATTGATTTGTTAATTGTATCCGTTGATTTTGTATCCTTGTACACTCTCTTGGCATAAAATACCTAATTAATTATGAAACATAAACTCTTGCAGAATTAGAACAAGGACCTGATTTAGAGTGTACCTTAGGAACCATGTATTGTGTATTGATAAACATGACTGGCTAGAATGTAAGAGATCGTATGGATGATCTATCTTGTATTGTTTGAATGAGATAATCCCTAAGAACACGCTTTGTGTGCTGAGCTAGCAAGATTTGCTTGTCTTGGTTTTCCCCGTGTGTCAACACCACTTTATTATTATTATTTGCATATCATGGCCAGCTGCAGTTTGGGGTTTATTGATGGGCCGGTTACTCGGACATCGGGGTGGGCAGTCGGCTTTGGACAACGTCCATGACGTTGAATAGTTGGGAGCGAGATTGGACCGTGCTACTATTCCCAGGACTGGGAGCTTGGATCCCCCTGGAGCCGGACTTTGGTATCAGTAGTCTTGGTAGGATTGTTACTGGTACCCCGTGAGGTGGCTTGGACATCCACGGAGTCTCCCTCTTGTGCATTGCATTACATTGGTAGTGGTGATTGTTAGTATTGCTAGGATTTCTATTTATGATTATGAGGGTTACTCATGCTACATGCCTAGTATTGTTCCTTATATTCCTACGATTTTGTACTTATCATTACTCCTATATTTAATGCATATTATGTTTTAATTATATCTTGCTTATCTATTGCTCAACATGTCGTTGACTCGGTTCCTTGGTGTGCAGACTCCTCAGGTGAGTACTACTACGAGGAGCAGGCCTGTGAGGAGATCCCAGAGGATCTCCAACCAGCAGAGGAGGCACGGGAGTGGAGTGCCGATGACGTAGAATAGCGTCATCAATACCAGGCACATGAGAGACTCACTTTGGGACAAACATTAGATTTTATTTATTCATTGTTATTTCTTCGTTGAACTTTCTTTCATTGACTCTATGTTGTTTTATGGCCTTAGTTTATGGGATGACCATAGTAATTAAATTAACTTCCACTTTAGCTTTAATTGATGCTTGCAACTTTAAATTTAATTGCGATTTATTATCCATTGTTGATATCAATGTATGAATTCCGCTGTTGTTTTATATTTTGAGGTTGAAATACATTATCCTCACAGCGGACTTACGATCATTGGGCCAAAAAGGGCAAAATTTTTTAATTGGCCCAAAATTTCACTCCCCGGATCTGGTTTATTTTCTAATCGGGTTCGGGGGACGTGACACATCCTTTGAAATTTATTCACATTTTTTGAAATTTATTTTGATCTTTTGAAGTTTATCTGCGTCTTTTTAAATTTCTCAGCGTTCTTTTGAAATTATTTCTTTTTTTTTTAAATTTATTTGCGATATTTTGAAATTTATTTGTATTTTTTGAAATTTGTTTGCATTTTTTTAGAATTTATTTAAAAACCTCTTTAATTAGATTTCATTAATCGTGACCAATTAAATGGTAGTTGACCATTATTAGTACATATCATACTAATAAAATTCACTTACAGCAAAATAATAATAATAGTAACAATAATAATAATAATTTTATTATTATTATTATTATTATTGTTGTTGTTATTATTATAGATAATGACATTTCATCGACACAGGAAGAAGAGGGGACCCAAAGCAGGGTGCATTTCATGGGAAGCTTAAAATATGGCAACAATCTCATTCCACTCAATTGATGTCTTAGCCAATCTCATCATGACAAGGTTGCCCCAATTGGAGGGAGGTCAAACTGTCATAGGAGAGGAGAGCACTGGGTCTGCCAGGACTCTTCCTTTGCACTTACTCCAGTAGTCTCTCCTAAAACAACGCATTCTTGTCAAGCTTCCCACCTCACCAATCTACACCCTTTCACTTATTCTTGGGGGTCAATAATGCCATCCACATAAGGCTGTCTACTGGCCCTGCTTGCCCTGTTATCAAAGGACCATACCTGAAAATCTTGGGTACATAAACCTTTTCTCCCAGTCGACCAAGTCACAGCATGACTAAAATAATGATTAGGCCCAAGTCCAACGCCAGTTAGTCCATGACCCAAATACCCAATAGCATAAATTTATAGATATATAAGTAGACTGATATTTTCTAGCATGTGCAACATACATGTATGGGGTCAACTCGAGCCCACCTCTGGTAAGTGCATTCACTGCACTCACCACACTCACATGATTTGATACCACTCCCCCCATTCGAAGAAAAACAAAAAGAAGTAAAGTTGAAAGAGACGCTATAAAATCAAGGCAAATGATAATTTGATGGGGTTGATTTTTTATTTTTATTTTTCTGTTTACCCAACGGGCAACCCCATCCATTATGAGACATAATACCCCTCTACCGGTCTAACCTTCACTGTTGTGCGTGGCTCCTTTGATCTGGACTAAACATGAACAGTATGTAAATTACTTGTAGGTGTGTTGTTCCCCTAATTAATACATGGTTTATTATATTAGATCACACTATACCTCAAGTATATATATCACATTATATCAAACTATGTGGTAATGTATCATATTATTTTATATGGATTTGGGTCTCTGTTCAAGCGGTACATTGGGTCTACATACAAGTCTAGTTCGTGAAGTTCATGCTTGCAAGAGATCCATATAGTAGGGTTGACATTTGAAAGGTAACGGGTGAATGTCTAATCCAAACTCAACCCAAATTGTTGGAAACTCTCCGTTTAGCCCAAAAATAAAATAAAAATTGGGCTAGAAATGTAAAAAATTCAACCTTGAGATCTCAGGTTGGGCTTGAGTCGGGCTGGCAGATTAAAGCACAAAAAGCCGGATCGAACTTGAACCAAACCTTGCACCTATGCTGAACCTAAAATGACTGGGTTGGATTTGGGTCTGGTTCACGGATCTCACAGGGAATTCCCATTGACCACCACTAGCAGGAAGTAGTAACAACTAACTTGACTTTATTGGCATTTAATTAATTAACTAAGTTACCTACTTAAAAAAGTTCTTAAGACCTTTAATCTGTCACTAGTTTGTAAATTAAACAAGTAATGATGAAATATGCTAAAATTGTCCCTGACCGTCCATCACTAGTGTTGGGTGCAAGAGTCAATTCACATGACTCCAGTGCCAGATGGAAGGCAGACAGATGGGGACCACTGGCATGGAATCTAAATAAACTTCGTACATCGATCGACACAATGCAATGGGTTACTTAATTTCAATCTCTTTCCAACTCATTTGGTCTAGTTCGTGTTGACTAGTGTTTGTAGGATTAGTTAAACATATTAACAAAAACGGAATACTAAGCAGGAAGGTGGGGCCTGTAAAGCCCAAGAACTCTATTGTATGAGTTTGCTATGAGACCTAATGACAAATGAAGCTGTGGTAATGAAAAACAATTCGGATATCGACATACTTAGTTGTTGCTCAGTT
This sequence comes from Cinnamomum chago, assembly GCA_038049695.1. Taxonomy (NCBI): domain Eukaryota; kingdom Viridiplantae; phylum Streptophyta; class Magnoliopsida; order Laurales; family Lauraceae; genus Cinnamomum; species Cinnamomum chago. The sequence continues at coordinate 33,617,007 of CP142453.1, forward strand.
GGTTAAGGTCATGGTGTAGATCGTGTGGGTGCTCGAGTCTAACTCTCGTATAAAGAAAAAAAGTGTTAAACAGGTTAGAATGGGCCGAAACTGACATAAGTTCAAATATCATAATTAGAAACTAGCAACAAACGCCCGTGCTAAGCCCGAGCAAAAAATAAAAATATATTAAAATTTTAAGAATTATTTTAAAATATTATTAAGATAAAATAAGTCGAAAAGAAAGAAATTTGCTATTTTTGAATATTAGAATCTTTTAACATGTAATGCAAATAAATATAAAATGAAGTAAACTTACATAACATAACGACCTCTTGAATTTAAAGGCATTGACCATTATATAAGTCTGAATATGTGTCTATATAGGGGCAGCTCTTCTAAGTTAAAGCTTAGGTTAAGGTAAGCTCAAGTTTGTAGTGGGGCCCACTTGGCGACCCACATGGGGGTGGTGATGGGGGATTATAAGGACTCCATGAGACCCTTATCTTTGCAAAAAATTAGTCTCAACCGTGGTTTCTACCATCTCCATCTAGCCCTAAAGTTTAATGGTCTACAATCAATTCAGATCGGAACACAATCGATCCGATGGTTCAATAAATCTGGATCTGACCAAAAGCTAGTGGACATGTGCAATTTAAGGAGGTCGTGTGTTTGGTCCGTTTGGATGGACAAATGGACCAAGGGTGGGCCCCACAAGTGTAAGCTTACAGAATTAAATGGAGATGTATGGTGCCTGGGCTCAAAAAATATATTAATGAAATATGTGATTCTTTTCTAAGATATTATTAGAAAAGAATAGATTTTATAGAAATAAATAAGTAGTTTCTATTTATTGTATATATAACTTTAATAAAAAGAAAGAAAAAACAACTTGGTGGGATCACATGATGTAACATCTAACGGTGGGCTTCATATCCTAATTCCTTCAAGGTGTGTCTAGTTGGATAGTGGGACCATGGTGATTTGTCATTCCGATGATCTTTAGTAGGGTCACATGATGTAACATCTAAAGATAGGCCCATATCCAAATATCCAGGTGTGTCCAATTGAACATTTGGACAGTAGGCCCTTGTTGATGTGGTGTTCCAAGGAGCATTGGTGGGGTCACATGATGTAATATTTAAAAGTAGGCCTCTTATCCTAATTCATTAAGGTGCATCATGATGTGTTTAAAGGTGGCATCGTCTACAACAATTATTGAAGGCAGGTCTCATATCAACCCTTATACTATTTCATGTTTATATAATTAGAAATGAAATGTATTCTTAATATGCATTTTAATAACAAATATAATTGATCAGCAGGGTCAATTATTTTCTATTCGTTGAACGTTGGACTCCACCTTGTAATTAACGGTTTAGATCATGAAACTAATGGTCTTGATACAACTCCATATTGGTTGTTCCCTTTTGTTGGGTGTTCCATCATCACTGTCATTGGTTTGATAGGCCAAGCTGGATGGTGGTGCTTTTTGAAGGTGTCAATCAATCGGGAGATCAAAGTAGTCTCCACAAATCCATCTGTTGTTTCTACTTTATGTGGATGATTGATCTATTCTTACATCATGATAATTTATAGTCCTGCCCATTCTCTCTTACTGCCAACACCATGAAAGTGGGCCCCACAGACCTCTATTAAATGGAGTTGATTCTAATATTATAAGGAAAATGAGATAAGGTTTACTTTAAAATAATAGTGAGCGAGATTTTAGGGAGAACAAATCCAAGGAGTTTTGTTGCTAGAAAAAGTAGTGTGATCTAGATTTAAGGGATTAGATTTAAGATTACATTAAGTCTACTTGGACATACTGGGATCCAACGGATGTCCTGGGGACCAGGCCACGGTTCGGTCCCCCAGTATGTCCAAGTAGCACCCCCCTCTTAAGATTATAATAATTCCTAGGATTAAGGGAGGGGATTTGAGGAGGTTTATTTGTGTTTAGATTATAAGGGAGGAGACTTGTTTGGGATGAGTGTAGGCATTAAACACAAGAACAAATCCAAGGAGTTTTGTTTCTAGAATAGTAGTGTGATCTAGATTTAAGGGATTGAATTTAAGATTATAACAATTCCTAGGGTTAAGGGAGGGGCTTTGAGGAGATTTGTTTGTGTTTAGATTATAAGGGAGGAGACTTGTTTGGAATGAGTGTAGACATTAAACCCAAAGCTCTATGTGTTTTTATAAGTATTTATTTAAAAGGAGATATAGTGGGTGCTGAGGTGGCACCTCTCACAGTCCACCTCCCCATTTGCTTTAATATATAATATTAAGATGATGATTGTCAATGTTATACTTTAATGATACATTAATTTTAGATAAAAGTCTCACAAAAATCTCGTGGAAATTCCATGATATTCTTGTTAGACACAAGTGGTCCCCATGACCACATGTCTAATAATTGAAGGGCCCCACTCTAAGTCAATTGATAAACTTTTCCCTTTTATTTTTTAATTTAATAAATCTTTTTTGGATTCAATTTAAGAAAGCCCAATCTATCAGGACTCTTGTTTGACTAATCTTCGAGAGGGAATTAAAAATACTTAGTTGTTAATTGATTTCTTTGAAGAGAAGAAATTTCTTAGAGTTATTTCTAAAAGAGGTTTTCCAGATCTCGCAACAGGACAAGCTTTATATCAATCCATACCGCTCATCATCAAGATCATGGCTCAAGGCATGTCCTTAGTTATTTATATTCTCCATTGTTATTGCATTACTCAAGATCCTTAAGTTTGTTTATGCTGTAAACCATTTTTAGATCTTACAATACTCATATTATGCAAAACTCATAATGCTCATAATTTTGGTTGCCCTACCATGCATTTAATTACATAAAAATTGCGATTTTTTTGAAACTTTTTTCTCAATATTGTAACTATTGTCTCAGGTTGCATCTAGTCTCGGTAAAGAAATTTACAAAAAAATGGGTCTGTTGTTCCTAGCTCACGAATGGTCCAAACCAAAGCTGCTTGGTCCTTCATACACAATTAAAACTTATATGGACTTTGTAGGTCTACACTTTATTGTAGTACTTCCTTAGAATGCGAACTGTGCCTATGTAGGTCAAAGAGTGGGAGCCTGGATAGTCTGAGGCTTTTCCTCATGGTGACGTGGCAGAGACTGATTGGCTTTCTCAAAGTTATTGGTCTTGGTCTAGGGAAAAGACTAAGAGGATCTAGATATTCAAAGGAGGGCCTCTCAAACCTTATGCTCCCATGATTGTTGCGTTTTAAGATGGGCTCCATAAACGGAATTGTTCCTTTCTTTGACATGGTCCATTGTTGAGACTGACACTTTCTTTTTTTCATAACGGAAGGTGTCCCAGCCCTTTGGGCCAGAATAATCCCTACAGGCTCAGAGGGAGTTGGATAAATCCCCTGCAGCCCCAGTGTAGTAGCAGGGCCGGTCCTGAATTTTTGAGGGCCCAGGGCAAGAGTAAAAGTTAGGCCTCTTCAGCCATCATATATGATAATATCATTGGTGGGTCCCACTGATGTGAAAAATTGGCAATGGGTTGATGATGCCGAAGTATAACTATTTGAAAAAAAAGAGAAGAAAGAAAACTCAGACCAAAATTTAAGCATCATATATGGGGAATTAAAAATCATTGGTGGGCCCCACTAACAAATGAGACGGGTGTAGGGCTGAAGGCTTGATGATCTATTTGTAAAAAAAAAAAGCCCTAAATCATCCCAACACTAGACCAGATTCTCCCAGAATTTCAGCCATCAAATATAAAAAATCATTGGTGGGCCCCTCTGATAGATGCTCAAATAAGTGATGCAATAAGCACTCTCAGATGATTTAATGATGGGTCTATTGATGCTCAGGACGATGGAATCCATTGGATGAGCCCTGCCCTCACCAAATGATTGAAAAAAAAAAAAAAAAAAAAGTAGAAGGGATTTTGGGGATTTTGGGCCCCCTCAAAAAATGGGCCCGGGGCAAGGGCACTTACAGCCCTTGCCCAGGGCCGGCCCTGTGTAGTAGTACAGTTTCGAACTCTCAACTTTCGGGTACAAACTGTGGTCCTAGGCCTTGCAACATGGACCATTATTGCGATTGACACTTAATTTCCACAAATATTGTCAGCATTCTTATGTCATGGACATCTCAAGAAAAATTAGTATAATGAAATATTGTTGTCAATATGGTAAAACTTTCAATGTATCACAAAGATTTGAAGATCTTATGATATTCTCTTCAAGTTTTAATTAAAACTTAACAACCAGTGTAACCCTAATTTTCAAGCAACTTCAAGGGATATTCCCCTTGTAGTTGCCATTAGCTTCTAAACCGAAGAAGTTATCATAGATTTTGTATGAATAAATCTACAGAAAATATCCTCTTATTATTTTGAGGCAAATGTGAGGTGTAACGGTCAAAATCCTAAACTTCAATAAAACTTTGACCCCCTGAGAGATTATGATTGATTGTTTGACATATTAGCCCATATGATGAACTTTGTGAACTTTCATTCATCTGATAACATGTCAATCCATGTGATGGGACAATTGCAATTTAGAAAGATGGAATGAATGGTCCACGTCTCCATTAATTTGATGAAATTCACCATTTATGAATGGGGGGAGACTTCACTCAATGATCAATTAGCCTGCTTCTGTGCCATCCCATCTTGAGGCACCAAACCATTTTCTAGAATTAGTGTGTCCTTGTCTCCTTGATCCTAGCACCCTGAACCAATCCCATTGTCTTATCCCACATGATAACCCTCATAGGTGAGTTGTCAAACACTGAGGTGCACCCACAAAACCATGCTATCATTAGTCAGAGAAAATAGCCAATCATCCATCAACCACCTCTCTTCGCCCTTGTACCCCACATTGATTCTAGTGGCACCCCGCTATGTGGCACCTTTGAAGAGGTGTAACCCCTTTTGATACTTGTAACATCACATGTGACATATCTAAACCTAGGTTTTGGCTGTTGGTTATTTAGTGGGCACCAAAGAATTGTCATATAACCATGTCTTGTCACCTTGTGCACCTCCACTCTTCTTCCAAGTCAGATAGGTGGCTTGCCCATGAGCCCAATAGAAGGGGAGAGGGAGGGAGGGGGGCAATAAAATTCAAATCTAACCTGAGTGGATTGTATGATGATTTCCTAATGAATGGAAGAATGGGGGAAGGTCCTGAGCCATGATCAATTGCACCACCACTACAAATGGAAATTCATCGTGCCATTAATTTCACCTTTTTCTCTCCACAACCTTATGAATGATTCTTCCCACTTTCCACATATGGAAATTTTATGGTGATGTGTCTTATGCAATTCAGAAAAATCTTGCTTAGGTGAAAAGGATTAGGGCTAACAAGGGGAACATTAAAGAAAGATCTGCATTAAAATACTCATATATATGGCTGTAAAGAAAGGAGGACCTTTATCTAACAAAGTCATGATGATTCTCAATGGAGAACATAAAAAAAAATCCGCAAATACCAAGGAAATGACCTTCCCCTGTCCTGGTTTCTCTTTTAGGAATTATAGTAGACGTCAAAGGAGGCTGTAATTCTTTGGCATGAAAATATGGTACTTAAACATGACTTAATAGGTTGTTAAACATATATAAATTCTATCGAACTTCTCATTGGGTAGGATAATTTATATTACAAACTATTCTTTATTGGACTTGTTTGAAGCTTGATGTTGATGAAGCTGGTGCTGAACATGTTACATTTTCAAATAATCTACTGTTGTTTAAGTCATAATCAAGCATTATAATGTTGTCGATAATGCCGAAACACACTATGATGCGCTGCATATTTTATGTGTTGAAACTTTGCACATGTGAATTTGTTGGGAGACATCTTTTGAGGCTTCACATTCTTCATGGGCTCACCAAAAGATCAACTTCTTCTTAAGCATACGTATCTAAGTATCCGATGATAAAGTAGAAATAACTCACTAATTAGGCACCACATATATAATTAAACAACATTCATCCTGAAGACGTATGGTCAGATTGAAAGAATTTGTCCAGAGTGAACGAATTGGATTTGAAAACCTGTTTTATTGGATCTCAACGTCCAAACCAGAGGCAAATAATCCATTTAACAATCCATCTTTTATGCGAGTAATCAAATTCAAAGATTCAATATAGTTGCATATTATCACAATAATAAACAAAACATTGAACAAATGGATGCACATGAAATGCAACAACCCCAACTTCAGAAATTGTTTAGATGATAAGGAAACGTGAATAAAATGGTAAAGGAAAAAAAAAACTGTGGGTGTGCCACATTTTTCATAATCGAGATCATCATTTAAATATTAGAAACTGTTGATACAGAGTGCAAATTGTCCAAAAAGAAGTAAACATTTGCTACCCAATTTTCCAATGTAGCAGCTTGGTCCTTCTGAATTCTGATTTCACTGGTGAGGGCGCATCAATATAGGCTGGCCTCAGAATGGTACAGATCTGGCACATCTGCTTCATGCATAGTGAATGGATTCACTGTTTTTTTTTTGGGTAAATGAATGGATTCACTGTTCTTGTTCTTGATAACTAAGATGGATATGATATCTTTGAGCAGCTATGTTAGATGAGTCACAGACTCAGAAAAGCAGTCTTTTTTAAACGCAATCATTACTTTCAATCAAGCTTTAAGCAATCTATGACAAGGAGCTGACTAATTAATTGTTAGCTTTTTCAGTTAACCTGTCACTGCTCCCTCATTAACAAACATCACCAACACTAGGCTCATCAATCTATAAAACCCTATGATTCCAAATTTGTCTTGGGTTTTGTGACTTTGAGGTACCTTTCCTTCCCTTTTTATTACTTGCTCCAAAATAGATGCATGCCACTAGTTATAACAAAGCTATACGACGAATTCAGGTGTGTAATACTAATACATCTTCAAATTCCACAGTCTTTGCATCAGTCCAATTAATCAGGACTAAGCAAGCATTGGTTCATTACCGGTACTATGCAAGCATTGGGTTACCTCTAGGGTGAGTTTTTTTTTTTTCTTTTATAACTCAGCAAAGGGGGTTGAGACCCAAGCGAGAGCACACACGCACATGAAGACAATTTGTACAAGTGGGGAGAAGGTTTACACAAGTGAAAAAGAAGTATGCACAAGCGAAAAGAGAGCCCACGCAAGTGGGAAAATGTGGCGTACCGAGAGTTCTAATCCTGGGCAGTTAGGTGAGAACCTCTGTGGTGAGTTACAATATAATAATAGTCTTTGCGCTGAAAAAATGTAGAGCTTTTAAGATACTTGAAGAGTTTTTCGAAAAATGAGAGAGATAGAGAGAGAGAGAGAGAGAGAGAGAGAGAGAGACTATATATATAGAAAGAGAGGCTCTCCTAAGTTACAACTTATGTTATCCTAAGCTACAACTTATGTTATCCTAAGTTGAAACAGTGTTAATCTCATAAATTAAAGTTAACCATCACTGTTTTTGACACGATGGAACGAGGGGGAGGGGGGATGAAAAGATCTATGTGAAACCACCCCAAGTATCAAGTGTGACCCCAATCCTAATCTCATACCCTTAACTTCTTTATCTGTGACCCACAAATTTAATGGCCGTATTTAAAAAAAAAAAAAGATTCAACCCTCGATCTAGCAATTCAGTCCATTCGGATGTGTGTCAATCCTTGTGATTAGTAATTATCAGGGGGGTCTCTATTTTGTCCATGGTTTGGATGGCAATCTAGGTGGGCCCCACCAATAGTTCTCACGGAAGTACGGTGAGAACTAGTTATATATATATATATGGGTGAGGTGCACATGGAACTTTTCATGGACACCTCACCGTGTGGGCCACATGTAGACCCACAGCGGGAAGGAACATGGGGGGGAGGGGGGGATTTGGAGATCTACATCGGCCCCTCATATGTATAAAAAAACAACCCCATCAGATGAATCTAACTCTATCATTTGCGACCCACAAGGACAGTCCATTAGCGTGGTGTGTAATTTATCCAATGGTCCAATCCACTCACATGGGGCAAACCCAGGGGGCGTGTATAGTGTAGGGAGGGAGGGTTTTTTTGTCCACTCGGATCATCCATCAATGGGCCCACTAGGAGTTTACATTGTGCACGGGGTATGCATAGGATATATATATATATATATATATTGTAGCATCTCCCTATATATACATATATGTATATATGTACACATACTATTATGCAATGTAATAGTTGATGATTTGCCTTCCCTAGATTGATCACCATGTGAACAGCTAAGATGCACAAAGAAGAATGTGTGTAACTTATAAGTTTCTTGTTTAGTTTTGTCTTTTGTAAAAACCAAAATCATCAAGTGTATTTGGCATGGCGAATAAAAGGATAGCATAGTGGTTGGGAGTCTCGTTCTTACCCAACTACCTAGTATATGATCCCTAGGTCTTCTCACATGAGTGTGCAAGCAGTCCTCCCTAAGTGTCGGGCAAGCCCAAGCATGATTCAGGCCTCGCACGCTGGATATATAACTTCGGCCCATTTAATATTTGGTTCGGGCTGAAGATTAAATGATAGAAATCCCAAAACGGTCTGAGTGGGAGTTCTTGTAAGTTAGTGATAGTCTGTCCAAGCAATTTCTAAAAAGCATATACAACTGATAAAAAGCCGTGTTCGGCTTAGCCCAGGTTGCCCTGGTTGACTAAATTGGAGACCTAGTGCCCAGCATTTATGACCTATGTTGGACTTGAGCCACATACGGGCCTGTATTTCTAAAGTCACACCCCTACTTGGGTGTGCAGGTGGTCTTCTCTCTAGCGTCAATTTGGTGGCTTCCTTGTTGGGGAAAAATGTGTATTTGGTGGACTACTGTAGCTTAGTTGGTATAGAATGTGTATAAGCCTTCCAAGCGAGACAGGAGTACCAAGGTATGCTTCACATAACTAGTGGATGAGACTGAAAAATGAAAAAAATAGAGAAATAGAATCTTTCATGTAGCTCAAAGGAGGGTAAATGGATCATTGAACTATTTGGGTCTGATAGTTTCAGACTCATCTCTGTTTCGATGAGAGCACACCATGTTTCTCTTTTCCAGCCTTTTGAACTATTGGTTGCAAAAAAAAGAAACAACAAAAACCCAGCAACTCTTTTTTATGTAGGTAAAATCCTTTAGATCATAATCTCCTGTCTTGATTAGGTGAATAGGCGATAATATCACTGCATATCACAGCGAAAAACGTTGGTGGTCGATCGCTTTCCCATCAAGTAAAGTTTCGAGCTTTACTTCTACTGTACTTATGGTATGCGTGTACTTCTTCGAAATTGATAGTCCAAAGAACAAAGGTAAGGCGACAGGAGGGAGAGAGAGAGAGAGTTGTGAGAACCCTTGGATCCAAGCAAGTTGTACTATTGTACACTTTGTGACTCTTTGTTGAGAAGCCCATTTGCAGGAGGACCCCTAGCCAATGATATGATGGGACTTGTGAATTGAATTCAAATCATCAAAGTATTTGATTTTGACCTAGATTTGCTCTATTCCTGTAAGGGTCTTGGTTGGGTGTTTTTTTTTTATTTATTTAAATTTGATAGTCCTCTTTTGGGTCAGCCTGTTGTTGTTTCTCGTTTTGAATTAAATATTTTCTATTTTACAAAAGAAAAAAGGGAAGAAAAATCTGAACATAACTTCAAGTTTGGGACCGAAAGTCTTCATTGACCTGACCGAAATCATGTGGTTAGGCTTGTGACTCTGGCCTATCAAACTCAGAGCCTTTTTCAACAATGTCTGGCCTTCAAAAGCTCTTATCACCGTGGCTTTGTATAACTTTTATTTACTTGGATTCATGCCTTCGACCTTTACTGGTCCTGAACTTGGGTTCCTGAGTCAGTATCTAGCCCTTGAATCACACTCCAAAAGTACTGAGCTAGAAAAATCCCTATTAGTGAAATCTATAGCTATTATATAGATGAATTCACTAAAACGCCCCTTTAAACTATACCTTATTACCTTGCTCCTTATTTTTCTTTTTCTTTCTTTTTTTTTCTTTTTATAGGGGAGTTCACCTTAATTTTAATCAGCATGCAGATGACCTTAATTTTTTTCGTTTCAAGACGAGTTAATTTGGCTTGGGTCCTTCAGATGGCCTGGTAGTCTTGGTCCATTGTCATCTCTACAAATAAAATAGCAACAGCAGCTAACTGCTCCTTGGTGTGGTTGAGTAGTAAGTACTGACACTTTTCAAGTACCCCAAAATCCCTGCATGCAGTACTGTTATCCCACCACTTGCAAAACTACAATCATACAAATATATATGTATATAGGTATAGTATACAGAGTACAATGTCCGGAGTAAAGATAGGGAGAGGGGAAAGTAGAGTGAAAAGATGAGTGAGGATAGGGAATGAGTAGTCAAAGGTCATGTCATTGGATTCAAATCATAAGACCACAACAACAACAGCCAGTGATGGGTCTGTCAATCGATGGGATTTCTCCTTCTACTTGTAGGGGAGACAAAACCCCAACAGCTCCTCTCACACGTGCGAATGGGACATCCAGGTGCCAGCCCGGATAGATGCAGGTTGCAGAACTGTCGGCGCCAGTCCCCATGACTGCTACTACATGACCGATGCATATGAAGGAATTTACATGGCATGAAGTGAAATAAAACCTACCCTTCTCAAGTATATTGTTCTAGTAGGCTGCAATTACATGTGCACCGCACAAATGAAAAAGGAGTGAGAGGTGGGCCTCACCTCTTCACTTGTAAGATAATTCACTCCATTTTCTGAACTGCCATTGAAAGTGGCAAAGGCACTAAAGAAATTTGGCTTCATCCTGTTATACTTTGACATTAATATTGTCTTTTTGTTTGGAGTTTATTTTTTTCTTTTTTTTGGTAAACATTGTATTGGGTTGGAACCTAAGTCCTTTGGTGAGCTGGTGAGGGAAGAAGACTTCAGATGAGATTGCACAGTCTTCGGGTGAGAAAATGTGCCTATCCAGTTCGAACTCAAGATAGACAGATAAGAGCTCACATATCTTACAATTAGAGTAAGAGGCAGTTCTTTGTTGGGATTTTGATGGTAATTTTTTTTCTTCAAATCTTCTCTGTTCACTTCTAATCTCATGCAACTATCAACTTTATATCATTATTGAAACCCCTAAGAACCACTCCCAACTACTCTTTTTATGCAAAAAAAAAAAAAAAAAAAACATATTTATCTAAATTCTACCATTCCCTTTTGGCAATGCGGGAGCATGAAAAGAAACAGATCAAGGAAGAAGGTCACCGTCTTCAACCTGATATCAACATTTTGACTCCACAAAGGAAGAGATAAGAAAACCCTAAATGAAACTCTAATTCGTATATTTTTTTTTAAAATAAGCATTACATCACTTTAATAGAGTCCTGAAACCCTAAATTACCCGAAATAACAAACTTGCTAAAAATAGTTAAAAATCAGAAATTACATCAAAGCCCCTTGATCACCACTACATAACTTTCTAAGACCTTCGACAAAGACTCAGACTCAAACGAACTAAAAAAAAACCCTAAATTACAAAAAATATATGTTGAAAAAATAAAACAAATCTTTAGAAGAGCGCAAATGACAAGTGTTTGGTTCTTAAGTATGAAAGTCGTCCACCTTTCTGTATCAGAAGGAAAATGCTAGTCTTCAAATACAAAGACTGACATTTTTCTTTTATTTTATTTCTAAAATCTTTGATTTTTTGAATGCACGAATATTTATATATACTGTGATGTTGGCCATATCCATGTTGATCACGGGTTATTATCAACCTAAACCTATACAGACCTACTTTGTGAATTGACATTCATCTCAGTTTAATACTGGTTTAATCATATGTTGAATAAAATAATGCTGAAAAAAAATACACTTACAAGGGTTAAGATGATCGAAGTGATAGTCGGCAGCTTATCATCCCTTTTCTTTATCTTTTTAGTTTTTTTTTTTTTTTTCCGCATGATTGTGGGTCGGCTAGACCCAAGACTGAATGGATTAAAGTCGATCGTGACCACATGGCCCTAATTATCTAAAAGATGATAGGATAGCAAGTCAAACACCTCAACATTGATCACTCCATTTTATGACCATTATTCTTACTTAGAGTGATATTAGAGGGACACAGTATCACCAACAAAAAAATAGTTGAGAATGGCATTTCAGTTCACATTAAATCAAGGCCTAATTTTAGTCTAACATGAATAACACATGGAGCCTATTATTAATTAAGGCAAAAGTCTTGTATATATACAGCCACCTTGATTAATTTCTTGTCAACAACAATAGAATTAATAATATTCAAAGAATCAATGCATTTCCATAAATTAATGAGATTCATCCAAAAAATAATGATCTCAATTTATACAACTAATATCAAATCTTTTCAACCATTATTTAAAATTCAAACTATATAGATCTCTAACCAACCTAATCTTTTCTTAAAAAACGTAACTATGGTTATCACGAACACCCTTTCTTAATCGTATGGTCCTTTCATTGAAAGTGTATGTGATTGTTAACAAAAGAAAAGAAACTCTTTAATCCAAATAAATAAATAAACGGTAGATATTTGGCTAATTCAAACATCATGCCTTGTTGGTAATCACTATTTATCTGTGAATCCATCCAATGTTGTACCCCGTTCTTCTTGAGTCCGTCAATGCAGGTGGCCTACTAGATCTATGTCGTGGTCTCTTCCAAAAGCTTTTGACTATTCAATTTGACGAAGATGATGAGATCATAGGGCTTTAATAAATGGATGGATAACAGAGGATGCTTGATCTTATTAAAAGATATATAAAAAAGTGATGTTGAGATCAACATTGGAAATAACACAATAATATGGCAAGCTTGATCGAAAGATTATCATCGGACCATAGCCGTGATACCCTAATAATTTTTAAATAAATGAATGCAATGCATAAAATCACTAGAGATTTATTTAATGAAAAAATTCAATTTATATAGAGAAAATATAAAATAAATTCAAACTAAGCTGTAAGGATTGAGGATTCCTAGTTCTAATCCTAACCAAACCTTAGCTTACGATATGTAGAATTCTCTAACACCCTCCCACATTCACATCATCCTTTTAATATAAAGGATCATGCGGTTTATAGAAAAATAACAAACCTTTTGACCTCTAAAAATGAACGACAGCTATTCAGCCAAAATGATAAAGTTAGTGATCATCGTCTATCTATTGAATCTATCACTATTGTAACCTACTCTTTTTGTATCTGTTGGTGCCCCTGGACCATTAGATCAAATCCATCGTGATTCTTACTAGAGCATTCATCATGTGGCTTAATGAAGAGGAAGAAATTGTACAGCCTAGATTGATGCAATTAAGGGAAAGGATGCTTGGATTTCTTGAGGAAAGAAAAATTGATGGTGAGATCTAGGACCGAGGTCAGCTTATCGCAATAGCACTATCGAACCACAGCTAAATACATAATAGAATCTCAAGAATCAACCAATATCAATAAATTCACCATTAGATTCATCCAAAGAATGATCTCAATTTATATAGCCTAACATGAAGTCAACCAAATCTTATCTTAAATAAACCTAACTATGATTGTCTCTAACAAGACAAATCTATTGAAAAGTATTTATGATGCCTCTACTAATGTCTCGAGATTGTCGTTGGAGTGATTAGTTAAACAAATGTAAATGATATCAGAGCTAACCAGTTGCGAGTTAGAATCTTAAGATGAACAATTCAATGCTAAAAAAATTGTGTCACCAAAAGTACATTAACCGGTCGGGTTTCACCTAAAGGAGAGTGTTGAGGAGTGAGCTTCACCAGAGGGGGGATATTGAAATGTATTTATACTGCCTCTACAGTTCATTATCTCTGAACTTGTATGATCAATGATCTCATGCTCTGGTTCAAATTGTCTATTATAACCATCCTCCAATACTGTATATACTTCCAGCATTATAATGAGAAAAAACAGCCACTCACCTAGTTCGTAATGATGGAATTCTGCAATTAACCTTGCACCTATTGGTTGGATGATATTAGATTCACATTTAAAAGTTAGCTTTAGAGATGACCATGCTCAAGTTGCTTCTCCAATCACATGAGCTTGAGAGCAAATGTGATAAGACTAAAGTTTAGTAGACATACAAGAGTCCTGGTGCGAGTTCTCTTTGCTAATTGTGAGAGGTTTTTTCCCCTCATCTCTTCTTTTCTCTGCTTGGTTACTTAATGTGTAAAAAGTCAATGAAGTCTTATCTTTCTTTATTGCCATTGAGCAGCTTTATAGAAGTAATTACTTCTTGCACTACTTGGAGTTTTCCTCTTTTGGTCGTTGATAAAGACTCTAACTGAAGTCTTCGCTTCAAAAAGACCACATGGAGACACTATACCACGCTAGATGTTCTCTAAGAAAAATGCCCTCTTTCGATGGGGTCCACATGGATGCATGGCAATGAAGAGAGGAAAACAATGTAAAGTTCTAGACTTAGATGAAGAGACCATATATGTCCAACCGATTAAATAATCCTAGACCTAGTTTTAAATTCTCAGTTTGTAACGATTATATGCAAGCACCAATCCATTATTGCTCATTGGTTAGGCACCTCATTATCCACATGAATGACAAGGGTTTGATCCCTACTTGTAGCCCTGATAATTTCAGACTTAGAATTAGTGCGCGAGTTAGTGAATGAATCATACTGGAGAAAAAAAAAAAAGATGGAAAAGTTAAAACTTTATGCACCAAGCAAATGCTTTTTATAAATCTGATGGAGAAAATGACTGAAACTTTGTGAAATTAGGATCATAACTGATTGAAGTGTGGGGTGTGTGTGAAAATGATCATATTCTAATCCTAACACTGAACACATGGGACAGTTTGTCAGTATCCCTTCACTGTCCTCCACAATTCTGTAATTTTTTCACTATCAAAGGATACTTTCCAAACCCATATATTTTTTTCCCCATTTTCATTTTCTCCCCCATTATTTAACTCACACAGCCGCCCAGCACGGCCACCCAAATTGCTTTCTCTCTCTCTCTCTCTCTCTCTCTGTGAAAAGACATTACACAAGAAGATTAGCAGAAGCAGGAAAAAGGATGAAGGAAGAAGAATAAGATGAAGAAAGTGAATAGAAGAAGTATTCATGTCTCTCACAAGCTCCACCCTATGGTCATCCTACATCCCATCCTCTTAATCTTCACACCCTAAGCATACAGTATTCTGAATCCACTATACCATCTTTTAGTAAGTTCCACACCATGAACTTGGAAGATTCTTTCAAGTCCCTCTCCCTTGACTACCTCAACCTCCTCATCAATGGCCAGGCCTTCTCCGATGTTACCTTCAGCGTCGAAGGCCACATCGTCCATGCCCACCGCTGCATCCTCGCCGCCCGCTCCCTCTTCTTCCGCAAGTTCTTCTGCAGCTCCGATCCCTCCTCTACCTCTCCTTCCTCGTCACCAAGGACCTGCAATTCGCAGGTGATTCCGGTGAATTCCGTCGGATATGAGGTGTTTTTGCTGCTGTTACAGTTCCTCTACAGTGGGCAGGTGTCGATTGTTCCGCAGAAGCAGGAGCGGAGGCCGAATTGTAGGGAGAGAGGGTGTTGGCACACGCATTGCACGTCAGCCGTAGATCTTGCACTCGAGATGCTTGCCGCTGCTCGATCGTTTGGGGTCGAACAGCTAGCCTTGCTCACGCAGGTGAATATATATGCCTCTTGAGTCATGGGGCTTGTTGGAAATTTGTGATCTTCTTTGAGCTTTTTGAAGTTGTGTGTTCATCTTGTTCTCTTTTGGTGAAATGGGGGTACCTTGGGTTTTTGATCTTATTTGGAGTTTTCATGATTTTTGTCTTTGTTTCCTCTGTTGAAAATGCAGCGCATTTGGGGTTCTCTAAGTGGGTTTTGTTCAGTTTTTCCTTTATTACTTCTTTTTCCCCGAGTTAAAAGGATTTTGATTTTGAAGTCCTTCCATGAAATGGGCATGTAGGATTTTGATCATTCATTCTAGTTTCGATATCAATTTTTTTTTTATTTAATATCCTTTGTTTATAAGCAGCACAGATGAATTTTCTGAACTGGTGTAATTCTATGAAACAATACAAACTGATTTTTTTTTCTTTTTTTTTCTTTAAAGAACCCTAATTTGTTCTCTTGCATTCTTTACTTTCCCTTCTATTTTCTTCCTTGCTGTTGTTTGTTCAATCGAAATCTTTTTCTTACTACTTGCGGTTTATATTTTGTAAACGGAAAAATTACCTTAATAGTTCCTGTTTTAGAATCAATAATTGTCATTTGTCACTAGTCCATGAAGAGCTCTCTCTCTCTGAGTGTGTGTGTGTGTATGTCTCAACGCCACATATAAGCGCATGAGAACTTCTAAGACCACCTAAATATATTTCCTGATATGGTTTTATAAATTCCATTCCACTGTTCTCGAACATGAACAGCAACTAAAAGCAAGAAGATGACATTCTACTGCATTTTGCAGAAGCAATTGGCAACCATGGTGGAGAAGGCCTCAATAGAAGATGTGATGAAAGTACTAATGGCGTCAAGAAAACAAGAAATGCACCAGCTATGGACTACATGCTCCCACCTTGTCGCCAAATCAGGCCTCCCGCCGGAAGTCCTCGCCAAACACCTCCCAATCAACGTCATCAACAAGATCGAACAGCTTCGACTGACATCCTCCCTCACCCGCCGATCTCTCATGCATCCTCATCACCACCATCCCCATGATTTGGGTCTTTTAGATCTAGCAGACCAGAAGATCCGGCGAATGCGGCGCGCCTTGGACTCATCAGACGTAGAGCTGGTGAAGCTAATGGTAATGGGGGAAGGCCTAAACCTTGACCAGGCGCTTGCCTTGCATTATGCAGTTGAGAATTGCAGTAGGGAGGTGGTGAAGGCCCTGCTCGAGCTGGGGGTGACCGATGTGAATTACCAGGCTGGACCGGCTGGTAAGACACCGCTTCACGTTGCCGCCGAGATGGTGTCTCCGGACATGGTAGCGGTCCTCCTCGACCACCATGCAGACCCTATCATCCGGAGCAGGGAGGGAGTGACACCCCTCGACATGCTGCGCTCTCTCACCTCTGATTTCCTCTTCAAGGGGGCCATTCCCGGCCTTGCCCACATTGAGCCAAACAAGCTTAGGCTCTGCCTTGAGCTAGTTCAGTCGGCAGCGCTCGTCCTCTCCCGCGAGGAAGCTGCAGCTGCCGAAAATGAGGATCCCCCCATCTACCCACAAGCCATGACTAGTGAATCTTCTATTGCCAGCAGCAACATGGTTAACCGTAGCCTTGATTCAAGATTAGTCTATCTCAATTTAGGTGCTGGTGCTGGTGCTGCTACGCAATTGGGGTGCAAGATGGATGGCAGCAGTCGTGATAATAACAACAGCAATAGGCATAGAGAATCCACGAATCCACATGGGTCCCAAGGCGACTGTGACCCATCTATGTTTTCTCATGAATTCTAGGTAAATCGCAATCGAGACCTGATATTCATTTTTATAGGTAGGTCACAATGCAGGCTTAAGGAGGAGGAAATTCATGAAGATGTGTCTTATTTTTGTAGGATGTGGAACTTCCTGCTGCATGAGTTTTCTCACCATGATTGAGGAGAAAGGGGACAGTACAAGACTCTTAGTTGCAATTGGATGCATGGTGGAAATGGTGCAGGTCAATCTTTTCAGTAGGCCTGTTACTCCTTTTGTTTTTCTTTTTTTCTTTTTGTTGTGGTGTTATATCATGGGGTATTACTATTTATTGACACTGTTTCTATTCTCCTTGCACTTACCACATCTCGTCTACCATATATTTTTCTCTCTTGTGGTATTCCTACTGTTACTTCCACCACTGTTGCTGGTGGAAAAAAGGGTGACTTCTGTTATTTCGTCTTTGGTCTCATTGAATCTTTGAGATATGGGTGAATGTTGGCTTCTTTGTTTCTAGTGGGGAAGGACATGAGCTGTCTTCACTCTCAATAGCCCCTACAATGCACATATTCTTTTCTCTTTTTTTTTTTGGCTTGTGTTTCCACAAAACATGATCCTCCTTTTGGGGTTGTACCTGCACCATTATATAAAAGAAATCATTCAGCCATCAACAAATCAATGGCTTGTCTTGCATGCAACATTAACGAGACTGCACGACACCCTTGTTGATTTGTATTATCTAAATCTGGATGCCCTCTTTTATCTTTTTTATTTTTTTATTTTCCTTTCCTTAGCTTTTCATTTTTTTGGCTTCCTTTGATTTGTTTTTTGGGTCTTCTTGTGATGCATGTATTTGATTTTTACCAAATAGGTCCCATAGTGTCTGATAATGCTCTTATGTTGGTTTTGTACAGTTTGGTTACTAATGTTAGATGATAAACACAGTATGCCCCTTGCAGGGTGAGAGACAATGCCATTGGATATGAGACTTATTGTTTTTATTAACATTGTTTTTTATGGTAATGTCGCTAAAACCCACAATCTCAATATTGTTGCTCTAAATAACACCTTCTTAATAACAATCTAGCATTTTAGAGATATATAATTAGTTAGAGATAAAGGCTTCTTATCTTGACATAATTAAGGATGAGTTTTGATTTGAGTTATTATTAGGTTGTATAAATTGAGATCATTTGTTTGACGAATCACATAGAAAACTTATTTCAAAGTATTCATTTTTTAAAAAAACTTTGCCATAGTATTCAAACTATGGCAGATAGCGACCTCACAATCAGGCCATCCATGATCCTGCTTTGTATTGCTTCTGCTATAATATTTTCATCATCTTAATATCTTCTCTTATCCCCCATTTATCACTTTTTCTAAATTAGCATATTTTCTTTTCTAAATAAAAACATATCATTCATGTATCCTTCTATAACTATCTCCCATCCATCATTTATCCAAGTCTTACAATCTTCTCATTTTGTCTATTTCTCTCCAATGAGATCTTCCTTCAAGCCGCATGATCCCTATTTGTATATTCTTTTAGAATGGATCATGACAAATCTAATCTAATAGGCCACCATCTCCTACATACTCCAAATGAGCGGGATGTGACAGTGATGAACTCTATGGACAGATGATGACCATAACAAAAGTAGGACGAATGTTTTGGCGAGACATCAATAATTGATATCTAAGATATTAACAGATTATCTTTAATGCGATCAATCGCACGATTCTTTCTTGAAAGGATCATGTGATTGCATGAGGGTAATAAAGAATAATGATTATGAAGATCATTACTGTTAGCTATGTTTAGAATATATTAATTTTTAGGCTATAATAAAAAGATACGCTCATTGATATAATGATTAGTGTGATTAGATTAGACAGAGATAATCTCTCAATATTATGATTAGGGGCCCATTTGGATGTTTACAGAATATAATATTTAAAGATTTAAATATCAAAAGAATAAAATAGTACATAATATAATAGCATGGTATTAAAATATTGTAATTTTTTTTTTGGAAAATTTTGAAGAATATTACAGATTTTAAATTGAATTGTTTGTAAGGTACTACAATTTTAATATATATTAAAAAATTCAAAATAACAACAAGTTAATGTTATCGATCGTAGTAAAGTTTATTATTAGAATAATCTTTTATTAAATACTTAATTTATATTTAATTTTGGATGAAAGAGTAGTGTGGTAAAGTAAAGTTTAACTGCCAATTTTTTTTACTATAAGCCACTTTTCTTTATCACATAAAACTATGGTAAAGTATAGTAAAGTTAATAAAAAGGAAAACTAATTTACAACTCTTTGTCTCTTACTTTACTTCACTACATACTTCATCTTACCTAACTTTACCTCATCTTTTATCATGATGTGGCATCAACATTCATTTTACTTTACGACACACAAACGTGCCTTAATCTAGATGTGACATATTATCCCTTCACCGTGTTTAGATAAAAAAGTAGTTTAGTAAAGTAAAGTCTAGCAACTACTTTTTTATTATAAACTATATCACAAGTGGCTTTTTTTTTTACCATATAAACTACTGTAAAGTGTGATAAGGTAAAGTCAAATAAAAAAACTACTTTACCACTCTTTCCCACTTTACTTCACCATATTCTTTACTTCACCATATGCTTTATCTCATATTTACCATAATATAACATTTACTTTTATTTTACTTTACCATATATGTAAACAAGTACATCATGATAGATTTGGTGAAGTTCTTTACTTTACCACTTTATAAACCTGATTTTAAAATGTTTTTATATTATATAAAATTTTCTACAGGGAAGAGGTGTAGGAATAATTATTGAGCTTTTTGGAAGAAAATGGTATTTTCTTCGTATTTTTCTTGGGTTATCGAACATTGAAGATTTTTCTCTTTAAAAAATGAAAGATTATATACTTCATAAAATATTACTTTCTTGTGCTTCTGAACAAGCCCTTGATCGATTGATATTGTAATATGGTTTAGTTTCCTTATTATTATCTGATTGTACTCGATAAATATTGCTATAACCTCAATAAAATAATATAGTTAAAATGTAGTTTATTCACCGGCTACCTCATTGCTTCAACAACGATGATATAGGCCCTTATCATTAGATATGAGGATTTTTTTTCTTGGCAAGAGATATGAGGATGTTGATATACCCTTTAAACTCTATGGAATTGAAACAACCAATTTGCCTGAATACCATCCCATATTTTACATTGGCAGTCTGTTGGCATAAAACCAACAAAGGAATGTTAAAGAGGTGAAGGCTGAAGAAGGCAAGGTAGGATTTGATATAACAGGACGGAAACGCAAGGACGTACCCAAGCTAGAAATGAAACTTTGGAAGAGAAGAAGAATCTACAAAACTCTACAGGGTCAATGAGTTAATGGAGAGAGAGAAAGAACTCCCAAAAAATGGAGCATAGGATCAAGAGATCACAGCATCTGAACTTTGCTCGAGAGGAGACTGATCGAGTTAGAGAGAAGTTCAATCAGAGATCTCTTGGCCCTGTCAAGAGATGTTTTTATTTTTGTTGAAAGTGAGATCATTCCTGCTAGGCCATATTAGAAGATTAAGTGGAAAAAGACTTGAGGCCAATCAACCACCGCACGCCCATGCCGTCTCTGCCTGATGAGACAGCTGCCCAAATGGTACCAGCTTAGAATATCTAAGGCTGGACCAATCCGTTAGCAGAAAAATCCAGGACCAGAGGCTAGAGCCAAACCAGCATTTGAAGAAACTTGTGAATGCATGTCAGTTTCCTCGCTGTTTACAACATGGAGTGCATCTGTACTTTGGAGGTTAAGTTGACTGTTGACCCCTATGGTTTGAGCCCAACTCTGAGTTGGAGTTCTTGTGTATTACCTGCCAAACAAGGCAATAAATCCAGAAAGGCCCAAGGAGCTAAGGCGGCCCTTGATCTAACCTGATCCCATGCTTCAAGAAGGGAAAATATGCCATTTTCGCTTCCACTCCAATGCAAAGCATCAAGTACTGGATCAGCTGGTAGCTGAGATAGATTGGCGTCCTACAGCTGGTAGCTGAGACAGATTCGCCAATTAGAACCAGAAAACAAAGAAGATATATACTTCTCAAGCCAGGAGAAAATGACTTGTGGAAATCGAGAAACAATTGGAAGAGAGTCTATCCAACTATCAAATCAGATGCTAATAGAATATTTGAGGGCCGGGTATTCATTTTCCATCTCCCATTATCCATTTTTCAGTAAAGAGTGATTATTTGATGACCATTTGTGTGAATCTTCACATTTGCCTTTTCTACTCTAGCGACTTTAATTGATACAAATGAATTTCTTAGAATATCCCTAGGGTTCACTTCTACGAAACCAAAAAGGGCCCTATATGTTTTGCACTTTGTTTACAATGAAACTAGCACTAGTTATCCTCCTTACTATAGTTGTTAGCAATTATATTTTCGTGACTTAGTAGAAGTAGCAAAGGCTCTAGAAAATGGGAAGTGTGCTATTCTATCAATGGACACTTCCAATTAATTTTTGTGAACATAGATGGACCTACCTCCTTTTTTTTTCTTTTTTTTTTAAGATAAGTAAGAATATATTAATAAAATCCCAAAACAAGGATAGATAAACTTTTTATACGAAATGAATCACTGTCAACTGCTACTAATCCCGAAATAATATAGATGAATGCTTTACTTATCCACATAGCAATCTCTTGTTATCTATAACTGAATTTGAAAAAAATGTAAATCATTAGGTTCATAATTGACTTAAAAAAAATTAAATCATTAGGTTCATATTGTTTTCTTAAGGTGCGTTGAAAATAATCACATCATTTGACTTTAGGTTCCAATAATGTTCTAAAAGTTGGTTCTTGATTGTATAGCTCGAACCAGGAGTTCATTTCAATTAAGTAAATCATGCATCCGAAGCCTTTGTATTATCTAAGTACAAGCAAAGAAAAAGGTTTGTAGAGATGAAAATCGACCATTGAATAAATGCATGCAGAACTTGCTCGAAAAGGCCTTTCCTTCTTTAGAAGAGAGAAAAAACTTAAATTAACAAATGGAAAATCTCTATATCAGTTTATCATCACCAGCCGTTCATCACCATCATCAAAACCTTCGTTTATGTTAAACTTTCTGAGTATTACTTCCCTCCTTATTTCTGCCTACTATTGTTTCCTTGGATATCATGTACTTCTATCACTTTCCACCTAACATGTCAAGGCTAACTGCCATTTCCCTACTTGATCCTTGCCATTTCTTTGTTTCTGGTATGTGCAACAATTTAATTCACAGGTGGTATTTTTTATTCTTCTTTTGGTTGCCCACTAACTAATGATGGAATTCAAACCCTGCTGAACCCAACAAAAGGGCCTAATGCTTGCCAATCATTACTGTTAGGTGGCTGTTTCTCATCTTCTGTGCACTTAACATAACAATCTTAGATGACCACTTTAATTTTTACTTCAATTTTTACTCCATGGGAACTTCCATACATTTCTTCTTATGTACCCATTCCAATTTCTACTTTTTTGTTATTCTCCACATCCATCTCAACACACTTAGCTGCGTGTCTATACTCACTCTTTTGTTGTTTCCTTGTAAAAATGACTCTTGGTGATGCATGATAATTTCAATTGTAAGTAGCTTCTTTCTTCTATTTTCTGTTGTCTTTTTGTGCCAACTATGTACTTAATCGGTTTACATTATCATAGTTCAGAACCCTATTTTTCTTGGTTGCACACCATCATCATCATCTATCAAACCAACTGTGTTCTGGTTTTGACCAAATCATCCTTCTTCCTCAGATCCAGAGATCTTACACTACATATATAGTCTCCTTTCAGCCATTTTCAATTCATTTGATAAAACAAAAAAAACAGGACCTTAAAATTAATCACAGCCCTCGTAAAAAGAAAGAAAAAAGCTAATTACCAAAATCTTTGGTTTCAATATAGGATAGTATTCTTTCACAGCTCAACTATAACTTTTCTTACCTTAAAAAAAAAATAGAAAAACTCAATTTCTCAGGATTTTGAGCTCTTTAGGTAGATGTATCAATAGGCCAGTTTTATATGTTATTTGATATTAAAGGAAGCCTCTATGGTAAAAAAGTAGAAGTCAAATGTCTGGCCAAATCAAGAATAAATCTCATTTCATTTTGGTATTCTAGAATAAAATATATATAGTTCTGAACTAGCAAACCTGAGTATAGATTAAAGAGTCAAGTCCTTTGAAATGAGAATTTGCTTAAAACTCTCTACTTCAATGGTTAAAATCAAGCGATTGTTCCAGTCTACGAAGAGGCAAGCAATTTCTCGAAAGAAACAAACCATTAGAGAGAGAGAGAGTATTAAATTTTTTTTTTTAAAAATTTCCTCAGCATGTACTCCATATATATCATTTGCAGATTAAAAACTATAGGTCAAACTACCTTTATCACATAAGTAAATAGATGTTAGATTGACTAAATTCAATAACTTAGTTGTATTAATTGGAAGGGATGGATCTCTGGCAAGAAACCTAATTCATTATAGCAGCACCCAAAGCACTAATACAAGAATCAATAGAATATATGTAAAATCTTCAGCTCCAAGAACATGAGAACTTTTCAATTGAACTCATCCGATGGGATACAATCATGTAAGAAAGTTGATAGATTCCATGGGTACAGATAGAAGCTTAGTTTAAATTTTTTTTTTTTTTTTTTTTTTTTAAAAAAACCATCTATGTTCAGTTAGTTACCCACATGCATTCGGAAAGAAAACCAAAATCTAGATTCATCTTCCATCCTGTGAAACCAATACCTGGAAGATCTTATTGATAAAGAGTGTTCAACTCTAAAAGCTGTTTGGCTTTTGGACCCTTGACTAAGTTTAGTCTCAAGGTTCTTTTTTTTTTTTTTTAATCTCTTTGAAGATAAGTAGTATGTATCAAGAAATTGCCAAAAAGAAGGGCAGAGAAGCCCTCTATTAAAGAATCTAGAAATTGCCAAAAAGAAGGGCAGGGAAGCCCTCTATAAAAGAATCACTTTCAACCTCCTTCCACATGGCGGTAAGGCGATCAGTTATGCCAAGGCATGTGGCGACCTGCTGCGGACAAAAGCAGTAGGAGAGAATCCTAGAAAGTGGAAGAGCAACCTGCAAACTAGGCATGCTAGTCCTAAATTTAATTGCTAGCCTGAAGCTCACTACTATAAGCATCTTGCAATAATTTGAAAATGTCATATATATAACTAAAATGGTATTTCCCTAATAATACTGTAATATATACATACCTAAAACATTACTTTCTCGGAAATGGGCCATTTGATAAAGTCTCTTCATCATCATAATCACATTGGAAGCCTCATCTCATCTATCTAGGTTGGTTTTGTGAGTTGTTTAGACAATATAAGACTAGATCTATCCGGAACTATACTTATGGTGTAAGTTATAACTCTGTTTTTGACAAACACATGTGTTGGCTTTCCTTTGTCTCCTTCATCTAGGGTCACATTTAATTGGTAACAGTTGACGACTCTACGAATTTAAGGATTCCTCAAAGCCCTTATAACAGGTATTTCCTCATTAAGGGCTTGTTTAGCTAAGAATTCATTAGGTCAGGTTTCGCCTACTAGTCCTGAGATTTAATTCCTACCTTGAAACTCCCTACCATAGACATCATGAATTATTTTGAAAATATCATGATATATAACCTAAAATGGTATTTACCTAATAACACCGTAATATATACCTGAAGTGTTATTTTCTTACAAAGGGGCCAATAGTTAAAGTAATTAAAGCCTCTTCATCATTAAAATCATCATGAAAGCCTCATGTATAGGTTTTTCAAGTTGTTTGTTAGACATCATAAGACTAGATCTATTCAGAACTATACCCATCCAGTGTAAATCATAACACCATTTCAAACAAACACATTTATAGGTTTTTCTTTGTCTCCTTTCCCTAGGGTCACATTTGGAAACAGTAAGGAGTCCACAAATTCGAAGATTCCTCATTGCCTCTAGAACAAGGATTTCCTCACTGAGAATTTGTCTAGTTAAGAATTTCTTAGGTCAAAGTATGGTAACAAGTGAGAAATCCATAGATATGTAAATTTTTTACCATCTCTGTTTTAGTTGAGGACTTTCACATCCCGCGAGGGATTGATCATATATGAACCCACAAAAATGAAGACCTTCAATGCCTAAATTCTCAGAAATTTACAATTAGTGCCAAATTTGAAAAAGAGAAACTTGAGCTCGAACAACCTATGGAAAAAGGAAAATCTCCAAAGAAAATCTCTATATTTTCGTTTGTTTTTAAGAAAGGACAGAAAAGGTTTAATTTTTCACGTAAATTAGCAACTCATCACTAGTGACTTCTCTCCCCCAAGTTTTTCTATTGACTAAAATGCCCTTACTCAAGGAATAGCTAGGGCTCTTTGAAAGCCCCATCTTTCCCTCTCTCCTTCACTTCCCCCTATCTTCATGGTCTCGATCGACAACGGTGATGGATAAGGTGGGTGGTAATAATTAAGGGGAAGGGAGAAATAGGAAAGGAGGGAAGAAGAATAAAGAGGGAGGAAAGACTAGGAAATGGGGAAGGAGACTAATCAATAACCATTTTCCAAATCACCATTGTGGTTGTTGGTGAAGGAGAAAAAGTGAGATGAAGGAAAGGGAGGGAAGAAATGGGAAAGTGAGGAAAGGAGGGAAAGATTAGGTTTAGAAAGAGGCCTACCTCTTTCTTGAATAAGGGCGCTTTAGTCAATAGGAAAAATTGGAGAGAGGCCTCCGGTGGCAAGTGGATTTCACCAACACGGACCTGATTGAAAACCCTTTTTTTTTCTGCTCTTTTTTAAAAACTAAGAAAAACGTAGATATTTTTTTATTCCCTCATAGCTAAAAGATGGTGCCAATCTAAATGACCAACCAATGGACCCAAGGTTAATTGCAAAATTTGGTGCTCCAAGAAGTCACTGGAGTTGAGAACAGCCTCTTACCTCACTAGTAATTAAGAGGATGCAGGTCTCACCTGGCTGCCTAGGGTTCATGCCACCTTCCCTCACTAGAGGGCTTTGTCACCTCAACAAGCTACAAAAAAGAACTTGTCATTTTAGCAAGCATACCAATGGTTTTTTTTCCCTCCTCAATGGAGTGTTGTACATACAGTTTGGAGTATGGTTAATTCATGTGTTTCCCATGCTAGCTAGACTAAAATCAGGGTATGATTTAGTGTGAAATGAAATACCATTTTCAACTATTTTCTTCTTTGTTGATATTGTATCCTTCCTAATGCTACTTAGTAAGAATAATGATAAAAAAAAAAATGGAGTGGTCAATGTTTTATGTTTTTGTACCGCTATCCTACCATCCGTTATAAGTGGTGATGGGTTCAATTCATTGAGTGCTGGGGCATAGTTGACTCATTCCATACCAGAAAAAGAAAAAGAAAAAGAAAAAGAAGAATAAAGAGACAAATGTTCTAAAATAAATTAATCAATGTCTAGTGTACTTCAACCAAAGATTAATAGAGGCTATTACAAGCATTCTCTGTATGTCACCCACCTAATCAATGCAAATCACAACAATAGAGAGTTGATAAAGTCTTGATATGCATGAAGGTACCAAATATCACTTTAATATGATCATCTTGACCCATGTAAGCAGTGTCAAATTGGAATAAATGTTAATTTTCAAAGTTGGCATGTATAGATTGATAATAAGTACATACTAGCAAAATGCCCCCGTGCTCAGCACGGATATTAAAAGTCAAACAAAGAAGAACATTTAATTTTATGACATAAATAAAAATTTTAAATTTAATTTCATATTTTTATATTTTATAAAATCTAAAATAGAAGTGTTAATTTCTCACACAAATTTATAGGTTTCTTAAAAATTACTCAATTAAAATTTAAAATAATTAATAAATTTAAAAATTTTAAATCTTTAGTAGAAACATAAAATTTGAAATATTGAGACGTGTGAAATTATAAGAAATTTAAAAATATGAGATTCTTCAATTAGAAACAGGTTTGGTAGTGAGTTGGTTGCCTTACAAACTTCCATAACAGTTTTAAGAGTTAATAATAGGCTCAGGTGAAAATTAAGAGGAATTTATAGAGGCATTAAAGAGGGTCAAATTGGTATCAAAATGGTTAAAATAAAATTGAAATGAAGCGGCTGATTTCTTAATTGGAATCAGTTCGCTTCATTATATATATAAATAATTAATAGGCGGTGGAAACACAAATTTTGATCATTAATATGCTAGTTTATCAAGGATACTACTACAAAATGTTGCGTTCGAGAAAGATGGCATGGATGTAAGGAGTGGCAATCCCTTGGCACAAGCCACCAACCTCAAAAAACATACTTTTGTAGTTTCTTATTTAGATTGATACTTTTTTGCTTCCATCTTCAGCCGTTTGTATTAACATTTTGTATGTAACAAATGATATGTTTATATATTAAAAGCCAATTCTAACCGATTCAAACGATTTGTATTTAAATCCACCAACTTGATCCAAATCAGATCTCTTTATTTGATTTGATCTTTTAACTTTCAGATTTAGATCTAAGTTGGCATCTAGGAGTCTAAGTGGTAATTGATTGAAAACAGGAGGCTCGGCTTACAAGTGTAGAAGGTGAGGCCCACCTCTCAGTCCAAGGTCATGTCACACATCTCTCTCACTGTTGTTGTCATAGTCTTACGATTTCAAGTCCAGTGACATGACCTTTTTTTGACTCCTCATTCGTCTCCTGTCCTATCTTTTCACTCAACTATCTTTATACATCTTAATTTTATACTTTTTTATATTCTACACATACATTGATACATATCATATAGATCTTTTCTTTCTTCTTATTTTCAGGAAGGTTGTAGCTTTGCAACTGCAATTAGTGATAAGTGATAGAGCTCTTTTTTAATCTCTCTCTCTCTCTCTCTCTCTATTTTCTTTCATCATTCTTTTAAAACAATTTTTTAATTCATCATAAAAACGAAAAAAGTGCAAGTGGTGGGTACTTAGAAGTTGGTACTTACCAATCCAAAGAATATTTAGGTCTGTTTGTTTAGAGGCATTTCTGATGAGACTCATGCATCTCTGAAAATTTTAAAATTGGCTCATGATCATGTACCTCTATTTGATACTTGTTTAATGTTATAATTTTAAATATCCGTCCACCTAAAATATTACTTTTAGTCTTTTGAATTCACAATATTGCAACATTCATAATGTTGAGGTGGGCTTCAGCATTTAGAGATCCACCTTTGGGGACAGCATTTGTAAAAATCTAAATTCTCCCAAACATTAAATTATCAAAATGCTTACAAGCAAAACAGTTCTTGTTGGTGTTGCTACTCTGTTTAGGAAAGCGAGTGCACAATGATTCCCTAACTATCTGAATGGCCCAACCCGAAAGGACAAACCCCATTAATAATAGGGTCCAAGTCCAGGTCCATAATTATTTTTTTATGGTACTCAACTTAGGGGGGCTGGGATTCAGCCCTCTGGTGAGGGAAGTAGACCTCAGATGAAGTAAGGGAGCCCTTGGGTGAGGTATGACAGCCCTTAGGTGAGGGAAGGTGGCAGCCCAGGTTCGAATCCTAGATAACCAAATAAGAACTAACGGCTCTTCTCCCTAGAGTAAGTGGTGATTCTTAAAGTCCAAGTCCACACTTGTGACACTTGCTAGTCTGAAACTTGGGTATGAGTCAAGTCTATATCCCAAGTATATAGTCAGTATAATATATAATTTAAAATAATGCGAAAATGGTATGTATATTATACACTTTACGTAATATATATTTACATAATTTTGAATGTCCTAATTTACATAATTTTGAACATCCCAAGATTGTAGCATACTGGCAGTTTTTTCTTTCTTTCTATCTTCTCAGTGATTATTACAAAGTTTAGAGGCTGGCTAGATAACCACAATGTCCGAAAAAAATGCTCCTGCCTACAATAGTAGCCTAATCATATAGCCCTTGAAGTCAAGCTAACAAAGTTTAATTAGGGATGAGCGTCTGTCTAATGAACCGAAGTTTAGAACTGAACCGAACCGAAAATTTTTATTTGGTTTGGTTATACGGTTAAATTGGTTAGGTTCGGTTAAGATTTACAGCAAATTTGGATAATATAGTTCGGTTCGGTTTTGGATTTTTTCACCAAATTAACCGAATTAACCGGATTTATTAATATACATATAAAAGTTTGTATTTTAGATATATAAAATATATAAACTCTTAAGGCTGATAAACTGTTGAATACTTGGCTTTAATATCTTTTTTATTTTAGATATTTAGAATTTGCTAGTTGTCTATACTTTGGGTTTTTTTATTATAGAAATGTTCGAAACAAATTTGGGCCCCATAACAAAGCCCAACATATGGCCTTTTGACCGAATTGACTGAAATTTAACCGAAATATTTTCGGTTCGGTCGAATTCGGTTACAACTCATAATTTGGTCGGTTCGGTCAAGAATTTCTTCGACCGAAATATTTCGATTCGGTCAAAATTTCAACCAAAACCGACCGAATTGACCGAATACTCACCCCTAAGTTTAATGGGGCTTTAGTAGCATGAAATTTACTTTGCAAGTCCCAACAAGAGACAACAGTCAGATCAATGTGAAATTGTGACTCGTGTAATTCACACGAGGTAGAGCCGTAGAGGGGTTGAAGAAAATATATTGATCAAAAGTGGGATCTTATGTGATCTTTGATAGTGATTTATACATATTTGCTCCATATACAATAAACTTTTTTAAAGTGGGCCTTATATTCTAATTCTTAAAGATGGGGCCACATGCAATTTTGCAAATGTTAATTTACGTAAGACTTGAAGTTTCATACTGATTTATATAAAAAGTAATATTTACCTTGTATAAATGTTGGGCTGGGCTATACTTTGAACCGTAATAAATGATATATTTATTTATTTATTTTATATTTATTTTTATATTTATTAGTTTTATATTTCTTTTCTCATTAATTAATATCTCATAAAATAGCCACAAATTTGATGAATTTTTATTTTTAGACCTGGATTTAGCGCTTGCATGCTTTCCTAGTATATATGAATTATACACACAATGGATGCTTTAATATGGCATTTTTCAACAGCTCCGAACTCAACCAGAAAGTTATTGGGGACCGATGGTTTTCTAACTCTGGTACAATGATACTATGTCCCTGTCACCTTAATAAGATTTTTTTTTCCCAAGGGAGGAGGTACTGAGCCAACCCTCTTTACAAAAGGTGGTGTCATCTTTGATTTGATAAAGAAGAACCGGTTGCTAGAGTCTCACATGTCGGATGACGTCGAAGAACTTTCTCCTGAACATGTGGGTATAAATGAAAGTGCAAACTAGACCAATGCGAAGTTATAGAGGAGGTGAATAGGATTATTTGAAAATTATGAGTATTTAAAAAATACAAGTCCTAATATGAACAATGATCGCTCAATTTAAACAACAAGATATAACTATGTGTGGAGCCGATTTAGTGATCAAATGTGCTACTAATTGCAAGTTAACAAATATGCACTAATAGTGGACTCAACCACTAATAATATGCCAATGAGTTTGTAATACAATTTAGCACATGTGATTTGATTTGTATGTTAATCCAAATAAAATATGATTATATCGCACATGTATTTCATAGCATAAATATAAAACAATGATGTACAATAGAGATAGAGACACAATAATTTATAGTGGTTAGGTCCTTGACCTACACCCACTCCCAAGACAATCACACACCAATAGTCTCTTGGCGTCCACTATTAAAGGTTTTCAAAAGGTGCACCTCATAAACATTTACAACTAGTTTTTTGATACGGTGGTCCAATTATGAAGGTCTACTCCACCACTCTATTTTTTTAATGGCTTGATCTCACAGGTCTAATCCACTTTATAATGATGAAAGAAATAAAAATGAAATAAAAACGCTTGCCTCTTTTCAGATGAATCAAACTTGATGTACATCTTGTGCAGCTTGAACTTGAACAACAAATTTTGACTCATTGCTGAGCTCCTTAGTGATGTAGATGCTCCAATTGTGCTCAACCAAGAGAGTAGGAGGTTTAAGTCTCTGGTAACTAAGGTATGCCTATGAGGTTAGTCCAATCTCTAGAAATGGATTCTTCCACAAGACACCCTTTAATAAGGTTTGAATGCTCATGCTCAAAGATATACCTATGAGGATCTAAAAGTGTGTGGAACAAGGTCTAACCGAATTTTTCCTATGGTGAGCAATCACACTTCAAAACACTAGATCATGATTCCACTAATCACTCTCTCTTTTGATATGAATGCTCTTAGATCTAACTATAAAATCTTTAGAGAATAGTTTTATCTATGCAATGAACCAGAGTTTGACCCATTTTTAAATATACCCAAAATACCCCTCGTAATAGCCGAATGACAATCTTCACACTTTCTAAGCCAAAACTCAGTCTAATCGCAACCAGACAAACTCAAAAACAATTCTAACACTAAAATCAACTTAAGTAATATAAACAATTGAGAGAAATTCCACCTTACATCATTGGGTGGTTTCCTATTGTATTTATATTGAGTGTATTACAAAATCTTGCCAGATTGCAGTACATGAATATACACATGATTATAGCACACGTATTTCTATAATAGACATGATAGAGATTCTATTAATGAGGAATAAGATATGGGCTGGATATGGACTATGTGCTGTGATGATCTTCTTTGACTAGTGCTAGCTTGGAGATCATATCTTGTGGATTGGTTTCCATATTCCCCCTCAAGTTAAGCGGTCCATTGTGAACGTTTAACTTGTCACGAAGAAATTCAAATCGCATTGAGTTGAGTCCTTTGGTAAAGATGTCGGCGAGCTAATCTTTGGAGGAAATAAATCGAACATCAAGAATCTTTTTTGCCACCTTTTCCCGTACAAAATGAAAGTCAATTTCTATACGTTTCATTCTGGCATGAAAAATAGGATTAGCCGTAAGATAGATGGCTCCAAAATTTTCGCACCAGAGAATAGGTGGTGAGGAGGAAGAAAGACCCAGTTCTTTTAATAAAGACTGCATCCACAGGACTTCAGCAGTGGCATTGGCCAACCCTCGATATTCAGATTCTGTGCTGGATCTAGAGACTGTATGTTGCTTCCGTGAGCTCCAAGAGACCAGATTTGGCCCAAGATAAATACAATATCCACTCGTTGATCTGCGATCATCGGGGCAGCTACCCCAATCTGCGTCAGAGTAAGCACTTAAGATCTGAGAAGACGATTTCCAGAGATGGAGGCCATGAGAAATTGTGGACTTGAGGTACCGTAGGATTCGCTTGACTGTCGTCCAGTGATCATCATTGGGACTGTGCATGAACTGACACACTTTATTTACCGCAAAAGCAATATCTGGACGTGTGATCGTCAAATATTGTAAGGCGCCAACTATGCTGCGATACAACGTTGGATCACGAAATGGAGAGCCATTGTATTTTGAGAGCTTGTTTAGATGGCAGATAGGGGTCTTTTGCGGTTTAGCATCTTCCATTTTCGTTTTCTTGAGAAGGTCAAGAATATATATTTTTTTTTAGAGAGAAAGACCACGAGAATGGCCAATGGCCTCGACCCCAAGAAAATAATGCAATGGGCCGAGATCCTTAATAGCAAACATAGATTGTAGCCAGGCAATAACTTCTTGAATCAAGTCCATGTGTGAGCCAGTGATGATGATATCATCAACATAGATAAGCATATATATGGTGTACTGAGGATTCTTTTTAATGAACAAGGAGGAGTCAGAGATGGAGCCCACAAAGCCAATTTGAAGAAGAAAATTGCTCAGACGATGATACCAGGCTCGAGGTGCTTGCTTAACCCCATATAATGACTTGTGAAGGCGACAAACATGAGTGGGATATTGAGGATCTATGAAGCTCGGTGGTTGCTTCATGTATACTTCTTCATGAAGAATCCCATGTTGAAAAGCATTTTGTACATCGAGCTGACGAATAGGCCAATTCATGTTTAGAGCAATGCTAAGCACTGTACGAATAGTGCATGGTTTATCAACTGGACTAAATGTTTCGCCATAGTCGATGCCTTCTTGTTGATTGTACCCTTTTGCCACAAGGCATGCCTTATATCGATCAATAGATCCATCGGCTTTTCTCTTGAGTTTAAAAACCCATTTGCAACCTATGATATTCATTTGAGGTCTTTGTGGAACAAGAGTCCATGTCCCATTATGAAGAAGCGCATTGAGTTCTTGACTCATTGCATTGCGCCAATTTAAATCTTTATTGGCTTAAGAGAAACACGTGGATTCAATGATGTCGCCATGCTGAAGGGGGTGCTTAGTGGCTAACAGAACCTTGGGTTTAAAAATGCCTAACTTGGATCTTGTTACCATGTGGTAAGAATCACGGGGTGGTTGAATATGCCGTTGAGGAGCGCCACTTGGAGTGCCACCATCTGTAGAACCAGCGGGGTGTGATACTAGGCCTGGTGTATAATCATTGGCAGATTGAGAGTGTTCCTGGTTTGATGAGTCCATCATCAGCCGGTCATCATGTGGTATTTGTAAGCTAGCAGCAAGTGGGGCAGTAGAAACATGATCATTGCCTAGGGTGGGAGCAGCCAACACATCAACAAGTGGCTGCGCTTGTTGCTGTTCATGGGTGGACAACTCTAATGGCGGGCCTTGATTCCCATGACCAGGACACTGCTGATGACGTGAACCACTATGCAAGGAATCATGGGTGATGATGCTTAGTGGACCATTTTGATCAAGTGGAGCCACTGGGCCTGATCGTTGGGCTAGGTAAGGACTGGTCTCAGTGGATGATGGTTGGAGAGGAAGGTGGGCCTGGTGAGGTAGGTGTAAAGGAGGAGGGAAGGAAAGCCAATGAGAGAAATGATGTACAGGCATAGTTGAACCAGTAGATTGTTGGGCAAATGGAAATGAGCTTTCATTGAAGAGTACATTCCTTGAGATGTAAATGCGATTGGTTGGGATATGGAGGCACTTATAACCTTTATGTGATGGGCTATATTCAAGAAAAGCACATGGCAGTGAGCATGGGGCAAGTTTATGTGCACTATATGGGCGTAAATACGGATAGCACTCACACCCAAACACACGTAGTTGGGTGAAATCAGGGGAGGTTTTAAAAAGAATTTCAAGAGGGGACTTGGTGGGACTGACTGATGATGGGAGTCGATTAATCAAGTAACAGGCCGTTTGGAATGCATCATCCCAGTAGCTTAAAGAAACTGAGGCCGTGGTTAGGAGTGCTAACCCAGTTTCAACAATCTGCCTATGACGTCGCTCAGCTAAGCCATTTTGCTCAGGGGTGTGAGGGCATGAAAAACGATGAAAAATGTGTTAGGAATCAAGATATTTTTTAAACTTCAGATATTCACCTCCATTGTCAGATTGAAAAGTCTTTATTTTGCAACCTAGAAAATCTTCAATTTTTTGTTGAAAGGAAATAAAGACAGTGAGAGCATCAGATCGCTTTGCAAGGGGGAAAATCCACATATATCGACTAAAAACATCCATAAAAACAATATAATATCTAAAGCCATTATTTGAAACTAAAGGTGCAAGGCCCCAAATGTCTGATATAATAAGTTCCAAAGGATGCTTATAAATGGTATTGCTAGAAGGGAAAGGTAATTTATGACTTTTTGTCATATGACAAGATTGACAAAAGCCAAAAATTTTATTTGAAACCGGAAGAAACTTAGATGTAACAATGGAGTGGACCGTTTGGTGCATTGGATGACCCAGCCGCCGATGCCAAATGTCCATTGTTTTGCGCTCACCAAGAAATGCAGAGGGCCCAGAACAACTAGGGTGTTGGCTTTGATCAAGGCAATAGAGGCCTTGTTTATTCGGCCCTTGAAGAACTATTCTCCCCGTGCGGCGGTCCTTGACAACAAAAAAGTTTGGATGAAACTCAAAGAAGACATCGTTATCAAGAGTAAATTTGGACACAGAAAGAAGATTTTTTGAAATCTGTGGAATATGAAAGATATCTTTAAGTAGAAACTGATCCTTGGAAGTGGAAAGAGAGGACATACCAATGTGAGAAATGGGAAGGCCCGCACCATTACCTATGCAAAGTTGGTCAGGTCCAGTGTACTCTGAGCGGATGCTAAGATTGCCTAGGTCAGAAGTTACGTGATGGGTAGCACCACTATCAGGATACCAATTCTGGTCAGAAAATGGGGACGGTGCAGCAAGATAAGCACTTGCGTTTGACGAGTCGGCATTGAACTGGCGATCAAAGCGATACCAACAAGAGGCAGCAGCATGGTTTCTACGGCCACATAGCTGACAAGGCCCACTAGCCGATCGTGGGCGAGAACGTTGGCCGGTGCGATTTGCTCCTCCACGGCCCCGATTATTGGAATTCCTGCCGCGATTGGATGATGAAGAAGAGGAGGTCCGAGGAGAGGACTTCATGGCAACATTAGCGGAAGGACTCAAAGGATCAAATGTCATCTGACCCTGGAGACGTGATTCAAAGGCCAAGAGATGAGCTTGAAAATCCTCCATGGAAGTGTCATCGATGGTAGTGGTGAGGGAGGTAACAATGGCATCATAGGCAGTATCAAGGCCATTTAGGATCACATGTTGGAGGTCAGATTCCGGCATTGGATGGTCGGAGGTAGCAAGACTATCGGCTAGTTGCTTGGCACGTTGCAGATAATCATCCATGGAAAGACTGCCTTTTCGCATGGTTTGAAGATCTCGACAAATCTGTGTTAGTATTTTTATTGGCTAATTCATGGGTCGGACAAAACTCTGGGTCCATTGAGTTGTATTTTCTAATTTATTTTAGAGTGGACTGTGGTTATGTCGTCAGAAGAGCTGAAGTGAATAATACAAGAAAAGAGCAGACCGGGCGAAATTCCCCAGGCCCGATCGATCGGAGCCTCAGACAGATCGATCGGTCAGAAAAAGCATCCAGTTATTTGGATGGTCCGATGGATCGGATGCACAGTCCGATCGATCGGACAGTGTGTGCAGATTCGGGAAAGTCTCCAGTTTCAATACGAATTTATTTCCTTTTGAGACTCTGTTTCTCAGTTTGAGTTCTACTTGTGCACTAAGTCTAAGGCACGAATTTGGGGCTATTTATAGGGTGTTTCTCTCAACCCTAGGAGGAATCACCAACACACACAACTCTCATTAATCTGAGTCAGAGATATCTTTGAAAGAGTTATTCTCTAGAGCCATTAAGAGACTATTCTGAAGAGCTGCTCTAGAAGGTTGTTGCTGCTTCTACTTTTCTTGCTGAAGATTGATCATCTTGGTTGACAAGGTGCGAGGAGATCAAGTAAGGAGAACGGGGCACGGTGGATGTCGTGTCAGTGGATTCTTTGCAAAAATAACTACAGTCCTTAGGTCGAGGTACAGACTGAGGTAAAGGAGCTTGTGAGTATATCTTGTAACTATTCGTGAACTCATGATTTCTGGTTCGTGATTTTTTCTCCCTGGATAGGGTTTCCACGCTAAATATTGTGTCTGCCTTCTTGTGGTGTGTGATTGGTAGATAGCTAGTTCTAAATTGTCTGATTGGTTTATTTCCGCTGCATTGATTGGTTAAATTTGAACTAGTAATCCATTCTGGTAGCCCTCATAAGAATTTTCAATTGGTATCAGAGCGAGTTGCACTATTTTATTGTGTTGATCCAAATATTGCTAGAATGGATGTCTACCGAGAAGGCACTTCAACCAATAAGCCTCCTCTGCTGGATGGTTCTAATTATGCTTATTGGAAAGCCAGAATGATTGCCTTTGTAAAAGCCATAGATCTGAAAGTATGGAAATCTATTTAGAAAAGCTATTCCTTGCCCACTGTCACTACTGATGGGATAACCAGTTTTAAATCTGAAGAACAGTGGACAAATGATGAAGAATTGGCAGCCACTTGCAACTCTAGGGCTTTGAATGCTATTTATAATGGAGTTAACATATCTGAGTTTCGTAGAATTTTTACATGCACTACTGCAAAAGAAGCTTGGGATATTCTGCAGACTGTGCATAAAGAGACTGACACTGTCAAACAGTCGAAACTTCAGAAATTGTATACAGCCTTTGAAACCATAAAGATGGAAGATGATGAAACTTTTGATGAGTTTAATTCAAAGCTGAATACAATTGTGAATGATACCTTTACTTTGGGAGAGCCAATTCCTGAAAATAAAATTGTAAAAAAGATTCTGCGGTCTCTTCAGAAAGGTTTGATGCAAAGGTTGTGGCCATAGAAGAGAATAAAAATCTGAATATTCTCAAAGTTGAGGAATTAGTTGGCAACCTTCAGACTTTTGAAGCAAACCTAAGGACCAATGGAAAATCAAAATCCAAAGGTATTGCTTGGAGAGCCTCCAAAGAATCATACAAGAAAATTGCTAGTGATTCTGATTCTGATTCTGAGGAGATTGATCCCCAAGTTGTTGTTGAGTTTATGAAGCAATTTCAAGCTTTTATGAAGGGGAAGAAAAGTGATTTGAAAGTCCCTAAAAATTTTGTAAAGAAGAAATTTTCTAAAGGGATTAAATGTTTTGAGTGTCATGGTTATGGACACATTGCTAGTGACTATGCTAACAAAAAGCCAAGAAAGAAGGCTTTCAATCTGACTTGGGATGATAATACTTCTGATGAAGATGATAAAAAATCTGAATCTGAGAAGCCTGACGCTAGCAAAGAAAATTTCATGGCATTCATGGCAACATCAGTTTCTGCTACTCCACTTGTTTCTGATGAAGGGACTGATCAAGATGTTAGTGAGTCAAAGACAGAACATGATTGGCAAGCTGAATATCATTTATTGTTTGCAAAGACCATGCCGATGCTTAAGATGAATGAAAAAGTGGCTACAAGCTGGAAAGAATCTGAAGAGCAGAATACTTATTTACAAGCTGAATTGTCTGAAGCTCTTACAAAAGTGAGTCACTTAGAAGCAGAAAATAACAAATTGGCAGATGAATTGACTGCTGAAGCACAGAAGTGTGTTTTGATTAATCATGATATAAAGACCTTGAAAGCTGAAAATACCGACTTGCAAGGAAAACTCAAGATAGTTCTTTCTGAGTTGGATACAAGCAAGGCTTTACTAAACATGATGAATGCTGGGTCTACAAAACTTGATGACATCCTGACCAGTCAAAAGGCAAAGAATAACATGCATGGCATTGGCTACACTGACGGGGCATCTACATCAAAAGCCAAAGGTATTAACTGTTTTGTTCAAAATTCAGTTGTTACTAATCATGTTGTTCATGTTACAGCTGCCAAGAAGAAGAATGTGTCACGTCCTGAACGTATACCCACTTGTCATCACTGTGGAATTAAAGGACACATTCGACCCCATTGCAATAAGCTACGAAACTCTCCAAACCAAAAGCAATTGAAAAAGCAGAAGGAAGCGTCACCTATGAAAACCAAAGTTGTCTAGGTCAAGAAAGAAGACCTTCCATCTGTCTTGGTACACACTATGCTGAACTATCTGAAAATGCAAGTGTATGTGCCAAAACTTCATCACCCCTGATCTCCAAGATCAAGCCCCCACCCTAGTGCTGATACGAAGATCATCTTGAGGGGTAGTCTATTTAGTGAGAGCTGCAGAATCCAAATTGACAGAAACTCCTTGAACAAAATTGTTTGTCAATTGTGGACAAAAAGGGGGAGAATACTGAAGTCAGGGGGAGAAACAAGCAAAGGTCTACAGATGCTGATTTTTTTTATTGAAAATTCAATGTATTTTGGGTTTTTCTCTTGGGTAGATCATTTGTATTGTTCTAGGGAGTTTTATCTATGAATTGCCAAAGGGGGAGATTGTTAGTATTTTTATTGGCTAATTCATGGGTCGGACAAAACTCTGGGTCCATTGAGTTGTATTTTCTAATTTATTTTAGAGTGGACTGTGGTTATGTCGTCAGAAGAGCTGAAGTGAAGAATACAAGAAAAAAGCAGACCGGGCGAAATTCCCCAGGCCCGATCGATCGGAGCCTCAGACAGATCGATCGATCAGAAAAGGCATCCAGTTATTTGGATGGTCCGATGGATCGGATGCACAGTCCGATCGATCGGACAGTGTGTGCAGATTCGGGAAAGTCTCCAGTTTCAATACGAATTTGTTTCCTTTTGAGACTCTGTTTCTCAGTTTGAGTTCTACTTGTGCACTAAGTCTAAGGCACGAATTTGAGGCTATTTATATGGTGTTTCTCTCAACCCTAGGAGGAATCACCAACACACACAACTCTCATTAATCTGAGTCAGAGATATCTTTGATAGAGTTATTCTCTAGAGCCATTGAGAGACTATTCTGAAGAGTTGCTCTAGAAGGTTGTTGCTGCTTCTACTTTTCTTGTAGAAGATTGATCATCTTGGTTGACAAGGTGCGAGGAGATCAAGTAAGGAGAACGGGGCACGGTGGATGTCGTGTCAGTGGATTCTTTGCAAAAATAACTACAGTCCTTAGGTCGAGGTACAGACTGAGGTAAAGGAGCTTGTGAGTATATCTTGTAACTATTCGTGAACTCATGATTTCTGGTTCGTGATTTTTTCTCCCTGGATAGGGTTTCCACGCTAAATATTGTGTCTGCCTTCTTGTGGTGTGTGATTGGTAGATAGCTAGTTCTAAATTGTCTGATTGGTTTATTTCCGCTGCATTGATTGGTTAAATTTGAACTAGTAATCCATTCTGGTAGCCCTCATAAGAATTTTCAATCTGCATAAGTCGTGCTCTAGATCCGGAAGCATACTGGTTCTCAAGATCACCTCATAACTCTCTAGCAGTGGAGAGTCCAACCACTTGCGCGAGCGCTGTCTCAGAAAGAGATGAAAGAAGCCAGCCAAGTAATACTTGGACTTGTCTGTGCCATGCGATATACGCTGGGTTAAGAGCAGATGGATCAGCTTTGCCTTTGTCGGAAGCGAGGGTACGTGGGGGAGATGGGAGAGATCCATCGACATACCCTTCAAGATCATAGCCTTTGAGTAAAGGCACAAACTGGGTTCGCCATAGAAGGTAGTTGTGGCGATCTAGCTTAATTGAAATTAGGTGGTGGATGTTGATAGTTTGGGTGGTGGGAATGGTTGATGAAGAAGGAGATGTGCCAGCCATGGATAGAAACAGACGTGAGTCCTTTAGGAGGGCTCTAATACCATATAAACAATTGAGAGAAATTCCACCTTACATCATTGGGTGGTTTCCTATTGTATTTATATTGAGTGTATTACAAAATCTTACCAGAATGCAGTACATGAATATACACATGATTATAGCACACGTATTTCTCTAATAGACATGATATAGATTCTATTAATGAGGAATAGGATATGGGCTGGATATGGACTATGTGCTGTGATGATCTTCTTTGATTAGTGCTAGCTTGGAGATCATATCTTGTGGATTGGTTTCCATAAGTAACACCTAAGTAAGATTAGTTAATAATAGTTAAATTTAATTAGGATTGGAGTGTTCTAAGAAGTACATCTCACTCTAATCAAAGTAGTACCCAAGCCAGATTGATCACATGTAAACCAATGCACCTATAATTAATTAATAAAAAATGATGAGTGATTATTTTTTTTTGTTTGATGGGACACGATGCCTCCATTAGGCTTGGATGATTAAAAATCTTTGATTGATTACTTGTGATCATATGATGAGTCATGATACTTGCAGTAGGCATGGATGGTTAGGAGGACACTATGGGTAATCATTCACTAATGTCATGATAAAAAGGTGGACAAACAAGGTGTGAATGATATGATAATGTAAGTTAGGAGTTTGGAGCTTTTGAGTATCTCACACATACTTTTTGCAAGGGATGCAATACTTCACAATGAGGCCTATCGTAGTACTGTTTCTATCTGAGCAAGCTTAACTCTAGAGTTCTTACGGTTTCCGGGGCCACACGGTTTTAAAACATACTATGTCAAGTTAAGACGGGATTTGACTTATAAGCTCAGGGTCAGGACTTGTTTGATTTCAATGTGGTATTCATGTAAATTTATACATTGCAAACCCAGGTGTCAGAAGACACCCTGACAGACGCCCTTCTTCAGAGGTGTCACAATTGTATGGACGTTACACTTTCTGTAGGTGGACCTTCCCAAAATTTTACTTCATAAGGAGTTGGTCCTACCATAAGATTGAGCACATGAAAATTTTTAATCATACGCTCAATCTTATGGTGGCACCAACTCTTATAGAAGTACAAATTAAAGACAAAGTGACTTCATGTTTAGTGTCTCAGATTTTTAAGATGTGGACTCCACTACAGCGCTCCGCTACACTCATTTAGGGATCTTTTTTTTTTTTTTTTTGCAGTCATTTACATATGTAAATGATACATATGTGCAATATTGTCAAAAATCATCATGTTGTTTCACCTCCCTTACCCATGTGACGCAAATGAGGTGTGAAAATAGTGTAAATAACATAATTTTCACTCCAAGATCACCTCTTTTGCAAAAGCACTAGTATACACTATGATTGCATTCTTGTAAGTTCCATCAACCACCTTTAGTTTTTTTATTTATATGGGCCCCATATTTATAATCCAAGCCGTTCAATTTGTTTATTATACTAATAAATCTAGAGACTTCAAAGCTAATTATCATAAATCTTCCTAAATTTTGAGTAGTTTATGAAAAGTCCCAAGGTATAGATCTACTCTTTTTAACTGCCATGGGTAATTCATGATCTAAATCATTCAAATATTCTTGTGTTAATTGTAGAATCAAGAATCTCACATCTTAATTCTGATGGATCTTGTGGAATTTGTGAAAATGTAGAAAATAAATAAATAAATTTATATACATCTAACACCATTAGATGTAATGGTGATCCAGAAATTCATAGTTATGGGATTTCTTCCTTCCTGTGATTTTGTGTGAACTTATGAGAATCATGGCATGATAATTTCAGGCATTTGCAAAGAAATTATGTGATCATCAGGTTGCAAGTTGCAACAGTTGTAAGGCTCAACATGGTTGGAACTGGGGATATTGGACAGGATCAGGTAGACAGTTGCTAAAAGTTGGGTGATTTGACTGGGCCCAAACCGGACCAAGTTGTGCTTTTTAATTTGTGATTGGCAGCTGTACCCAGCCACGAAGAAAGTCATGTACGTTTGGTAGTTTCAGTCATCACTGTCATTCCACATGATTTGATTATATGATAAAAATAATTTTCCTAAGTAAGAAAATATGTACTTTATGAGAAGGCAACTATCACATTTTATCGTACCAATGCTGTGCCACAGCTGATCAAAATCTCTGGAGTAAGGAATTTTTTTGGATGTTTCTTTTGTTGGAATTTCAGAAATCTCTGTCGGAAAATTTTCTGAATTTCCAGACATAGTGAAATTTTTAGATACTCTTTTAGGCTCGAGCATCCAGGGATTCCACCAAAATACAAAGGAAGTGAAATTCCTAGATTCCTAAAGGTCAAAAAAGAACTTTCATGTGGCTGAAATTCAAAAATACTAGTGAAGAAACATGGGATTCAGAAATTCCAATGGACAACGTGTCACATCATGTTCAGAAATTCCTAGACATGGTGAAATCCTGACAGAAATTCCACTAAAGAAACAGGGCCTAAATTTGTGAGGGGTAGAGGGACACTTCAACAGGGCCACACTTATTTTATAATCAATAACATATATTCACTGTTCAAGTTTCTATTCCTAATTGTTCCTGTTTGAAGATTAAATTTATAATCAATAACAGAAATTAATAAATGTAATTTGAGGAAATTGGAGCGACAAACAGCTGGTCCCCTATTTTATTAATCAAATGCTTTATTTAATGGTAGTATTGACTTGGCTCAATAGAATCCGGTAGCGGGGCTTAGGGTTGATATTATAAATAAAGGCAAGAGCCTTTGTGTAGTAACTCTCTTCTGATTGTATAGAATCTCTTGTGATGTGTGCTTGATTGTTATCTCTTGCATGTTCTTACGCCCTATATCACAAAAAACTAGTATAAGATGCAGCCTAAGGTGTCCTTGGGCTGCGCTGGGTTATGCGTGTAATCGGATGAGATCTAGCGGATAGGATCTCAGAGGGTTTTTCGATTTACATCGGACTTGGAGAAGAACCTGTTGTTCTTGAACATCGACTGCTTGGGTTCACTTTTGCAGAGAAACAACAGTTGTAGAGCAAGGTCTTCTCGGTGTTTCTGGTTGGTTATGGATGAAGAAGCGAAAGGATCTGGTTGGATTTGAAATCTTGAGGAGAGGCCTGAATCTCAGTTCGTGAGGATCACCGGATCGAAAGAAGATCGGGATTGGTTGGCCATGACCGAAGAAGAAGACCATTTCTCGGTCTAGGTTGCAGACAAGATGAAGATAGAAGATTTAGACGCTTTTGCAGAGGTGCTAATTGGAGAAAAAGTGTTAGTGAGAGTACATACATTAATAGTTCGGTATATAGGATATAATCCTCACAGCAGTGAAACAGAACAACCGTAACTCAAAACAGAATGTAATGGAAATTTAACTTACTGTTTGAAGGCAGAAAACAATACTCTATTGTTGAAGTAATTAATCACAAAATTTACAGAAGATGATTGATCAAGGCTAATGTTAAAACACTATGTCCTTAAGACAAATTCGCCCCCGCAATGGTGCTTACGAGCTTCAACAGCGATTGCCTCTCGGGATACAATAATCGGTCGCACAACAGTTGCAGCACTACAAACTGTGTGACAGGCGAACCAAAAGTATAGCAGCAGGACTCTCTCTTTGACAATGAGGATGACTCGAAAATACAATGCAACATCAGTGAATTGGATG
Organism: Cinnamomum chago; assembly: GCA_038049695.1. Classification (NCBI taxonomy): domain Eukaryota; kingdom Viridiplantae; phylum Streptophyta; class Magnoliopsida; order Laurales; family Lauraceae; genus Cinnamomum; species Cinnamomum chago. The sequence goes on from CP142453.1 coordinate 33,661,225, forward strand.
ATCGAAATTGCATGGACAAGATGCTAAGTGACACACCCTTTCAGATGCGAAGGGACACACCACTAAAGACACATCCCATTTGTAAAAATAGAATTTTATTAAATAAAAACTCTCCAAAAAATACTAAATGGGTAGTGGGCCAAGCCAGGCCCAACTCGCGCCCAAGCCCAAGCCCGGTTCGGTGCGGGGCGGCGCGCGCGCGTGTGTGGTGGTGACCCTACCTTGATCTAGGTCCTCCCTCCTCCACAAAAGTGGAATGCCCCTTGGGGCTCATCTTATACTACCAAGATAAATATATTTATACCCAATGAATGTTTTGCTCCCAAGCAATGTGAGAAGCAAGTTCACCAATTCTTTTTGTTTCCATGTTTAACATGTTCAAGTAGTGGTGTTTAGGAGGCAATTTCTCATTCACTCCTAAATTAAATGGATTAGAGCAACTCAATACATGTCCATAATCTACTCATGGAGTAGATTACATTCCCATGTATTCCCACCCAAAAGGATAAGTGGGTCCCACTTAGTTTTTGGCTCAAAGTTGACAAAAACTAGTATAGCTCTTAGCCATTTTTCCAACAAAAAGTAGGGAAGATTCGCCAAATCTCTCGTTGTTCTAAGGGAAGAGATCAAAGGATTGTCTGACCTACTGCTTGAACTCAGCTTGCAAAGGAAGAAGGGTGAGTTCGGGTCTCGTGTTGCCAAGAATCTGGTGCTTTCATCACAGGAGGATGACAAGCAAACGCTATAGCCGACGCCACGCACCATCATCGGGGAAGAAGACGCAAAGAGGATCCGAGTTGGTTCTATTTTAGTCGCAGGAAACAGAGCAATTATAGAAAAAGAATCGTTTTGGCCTGGGTTTTGTTGCAGTTCAGGTCAGGTTCGGATCAGGTCAGAACCAACTCGCAGTGAAGCCCAATCAGCATAAATACGTGATGTCCACATTGCATCAGCGGCCATACGGTCAAAAGTAGATTTGACTGAATCAACGGCTGAGATTGTTTTCGCGATATCTTGACAATCCGGTGTCCGTTATATGATCCATTATGCATGTTTTCGACATACATTCCAAAGATTCGCCTAATTTATCCCATGCTTCTATGTTTGTCTCGTTTTCCATCATGTATCTTACTATGCGTCATGTTTCATGTGTTTCTTTATGTTCGATATGTTGTTACACATATGTTATGTCATGAATCATGATGCACCATATGTTCATATTCTTGCTTATGTATATGTTCATGGTTCATGATTCACACTATGTACACATCATTCCTTGTGTCGGCACCACTCAACTTCAATTCTATCATAGTCGGACCCACTTGAGTGTGGATTTAGTATATTTTATGGACTAGCTGCAATCTAGGTTATGTTATGCGAGCTTACCGGTGCTCTAGGTCTACGATGGAGTTTTGTGGGCCTTATGCCTCCTAGTAGTATCATCATATTATGTCATGTTTCATACTCTTTATTTAACCCATGTTTGATGGTTGAATTAAGGGAACATAGCTTATGTGGATCTGTCAATTTGTTAGGGTATGCTACTAGTCATTGTCATGCACGAACCCTTATGTTTCATGCTTATTCATGCATAACCATGCCTAGATTACCTTGACATCTTATGATCTTTCATACCTTATACTCATTTGATGTTACATGTTCATGCTAATATACTTGTTTATCTTGCTTGACCGTCGTGTCTAATTATACTAAACTTCACGTTACAGGTGAGGACACCGAAGCTACTGCCCGGGAGATTGAGGAGGTCGAGTAGATTCACCAATAGCTAGTTGAGTGGACCACTGGCGATGTCTTCTAGACATCTATGTGCACTGAGAGCTCGTCACACTGTTTCCTCCTCGATAATTGTTTGGACAGCCATAATGTTGTTGATGTTATACTTTTAATTATGAGATTGTAAAACTTAATGCTACTGCCACTTCTTTTGTTCTTTCTTCATTCTCTCTTTCTACTTCTAACTTGAACTTGAACTCTAATTGTTATATATGAACTGTTTATGCTCTTATTATTTGTTCAAACATGCTATGGATGAATGGATGTGATGTAGATACCAAAATCTATGTATGACAAACAGGTTCATTAAGTTACACAGGCTTCCGCGAAAATAAATGTAACACCTCACATGTGAAATCCTATGGGAACTATCGCTTGGGGAATAAATATGCACAATAGTTGGTCGACTCAAATCCCCATGCAGCATGGTGACTCGGTACCCATGCGTGATTAAGGAATCTCGGACCGGGGGCATCCGCATCACACAATATATGCTTGTAGCTTCCTCTTAAAATTCCCATCACTCTAAACCTGTCAATCTGCTTGAAATAACACTTAGATTGACAAAAGATACATTACATACAAGATAATGCAAAGTGCAAGAAGAGGAGGCTCAGAATAGTGCAGAGAAATTTTCACATGAGATTTTCATTGGGTTAAGGGAGAGGAAGAATTACAGTATCTTAAATCCTAGAAGGGATCATTGGAATGGTGTTCTGGAGGTAAGCAGCAGCGGCTGCCACGCCACTACCCAGTTTTACTGGGTACCCAATATCCTTGAGTATCATTTCCACACCGCTCAGACAGCCCAGCAATTGCAGCTGCAAATACTCAGAATGGTGCATTATCAGAAACTATCAAAATGCAAACCATACTCAAAACATGGCTACATGCAAATAAATTCTTGGCAGAAATGACATTTGACCAGAAAATGGTAGGAAAATGAAGGGTAGGTTATTCAGCTATTAGATCTCAAAAATAAATAACTGATGGTGGATTTGAAGCACCTCAAGTAACAAGTGGCTTGAAATTCTCAAAAAACAGATAATCATCCATTCTGCAGAGCATTTGAGGTGCCAAAATTGGAAAATGCACTAGATGGGATACTATTTTTATGCCTTCTCAATTGAAATCAATACTGGCACAGTTCTGGGTTACGGATATGAGGCAGAAAAAGAAATGGATTTCTGGGTCAAAGCAATCTGCGGTCGTTATTTGGTATTCTCATTTATGCGGTTATTTAAGGCATATTTCCCCATAAAAATCCCTTTTAAAAAAAGAAAAAGAAAAAGAAAGTATCTACCTATATTGGTACCCATTTCACAACAGAAATATGAAAAAAGAATGAAGATCTATCTGTTCTAACAAAATACTCAAACGCGCATACCATCTAGGTGACATTCAAATGTCCCACAGAAAGATGAGGGCAACTGGTATGAAGTAGAGATAGCACATCACATGTCTAGATGGATTAAGAAGTTAGTGGAATATATTGGAAATAAAGCTTTTGATCCTCGGTTTAGTTATCGAAAAGAAGTTCAGATACATCTCCAAATACAATTGCAAAGGGTATCGGCAAATACACATTTCCAATTCTTGCTAATTCACCACTAGTTTGTTATGGTTGGGAGTTTCTATACGAGGATCCCTTGACATTGCTTCCTTGATCGCCCCTCAAACATAGATCAAGGGCCCTTTCTTTTGGCTATGTTGGACTATTGATCATCAGTGATACTTTTAGTTTGAGGACCCACATGATCCCTAGGCGAGTGTATGAAACAAAGGTGCCAACACCACTTAACCATGAGTGTGTTGGCAATGAAGGGCCTATTTGTTTGCATTAGAATACATAGAATTCATACCATAAGTGGTTAAACATGAAGATCAAAAGGTGAATTTCCAAAAAAGAGCACCAAATCACCTTTTCTTTTGGGAAATATATTCAAAATAAGATGGAAATGAATACCCAGCCATCACCCTAGTAATTCAATACATAGGGAAACGAAGGTCCTAGATATCTACATCTCCACCTTATGTCCTTCACCCTGCACCACATATCGTCCACCTCTCACCTCTTTAATAATCTCTAGGTAGAGTTCAATTCACCACAAATTTCTATATATTCAATTCCTACGTATTTTATTTTAGTGCAAACAAAGGGGCCCTAAGTATTTTCAAGCCGCAAAAGGGATTTATCAAAATATATGGTCGTCATTATGGGATTAGATTTAAGATTTGATGTAAAAACAGAAGTTAACTTGGTCAGGCTAAGGCATATAAAGCAGACATTTTAAACATGTGACAGAGTAGGTGGGGATTAAAATGAGCAACCAAGTAATACTGGGAATTCTGAAAACATACCTCATTAAGGTTGCCGAGATGACCAATTCTGAACACCTTTCCAGCTACTTTATTCAAGCCCAACCCTAAGCTTAAGTTGTATCTTTTCCATCCTCTCCTCACAATTTCTGCACTGTCTATGTAAGGTGGAACAACCACTGCAGTGACAGTGTCGCTATACCATTCCTCCTTTTGGGTGCAGTTCTTCAGGCCCCATGCCTCAACGGCAAGCCTGGATATTGAATTTATATGATTAAGATTAATTATCCTTCAAGCACCCAAAAACAGGACTAACCCGTGAAGATGATTTTAGAAGTTTTCTGAAGCATTTGATCAAAAAATTTCTCCAACCATGAGAAAATGTTGTTTATATTATATTATGAATAGAAGATGCAACAACATCAGCATGGTTAGTGTTGCATCTAGATGTAACCAAATCACAGTTGAATATTATATTTGTTCCATTGTCCACTTAGGGTGGAATTGGTAACAATTTGTTAGAGACAAAATATTTAGTACTGCACAATTTTGGAGATATCCAAATATTTTCTTAAAGTAGGAGAAAAAATTGTAAGGGGTTTCTACCTTGTTGCTTTCCCCAGACGGCCGTGCCTTGCAATCACATTCTCAAGCCCTTCCTCAAATATGAGATCCAGAGCTGCTCTAAGCCCATATAATAGTTGGATGGAAGGGGTGTAGGGCCAAAAGGTTCCCATGTTGTAGAACTTTAGGTAGTCCTTCCAGTCAAAGAACACTCTCACTGATTTAGCTGTTTTTGATGCTTCTATTGCTTTTGGGCTTGCACACACAATACCCATTCCAGTGGGCATGGATAGAGCTTTCTGAGAGCCTGTTAAGGCAACATCAATTCCCCATTCATCCATACGGAAATCAAGGGCACATATTGATGACACTCCATCCACGAGAAACAGAGCTGGATGCCTATAATCATCTGTGTTTCCACATTTGAAACGGCAGTACTTAGTATAAGCATTTGCGGCCATACATCCTTAATAAACATCACAAGTGAATGGTTGCTTGGAAATTTGCCAAAAGTGAAAACAAAGTATTTCAGAGAGCAAAGTAGGTGACTTAAAAAAGAAGTATGTTGGGCCATAAGAGCAGCTTGATACATTATAAAAATTATAAGCAGAAACATAGAAACACATGGCCATGAAATAGCATTCAAAATAACCACAGTAGGCATTCTTGGTACAGTTAAGTATATCAGTCCAAGTGTCAAATGACCAAGCCCATAAGTATTCTAAGATTCTAATATTGTGTTATAATTAAAGTATCTTAACTGTATTGTTATTTCAATGTGTCTATATAATATTCCTAACCATGTCCAGACCCTGCATCCATGAGATGTCATATCAAACACATGTACTTTAGAAGTCAGATAGGATTCAGGTACCATCTGTAGTAAGCTTATGTTATCAATTAGGCAAAGTAAAATCATAGATTTTGAATTGTAATTGCATAAAGTCATAACCTACTCATCAATAAGCTTCATTGATCAGCAAGTTATCAGCACTGGTCTTAAGAATAACAGCGTTTATTCCGTGCTTTTCATCATAGATGTTTGGTACACAATGACCAACATAACCAGATAGAGATGTATTCAGCTAAAATTATGTAAAAAGAGATTAAAATATGCAATAGAAATCATGCATGCTATCAGTCAAGTGTATCACAAAAATGGCTTAGTAGAACAAAACCCCGAAATACCAAAAAACCTTATACACATGGATATATATATATATATATATGCAAATGCAGCATACTCATATGCGGGGGTGGGGGGGGCGGGGGAGAGAGAGAGAGAGAGGGGATTATAACTTTTGGTGGTATCGAGCAAGATCTTCCCCATGTAGGCCTACTTTTGTCAAGGCAGACAGTTGGATTAAAACTCACATGAATCAGCATTTGGCCAAATATCACTCTGACTGGATGTTCGTCAATAGATTGAAATGATAATTGTCACATTCATCTATTCAATCCAACTGTGAATATCAGCTGATATGAGTGATTTTGTGCTAGTGGGCAATTGGAGGGGGAGGATCTTCCGTTGATTTAAATAGTGCATCTTGACAAGGACCCTCCATTGTGGATTTTTATCAATACTACCACAGGTACTCTCTATCTATCTATCCATCTCCCTCATATTATAAACTAAATAGCGAAAAAAACTTTTAATAATAACATGATATATAGTAAATATGAAAAGGTGATATCTTAAGAACTATGCCCATGTTTAATGACTGGAAGACAAAATACTAAGATAAGTCTCACAACTACTTAGTAAACCCAATACTTACCAAGTAATTTTCTCACAGCTGCCAAATTATTGGTGACTCCTGTTGCTGTCTCATTGTGAACAATGCAAATAGCTTTAATGGTATGTGCCCTGTCTGCTGCGAGTTTTGATGCCAGAACATCAAGATTAGCACCTTGTCCCCACTCACTTTCCACAACATCAACATTGAAGTTGAGGCGCTGCTGCTGATCAATCCAGAGAAGGCTGAATTGCCCAATCAGGAATGATACAATCCGATCACCAGGCGATAATGTGTTTGTAAGCGCACTCTCCCATGCACCAGTACCTGTACCAAAACAAAACAAAAAGGAAATTTATGTTAACAAACAGAAAAAAAATATATAAAGAAACAATTCCATGTCACCATGACAAATTTCCTGCCACTGCTACAATCACTGCCTCTGTTACTAAACCAAACTGTCAGGCAATGGTGCTATGTCTTCCACTTAACTTTGCCTTATATTCCTTTAAGTTACAAATAACAACAGCAGTAACGAATGAAAAAAAGACACTTCTCCATCAGTTAATTTGATGCAATTAGCACATGTACAAAGCAAAATGAAATATAGACAGAAGATATGTACTGTTATCTCTTTTATTATTAGTTAATATGAATTGTCTGAGGAAGAAAATCATTGATATCGAATATTAAGTAAAATTTATGAGACTGATTATTGAAAGATTACCTGTGGTGGGAATAAGAAATGGGATTCCAGAAGTCGTCTTGAAAATCTTCTTAACATCCTCAAGAAGAGTCTTTGTCATGGCCGGCACTGCAGGTGAGCGGTAATCCTCATTGTTTCTGTTCATCGCCCGTATCACTGGTTCTGGGATATTTACTGGCCCCGGAACAAAGAGATGGTTCCTCCCTGGTCCATAAACATAGTCCATCTTTTCTTTGATAGTTCAGACAAATAAACTGCTTTCTTTCTCACTCTGCCTAGAAGGATATCAGGTTGACCCTTGGGAATCAGCTCTTCTACTACAGTAACAGATTTTCACAGCATTAGAAAGTAAATTCACTTAACTTTGTAGATAGAGAAATATAATGGACCAAAATTGAATCCTTTTTTAAGGAAACTGATTGAATTGGAACTTATGTGATGGTGTATCAAATCTCAATTGAGAAATATTGATGCATGGCCTCACAAAATATTAATTTCATGTGTGCCGAAAATTACATAAAAGAAATATGAAGAACCTCACATCTAGAAAGAGAATGGTTGACCGCATTCAAGTTTCAATGAAAATGACTTCAACTAACTGCTATAAGTTCGCATTTCTGAGATCCAATGGACTCATATAATATGCCTCCCCGTGAATAGGCACAGACTTGAATTTCACTCCTATAGGAGTGAAATACACAGTTGGATTGATCAATGTGTAAAAAACATAAATAAACAAAATAGTTTTCTTTTTGAAAGATCTGATTAACTAAATAGTTAGTCATGTCTTCTTTTTTCTTGTTCCCTTTTTCTTTTTGCTAGAGTTAGTCATGTCTTTTGACAGAGTGATCAATCCAAGAGTTCACTCTTACTGGAATTAAAGTTGGTCCATAGCCTTTTAACTGAAGCAAAACCTCACGAAAGTGTTGATGTAGATGAATTGATTTGACCCATGTCATTTCTTGATCCAATTTAATCAAATCATGTGCCCCACCATGAAGTGCTTAGTGCCAAATTTGCCTCCAATTAGAATGGCATACACCTCTCAATCTCTAAATGTGTAAGAGGCATGCAACTTGGATCAAGTCACTCGCTTTTTTCATATATTGATCAATCCAACAGTGTATGTCATTCCAATTGCAGTGAAATTTGACCCCACATGGCCCAATTGAAGCTTAAGCATAATGGCGTCGTATGTCACTCCAGCTGTAGTGAAATTTGACCCCACATGGCTCCATTGAAGCTTACACATAGCTAGGAGTGTGATGTGAATAGATTAAATCAAGCAAACATGACCCCTAAATTGCATAACTGAAGCTTAAGTCATTGAAAAATCGTAATAGGAGGCCATGGAAGTGGAGAAAACTCTTCATAGCAGAAATTTGAAGTATGGGCAGTTTCCTCCACCTTTTCTCCTTATCCAAACAGATCCTAGAATCCCTTCCACGAGGAAAAAAATGACTTCTCACCAGTAGGTGGAGAAATGAGGAGAGATTTAGAAGTTGAGAATCCAGTTACAGAGATTCACCAATCTTCTCTACTGGTGTTTCTCCTCTGTGCTTGGGTTTGACCGGAGAAAGCATGCATAGAAAACTATCTTGAAACCAAAAATATATACACTATTATCAAATAGTTAAACGTCATTTTTTTATACTTCAAAAAAACAGTTTCATTTGAGTGAAGGAAGTTCTCTCCACCCTTTGGAGGAGAGAACTTTTTTCTCTACACTTTGAATTCCTCCAGTAAAGAGAAATCCAAACAGGAAAATAAAAAAGTGGTTTCTCTGGAGAAAAGTGGGCAGCCCCTTGTTGTGTACTGATTGCTGATTATACTACAAACAGAATTTTTTTTTATCTTTTTGGTAAAGCTACAAACAGGAACATGGAGTAAGATAAGATGACTGAAAGAGCAGAGCAGAACAGAACAGAACCCAACAAACCCAGAAAACTCAATCCATGAAAACAGCATAACAACAAAGGTTTTATGAAATTTCAGACAACAGCTACTGAAAAATATGAGGTGTTTCAATACCTGAACTCTCTCCAACCAAGCTGTAGATAAACAGAGCCACCAACTTCAACTTCAGTGGAGGATATTAAAATCAAAACGCCCCAGCAGAACACCACACAAGAAATAGGCATTTTATAATAGCCTGCAATCTCAGTTGTACAATCCTCAAATTATATTTTTTTTAAGGAAAAATGATACGTGGCCTCTTGTAAGTCTTTTATAGGCCATCCATTTACTTTTCCTATGAGCATTTCTCCAGTCCAGTGTGCTCATGTGTATAGTTCATGGCCCCCACTTATATGTCTATTTTGGCAGTGGAAATGGGAAATAGATATAAGTTTTCTTATCCATTTTGTAAAAAGAAAAAATCACCTCATCAAATCATTCTAGCGCTTGATTTATCAATCTTAAAATAGAGTTATCGTTTTAACTACAGATTTCTCTGTGAGTCAATTCAACCATATTTGTAAGGGGAGAGAAATTGGCCGAATATAAGATTAGTGAGGATGAGAGTATGAAATGGCCTAAACTGATTAAAAAATGAGACCAAGTGGACCCTATGGAGTTCAACTTCACAATTTGTTGATGGTAGTAGGATATTTCTCTCAATTGAAAAGGGCTGTGGAGAATCTGGACCAAAAGTTGAAGAGGATTCCCCAAGTGTACTTACAACTTAAAAGGTAGGGCCAACATGGGTTCTACGTGGCAGATAAGAATGCATGCAAGACCCTATAAAGGTGTGGCTGGAAGGGGGAGAGCACAGGATAATGAGAATTATATTTCTTCCACAATGTCTGTTGAAGGAGCCACAACCACCCACTTGTATTTGCTTGAATGGAAGCACTGAAATGAAGATCAGCACAATCTGGGATCCTATCAGATTGATGGCTATTATTGCTTTAACCATTTTGATGAGACACAATCACAGATGGCATGCAAAACAAGAAGGTGATGAAAATTCCCTATTTTCTGCTGCAATCTGGATTGGTTCTCAAAACCCAAACAGAGACCAAATTAAGTTTTCCCCTTTGCATCCACCAAGTTGGGGTGGCAATGTTTTGAGCCCACCCTCCAACCCAATCGAAACCAACCTGGTACTTCTGAGTTCAGGATAAAAATTCGATCCAATCTATAAATAGGTTAAGTTCTGATTAGGGGTGCTCAAGAACCAGGCCGACGCAGCCCGGCCCTGGGCCAGCCTTCTTTGGGCCCGGCTCGGCCCTTGGGTTATAGCATTAGGGCCGAGCTCTGTCGTACAGTTTAGAAGCCGGGTCGGGCCTGGATGTTCCTGAGCCCGGGCCAACACGGGATATGAACACCCCTAGTTCCGGATTGAGGCCACATGTTCTACATATGGAAACCAAACCAAAAGAATCTCCTCAGACATGGAAAACGAGTCAACCCAGTGTCATGAAGATCACCCCGAGCTGATGGACAAATCCATCATTGTTTCATGAAATCGGATCTGCTGCAATTTCTTTGTGTAATTAATATGCCTTGACCTGCCACTAGACCCGAACCTAACAAAAGATTTGTAAGGTCTTGGCTGACATTTTACGCTCACTCTAGTTGTTCTAACTGCCATTCTCGAGTGAGAAAAGAGGAGGGTGATCACAGTGCCTTGGGCCGGGCTTGGATTTTTTTAGGCCCAGTTAATATATTGGGCTGGCTTGGATTCAGTTGTAGAGAGCCCGAAGCCCACCCGACCCGAGTATAGTAATTAATGGTCTCCATAACCAAACTAATTACGCTACCTTTAAGACAACATAAATCTCCCAGTTTTTAAATTATAAACCTAACATGGATTGGGCTTGGGCCAGCTAGTAAGGCCCACTTTGGGCCTGAGCCAACCTTGGGCCTACAGTTTTGAAGTGGGGTCATGCTTGAATGTTCCTTAGCTTGGCCCGATCCATGAACACCTAAGGAAGAGAGGCAGCACAAGTGGGAAGGTTTGACGAACCTTGGGTACGTTCGAAACCGTCAGCAATCAAGTGAGAATTGTCACTCCTTACCATTAAGATATGAAGTTGTTCTCTTCTTTTTCTCTTTGTTGTAGGCAAACTGAACTTAGTAACTCACGAAGGCCTTCCGAATTATTGGTCAAATAAAGTATCCATCTACTCTTTTCTTCTATTTTATTTCCTTCTCTTTTATTGAGTTTAGAATCAGAATCCCACGTTTGGCAAGTACATTTTGAATACTTGCCTATTTAAGTTGTGGACAAATTTTAAATTTTAGGAATTATAGCACTCAAAAGAATAATTTCATTTTTATTTTTTTAACCATATTCATGTGTTAAAAGGTAAACATGCTAAAACCATGCAATTTGCAATTCTTCTCTAGCCTTCTAGGCCCATTATTAAATGTTGTTAAGTGTGAAGAGCAATACAAACTCATCAATTTTATCATTTTTTGGGCCAATAATGTAATAATTTATTATGAGATTAGTCGGTTAGAGCACATGATTTCAAAATTTTGATATTATGTTACTACATTAATTTAATTTTTTTTTCTCAAATTTCTCTCTCTCACACGCACACGCACACTCACTCGCTCTCACTTAATTATTTTAATCCATAACTAAAGTTTTAACCTATAGATCTGACTTATGGAAAAATTTTAATATGTTCTTTTATCTTTTGTTATCTTTAATGAGAAAGAAATGCTGCAAAGTAGCTATCGATATTATTAACATCCATCATTGCCCCTTTCTAGGAGAAAATCCTATACCTCTAACATTATAGGGACCCGATCCGAGATTACACCAATGATATTGATTTGGGAGTAGGATTTATCTTGAGTGGACCCTACCTTTGATGGACACAAGAATTTCATTTTCACCCACTTTACACTTTAATTAATTGATTACTTATCCTTGATTATGTTTTGTTGCATTATGATTACATGTCATGCATGGTTGATTTGCATTCATGCATCATTTCAGAGGACCGGACGAGGGACCCACTTGGGTGCCAATTATTCCAAAAATTAGTTATGAACTTATGATACATCTCCGCCTTTCAAACTTAATATTAAGGTTCCGGTTAGAGTCTATAGTGGACACGCAACCCGAACAGTTAAAAGAGAGGGTGAAACCGGATCCGGATACAGAGTCGTTTCAGAACCGATTTCTTGGTTTAAGAACCGGAATCCGAACCATATATAAAACGGGGCTGGATCTGAGTCCGGATCTAGATAGAGAATGATATTAAAATATATATATATAGATGAATTTTAAGAGAGATTTTAGAAAATTGAGATAATATGTCAGGTCTCGGGCCTACGGGTCCGAACTAAGGTGAAACTAAATCCGGACCTATTTACTTATCGGAGCCTAAATAAAGACCCAGACTCGATTTTTAACGGATCGGAACCTTCGGATGATTGAAAAATCGAGGACCCATTTACATCACTACTTAATACACCTTCCATGTCCCGAAAATAAGTAGCCTTGCAGAAGTGACACTTTTGCCTTTCTTGTGTGGGGCCAATTACACTATATTAAAGCCAAGCCTTGTCAATCTAATTTGGATCTTTGTCGTGATTTTGAGGGTAAGTTATTCCCTCCTCCCTTATCTATTATAAATACTTCTTATCCCATGCAACACCCATCTTATCTCATATTTCATGTAACTACCAATGCTGTTCCCCTTTCTCCCTTTTTCAATGTGCCTTTTGCCTACTTCTCTTGTTCCATTTTTACATATTTTTTTTCATTTTTTTACCTCACATCTCCTATTTCCTTTCTTCTCCATCTGCTCTCAACTGTGAAAATAAAGTTATAAATGGCCCATATAGGCAATTAGCCATAAAACCCTAAGTGAACCAAATTTTGAGTTTGTAAATACAAGTAGCACTTGTGACTTGACGTATCCTGCATTGATAGGATTTAGGTTGCCGTTGGGGTGTAAATCAGGCCGGCAGGCATGCCTGGACGGGCCATGTCGTGTCGTGCTTAGTTTGGTTGGGGTCCTCCCAACACGGCCCATGACACAGACTTATGTCTTATGTCTTGCGGCTCATAGGCCAGCCCACATGACCATTTCGATTTTTTTTATTTAAAAAAAAAAAGAATTATATAAATTAAAAAGAGATTTTTATGCACTTTTATGGTTTTCAACTTGAAATAAAGTTGAAATTACTAAACTAAGTACGCAAACATTGATGCTAGTTTATAAATAAAAAATAAGAATCTAGTTATTTGAAGTTGTATTTTCATTTATATAAAAAAAATAGTATTTATTTTATATAAAAGCCAGGACATGCCAGGATGGCTCGTGCTTCAAGTCATGCCACGGCCCAAGCACCCTGGCGCAGGATTGCACGGCCAACACTTTGGGACATGCCATGTCGTGCCATCGCCCAGGGCCCCTAGTTGACCATGTCGGCCTAGTCAATGCGGTCAACGGGCCATGCTAGGAGTAGGCGGCTCGGCCTAATTTACACCCCTATTTTGTAACCATATACAATATTTGAATCTTATATTTAATTTAAAAAATCGATTCTCTTTCTTGGTTTCACGATTTTAAATTAGATACCTCGGGTTTTCGTGGTTTCGCTTTAATTAGACTTACATGCAGTTCATCCATGTGTTTATTTCATGGTAATTCTTAAGAGATCTCCTCATGTGATTGATGATCATCCTCTAAAGTCTTTTTTTTTTCACCCTTGTGAGATAGTGGTTCTTCTTAATATTCCAAGTATACCACCAATGCTATCAATTTTGGTTATAATTTACATGAATTTCCTTCATTCTTGTCCATTTGGAACTGTGACTATGACTGTGATTGTGAGGAATGGAATTTAATCAAGGCCTATTGCAATCTCCACGGGGGCATTCGTCATTCTAACTGGTAGCTTAATGGTAAGGCACCCCCCTTCTGACAAAACAAATAGGGATTAATCTTTTCCTATAGCATGGATACCTGATGACGAGATACGAGTGAGTGAGTGTGTGGGTATGTGAGTATTTACCTAAGTAAAAAAAAAAAAAAAATTCTTGGTAAAGAGTAGATACTGGCCAACTGATGACAATGAATTGTGTAGGCAGATATCTTAGAGTTTCCCTATTGTACATACTCAAAGACCCACACACTTACACTACCCAAGTTCATATTTAACGGACTGAAGGAGATGCCTGGTTATATCCTTGGATAGGGAGATGGCTCACCACTTGAGTTCCAAGTGGATTCGCAGACATTTGAGTTGATACAGCTTGATTCTAGACTTTACTAGGATATTCTCTTCAGTAATGGAGAAATTCAAGCTCATTTAATTACATGGATAAAATAAAACTTACAAATTTAAACACTATCAAAGTTGAATGAAATAGAAAAGATTAGTACAATATTGAGGAATTTTATTATTTTATGTTGTATGACAATGTTTGAAGAATAGAATAGGTTTTTAGTCAAATTATCTCAAAATTGCCAAAGAATTTAAGAAATACCGAAGTCCGATTGGACTATATTTTTAATATCAAATAAACAATAATTTATAAGGATTCAATGGGGAGTTCAAATCACCTATCACACTAGATGCACACTCACCGTGAGTAGACCAATCACGGTGAGCCACGTCATCTACAAACGCACATGATTTTATGCGGCACATTACTCAACCTACCTGCGTTGAGTTCAAATTAATGCACATGACTCAACCTACCTTTGTAAATATATTTCTCCTTGGCATTGTATTTGCAATTGCATCTCACATTTTATTATGCCTCTCTAATCACTTTTTCGCTTCGAAGAGTATCTGATTCATATTTTTAGGGCATGTTTGTGGAGCACTTCGTAAAGCCAATTCCACATACCACTTCTATTTTTCTAAAAAAAAACGTTTTTCGACATCCTCTCATCAGAAATGGTTTTCCATAAGCAGAAAAGTTAGTTTATTTTTCCAATTTCCCTTGATGAAAAACGGTCTCACCAAACATGGAATTTTAAATGTCATGGAAAAGCATTTTCTATTTTCATTTTTTTTTTTTTGCAGAAAAATGGTCACATAAACATTGTATTAAACACACTAATTTTTTTAATACTTTATTAATATGCTTTATAGATGCTCAAATTTACAATGGGGCAACTTAGATTGGAGTTGAATTTGGCAACTTCTTGTACAACAGTAATGCATTCATTTTGAGCATTTCAAACTTGGTTTTCAATAGATTCCACTATAGAGTTCCACTCAATGGATGCAAGAGCATAAATGTTGCCACCGAATGGTAGACAATAAGGAGCCCCTTCTTTCGCTGAAATAGGAAGATATTGTTTCGTCCTATCAAATCATGATACTTATATAAAATCTCATGTCAACTAATGCACCCCTCCTTCAAATGAAAAGAGAAAAGAAAAAAAAAGATTTTATACAGTTGGCATGATTTGACAGGACAATATGCTGAAACAGGGGATCCGAATACCGACAATAAGATGTAAGATGAAGAGAATCAAGAATTTCTTTTTTATTTGTAACAGAAACTAACATTAAGGAAGAAAAGCCATAACCAATCAATTAGGATTGTAAAACTATTGGGTTTCAAAACACTAGATAGGCCTTGAACAATTCTAGAATGGGGCTCATTGATATTAGAGAGAATCCAGTTCGACCCATGTAAACTGAAATCAATCTGCCTTTTTTTTACCGAAAGGTAAAGATATTTAATTAAGAAAATGGAAAAATCCCCCAAAAAGGAATACAAGCTCATAAAAGAGCAAAAAAAAAAAAAACAAAGACAGAAAGAAAACCAAGAAGAGCTCATGTACAGTGTGTGAGGTGTTTTCCTAAGAGTAGGATTACACTAGTCTCTATAGCAGTACCAACTTAGCTCATTCCGATCTCGGTATCCAAGTTCGGCTAGAGTGTCGAGATTCGTCTAAGCTCGATAACGGTACTAGCTAGACATCTCGTCTCAGCTCGGCAAACAGTGCCAGCTTGCACCAAACTTGAGCCAGTCTCGATAAGAGTACCGACTGGGCTCATCTCGGTCTCAGTATGAGGTACCTCGACAATGGTGCCAGAATGCATCCGAATCCGGCCTCAGTATCATCTTCAACTCGGTCGGTCCACAGGGATGAGTACTAGGCCATGATTGTACTTCTACAAAGTTACGACTACGTTGCAGAACATACTGACAGACAAGACAAACGCCGGATAGTGATCAGATGTTGTCTTGATCAATCACATTTACATTGATACCAGATGTCATCTCTTGATTCGACCGGACAGTATCTCCACCTACCTCCACTAAGGGTGCGCCAGGTGAAATCTCTACTTATAGAGGGATACCAATCCCTTCTAATGTACGCAATAATAGGCCTGATAACGCCTTAATATGCCATACTAGTATACTTGCCTCTCATTTCCATCATTTGTTCAGTGATAGCACTAACTCAAGCATCGGAGAGCTTTCGGCCGACGGCAGAGAGGGTCTCTGATCTCTATTTCTCATTCCCTTTTAGGTTCTAAGGCGATCTATCTTCCCCAAAGAAGCTTAAACAACAAATCACGAGTTTGACACTCATATAATCCGAGTCCGTAATATTTAGGCACTCACATACATACAACATACATACATATATGTTGATGGCTACTAGACTAAGCAATTGGAATGAATGGATAGACAGAAGAACCAAGATTAGAAGCTTAAAACCCACTAAAACACTCATAAAAAACTCCTGAATTTTGCTTTGAGAAAAAGACTTTTAGGGCCTGTTCTTTTAAAAGAATTCCTGATAGGAATTCATGGTGTCTTGGAATTTAGAATTCCTGTCAGGAATTCTGTGTTTCTTTACCAGAATTCACTAGCATTTGGAATTCTAGGTATTTGAAATCCCTAAAAGGGTAGGATTTGGAATACCAGTTTTGCAACAAGGATTTGCAAAACTGGCTGGAGACGAGGAGTTTTCATACCGACGACTGGGAACCCAACGGTCATCTACTTCATTCGTTTTCCGGCAACGGATTCAAAGGTGTGAATCTTCTACAGCCTCACCCCCTCTTTATTTTTCTGTATTTCTGCAGTCTTTTCCCTCTATTTCCTTGCTTGTTTTGTTTTTAGGGTTTATATGTGATTGATTCTTTTCTCTCTATTTCCTTGCTTGATCTATTCATGTTGTGATTTTTTTTAGATATGCATGATTCTTCTTCTTCTTCTTCTTCTTACTGATCGGTTCATACTTCTGTTTTGTATGGAATGGCATGATCTTTATTATGGTTGAATGTCTATTCTTCTTCATTATGCTTGAATGGCATGTTCTATGGAATCTGAAGCATCCCAACTGTCATGATCTTAAAGCATGAAGCAATGATCACCTAAATACACAGAAATCCGATTAACACCCAGTTGGAAATACAAATGATTAATGTGAAACAGACTGGATAGCTAATCTCGAGTTTCCTATAATCTGGTATGTGTGTATCCATCTTCTACCTCTCTCCTCTCACTAAGGATTCCAGAGAATGGTGGTTTCAGCAATCATAGAGGTAACCACATATGGGTCCATGTTGGATGCTGGCCTTCGGTCTTCGAAGTACCCTGCCATAGACAAGGAAGGGTTTTTGTGCATGAGAAAGATTATTCAATACTATCTAGTGCTGATATGTGATAAAAGTAAAAGCAGAGAAATCAAGTCTGTTGCCTAAAATGAATTGTGTCAAGTTGTTAATGGCACTTGCATTGATTGCTTAAGGTTTAAATCATGAAATGAAGGCACTACACAAGGATTCCTTACCTTTGCCTGCTTTCTCAGTTTCACGACCAAGGCGGACAGAGGCACCGCGGTTTGCAACTCCCTGTGATTAGATGAATGTATAATTAAAACAAAAGGCCATAAGTAACAGATGATAGAGAAGAAAACTATTTCAAGTAACTGATGAATGCATGTGACTAGGAAAGGGGAAATACATGGCTATGCTTGGATCTTAAATGTTAAACGAATGTGGAACTCCAATAATTCTAGAAAGGTCATAATTACTAGCTAGGATGCAGCATGTATTGTTTCATAGAAACAGACCACAAACAAGGAATTCAGGAAATTGAACTAAGTTAAATATCCAAATGATCAATCATTATGTGGGTCACACCTATGTTTTCCCATTCCATTTTTTTGGTTGGGTGCTGGCCTTTTTTGTAATCCTTTATTTTAATGACCCCATTAAAAAGAACTCCTGCAAAAAGAATCGTGATGCCTATGATGGAGGCCAAGGTTGTAAGGAATTGTTTGCATTCACGATTTTCTCCTCGTTAAGAATGAAAATTAAGCATTATTTTGAGATCATGCGGCGTTAAGGCTTCATTTACTTGAAACCCCAAGTTATGGATAATTACTTCTACTCATAATACCAACCTTGGATTTTTGGAAAAGACAATTGGTAAGAGAAATGATTAACCAAGCTCAAAGTAACAAACCAATTTCTCTGCATGCAGAACTGGCAGGAAAGTAGTAGTGAGTTGATAAGAGTAGGAAGTTCTTTTCATCATTGGTTCATTTTGGGCAAGGGACATGCTTTACCACCCACATTTTGCTCGTCATCAGTTTGGAGGACTAGGTGTCCCGAGCCAACTAAATGCAGGTGGAAGCATAACTCTATACTGTTTCTTACAGAGGCTGCTAAAGATGAGAATATGATGAATAGAAGAAAAATCTCTTCCCATCTCATGTATAGTTGTGAACAAAAAGGTAGGAGAAGTGCCTTCACATTTCAAGTTTTTCTTTTTTACTCTAAAATCATTTGAAAATGTGGAAAACCATTTATTACAACAGGTAACAATGTGCGTTTAATTACCCAAGAGAATTTGGAGATGTCAGCAGTTTCATGGCGACTAGTTAATCTTCTTTCATTGCCCTCTCCATATGCAGATATGTGCTTATTGTGTCGAAGGCCCAGCTTCTCAATGGTAGCCTTTATCATATCAATACCACCATCACTCCTCATGGACTTCGTGCTGACATAAATAAGCAAATGCACAAACATTCAGCAATTTCTTACTGGTCTAAGATTTGTAAACAAATGTATTGATGGATTAATTCACCATGAAAGATAGATAATAATCTCCAGTAGATGATAAAAAGGCAAGGGGAGTTTTTGATGTCACTTACCTGTAGTTTGTGTGAGCACCAGCACCTCATCATTTTCCCCCTCTTTGAATATTGTCAGTCCTCCTCTCTTAATTATTTCAAGGGGAGTTAATTGAATGCATGCACTCTGTTTCTTCTTCTTTTTCTTCTTCCTGTTAGTGTCATAATATGTCGTATGTGTAACCTGAAATCATGAAGTCTGATTTATTTTGCCTAAATTCTGAATTATTTTGCCATTTTCTTATTATAGGATTGGGGCTAATTAAGTTGGTCTATTCAAAGCTGCAGTCTTAGCACTCAATGGAAGGTATTAATTCTTATTTAACTTTTTTCTCCGATTTAATGTGATACTAATGCTTCCATGATATATATAATTAAGTTGGTCATTAAGTTGTTTTACTTGTAACAGTTATTTTATTTTGTTTGAATTTGCATTTGATACTTTACTCGCATTGGATTATTTTGTTTGTACATATTGACCTTCTCAATTACATTACAACAGAATCCTTAAAATTACGTTTAATATCTACTGTTGGTGCCGCTGTGGCCATATGTTGTGTGTTGGCTGAACAATGGCTAACATTACAAGAGGAGCAAACTAGAAAGAAACGTCGCATTTCATATTTATCAGGCAAAGAATGGGTAGAAGAGCTTCTGTCAAGTGAGGGCCCTCAATGTCATGAAAACCTATGCATGAGTCCTGAGTGCTTTATAATATTGCGTGAAACACTTATGCATCGTGGACTCCTTCAAAACACACGAGTGATGTCCATAGACGAGCAGTTGGCAATATTTCTCCACACATTGGCCCACAATGTTACTAATAGAGTTGTTGCTAATCGGTTTAACCATTCGGGCTCCACTGTTAGTCGTTATTTCCATAAAGTATTAGATGCGGTCTGCAGAGTCTATCCAAGTTACGTTCAAGTTCCAGAAAATGCCCCAACTCCACATCAAATTAGGCTAAATAATAGATTCTATCCTTATTTTAAGGTTAGTTCGTGTATTAACTATTAATTCTATCCTTATTTTCTTTTCAGACAAGACGTTTTCGTTATCCATAACTTTTTCATTGGGATGATAGGATTGTATAGGTGCAATAGACGGAACACACGTACCCGCTCATGCACCAACTACAAAGCAAGCAAAATATCGAAATAGGCATGGCCTACTCTCTCAAAACTGTCTCATGGCAAGCGGATTTGATATGAGGTTTCAATATGTGCTTGCGGGATGGGAAGGATCTACGAGTGATGCTATGTGCTTTTTTCAGCACTAAACAGAAGCGACAACTTAGTAGTACCAGATGGTAATGGAACCATGTAAATTTTTATGTCCAAAATACAAATATATTTTGTTTAATTATGTCAAGTCTCATTTAATATTCACTTCTTTAATATGCAAATGTAGGTAAATTTTATCTAGTGGATGCTGGTTTTGGTAATGCGCCAGGATTTCTGACACCATATAGAGGTGTGCGTTACCATCTGAGAGAGTTCGAGGAATGTCCTCCAATGAATTGTCAAGAACTTTTTAATCTGCGACACTCCTCGTTGCGCACAACCATAGAACGGGTGTTTGGAGTTGTTAAAAATCGCTTCCCCATTTTACGAATGCCACATGGGTATTCGTTGACAACTCAACGAGATATTGTCATTGCTTGTTGTACTCTCCACAACCACATAGTTATGCACAGTGCAGGAGACCCAATGCTTGAAACCATCTCCACCAGGACAAATGCTAGAATCGATCCTCCCTTGACAAGTACCAGAAATATAGAAACAGTGCCACGTTGGAACAGAGACACTTGGCATTCATTTCGAGATTCCATGCTGAGCAAATGTGGAATGATTATGAGCATCAACAAGAAGACAATGATAATGTGGAATGATATTTTTTTTTGTGTTCACACTCTTGCATTCTAGTTTAACAAACAATGTATGGTTTTGGATGTTGACAATGTAATATTATTTGACAATGAATGTTTGGATTTTATTGATAGCATATAGAGTTTCTTTACGTTTTTTTTTTCCAGTTTATTTATGTTAAATAAATTCTATTCAAATCTCATTAGGATCTCAGAGAAAAGAAAATTATAAATGGAATCCAACGGCAGAAAGGGTTTTAATGGACACACTTCTAGAGATGAAGTTTGCAGGAAGAAAAGTTGAAAAAAACTTCAATACTGCTTGTTGGAAGGAAGCAATAACAAAGATTAAGGAAAAAACCGGATTGGAACCAACTGTAGACAATGCAAAAAATAAGTACAAAAACTGGCGAACACGATATAGAGAAGTCAAGCAACTTCTCTCAATGTCTGGTTTTGGCTGGGATGATGCATTGAAAATGGTCACTGCTTCAGATGATGTGTGGGAGTCCATGGAGCAGGTAAATTAGATACACGTGCTTTTTGACATTGTATGTTTTCATATATTTTTTCTTCAATGAGTTACATTCTAACTAAAAGAACTCTATACAGGCAAAGAGTAAGTTGGCTAAATATAAGCGTATCACTGTCAAGTTTTTTGATGAAGTACATGATCTTATCGCTGATGATGTTGCACAAGGCGATGTAGCACTGAAGCCAACAAGCGGATTTTCCAGAAATGCCAATGGATGATGAATTCATAAATGATGGCTTTCCTACCCAGACACCTGGGTTGGATCATATAGATGATGCAAACTTGCCTCAGCATAGTGTAACATCACCAAGGCGAACACCTCGGACATCAAACCAAACTGGTACCAGCAGAACTTCAAAGAAGCAAAAGTCAGTGGAATCTGAAGAAGTGAGAAATACTTTGGATAAAGTTGCAAATGCTGTCATTAAACTTGTTGAAAGTGTAAACCCAATTGAAAGCTTGATTTCACGAGTTAGTGAAGTTGTGACTGCACATCCTCTTATACCTGAGGAAATGGAAATGCTAGTTCTTGACTTTCTTATTAGTAATGACAGGAGGGCATATGGTTTCTTGAGCCTGAATGCTGAGAAGCAGATAAAATGGCTGGAGACAAATTTTCATCCGGGAAGATCAGGCCATACTCCATGAATGAGAAGTCTTTCAGTATACATTTTGGCCCATATGAATGGATGACTTTATTAAACATTGTTAATTTTAAGTTGTTAGCTGTTTAAGTACTTTCTGTCATTTGAATGACTTTGTAAACATATTTTAGATGTTTGATCAGTTTTATGTCTTATGAATTACTATATAAACCATATTAGGTAGGTTTTGATGGGTTAACATATTTTGGATGTGTGAGATTGACAGTGTGATCTTGTTTTTGATGGACTTTGGGTGCATATAATTCATTATCTTAGCATTTCCAATTTATTATGTTAGTATTTCAATGATTTTATTGAGATTCTTAAATTCTGGAATTATGTGGGGATCTGTATATATATAGGTGGGCAATTTACACTTCAATTTGTACAGTACTAATACATACAGGGTTCTAATTCCAAGTAGAAATTCTTTAGCTAAGAAACAGGGAATTTGTGGAGTCAGGGAATTTAGAATTCTCAGATATGAATTCAGGCCTTTGAATGAAACATGGAATTCAGGATTCTAGAATTCAGCAGTATTTCAAATGCTAGCATTTGAAATTTCCAGACAAGCACCGACATGAATTCTATGAATTCTAATAAAGAAACGGGCCACGGGCCCCTAAACTGCTTGGAGGAATGATTTTATTGTTGAAGATGGAGTGATTTATGAAATACCAAAATCAATCAGCACTAAAAATGAAAGAGACAAGATGAAGGGAGAGAAGCAAGACATTTATTTAACCTAACCAAATGAGGATAGGCCAGAAGGTATAATGATCAGAGAAAGATACCCTTGCTCTTCATCAGTGACTACCCACCATAGACCGTAGCCATGGACATAGGCATAGCAGTGTAAAAGATGCATGCCACAGCCACTGTGCCACATGATGTGAGAGAGAGACCCGGCTCATGTGTTTTTGGTAGGAATGTCATGGTAATTCAGTCTCTCACATGAGAAAAGGTAGGTATAAAGCCTGTTTTTTTATTGGAGAGAACTTGGAATTCAGACTCTGATCTGGATCTAAAATGGGTTCCGTGTGTATAGGATTCAAACCTTGTCAATATGCAGGTCCTTGGCTGCATTGACCTTGGGTTCATGATCAATCACTAGAAAAAGTGCATTTTTAAAGGTTTAGACTTCAGAGAGCTTGAATCATGTAGCCAGTTGGAGAGCCCCACCTGTATGCTTGACAAATCTATTATGGAGCCTTTTGTCCTACTCATACTAGCTGTTTTTCTTGTTCAAA
Organism: Cinnamomum chago; assembly: GCA_038049695.1. Classification (NCBI taxonomy): domain Eukaryota; kingdom Viridiplantae; phylum Streptophyta; class Magnoliopsida; order Laurales; family Lauraceae; genus Cinnamomum; species Cinnamomum chago. The sequence goes on from CP142453.1 coordinate 33,684,729, forward strand.
TCTAGATCCATAATTGATCCTTCAATTATTTTCACGTGTCGAATATTTACATGATCTTGCCACCTTGATACATGTCCATTTCACATTCCACACAATTGGGTTATAAATCTAAAATGCACACAATCACAGTCCCCTTACCATGTTGATGCCGGGCAAAGTTTCTATCCTATCAAACTAGGAACCACAATCAAATTTATCAGGTGACCCATTCCTTTGGTTTGTTATGTATGTGGGAAGGTTTTCATGTGATTGATGTAATAGCATGCCCATCTTTTGTCGGTGTCCACCAGAAGGTCAATGGATGCACTAGGCAGTTCTTGAATTTAAACAAATTGGATTTAGGGCCTGCCTGCATTATTAGATTACATGGGAGCTGGGAGCTGAAATCATAGAATTCATGTCATAATCAATGAAAACCGAGGTAAATATATAAAAATGACTACAGATAACTTCCTCTTTAATTGAAATAGAATTAAGGGAAGACGATAAATAAATACTTAACTATCACTCCAGTAATTTAAATCCTTGGGATGTCAAGATCTTATATTCAAAATTGTATCTTTCACCTATCACCTCATATTATTTATACTTTACCTCTTCAATAATCCTTCATAAGTGGAGCTCATTTGACAACGAATTCCTATGCATTCAAATGTAGACAAACATGTCCTTAGTAAGTACGTCATACCTATGATTTTTCACGGCCCACTAGTTTGGATGTATTTGAATTTCTAGAAATTTATGGTAAATGAAATATTATAAAAGAAGCAAGAGGTGAATGAGATACAAGGTGGAGATGTAGGTGAGACCCTAACTTTTTCTAAGATTCGATTAATGAAGATTATGGCTTGGTATTTACTTTATCCTCATCTTAATTCATTTTCGGTCAAAAAGGAAAATTACTTGATAACTACTAATATATTTTCACTTTTGTTTCTTGGGTATTCATTTACTATATATATATATATTTATCTATCAATTCGCTTCACATAGAAGACTATTTATTTGCATTAGAATACATAAAAATGGATTACATAGATTCATATAATAAGTAGTTAAAAATGAAAATTACAAAGAGCATAAAATCAACTATCATTTCAAGGATAGAATACCCAACTATCACACGTGTAAATCAATACATAAAAAGCGGACTAAAAATTTAGTTCTATTAATCAAACAGCCCAAGTAATTGGAATCCCTACATTTCCAAATTCATGAGGTTATTGGACTAATCATGTACAAAATATGAGTCCCATCTCATTGCAGGCTCAAATTTTCTGTCCCAGGTAAGATAGCTGAGTAGGTCTAATAAATACTTAATTTATTGACGATGTTGAAGTCCTCGGGTAGTGGGCCCATTTCACACCAAGGCACTTGTCACTTGTCACTTGTCACAAAGTGGGTCCCATTTCACACCAAGGCATGACAGAAAAAAAATGAAGAGAGTTTCCTTGTTGTTTCGCGAAAGGCAATGCTTTTCAGTCGCGTTTGCAAAATCGGATTGGAAACAAAAATAACTTCGCCGCACACAAATCGACAAATTGCCCAAAGTTCTATATGATTTTTCTTCCTCTCATTCCCTTGCGTTAACGTCTTTTTCCTTTGGTTGTAGTCTTCATCTTATTCTTTCTGCTCTGGATGCTCCCGGCATTGCTATTCAAGCCCAATCAAAACCAAGGGAAATCAGAGAAGAAGCAGCAGCAGAGGGAGAAGATGGTTATCTGAGGTTGATTTGAATTTCAATGAAGAGAGAAGAAGAAGGGCAACAAGAGAAACAATCAAGGATCAGATCAAGATGGGCTTCTCTGGGGACAATATGAAGGGATTTGTTTTGGCTCTTTTCTCAAGTGGGTTTATAGGAGCTAGCTTTATAATAAAGAAGAAGGGGTTGAGAAGGGCTGCTGCTGCTTCTGGGGTTCGAGCTGGTGATCTTTCTACCTTCTTTGATTATGAAAGAACCCTTTCATTTTCTCTGCCTTCTCTTCAACAGTTTTTTATGCTTTTTTTTTTTTTTTTGAAAAAGATTCAATCTTTGTTGTATTTCCGGCTGAAATATTGTCCCTTTTAATGGGTTTTGGTGGATGAAATGGGGTCGTATCTTTTTTTTTTTTTTTTTTTTAATTGTTGGGTTTCTGGTTACATGAAACTGGGTCTTCTGTTTTCTTCTTGTTCATTTCGGATTGGAGAGTAGTTCTTTTTTTTTTTTTTTTTAATTATATGATGGATAAATTTTTTTCTTTTCTTCCATTTTCTCAGTAGTTTTGATAAGAATTTTGGTTTTTACATAAGAGGGATTGATTTTTCTGAAATGGGTATTTTTGTTTGATTGTTTTCCTCTTGAAATTCAATTGGATTGGTTTTACTGATGGGTGGTTATGGTGTTTGACTTGATCTTTAGTTTTCCTTTTTGTCATCCTTTCTTCTGGAATATGTGTAGGATTGATTCCAGGCAGAATTCTCCTTTTCTTTGATGGTTTTTTTTTTTTTTGTTAACTCTATGACATGGATAGTTTCCTTCCAATTTTATGTGAATGATTTGGGGCAGGATTTTTTGTCAGTTTGCTTTCTTTTCTTAAAATCTTCTGTAAAGGTTGCATCTTTATTCTTGATGGTTTTCTTGCAGGTGTTGGCGGGTATTCCTATCTTATAGAGCCTCTCTGGTGGTTGGGCATGATTACAAGTAATTGATCTTTTTCAACTACTTTTGGTTTTCATTTGATTTTTCTCTTATTTGTTTAGTTTTCCTTGATTCAGAAGTTGCATTCAGTTGTTCAGATAGGTATTGGCTAAATTTCTTGATTTGACTTTGAATTTGGAGCTTCATTGTTTCTGTATTTTGGTTATCAACTCTTTAAACTATAGCGTGCCAAAGTTGATTTTGATGTATCTTATTTGACATCAAATTGTAAGTCTTCGAGAGTTACCGAATCAATAGATAATGATAGAAAAGAAGAGGTCGGCCACTTTGTGTTCATTGGAATAGGAACCTCGTTATTGGGTTCTTTAGTTTGTTTTGGATGTTAAAAACTTTTACCATGTTCAGCCCACAAGATTTTAATGAACTGCTCTTTAAATTTTTAATAATCAACATGAATAGAATTTTTCTATCCTTTGCAAGAGATATTGAAGAGAAAGGATATGTGAAGGGGAGGAGTAGGAGATTCCACGAAATGTGAGAGGAGCTGATGGCTGCATTTGTGAATAAGATTTCACTTCATACTAAAGTGGAGTAGCTGTTTTCTTCATTTTTATGGTATGTGGGTCAGGGATGAGGTTATTCCTAGATCCAGGAGGCCCATGTCAAGAAGGACACCTTACATTTGATCAATATGAAAGGAAAGGAGAGGCAGGACAAGCAATCAGCGCTTTGAACAGAGCTCTGTTCACAGGATGAAAATTATGCAACAATGACATTTTTGATGGTGGAATAAGAGAAGAGCATATAGATTAAGGCTGAGCAAGAAGTATGTGGAAAACACACCGGGTACACTGCAAGTTAGTTCCTCTATGAAGGGCCGAGCAAAGGAGAGGTGAAGGACTGCTTGTATCCTGGACAGGAGCAGGTCCATATTCCTGGTAACAGATTTTTTGAGCAGAAGGGTCATGCTGAAGTAGCAGTGCAGGGTGATGATAAAAAGCAAGGGAATAGAACAACTGATTATGTGCTATAGAGTGCAGAAAAATATCCCATGGGCGGTGCTAAGCCTTATTGGTAGAACTTGATTACCCCTTATACTTCTTTGCTTTTCTCATTGGATAGTTGAAACCAGAAATGGAAGGCGGTATCAGGACAAGGGAGTGGTGCTTTTAGTCCAGCACTCCAGCTTCCTCTCTTGTATGAGAAGACTTTCGGGAATGCAAGGAAGCTGTTTTCCAATGTCATGGTTGTGTACGAGGACATGCTATAATGGGAGATCAATGCTTGAAGTTAAAGTCGTTCAAATGCACTGAAGAGGCAAAGAAGGTTGTTGCCTTGGGGAACTTGTTTTCCATAGGATTGGAAGAGAAAATTTAAATCGAAACGGTAAGGACCGCTAACTTGATGGCAAGAGGTTTCAGTGCACTACTTCTGAACCAAGAATAGTGGTGTTCTGGCTGAGTGGTCGAAGAAATTCATCAACGGCCTTAGCACAGAGAAGCAAGTTGAAGATGATGTGACCTGAAATTTAGATCTCAGCATATTTGCTAACTCAATGTAGTGAGGTGGATTAGTTTTCAGAGTACAAACTACCAAGAGAACAATGTCCAAAGGTTTGTCTATATATGGCATAGCTCTAATAATTGTTTGAGCAAGGGATATTTTAGGAGTACCAATGAGACCCAAAATCCAAATTTCCCCTAAAGTCAATGAGCCGCATTAATTGGTGCATGCATGAGGCGCATGCTAATTGGTGCTTGGAAAGAGGGGATACTTCCTACGATACCTGGATACTTCAAAATAGGCAACGCGTTGTGCTCTGCTGTTTCTGATCCTTCACTTTTTATGTGTAATATCTGTGTCCTTGAGTAATCTCATCGAAAGAGGCTTCATTAACAAAAGCAACAAGAAAATTGTGGCATCTAGCTAGTTTAGCATTTTGAATTGGGGGAAAAAAAATTGAAGCGGCAGAAGTCTAAGTGAATATATATGCAAGGTGAGAAGGAACCAATTACCTTATTTGCTTTCACAAGTGTGAAACTCCCGACCTCCATAGCAATGTCGAGGAAGAGCGGTGCGAAGCCGTCACATAGAATGAGAAATTATTTTAGGACTCCCTAAAAGCTCTCCAGTTTCAGCCACTATGGAGCTTGAGGACTCATGTGAATGCGGGGTTGCTCTTAGGGCTCAAGATGGGTGAAAAGAAGAACATCTAGTAGATGTTTCTTGAATAAGCTCTACCAGACCAATGGAGGAGGTATTTAAGGCTTTGGAGCTAGACAAGTAGGAGTTTCTTACGAAAACAAGGAATAAAGAGGCGTTAAAGCTATTTGTTTGTTTGGAGAAGAGGATAGGCGGCAAGTAGAGGATTGACACAATTCAAGGGAATGATGTTTGATTCACCCTAGGGAATGGTGAGGCTAGTACAAGGCAGGAGAATTGCGCAGTAGGGGGGGTTTGTATATAGTTAACAGAATCCTTGCTACCTAGATTTTTAGAGGACTGGGAAGACTATATAAGGGGATGGCTGTTTGAAAATCAGTAAAGAAGGTCAATTTGTTGCTTTTTCTGGATATGGAAATTGATAAGGGGAATGACAAGTTGATTGCAAAATTTTGGGGTCACCATAATAAGAGTCGGGAGATGGTTGTTCCTTCAGAAGGGACTGGGGTTTTTATAGCAGTATGTAATATTGTTTCTCTAAAGTTATAGGATGTTTATAAATCTAAGAGAACTGTTTCTAAAATGTTGTTGCAGCGATGATGCTAAAAGAGTAACTCTTTGGGAGGAACTAGAGTCACTGAAGTAGAGGTGGTTGGACTTTTGGTGCATCAGTGGGTTGGGGCTTGAAAGGTCTCTAATGCAGACCGAATCGATATGAGGTTTGGCCTCAACTTTGATATGGGGTCACGCAAGAAAGCTATACAATCCAACAGTTTCCCCGAAAAATAATATTATGCCCACCAAATAAATTAATAAAGATGAGCTAACAAGAAGAAATCGAACTTAGGTTTTCCTTAAAGGAGGGGATTGACTCGCTGCCCAAACTCAAAAGAAAACTACCAAGATACAGAGATCTCCCCCAGGGACTGATCAGATTCAAAGCTGATTGATCTTTCAGCTTCAGTTCCACGAGAAGCAGTCCAAAAAAAGAAACTACTTCACTCCCACAACAAAGCCTAAAAGAACCCACAGAAACTTAAATGTTTCTCAAAATCAACTTCTATTCGGAAACTTCCTCTCAAACTTGTTGACTCCTTTAAATAAGAGAGTTATGTCTCACCATATTTCAAATTATAAACTCATGAAGATAAATCCCTATCCTACCATATTTAAAGGAAAAAAAATTAATTGCAAACTCATAAAGATAAAATCCTATCCTACCGTCTTTTAAATAAACACATCAAATTTCAAATCCTTAAAGATGAACTAAAAATCTAACCTAATAGGAAACCTAACTACCTAAGATTTAGTGTTGTTGTTTTGCTATTTGCACTGTTTTTTACTACTTGTTATCCAAAGAAGCTGCATTGCTTATGCTGACTGGATATAGATTCTTCATTGTCTTGTTTATTGTATTTGGTTTAGTGATCGTGGGAGAGGTTGCAAATTTTCTGGCATATGCATTTGCCCCGGCGGTCCTTGTTACTCCTCTTGGTGCATTAAGTATTATTGTCAGGTAATTTGTTCTTTTATTTTTCTTTTCTCCTGGTTTTGGCATTTTCTTTCTGAGGTCCTAATGATTCTTTGCGGTCCCCTGGATGATTCTTAGTGCTGTGCTGGCGCATTTCATTCTGAAAGAAAGGTTGCATGAACTAGGGATTTTGGGCTGTGTCATGTGCATTGCTGGTTCCATTGTAATTGTCATACATGCACCACAGGAGAGTGCAATCACTTCTGTTCAAGAAATATGGACTATGGCAACTCAACCAGGTTCACAGTTTATGTTTTTCTGTTTTTGCTTTTGCTTTTTTTTTTTTTTTAATACTCTTTTTTACCTTCTGACTCTCACACATTCACTCATGTTCTTTTTGTTTTTACACTGCCTTCCCTAATTACATTTTGTCAACATGTTTATTTATCCAGACTGATGATTATTTCCTTTGTTATGTTTCAGCTTTTTTGCTTTATATGGGATCAGTTTTGGTGGTGGTTTTTGTACTAGTCTTCCATTTTGCACCACGCTATGGACATTCAAATGTGTTGATCTTCACAGGCATTTGTTCTTTGATGGGCTCCCTCTCGGTATTTTTTTTATACTACTGATAATCTTTTAGTACCTGGATGTCCCACTACTACCCCTTCTCAGCCATTTTTTTTTGGTCAGAAAGATGTGATTTAAATGTTAAATGTTTGAGATCTATTAACTCTATGTACCCTTTATGCTTTGGTTGCTATCATGCAGGTAATGAGTGTTAAGGCTCTAGGAACTTCCCTGAAGCTGACTTTTGAGGGAAACAATCAGCTAATCTATCCAGAGACATGGTTTTTTATGCTGGTAGTGCTTACATGTGTCATCACACAAATGAATTATCTCAACAAGGTTTGTAAAGAATTATCATTTCCCTTTCTTGGTCTATCATTCTTAAAGCAATATTAAACCTTCCAATTTTGCATGAATTTAAAGGCAGCATCATTACCTTTTGGATGGGGCCTATCAGTGAATGCTTTTGTGCTTCTTAACTATACCTAAGTCTCTTTTATATTTGATTTATATTCTTTTGAACCCAACAAATCAGGGTTGACCTTTTTCTGAAGATACATGTGGGATTTGATATAATTGTGCTTACAGAAGCAGAACCTGTTAAAACATGTGTACCATTTTCTGCTGATAGATTCTTGCTGGGCTACTATCCTCTTCACATCCTTTCACTGTGCAATTCAATTGAATGGGAATCTATGTGGGTACTGATAAAACTACTAGCAAACCTCCCTGTATATTAAACGATATTGTGCATTGTGTCATGGACCTTAGAGGCATTCCTTGCAGAAAGAGTCTGATAGTGAGACTTTTTTACCCATATCTTGGCATCAGAACTTTTATCTGACAATTTTGAGCACAGTTCCCATTTTCATATATATACCATGGTAATACCAATAACCAGGCTTGTTAACACATCAAGATTCTTACATGAAATTGCCATGCTTATGCATCATTCCTAGTACATGTTCAGTTTTGGAACAAACACACAGACACAACCATGTGTGCACAGTCGAAGATAATTAGAAACGAATATGATGTTGGGTATGAAAGTGGGCTGGGTCCATATTGTACCTGATCCCGAACTTGAGTTACCAATGAGGACATGGACTCAGATTCAAATTAAAGACATGAACCTGGACTCAAATAAAGGGCTTGGGTCCAGGCCTAGACAAGGCCCGATCACTTATACTAATATAATATACTTTTAGTTATATAGAATACTTAATACATATATGAGGATTTGGTTCAAGATAGATCAAAATGGAGAAACAGAATTCATGTCGCCGACCACAACATAGTTGGGAGAGAGGCTTTGATGATGATATGTTAATGTACATAATATATAACATAAATAATATATGGCTGTTGCATTTGGTATTAAGGTCCTCGGGCATGAAACCTATGGACTCATGCTCAAACCCAAATTTTATTTGGACCTATGTTATGGACCCAAACTGAGGCCTGAGGTAAAATGGGTCCAAACATTTGTTCATACCCTTTTGTTCAATTCGGTTCCTTCGTGTACTGGGGACCCATTTTCATCTCTATGTGATATGAGGTATCCCACTTTACAACGACAACATGCTACTTGTTCCCTGAAAACCTTCACTTGACCCAATCATTTGAGCTCTTATTTCTGTTGTCATGAAAACATCTCAAGTGGCATCTTGCATGATTGGCCTCTCTTCTTGCCTTTCTCTGCGCGGTAGAACAGGCTTGGCTTTTTGGATCCCTCTTTCTTCTTTTATTCAAGACGATTGACTCTCTCTCTCTCTCTCTCTCTCTCTCTCTCTCATATGCTGGATCTGCTGGGTTAAAAATGGATACATATGCTTGTCCGGAATTGGTGTTAGTTGCATCTACTTGATTCCATTTTACCCCCATTTTTTTTTTAAAATGTAATATTAATCCAGAATATTAGTAAACACTGGAATTGGTGTTCTTCTTTATATATATAGATTAGCTGGCCCCTTAATCTATAAGTCTGACCTCATTATATCTTAACTCATACGATGCTGTTTCACCCTTGGTAATTAACAATGGACTAGATGAAAGATCACATTGCTATAGTTTTCATGTCCAAAAGAGAGCAAGGGTTTTTATGTCCACTGTCATTGCTCTTGGCTTTTTTCACTGACAAATTTCATATTTCATTGAATAATTCCCCTTTCTGATCTTGCTCATGAAAGCATTTTCTGAATCTTCCTTTCGAGCTTGTCCCTTGTTAAATCCATGGTTTGATTATAATTTGATACCCTGTTAAACAAATTGATTGTTAAAAGTTCTATGCTGACTCAGTCATTGGGTTAATGACTCCACAACCAATGCTTGATATATTTTATTTTTTTTTGAATTTCTTGTGTACTTTGATTTGAGCAAACTATAACAACCATAAAGCCAGTTTACCTTATGTGATGAATATAGATAATCAATTCATGGAGCTTCAATCCATTTTATTTCATAAGTTCTAGATTAATTTGCTGGGTTGGTGCAGGGCGGGGGTTGTCAGATATGAATATGATGAAAAGAACCTAGAGTAAACTATTGTTCCGGAAAGGTAATTAATGCTATGCATGAACCATAATGAGCCTACAAACTACGCAATGATGCCACAGGTTAAGTGATGTCAATGAATTGATGAAACTTGACTGAATGAATCACTTTCATTTGAATCTATGACTTATGAAGTAACTGGCTCAAACAATTTCCAATTTCTCAGTACGGGCCTGTCAATTGTGCTTCATCTCTTACCTGGAAAATTATTATTGAGGTTTCCATGGCTCAAACAATTATTATGAAGGACGGACTGAGCATTTCTCACATAATGGAAGGTCCTCATTATCACAACCAAGGGGTTGCGGAAAAGAACCAAAAAGAAAATAAAAAAGAAAAAAGGCATTTCTCACATAAACAACTGATTTTGGTTGGTGCATTTACTTGGTCTTCCTTGCATTGCTTCTTTTAGTTTTTGGAAACTTTTTCCTGATTCTTTCATCCCTTTAACATGTGTCTTTGTTAATTAGTTCTATATGATATGCCTACTTCTTGATTAATTTTTTTTGTTTTTTTTGGTGTTGTTTTGAGTTGTATCTGAACTTCCTCTTTTCCTTTTAATATGATCAACCTTTTAACAAAAATGATGATGATGATGATGCTAATAATAATAATAATATATGCTTCTGTGATCATATATGTCAGTATTATGTATGTTCTAATTTCCCAAGCTGGTAGAATTGCTTAATTTCCAAATGTTACCTTCTTGCATGCTGAAATTCTTAATTTTTTGTTGTTTCTCCATAATATAAATTTGCTTATCTAATAAAATTCTCTTGAATGGTTCAGGCTCTTGACACTTTTAATACTGCTATCGTGTCTCCTATATATTATGTCATGTTCACCTCACTCACAATCCTTGCAAGCATCATAATGTTCAAGGTATCAATTTGCAGATTGCAGCTTACATGGTATAGAATTTTCCTTTCTAAAGGGCTTGTTCATTTGCATGGAATTGAATTCCTAGGATTTCTAAGAAAAGGAATTCCTAGAAGTGGTTAAAATTGAAGAAACGAAAGTGAAGATCCATAAATGGCCATCAATAATGCCATCACTGCAGTAGATCAAGTCCTAGGAAAATCAAATTAAGATCCCTAGGTTCCTTTTCTTGAAGGTTTAAAAAAAAAAAAGAAGAACAAGAAAACCCTTAACAAAATGAAAAATAAGAACTCAGAGGAGAGAGACACTTGAATAAAATGAAAGTTGATGGTATGTTCCCTAGGGTTGCACGACACAACTATGATATAAATTTATATAGTTTAATATTTAAAAAATAATTCACATCATCTCAATAATTAGGAATAAGTCTTCGCTTAACTCTTTAACACTACTTAAGCTGGTGTATAAATATCTACTATGCCCGGCTTAGACAATGCATATCACAGCTTTCTTATTTAAATGGCCTTAGTAAGGAAATCCACCAATTGTTCATCTCTCTGTACATAGTACATATTTCAGTTTGATACTTTTTCTTTTTTAGTCTTTTCTCTAATAAAATGGACATCAACTTCAAAATGTTTTCTCAGTTCATGGAAGACTAGATTTGTTTCAATCTTCTGTGTTGAAGTTATATTAGAATGTAACACCATGGGACCTTCATATATAAAGCCCGACTCATATAGTAAAAGCCATGACCACAACAATTCGCAAGTTCCAAATTGCATTGCTCGGTTTTGATTCGTATCTATGCAATGAATCCCATTTATAAATGCATCTTAGAATTCGGGTATGAATCTTAGAATTCAATCCTCGTTTTGTCAAATCTTATGATTCAAATGATTCGGCTGAGTGAGAATAGCTACAACCACTCAATTAATATTAACAATTTTTTACCTTTTTTCTTTCTTTATTCTCTCTTTCTTTTAGTGTTTTTACTTTGAAAAGTTATTTTGTAGTTAATAAAACCTCTTAAGAATAAAGGTAAAGAAAAAAAAGACCTCTTAAGAATATTCTTAGCTTGGGGGAGGTTTTAGAGATAAATAAAGAAAATGCAATTTATTAAAGCATTCGACTATACGTATTGTCATGGGCGGACCCAAGTTGTGACCATATGGGGCGCCTGCCCCGGGTCACATCTTGAAGTCTCAAGAGAATTAGATGGAGCCCTAGGCCATGCCCCACATGTCTTATGTCTAAGACTTTGTCTCCTTCCCTCTTGTTTTTTTTTTTAAAATGCTATGTTTTTTTTTTTTCCTACCCTTTTCTCTTATGCCGTCTTCCCACAAAACCCATGGTTCGATCATGCACAAACTATTCAAAGCTCAGGAAGTCCCTCTCGATCCGATCTAGCTTTGCTACCTGTAAGGCCCTTTTGGATTATTTGGTATTGGAAATCAATTATTTCTTTATTTTTTACTAATCCATGGAGAAAAGATATTCGGGACTTTTGCATGTTTTTTCTTCCACTTTCATTACGATTTCAATTACTTTTCTAACTTTTCCTTTTGTTGATCCGCGATATAACTCCTATTGTCCTTGTAATTTGTGTCTATTGAATCTTATATTGATGGAAGAGATTTAGATTTATAGGTTTTAGGCATAGACTGTTTGATTTAAAGAAATTAAAAATTGGATCTAGTGTGAATTGTATTTCTTATTGACTATGTGCCTTTGGGTTTATGATTTGCTTAGATTGTTGTTGTATCATGTTTGCCTTAATTATTACACCTATTGTATAATTTTCACAATTATGCTCTCCGTTTTGTATTTTTGTTCTTAGGGAAGTGAGTGATATTGTAGGCTTTCTTGCCAAGGATATCATTTTTTCAATTGACCATTGTCTACCCCACCTAAGTGAAAATCCTGAGTCCGCCACTGCATATTGTGCTTGTTTATATCTTTTTCTTTTTTGAGGAATTTACGAGACAAATCCCCGTAGGACCCATACGTCCTACCAAGACCCTATATCACATTGGACAAGGGAGGAGTCCTTTTTTTTTTTTCTTTTTTTGCGATATGGTCGATATCGACCATTATGTCAGTCATATTTTCTTCAACATGTAACTGTCTTATTTGCTGAATACAGCAGAATGGTTGATATCGACCATATCGCGAAATAACAAGAAAAAAGACGAATTTGAGTTTTCTCCCTTGGTTGCTACAAGGGCAAGAGAGATGATCCCTGCCCATTTGCGTCTAGAGGGGTGAGGGTGGAGAGATCGAAGAAAGAGGAAAAGGGGATTTCGAGGGAAGAGAAGAACGGGATTTTGAGGGATTTGGTTCATGGGGTTTGGGGAGAAGGAGGTGAAGAGTCGGAATATGAGCATTTGAGAGGAGGGCAGGGATGGGTTATCGTCGTTTTTGTTGATGTTGGGTTGGTTAGTGGTGCGTAACGAAGGTGTTTGATGAAATGTCTGAGAGAGATTTTTCCTCCATTGAATGGTCTGAGAGAGAGAGAGAGAGAGAGAGAGAGAGAGTGCTTGTTTTGTGTGTGGGATGAGGTCTTGAATGGGGAGAGAGAAGAAGATGGACATGTTGAGGCGATCCTCCCTCCTCCAAGTGAGAAAATTTAGGTTCACATTTTTTCTTGTTATTTTGCTATATGGTCGATATCGACCATTCTATTGTATTCAGCAAATAAGACAGTTACATGTTGAAGAAAATCTGACTTGCATAATGGTCGATATCGACCATATAGCAAAACGACAAAAAAAAAAGAAAAGAAGAAAAAGGCCACATGGGGATGAAAGTCCTGGGATCTTAACCCTAGAGGAGGGGGGGGGGGGGGGGGGGGTGAGCTACTAATATGACCAATTTTATCCAATTTTAATTCTTTAAGATAAACTAGTCACAAATGATGATTAACAAACAAAATGCGGAAGCTAAAAAGAATCACCACAACGCATTCACCACCACACAATGATTTATAGTGGTTCGGCCTCAATGCCTACATTCACTACCGGCTTGTGATATAATCACCCCATCGGATTTCCACTATCTATGCTTTTCAATAGGCTAAGCAATAACCTTTACAATGTTGTTTTTCTAGGCTAAACAACAACCTTTACAAGATGCTTTTCCAAGGCTAAGCAATAACCTCTACACTAATGCTTTTCTTAGGCTAAGCAATAACCTTTACAATAAAAAGATTTCTTTTAAAGAAGTGTCTACAAAAACACTCAAAGAGATACAATTTAAGCTCAATATAATTGCCTCTGAAATAGGCGGATATGAAAGTGAAAAACTAACTCACACAAACACTAAATGAATGCAAAGATGTATGCTCATGATGTGTGTATGTGATAACTTCAATCAAGTTTAAAAAGAAGGCTCAATCAATATATGCTCAAAGCATTTCAAAGTTTAAGGCACATAAAAGATTTGATTGAAGTTTGATGCAAATCACATGTATGAATATCAACTTGTTAATGATATGAAAATCCAAGACTCACAAGTTGTATGAAATTAATTAACTTAGAACATGTGATGCATGTGAAATGTTGTTTTCAAAACCAAATAAATTTAACTAAGGTTTGAATGAATGAAAACAACAAATAAAGACTCAACCAAGAAAATGAATCATGCTTTAAAAGAAATCAAAGATTTTGGCTAAGCATGATTAAGGAAGATTTTAAAACAACTTGGTTTGAAATCAAGGGTGAGGAATCCAATCCAACATAGATCAAAGATTTGAAGAAGAATGGATTCAACACATCATAGTTATAATGCTAAAATTAATTTACCAATAATTTAAACAAAGCATATAACATATGATTAATAAAAGTAAAGCTTACTTAGAGATTTAACTTCATTGATCCAAGCTTTAGCTTCACTAATGACCCATTTGGCCTCTCTTTAGTTCATCCCCTTTTTCTTGTCTCAAAACACCTCAAGAGTGGCTCTTGGTTCCTCTCTTTTTCAACAACTTTTTCAAAGGAATGAACTTGAATTTATACCCAAAAAGTGGGTTCCTGCGTCTCCCTGGTCGACCTGCCATACCCCCGGTCGACCTGGCCTTCAACGGTCATAAAACTGACCATTTGAAAAAGGAGCTAACGGCTCTTTACCCGGTCGACCTGGGCCTGGCTCGGTCGACCTGGTACACTACGTTTCTGGCCTGGGACCAAAATCCCCTAAACTTGCATTTTTCAAAGTATTTTTATATGGGGACTTTTGGGCCACTGAATCAAGCTTAGAATCATGTTTTAAATCAAACTAAGAGGTTTAAAAATATGAAACATAAAAAGCCAAAAAAGATTCGAAACTTTAAAACCAATGGCTTGCTTGATTAAAAAAAAATCATTTTCAAAACTAATTGCATCCAAGTTTAAATAACAAAACATGCACAAAACAATATTTTTACAAGTCTTAAAAACACTGCATGTATAAACCAAGATTTCAAGATTTTCTAAATCAATGCAAGTGTGTAAATTCAAATGATGCTAATATGATAATGCATCCATCAAATTGCAATATACAAAATTCTTAACAGGGGACCCCTCCCGTGTCCAATGTGATACGGGGTCTTGGTAGGATGTATGGAGTCCTACGGGGATTTGTCCCGTAAATTCCTCTTTTTTTTAAAAAAAATATTCTCTTGTTTCTTTTCTTCATGAATATTTTCTTGACTTCAAGAGATATCCTATTGTATAGGATTTATGGTTTGGATTTTATTTTAACTTTTATAGTTTTGTTTTAAAGATAGCAAAAAATAAATATATATCGGGGAAATGCTCCTATGAGAGTAACTCTCACACTATTATGAGAGTAAGTAGGGGACCCATTGGATCCATTTCCAATGCCAACAGCCAAAATATGAGGGTCCTCCCCCCATACTCTCATAGTAGTGTGAGAGTTACTCTCATAGGATCATTTCTCTATATATTGTTACCTTAAACTTATTGAACTGGTTACACATGTCATTTATTATGTATTAATATATGTCATTGTTCTTGATATGATTGTATGGTAGACTTATTTTTCATTGTATATATACTGCTATAAATGGAAAATTAGATGGTTATGAATAATTATTTTTTTCTAATTATTTTTTATTTTTATTAGTAATATAAAAAATCCTACGATTCACTGTAGGATTCAAATCATGGGTATAACCGATTTGCGATATGATTCTGATTTTGAAAACTATGATTCCGCCTACCATGGCACAATAACTGGTTGTTGATCTTTTGGCTAGCTTTGAACCTGCCCAATCCTCATCAATATAGGCCTTCACCACTTAATGACCATGTTTATAATACATAATTCCTTGTCCTTGAGGGTGTTCATGGGTGGGGTGGGTTGGGATGAGGCATGGCCCTGGGAACACAGGCCGGTATCCAGCCCAAGCCTAATATGGGCCATAAGTTCCTTGCATGAGCCCAGCCCACTTCAATCATGTCAGGACCGAGCTCACCCATTTAGTCAATCAGGACGGGTTGAGCCATCCTTTTTATCACTTGTTTTGACACATCAGTCACTAAACTATAATCAATACTTTTTTGGACTGGGTTGGTCTGGACTGAGCTTAGGGTTTGCTATCACTTAATCCAAGACCAACCGAAATACTAAACGAGCCCAAATTTTAAATCCAAGCATGGCCTAAGTACTAAAACTCAAGGCTTGGACCCGACCCAAAACAGGCTGGGCTCAGATTGGGCCCAAGCTCCCATTTTAACAATGAGTATATCCAGCAGGGAGCTAGGTTATAGGAAATAGGCAAAAAGAATGATATGATGTTGATGCTCACTTGCGGCTTTTCACTTTGATCATCTGGCTTCGAGTCGATAAATGTATAGCTGGGGTCATGAGTGCTTGGTCCACTTGCAGACTGCCCACACGATTGAGGGCTTAAGTTTTGTTTAGTGTCTGGGGACCATGCCTTTAAGGAACATCTACTTGCCCTGGTTACTTATTGAGATACTTTAGAATCCTGTATACAACATTTAAATGTCCTGTTCTTTGAGCGTGTATGAACTGACTCATAATACAAACAATATAAGATATATCCCGACAAGTTATAGTTATGTACAATAATCATCCAAACAGTCTTTCATATGATCTGATAGCTTGATGTAACTCACAGAACTCTGCACTAATCCATGATTTTGCTCAATTGGAGTATCTACTAGCTTCAAAGTTCAAAATAGCGGCTGCAGTGGGCATATTTCGGCTGGCATCCAAAATGATGTGTAGCGAGTGATATGTAGTAGTTACGGCGATACATAACAGATGTAGTGGTATGAATAAAAAAAATGTGGTAAAAAATATGAAAAATATATAAAAAAAACTTAGAATATTGGAAAATATTAGAATTTAATGTTTATTTATTCTTAATGAAGGTAAGGGGGCGCAGTGGACCCCTCATTGGATGGAAGTCCCATATCGTTGTGTGATTATAAAATAATAGTACTGATACATTTGTCCACATATATTCATGTTGGTTAGCTGTTAAATGAGAAACTACTAAAATGCTAGTAATAAAAAAACATATCTTCAAATTTTCTTCACCACATTTCTAAATTCTAAATTCAAATATCAATTTAGCATAGCTGCACAATAGGATCTATAAAATAATTGATGCAATTCAAAACCCCAGCCTAATAGCCCACAAGGGACTGTGTAGGGGCAACCGTCCATTATTTTTTTCTCTTTGATTGTTGATGAGCAGTTTTCCATTTATCTCTTTTTGTTTTGATTAATCATTTTACCCAATTATAGTTAGGATTTCTACTTTTCCTAGTAGTTTTATTTAGGAAGTACTTCTTTATTCAGAGAGGATTTTCTAAATAGATGATAGTCAGCTGGATGTAGGCACTGGCGGGGGATGGCACCCCCACAAATTTCATAAATTTCCTTATTGTTCTAGAAGTTTCTATGTAGTTTTCAAATATGGCCGCTCCAAGATTTTTATAGTTTTACATTGTGGCCCCTCCAAGGATATATTTCTGGGTCCGACCCTGGATGTAGGGATATGTTAATGCAGACGTCTATGAATGAATTTTAAGTGTATTTATCTATTAATTACATTGACTGGTGGGGCTCAATTCAACTGGGCACCTGATTTCCTTATCCCGGCTCAATTATTGCCAGTTCTGCTCAAATTCAAGCCGCTGAATTTTTGCAAAAAGGTTGTACAGCTCTTGTTGTCTTTGTTTCTTGGAGTTGCAATCCTTTGAGTGACTAGGGTTAACATCAAATTGGTATAAAAGCAAGTAAGTCTTGGCTGCCTCTCTTCCTGTCTTTCTTTTTTAGAAGATTCCAAAGCCCAATTACAGTCGAAACTATAATTTTTGCCCAATTTTAACCATTAGAAATTTCCCCAAAATCAGTCCACAGTAGATTCTCTTTCTTTAACCAATATCTGTATTCTATTTCTTCTTAAATCTGGTCTTGAAATTCAAAGGCTACAATTCGTCTACAAGTCCCTTAAACCGTCTCTCTCTGTCATATTGTCAGACTTCGATTACTAGATAACAACTACATGTCACAATATGCCTCCAAAAGCAGCAACACAGGAAGGGTTGGAACAACTACAAGAACCCAAGCCATCGATTACTAGATCAGACCTTCTTGGATCAGCTGATTAATATCTGTCTGGAGTAAGGGACCAAGCTTTGGAGTGAAGAACACAATTAACAGATTTAAGGACCAAGACTTGGAGAGAGGAACCTACTTGAACAGATTGCCAACACACCAGTTAAACCCAGCATATACCAGTCAAACAGATACCTTATTAAAATCCAGTCGAGAGAGGAAAAATTCAGTTGGATACACCAGTCGAACCAACAGCAGCAGTTGAACAAGCCAGTAGCATCAAACGCGTCGGCATCAAATGCCTTTGAGAGACGACAACAAAAAACCAATTGATCTACGAACAAAGGAAAGCCGAACGCACCAAATTTCGGCAGATTTAGAAAACATCAAAAACTTGAATCAACAACAGTCGGACACACCAGTAGGCAGTAGCATCAAAAGCTATGATCCATGGATACTTGTACAAGCCCAACGTATCCGTATCGGACCGATACGACACTTGCATTGGTACCTGATACTGCACCGATACTTTTAGGGAAGAAGTTTAACATATCCTAATTATGAAGCCCTTTATTTCATATAGTTATTTTAATATTTTTACTTATCACCATAAAAAAAAATGCTAGAAAATGATGAAAACAATGATAATTCCATTGATTCAAAAGTGATCTAAAGAAAAAATTAGGACACTCATATCCATATCCGTGTCCTAGATTTCAAAAGTGAGGAGTCATTGTTGGAAATAGGTGGGCCTCGTGGATAAGTTTTTAAAACTTTTGACCCACTTGACTCAGGGATCAGCTATCCAGAAGGCTATAAACCCCAGTCGAGGATCCATGTCCTCAATCTCAGCCATCATAATCTGTAAATAAACCTATCTATAAGATAGAACAACAACCAACAAGCATCCATATAAATCTACAACATGCAAGGAAGTAGATTATACCTTTGGAGCTCGGTTGTGCTCTAATAGAGAAGCTGCGTCTTTCTTTGATGATGAACCTCTTTCACGTATCAAACAAGAATCTCCAAGACCTATTGATCTTCTACGCTATTACCCTCTTATCAGATCTCTTTTCTCAAGAAGATGGGTGAGATCTGCAAGAGAAAACTCTACTAGAAACTCCAAGGAACTAGAAGGGAAAGAGGAGAAGACGAATTGTGCAACAACTTGCACAAAGAGGTTTTGGGCGTGAATCCCTAGGTGGTAATATGCATAGGACGTCCAGCCCCATAGACTCCTCTATTTATAGCTTTTAAGTCTCCTCTTAAGATCCTCTTACTAATTGCATTAGAAGTCACACTTCCACACAAATTAGTAGCTTACTATTACCACTATTAGAAGTCCCACTTCAAATAGAAATAGTAACTTTCTAATTCCTTCCTTTTGGAGTTCAAGTAGAAATAGTAATGATCCAATCTTGGGCTAGCGTGGGGACCACTAGGGATTCCAAAGAAAGCTGGCTCCAACTGGGACACCGCGACCCCACATCTCATGTGCAATCCGGCCCCACAGTTAATTGCAAATAATACCACTATATAAATGCAATTGCACTCCAGTCTTGGGAATAAATTATAATGAAGATCCTAAACTTCCACAGTACGATAACTAGGCCCCTCTATCATTATCCATGGATCAATTGGAATAAATCTGTCCAATCCAATCTTAGATCCACATCTTATTATCCTTGAGCCCCAATTAATCACAGTGATCATCAGTACCATCCAATTAACTCTTAATTGAAATGAGTACGCACTTACTAATGATAAATCCATTAATTGGCATAAGGGGATAATATAGATAGATTTCATCTTGATCATTGGATGTTCCCACAGTCCTACTATACCACGTACCCAAGACACTGAGGTGTTGACCTACAGTTGGCTTCACTCATTGGTGACTCAAAGCAAATGAATAGATAGAAACTTGAGTTCATCAATGTCTCAGGATTGAGAGCCTATTGCTAGGGAATTATGAGAGCAGACCTTAAAATCGAGACAGTATTCATAAGGTGCTTCTCATGGTCCTTCAATATATCCAATGTACCGGCACTGTGATCCAGAATCTTCCATTCTGATGATCGAGACAAATCACACTATCTCATAGTGATCAAAGTGCTGCAACCTTATCAGATGAGATGCCCAGTCTCATCAATGGTTGTGAAGATATTTTTAAGTATAAGATTTGTGAACATATTTTCCGTATGTGGATCTCATCCATATACATATATCACATCTAATATACTAATGGGACCCGGTTCATCTCATGAACCATTATGTCATATATAGTAGTCATGTGCATTAAGTAATAAAACACCATTCATCTCATGAAAGGAAAACATGATTTTATTGATAAATAAAGAAATTAATAATTTATTATATCAACTGATGGATTGAGACCCTACAATCTAACAGTCGTATCCCCGATTCCCGTATTAGTGTCCGGATCCATATCTGTATCTAGGCATCATAGATCAAAAGCCTCAGTATAAAAAACTTAAGAGAGGCAACACCATAAAAAAAAAAAAAAATTTCACCAGTCGAACTACAAACTAAGGAAACTAGCCAAACATACCAAATTTTGTCAGATTCAAAGCTTCAAAAACTTGAATTTTTTACCTTTCAAAAATAAATAAATAAGTTTATCCCAGATCTAATCATGCAGGATCCTTGTATGATAGTATTGTGCCACCTTAGAAGCTTTGAAATCATGTAAAATAGTTAATTTAAAGATCTCTAGGATTTTTTTTTTCCTTTAAGGTGAAAAAAAACCCCTAAGAATATGAAAAATAAGAACCAAGAGGAAGGTGAGTTTTGACTCAAACAAAAGTAGTGTGTATTCCCTGGAGTTGGGCAAAACCACCAACTTGTCAGAAATCTTGTTCTCGGATACTTCTCTCTTGGTTCCTTACCTTCATACTCTTCCATTATGTTGGGCTAAGATGTAGATGTGCACATGCGTGATGTTTTTTCGAATCCCCTAAATTTTCTCCAAAAATTGGAAAAGCTTCTGATTATGTTCATTTCATTGCCGAGATTTACATCACAGGCCGATTGTACTCTCAATCTTAAAGCATACATACGCCAAGTGTGGTATTGAGATGGAATCTGCAATTTTAATAGGACTCGGGCAAATTGAGTCCAAACTGATTCAGTAGTGAGTGAGTCCGACTGAATAGATGGAGTTTTTGAATGCTGCCTGAAAGTCCTTTTCTGGATGGTGAAAAGCCTGTGGGAATGAGAAGTAACTACAGTTTCATTTTATTTCTAAACAAGCCTTTGTATGAACGTTGCATTATGGCTTGAGAAATTACAAAAACAGAATACAAAATTTGGACTTCTTACCCCTTAGCTGTAATTCTCGTAGCTTTATACATTAGAATTGATAGATAGATATGTGTGCTTCTGTGCATGCCATTTTATTTCTAGACTTGGATACCTATTTCAGGATTGGGATGGCCAAAGCATGGGGAGCATTGCTTCTGAAATCTGTGGCTTTATTGTTGTGCTCTCTGGGACCATCTTATTACATGTCACAAAAGACTTTGACAAAAATTCATCAAGAGGTGTGTGATGAAATGCATTCCATCTAATTGCTAGCTCTGGTATTTATCATTGCAGTGTCAAACATTCATACATAGATAGGGACAAAAATCAGTTAATTGGCAACTGTGTGCAGGTATGTATTCATCGTTATCCCCGTCATTGTCAACTCGACTGTGCAGTGGGAATGGTGAAGTACTGAAGCATGTAGAGGAGGGTGAAAAATCTTCTGAAGAAATCTTTTGAAGAAGACAAGAACTGTTTTAATTGACTGCTTCTGGAAATGCTGACCCACTTAATGATTCATGGTTTTATAAATCACAGTGGAACGAGTTCCATTAACTCGACTCCATTCAGCAAGGGGTTTGGTTGATGTGGAGTTGTTGGAAGAATTGATTGGTGCACTTGAGGATGTGGGATCATATGCAAGTTGGTTGAAAAAATGGGTGCCACTGTAACTTGTACAGTTTGCTGTTGATTCTTTCACTGGGGAAGTCATGGGATTGGCTATGATTGAAGCATTCCAACATGAGCTGTACAGTGTGTTTTTCCTTGTTTAAGGATTTCATGTGGTGATTTGCTTAATGGGCGACTTTGACAGATACTTTGGGAAGAAGTGGTTTTACAAGCCCTCGAGTATTATTTGAGTTTATCGTGAAATTTACCTGTGTCATTAGAAAATTTGCAATGTTTGGGAGATGGGTTGGAGCATAATTTGTGTGAACCGTGCATTTTATATGGTTTATCATTATTGTTGTAATTATATTTTCATTTTTTGAAGTATTTGTTGACAGTAATGAAGAGTACTACTGTAAAGAATATACTGATTTTTGTTTGTATGTGTTTATTATCTTAACAGAAGCTTTTTATTGAGTATTTAGGGGTTATTGAGTATTGGATTTATTGATGCCTAATTGAAAGCTGAAAACCAGAAAAGAAGCCTTTATTGCATTTCAATGGAATCAAAAGCTTCATTTTCCCATATGGAACACAAGCTAGGCCTTCATTAGATCAATCCTGCTTTCAATTGTGTTGGACCTGACATGGAGAATGTGCCGGATAAAAATAGCAGCACTCATTTTCTCTCTGATGTTCAAGAGAGGCTGAAGCATATTTGAATTATAGTTATTTGAAGAACCATATGATAGTTGTCAACAGAGGGCAAGATAGGTGGGCCCCATAGAGTTCAATGCTTGGAAACATCTAATGGGCCTTTCATTCCATGTCCTTACATTGGACTTATTGGACATGTTTTTTTTTTTTTTTTTTTAATATCCCACCAAGGCCAGTAGGCCCTACAAACTTTGCTACATAACCTTGAGATTATGTCAAATCATTCTATATTTCCACATTGGATTGATGATGTCTAAAGTCGAGCCATTATATTGATACATGTTAAGACTTTAATGACATTTACTTGCTTAGTAAGTTTTAAGTATGTTTATTATAATGTGATGTTGCAGTTGGACTGTAATGAAGCTAGAACCTCAATAGAAATGTTCTCCTATGAGCAATAATATGTCTAGTCCTGATTCATGGGGCCCACTTTTGATTAGTGCAGTTTTTTTACACTCTCATTCATCCTCCATAATCTGGGACCAGGCCCAATTTCACTTTCATGAAACCAATCTGGGTTGGTTATTGTGGATCAGAAGAGCCTTTGGATGTGCAGATCCCCTCATTGGATGGCAAACTTAAATTCAATCATAGTAGCATCATTTTGTTGGATTTGGGTTTTGGACTTGTCAAAAACCTTCTGACAACCAAAGAAAAAAAAATGAAGAGAACTGCCTGATGATCGATATCTCAACTTCCAATCTGGACACTCCACTCATGGTGGGGTCCTACATATCAACGGTGAGAATAAGCCCCATCTGGGGTGCCTCAAGAAACTGCACATTTGCAGACATGCCAGAGTAATATGAACCCCTCATGTAGAACTCATTTTACCATGGCTTTCTTATGAAAACATCCTGATCTATGGGCAGAGGGACATGAATAATGGGCCACCTTATGAAGGGTCCCAGTTTCCTAAACAGATTTTGGGGCTTTTAGTAAGTGAGAATCCTAAGCCTGCATAGAGCTTAAACAAGGAACTAGGCTTCATCCCACATCGCAATTTCTTGTATTCTTTCTTCTGTTTATAAGTAAAGAGATTGCATTGTTTAAGCACGACCTTACTTGAACAGGATCTGTTCGATAGGCTCGTACTTCTGTATCCTTAAGTGCTAAGGAGAGTCATGACCGTGTGATCAGAGCGTGATTAATGGCTGAGATCCTTACTAGGATCTTTCAGCACTAGAGGATCGTTCTCAGCCAATTACTACTGGCTGGGATGGTCACACGGTTGTCTGACAGACTTCAAAATCTTTTTGGTGGGGCCTACGTGGGCCCGACCAGCTGTATTTCACTTAATACTATGCACAGAAGCAAGATGACTATGGGTCAACGTGGAGACTCGAAAGATTCGTTTTTTATAGAATAGTTTCAAAAATATTTAAATATGAATCCATTACTTATAAAAAAAAATAATAATTATTTGCATGTATTCATAATATTCAATTCAAACTAATGAATTTATGTATGTAAGAAAAGTATTGTAATAGGAAAAATAAAAAAACATATTGCCTATTACATAATTAGTCAGTCCAAATATCGAATTTAAAAAGATCAAATATAAGTTTCAAATTATATTTAAGTCATCATCTTTAAATTGCCAACTCCAAACATCATGCATAATTATTTATAAATATATTTTAATTATTTAAAATTAGATTTTTCCTATAAAATGGTTTAGGATGCAAACCACTTATTAAAATAAGATAACTCGGCCGAGTCTCTCCTATATTTGACTCGGTCTTTCATCAAAGTGAGATGACTCAAGAGCCAACTCGGAGAGTTTTCCAGCCATCCTCAAGAACACTGCCATTAAAGTTATTAAGAATAAACAAGCATTACATAATATTGTTCTTTGAGTTGGTTCCTGGGTGAACACTAGGACTGTCGCTTGGGCCAGGCTGGAGTAAGCTTACCCTACCCTATGCGAGCGGGGTCTAGCTTGAGCGAAAGTCCTCGGCATACTACTTCAGCTTATAATACCTAGGCCCTTACCCTACCTTCTAGTGCCCATGCCAAGCAAGTGCCGAAATTTAAAAAAAAAAAATGACCTTATTCCGAAAACACTTTTGCTTAGTTATCAAAACGACTAATTAGAAGTTAACCAAGAAAAGAGAAAACAAAGTAATAATGATACCCTGGATTGGCCTTAGTTATATTCCCATGTTTTCTGCATAAAAGCCTCTGATGATCATGGTGCCCAAGAAGATTACACAACCTTCCCGTACGTGTAAGATTAAGAAATGCTCTTCAGGTTCCAATTGGCGCATTTCATTATTTCGACAATCCTATCTGCCTCTTTTGTGCATGGATCCATCCTACAATGATGTGGACCTAAGCTTGAATTTGAGTCTAAAAGAACAAATCCAAAGGTTGGTAACAGGTTCGCATTGCCAAACAGATTAGGGATGGATGATGGATCTAGAGACACACTGAATCAAAACAATTTACTTAACCCTCTCCTTGTGAAATAGCAAAGGCCTGAAATACACCATTGAAAATAACAGATGCAGAAGAAAGATGGAATTTATTGCCTCGTATACCCGTTGGATTTCTGTAAATAGGGATCAAAGCCTTGGCAAATCATTGTATGTCCTTTACTCATATTCGATCCAATTGGCCTTCTGTCAATTTCGGTAAAGGAGATTAACAGGTTTGGAATCATGAAAAGTGGACCCTACAATGTAGGTTCAGAAAGGCAACATGGAAAAACTCGTTTGTGTAGAATATAGTACTGCAGTAAATGGTGTAGAGATGTATGCTATATTATTAGCAAAATAGTTTTTGCTTTTTACCCGAATGGCAAGGAGCCTCAGTTCATACCTGACTGCCTGAGGTTCAAATTCCGGGAATGTCACCTCTTCCCGCTTGTGCGGCTTCCTTTTCCACTTGTGTGAGCTTTCTTCTCGCGTGTGCGGGCTTCCTTCCCACTTGAATGTATTGCTTTTCAGTGTGTTTGCGGGCTCTTTCTTGGGTCCTAACCCTCTTGGCTGGGGTACCCAAAAAAATAGCAAAATAGTTGGATAATGGTATAATGTGTTGGAAAACATGAGGCCAGACTGCCATGGGTTCCATTGCAGACTAAGCATAAGTTGTGGCCCAAGGTGATCTCCCTTGTGTCTAAATCTGTTGGAATCCTGGTTGGGATCAACTCTTGGTAGAAAAAAAAATCTTGAATTAGGAGCCCGGTTTGGTAGGACTCCCCATTAGCCAAGTGATGAGGGATTCTTATTAAGGGAATTGGGAGTCCTTCGACGGGCTATCCATTAGAGAATATCAAGCTCGTGCATTCCCATCCTAAGAGTCTTGGTCATATCCATTAGACTAAGCTAAGGTTATGGTATAGGGTAAGGGTCCCAAATTTCCTAAACCTTGTAATTGTATGCCTTACGGTTAGTCGTAACCCATTTACGGCTAGCCATGGGGTCTCTATGGTCATTTAAAAGCCAGCCGGCTCACCTTAGTTCAATGCTTAACAATCACGCCTCCTAATATCTACAGTTACATGCAAACAAGGAGTCACAGTCAGTTGTGGGATCTCTACAGTTGACTGTGAGACCTCTACGATGAGTTCATGAGGATGAGCTCACGGTAGTTCAAACCATGTCAAAGGCACATATCAAACATTACAGTTACCGGGGATTGAAATTCGACTGAAGAAAAAAGTTTGGGAAATCAGGTTATCCAACCAATGAATCCAAAATCACGAAATCTGAATTACGAAAACCCCGTTAAAACTTCATAAAACTATAAGCTACGCCCTACTATGACCAAACAGACTTGAAACGTCATGACAGTATACCAGACTCACTTAGGATGTAGACCCACTTACTTAGCTAAAAATATAATTAATTAACACTAATACTACTACTATTAAGGGTTGGGACTAGAGATGTCAAACGGGCCGTGCCGGCCAGCTTCGGCCCACCCGTGCCACGGGCCAGGCTGGCACGGCCCACCCCAGCTAGCGGGCCGGGCCGGCACGGCCCGCCAGGGAAAACCCCTGGCACGGCCCGGCCCGGCCCACTGGCACGGCCCGCCATGGGGCGGGCTGGAGCGGGCCGGGCCAGGCGGGCCTGCTGGGCCAGGTCTGTTTTTTTTTTTTTTTTTTTTTCTTTGTTTTTTTTTTTCTTTCTTTTCTTTCTTTCTTTCTTTTTTTTTTTTTCTTTCTTTCTTTCTTTGCTTTTTTTCTTTCTTTCTTTCATTCTTTCTTTCTTTCTTTTTTTTTTCTTTCTTTCTTTGTTTTTTTTTTCTTTTTTTCTTTGTTTTTTTTTCTTTCTTTCTTTCTTTCTTTTTTTTTTTTTTTTCTTTCTTTCTTTCTTTGTTTTTTTTCTTTCTTTCTTTCTTTCTCTGTTTGTTTTTTCTTTCTTTCTCTCTTTCTTTTCTTTCTTTCTTTTCAGTCAGATTGGTTCTTGCTATTTCTTTTCATTAATGTTGTTGTTGTTGTTAAGATTATGGATTTCAGTTTCCTGCATGCAAGCAATCCATATGGATATGATTTTTTCATTGGTTGTCTCAACTTGAATGAGTCTGTTCTCTCATTTCTGTCTGGATGGGTATGAATGAAAATTAAGTACTTTATTGCTTTTCAACAATGAAGTGATTTTTGTAATGTGCCTTTTCTTGCAATTTTTATGGTGAAATACTTGAAACTGGTGGCACTATGCCTTGATATAATGATATAAAAAGACCAATGACTAGCAAGAGGTGTCTAGAAAGGGAGATTCATTTTTTAACCTATCAGTGCACATGTCAAATGGCGGAAAGGAAGACTGAGAAAAGATAAAAAGGCTTGTGGATGAATCCGCCATTACCCCCATGATTAGAATTTGAAACTCTCAACTCTGAAGCAGCAGTCATTGAAAGTGAAACAAAGATGCTAATTGATCAGATTACCAACCTCATATACCTCAGCATGTCATATGGTCCATACCCCCAGTTCCACCATCATCAGAAAAGAGACTCATTCAGTTACTCTGATTGATTGATTGATTGGGGATTTCCTACTACATCTCATGGGGCCCACCTAGGTGCACTTGTATTAGTGGGGTTAGGATGGATGGAATCATGGAAGTTCCAATAATTAAAAGAAAACCAACCCCATCATGTTATTTTAACCTTTTGGCTTAGTAGTTTTAAATTCTTGGTAATTTTTTATTTATATGTTATTAAGACTTAATCCAATTTTTAGCAAAGTTGAGCCAATTTTTAGCAATTTTTAGCAATTTGTCACGATATACACTTCTTACGTAGACATATTTGAGGGTTAGAAACTTAGAGTAGTATAAATAACACTAATAAATTTAGAAAAAGAATAAGAGGGTTAGAGTATTATAGACTTTGAAAAATTGAAAAGGACACAAAATACCCCTTATATGATTGTTTTATGGCTGTTTGGGGGGGTAAAATGGATAATTTTTTTAAAAAAAATCACTTGTGGGCGGGCCAGGCGGGTCGTGCCTAGCGGACCGTGCCTGGCGGGCCCATCCTGGCGGGCCTGGCGGGCCACAGAGGGCAGCCCATGGGCCTGGCGTGCCTGGCGGGCCAACGGGCCTGGCTACCTCGGCCCAGCACGGCCCGTGTCTCGGGCCGTGCCTTATGGGCCGTGCCGTTGACCGGGCCGTGCCGGGCCACGACCCGTTGACTAGCGGGCTCGGGCCGGCCCGGCCCATTTGACATCTCTAGTTGGGACCTTACAATAAGTCCTATTAAAATAATCCGAATCGTTCAAGATAATTAAGTTCCATCCCTTTGGGAGAATCCAGACTCACGAACTAAGCATTATCTAAACTTGTGAAGTGGGCTTCACTTCACTCTCTGGGGATTCATACTAAACTTTTTTCGACACATACTCCATGCAAAGAGTAAATAAATAAATCGACAATACCAGGCGCCGTCATCGAAAAGTTAACAAAAATGAAGGCAATTTGTTTTGGTATTTTCTTAAGAAGCATGGATATAGGAACGAGAGGATAAAATCTGAGATTTTTTTACGGTACAACTACCCCTAAAAATAATATTTTCAACTGAATGAATGACATTTAAATATTTCTTGTAGAGCTGCTCGTACAATAAATATGTGATATGTAATGAGCCCTAGGCTATCGAATAGTGCAATACGTGCGATATCGCACAAACAACTCTGTGGAAATTTGTTAATGGCTTGGGTTGCATGAGAGTTTGGCAGGCAGTAACTAGCTTTTAATGGATCACATTGTGTCACGCCCCCGGAAGTTAAACCGGGGTTATGCGTGAGATTAGGGTCAATTTAAAACTTTTTCCAACATTAATCAAATGCATCTTGGCCTCAATCATGTCCCATCTGGATCGAAGACCGCTATGAGGTATAAACATTTCCTCAATAACGTAAAACAAATAGCGGAAGCTTCAAACACAAGTGTATCTCATAGATGTATAGTTTAAGAACAATACTGCATATCATACTTAGAGTTCAAGTTTTAAGACTGTATTAATTACAACATCAGGCCATACCAAAACTTGGCCTAATCAAAAGATAAAATAACAAAATATAAGACTAGTCCAAAAGGTGGAGGCTCTCGCATACGGGGTCAGTACGGCTATACTATGCCGTCCGTACTGTACTCGAGGAAGTCATCAGGCTGATCTGCCTGAACTTCTTCCGTCGTTTCTTCCCCCTCAAAGTAAGGCTCGGTACCTATGCACCAAGAGTAGCATCATCAGACACAAAGGTCGGCAAGGAAATAGATATATAATCATCAACAATATGCAGACTAAAGAGTATACGAATAGAGCATATCGTAAGAGATGCATAGCGTTATGACTGTAATAAACGCATAGCATAAGAATCATAAAACCAGCTAACACACTTCTAACAAATAGGCAAATCACATAAGCTAATCACCACGTGCTAGTTTCACTTGACCCTCCTGGCTCAACTTGAGAGCTGTGGTAGAGTAAAGCAATGAGCTCGGGATGAAACCCGACAAGCAATCATATGATACCCTTTAAATAAAAATAAACAAAATCACATATCATTATACTTTCAGAACGGGTATCTGATGGTGTACATCCATCTAAAACATAAAAATGTCGTACTGCGCAGACGTTCATTCCAAAGTCCTCACACAATTGGTGCCCCAAAAGTGCTGGGCGTTAACAGTTGAGTGATGCCTGACACAAGAGTTCTAAACATCCAATAGTGAGGGCTAGACTTTCCTGCATGAGCAAGATTCATTAGTCAAAGAGAAACTACCTTCTATCATCATATCTTACTTAACAATATCAAACTTCTTCATACTTCATAGGTAGTTCTCGACAAGCTTTTATAATTAAAGCCGTCTAGCCACAACACTTCGATCATACTTCGAAACAAACGAAACATAAAAAAGGATCCTAAGTTCATCTTCTAAGTTCATTATATGATCCCAAACAAATCAAAACAAAGAAGCTAAAGAACATGGACATTTCATGCAGAGAGTACCAAACAGTACAATTCAGAATCATAAGCGATAAACAATCCAATCCTAGGTCATTGTTATTTCCAAAGTCTCGTACAACTCTACTCAGTCAACGAAAGGAATTAAGGTTCGCGATACCCATACAAGGTCTCTTCGTGCATAGATATAAGGTGGTATCCCGTTGCCCTATTCCGTTCAAGATTGAAATGAATTGAAACCCGAGAAAACGAAAATACCTACGAGAAATCATCTGCTCCAAACGTTCCTCGTGCATAGTCAAATGAGTCCAAAAAGGGGTAGCCAAAAGTCCACACAACACAGGGTTAAAAATCACTTCACAGAAGGAAATCAGCAGAAAATCTGCAGCAGGCCCGGTCGACCTGCCTGTGCTTGCCCGATCGACCGGCTGGCTTGCAGGAACTGGGTACAGGCCCTGTTCTGGGCTGAAATGGAACTCTTTCCATTTCTTTCTTCTTGGACCTGATAAGCAATACATGTAGTGATAAAAACACCGTAGTTATAAAGCATACAACTAACTAATCAAACCATAAATCTCTAAATCCATTCCATTCAATCTATAAGCCATATTATCCTGTTTTCAACTCTTTAAAGTATCAAATGAGCAAAGATAATCTAAAACATGATTGACTTATACAAATCAAGGAAAACAAGCATATCAAGCAATAATATAACTATTCACTTGCCTTGATGATGTATTAAACCAAAACTCAAGAGAAACCTTGGAGAAAATAACTCTAAGAAGCTCCAAAGAGATGAACCAACTCTCCCAACCCAACTTGCTCCTACAATGCATGCC
This sequence comes from Cinnamomum chago, assembly GCA_038049695.1. Lineage (NCBI taxonomy): Eukaryota > Viridiplantae > Streptophyta > Magnoliopsida > Laurales > Lauraceae > Cinnamomum > Cinnamomum chago. The sequence continues at coordinate 33,715,514 of CP142453.1, forward strand.
AAGGGTCAAGGTGGTTCTCCCTAATCCATTTCTAACCAATAAAGAAGAAGGTGAGATGGTTTCCAAGCTTTAAAAGCTTACCTTTAAATGGGTTGTGGGTGAAACACTTAGAAAAGTGTATGGTTATGTTTTTGGAGACTTAAGGAAGATGATGAGTGTCTTGGATGCTTCGCCGGGGTTCCGATACTCGTCGTCGGAGAGGAAGAAGATGAAGGAAAGAAAGAGAAGGAGAAGAAGATGAGTCGGCTACTGTGTGTATGGTTGTTGAGTTGAGTGAATGCAATGAATGAAAGAGATAAGATACTAAAGATGGGTTGGTGAGATACTTTAAGTAATGGACCTTGGGCTTAGGCTTAGGGCTTGGGTTGGGCTTGGGTTGATGGGTTAAATTCCGGGTCGGCCTACATATGAAATCGATGAATTTCGGGCCTCTTCGACGCGTCGAATCAAAACGCGACAGAAGACTAAGGTTCATGAAACGACAAAACCTACCCAATGCACCCAACTGACACAAAACTCATAATCTCATAAATTCCCTAAAACCCTACCCAATTAGCAAAACGACTCTCTATCCTGCCCAAACGCGCTCCGAATCGTGCGAACTTCGCACACGAGATTCGACGGTAAACTCAACTATTTAGACTCTAAGCTCACTTACTAACTAATCAAACAATTAATTATAATTAATAGGCCATTAGGGGACGGGGTGTTACACATTGAGTGGTCCTAGTCTACTAACTCATATTGCTGTATCTAAAGACTGACTAGAACCAACTTAAAGTGTTTCTAATGATTGGTATCTTACAAGTTTTGTTTATATGGTCGTGAAGTAAATAGTTTTTTTCCCTAGTACATGGGAGGAATTCTAAACTATGTTAATCTTAAACGAAACTAGTCTATCAATCCAATAATCATTCGTGAGTTGCTCCATTCCATTTTCAGTGCTTCGCATGCGGGGCCCGAATGTTCTTTCAGTTGTTCTCCTCCCTCGCATGACATTTCCCTGTTGTATTGTCAACTGAGGGTCGATATATCGCTAAATCTTTCTGTAGTTTATTGAAGCATATGCATACCATTTATCAAGAGAAAAATCCCACTAAGTAGGGTAACCACAACTAAGGACGGACCCTGCATTTTTATAATATCAGTGGAGGACCTCCTGCTCAAATCCTATTTTTTCTTTCCTGTTTTCCCTTTCTTAGTTGATGTCAACAAAACTATAATTCCAGAAATAGTCTGTTGTCAGGAAAAAGAACGAAAGAAGGAGAAGAAGAGGAGAATGTCTGGGAACCTCTTCCAGTTGCCTGAAGCATCGAAATACACCATCTTACAGGTGAATCAATCAACCCACGCATCTATTCTCCTCTACAAACCTTAGCATCATCTCCTCTTATATTGTCATCTTCTCCATTCATCTCCCTATTTTCATCTTCTCCATTCAAAACCCGATTTTCTCACATATTTTCGCCATCATCATTCACATCCTTCCTCTTCGTCTTTTTCAGTACTTAAGCTTTGATTGTTTATTGTTTTGTGTAATGGGTAAGGGTTTTGGTCAATCCTAGAACAGGGTTGCAATTATTAATTATTCTCCGCTGTTATCTCCGCTTGTAAAAGTAGAGATGTTAACCGAGTATCGTATCTACTGGGACAAAAAGGCTAAGTTGCGCTGTTTCCTAAATTCCTAAACTAATTCTATTGGAAAATAAAGTTCTGATTATTAAACTAATCCTATTAGAAAACAAAGTAATGGGCTGATTGGTTTGTAAATTCTAAATTAACAATTTCTAAATTAACAAATTAAAGAAAACTTTGATTCAATCAGAGAAAAGATCTAAGGGCACGAATCCACTCTAACCTCGCACAATGGCAAGTATAGGTCTCGGGTTTTACTGTCAACGCTACAGAGACTCGTCTTGGTTACAAACATTCAGAGTCAATAAATAAAGGATGTGGGTGTAAATCAGGGCATAACCTATCTCTATGGCATAGATTATCCTAAATCTAACAAGCACATTCATTCAAGCATCATTATATGACTTAGTATTCAAATCTACAAGATTAAAATACCAAAGAAAGAAATATTGCATTCATAAAATCCATTCAATGGATTAACATCTTGTCATATAATCAAAAGCGTTTAAAATAAACCCTAAACCTATACATCACCATAAACAAAAGGTTAGGGTTTCATCGCAACCCAAAGATGAGGAATTAGTTACGCATGGAAGATGATTGGCAAAGAATCTCTGATGAAATCGCCATGGCTACGCTCACAAAAGCTCCAAAACCTTCTTCAGACCTTCTCCCAAGATGTGAATATCTCCAAAAACGAGTTTGAGCTCTTATTTATAAGTTTTGGGGTGAAAAAGGTCTTCAATTCGTGTAGGAGTCGGATTCCCGTCGGGTCTGGGCCCACTGGTCATCACAGCGAACTTCACGAGGTCGTATCTCCCTCGATATAGCTCCGATTTATACAATCTCGGACTCCACGGATATCTACTCGAAAAGAGCTTTCGAACGGTACGTAGATTTCATGAATCCAATACTCGAGTTGAAAGTTATGACCATTTCAAGTTGCTGCCTCTGAAAATTCGGAGAATACTTGTGTAATTAGAAGACCTTTCATGTTGGCATGCTATGGGATGAGTGGGACCCTATGTTGGATGTCCAAGGCATGTTTGGACTCTTGCTTTGCTTTCTTCTTTGAGTTTCCTCCCATATTTGGCAGCTTTCTTACTTGCAACTCCTTCTTTGTCATGCTTTGTGAGATTTCTTCCATTTTAGCTTTGAATTTCTCTCCTTGCCTTTGTAATACCTACAATCAATAAAAAACATAATTAAGCTAATTAATCTCTATAGACGGTATAACCAAGTCCTCATTAAGGGGCCTAAAATGTATCTTTTAGGCTCTCATCACACCCCCCCAACTTACACTTTGCTAGACCTCGAGCAAAGCTAAAACAAAAAGAAAACTAACTACGGCCACTTTCGTAGGGAGCACGGCTGCACTTAGCATGTGCAGCAAGCCTTTAAACCTCTAAGTTCCCCCTAGAGGACGAGTTATAATCTCGTGAGGGTTTGCAGTGAATCTACCCACAAAATTCTTAAAACAAAAAAGAAAAACAGGGAGAATTTTCCGCCAAGGTATCCACGAACACCGGATATTCCTGATTTTTGGGGTTTTCCATACACACTCAAACGTGGTTCACCAATCCTATCTTTTGGTCAGAAATCCTCAAAATCATGCTAGAAAAATTGATCGTGCACGGTGAAAATTGTGTACATATAGAGGCATGAAAGTATAAAACGATCCACTAACAATTTCCGTAAAAACACATCTTGTTCTCTCGAAATGTTGGGCCACCGAACCTCAGTAAAAGTTAACATGATTCCTCTCAAGGCATTTGTGGTGGCTTTCACACTATTGTTTTTCAAAGGACATGAAAGCACTATTTTGATTTTTTTTCTTTTTTTTTTCTTTTTTTTAAAGCAATGACTGTGCAATGCCTAGGTCCCTTAAGCTTTCTAATTAACCCATGTAACGAGCATTCAGCCAATGACTCCCAAGACAGATGTCCTTAGGGCACTAAGTATGGCAATACCCCTATGGGCTTACTGGCTCGAGTTAAAAAGGCTACGAACCCAAACTAGTCACAATTTTATTTTATTTTTATTTTTATTTTATTTTATTATTATTATTATTTTTTTTTTGTGGTCCCTAACAATAGGTAGCCCTTTCCATATGCCCGACTTCAGTATGACCGAGGGTCAGCTTTCCATCATATTTGCTCTGAATTTTTCACTGGTATGGAAATCATAGCTTCACATTTCAAATTTTCTATATAATACGTGTTAAGTGAGAGATCAATAATTCAACACTTTCTCAAAAACCCTTTCCTAAAACAAGATAGTGAACCATTTCTCTCTTTTTCCTCACAAAAAGTTCCCAAAATAGGGTATCTTCGTTTCATAAAAACCCGGTTGGAAATCTCCCGAAAGACTACCAAAATTAAGCAAAAGCTTTTTTTTTTTTTTTTTTAAGGAAAAGACAAGGAAAAAGAAAAGACAAATAAAAGACAACAAGCAAACAAAAATAAAACTGCTAAACTACCCCTAAACGACTCCCAAGGTCAATACTCCACCCCCCAACTGAATGTAACAGCGTCCACAATGTTAAACAAACAATAAAAGATAAAGGACAAGAAGAGTAAAGGAGAAGGAGGGATATCACCTGGGTAGTGCTAAACAAAACGATGCATAGTAAAGAAAAGTCGGGTAGACCCCCCAACTTGCACGAAAGAACCTGCAAAATGTTAGCACCAAAGACCCACCCCGCAGGAGGGTGTACAACTGAAAAAGGGAAAAACAACCTAAACTACCTCAACACAAGTGCAAAAGAATTAAGCAAAAGAACGGTGAGGAAAACAAGCAAAAAGAAATTTTTTTTTTTTTTAATTTCCGGCGTCCAGACGCCCCAAGGCAGAGAGAAGACCGTTGTAAAAATTTTCCGGGCGTCCAGACGCCCCAAGGCAGAGAACAGGGTGTTTTTGAAACAAACCGGGCGTCTGGCAGAGAGCAACCTGACATAACACTTTTCCGGGCGTCCAGACGCCGGAATTTATTTTTTATTTTTTAGGAAAAGACTACAAATATAAAAAAAATAAAGTCAAAGGAAATGACTACAAGTAAAGAGCACTAAAAACATGACTCAACACTTCCTTTATGTCTACCTCCTCCAGGTTAGGAACTAAAAATCTCTGCATATCTCGAGAGAGTGTAAAATCAGCGATGCAAGGGGGACAAGATATGTAAATGGAGGAATCAATATCTTCTAACTCAGCAACTAAACAATCGAGTGCATTCTTGCGCAAGTCCAACCCATCCAAAATTTGAGCTTCCCGACCATCAGACAGATCAGGAGCAATGACAGACGGCAAAGTGTCCTCAGGGTGAAAAGCGTTTTCTACAATCTCATCAACAACATTGACTGCAAAGCAGTCATCTTGATCTGAAGGTTGATGAGAGGCCCTAAAAGCATTCAGCCTCACTTTCATATTCCCGAAGGAAACATCCATAACTCCGGTTCGGCAATTAATGTTCGCATTGGCCGTGGCCAAAAAGGGCCGTCCAAGAATGACAGTAGTGTGCTTCCGTGAGTTTTGCACTGGTTCAGTGTCAAGGACGATGAAATCGACAGGGAAAAAGAACTTGTCGACCTTGACCAGAACATCCTCAATTATTCCCCGGGGCACCCTGACAGATCTATCAGCAAGTTGCAAGGTAACCGGAGTGGGCTTTAAGTCCCCTAGCCCAATCTGCTCATACACCGAGTAAGGTAAGAGATTGACACTCGCTCCCAGATCCAGCAATGCATGATCTAAAACGTGACTCCCAATTGTGCAGGTAATGGTGGGAGTGTCAGGATCTTTCAGCTTGGGAGGAGTGTCATTATGGAGAATTGAGCTCACTTGCTCGGTAAGTAAAACCTTCTTTGGCACATGAGATTTAGATTTGCGCTTTTGAGTGCACAAATCTTTCAAAAATTTAGCATAAGAAGGGACCTGCTTGATAGCATCTAGCAAAGGCAGATTAATCTTTACTTGCTTAAACACCTCCAACATCTCATCCATGGTTGCTTTCTTTTTACTAAAGGGAGAGGGTGTGTCAAGAAAAGTAGGAAAAGGGACTTTAGGCACATATGGGGGTGCCTCATGTCCCTTAGAAACCATGTCAGCCCGAGAGCTCTTGGGATTGGCTGTGGGCTCTTTCACATCTTGCCTAGGCTCCTCAGGCCTAGTCTCAACCTTACGCCCATTCCGTAATGTGACAACCATTTTCGCTTGCTCATGATAGGTATCATTATGTTGCGAACCACTACCCATCTCAAAAGAATTCTTAGGGTTAACCGTGGGTTGGCTAGGCAAGCGTCCCTCCTCTCTTTTGTTAAGAGCATTAGCTATTTGCCCGATCTGAACCTCTAGCTTAGCTATGGATTGAGAGTGGGAATGGACCAGCTGAGTGGTTGCTTTTAGCTCTTTAAGCTCTTGCAACACTGTCTCCTCAAATGATGGAGTTCTTTGAGGTGGTTGAGGGTTGGGTTGCTGGTAGGATTTTTGGGAACGATAGGCCGTAGGATTGTATTGAAAATTTGGCCCATTTCTCGGTTGAGAGAATGAAGTGCCTTGACCGGGCGACTTCCATGAAAAGTTGGGGTGATTGCGCCATCCCGGGTTAAAAGTATTCGAAAATGCATCATTACCCGGTTTGGAGAACCCCTGTGCAGCATTCACTTGCTCTTGCACAAACTCAGGAAATTGGGGTGCTGCCGGACAATTGCTCACAAAATGAGCGGGACTATTGCATAAAGCACAAGCATCTTGATGAGCAGGGGGCTGGGGAGATGAAGATTGGAGAGATTGTCCCCCAGAAATCAGTTGATCTAACTTTTGGGTCAAGGCAGCCACTTGGGTTGTGAGCTCATTAGAGGGCTGAATTTCAAATACCCCCTTAGGTTTTTGCAAAATCGAGGCTGCTGGCCTCTCTAATCTAGCAGTGGAGGCATGGTGCTGAAATGTCTCACTCATATTCTCAAAAAGTTCCCATGCCTCATCCTCATTTTTCAGCATAATTGATCCCCCACTGGCGGTCACTACCATGTTTCGCCATTCGGGTGATAGCCCATCATAGAAGAATTGCACCAATTGCCATTTGGCAATTTGGTGGTGAGGACACTTTCTAAGGAGATCCTTAAATCTATCCCACGCCTCATGAAATTGTTCACCGTCAGTTTGGGCGAAGGATGTGATGGATCTCCAATACTGATTTGTTTTGCCCACAGAGAAATATTTGTCCAAGAATTTTTGTTGTAGTTGGGCCCAAGAAGTGATGGAGTTTGCAGGTAAGGTACTCAGCCAATACTTGGCTTTGTCCTTCAATGAAAACGGAAAGAGAAACATTTTTAAGGCCTCATTACTGAAATTGTTTATCCGCACTGTGGAACAAATAACCAAGAACTCATCAATATGATTGTACGGGTCCTCATTGTTCAAGCCATAGAAAGAAGGAATAAGATTAATTGTGCTAGGCTTGATTTCATATTGAGCTGCCTGTACAGTAGGCAGCTGAATACACGATGGTGACGCGTATTCTGAAGGAGTATAGTGCTCCTTCAAGGGCCGAAGAGGTGGAGCCACAGGAGCCCCCTCGTCCTCTTTTCTTTCTTCAGCCATTAATGAATTTGTGTGTGAGACAACAGAACGGTGTTTAGATGATCTAATTTTTCTAAGGGCTCGCTCTAAATTTTGGTCTAAAGAAACCAAATTGGGATGACAAGAGCAACGACCAAGCATGCACACACAAAAATTTACTGCAATTATATGAAAAGAATCAGAAAGTCTAGGCTTACAGTGCCCTTGGGAGGAGAGATTTCTTTTTGAGCAAAACTTTGTCCTTTGTGAACTCTCTTAGATCCCTGCACAAATTCTAGAAATCTGCGTTAAAATCAATGCCCTGTAGTAAGGATAATAAACAATGCGAATAAAGCTGAAAAAAAAGACTAAAAAAAATTAACTAAACTAAACTAAAATCAGAATTAAAAGAAACAAACAACCGTGCTAATTGTCCCCGGCAACGGCGCCAAAATTATGGTCAATCTTAGAACAGGGTTGCAATTATTAATTATTCTCCGCTGTTATCTCCGCTTGTAAAAGTAGAGATGTTAACCGAGTATCGTATCCACTGGGACAAAAAGGTTAAGTTGCGCTGTTTCCTAAATTCCTAAACTAATTCTATTGGAAAATAAAGTTCTGATTATTAAACTAATCCTATTAGAAAACGAAGTAATGGGCTGATTGGTTTGTAAATTCTAAATTAACAATTTCTAAATTAACAAATTAAAGAAAACTTTGATTCAATCAGAGAAAAGATCTAAGGGCACGAATCCACTCTAACCTCGCACAATGGCAAGTATAGGTCTCGCGTTTTACTGTCAACGCTACAGAGACTCGTCTTGGTTACAAACCTTCAGAGTCAATAAATAAAGGATGTGGGTGTAAATCAGGGCATAACCTATCTCTATGGCATAGATTATCCTAAATCTAACAAGCACATTCATTCAAGCATCATTATATGACTTAGTATTCAAATCTACAAGATTAAAATACCAAAGAAAGAAATATTGCATTCATAAAATCCATTCAATGGATTAACATCTTGTCATATAATCAAAAGCGTTTAAAATAAACCCTAAACCTATACATCACCATAAACAAAAGGTTAGGGTTTCATCGCAACCCAAAGATGAGGAATTAGTTACGCATGGAAGATGATTGGCAAAGAATCTCTGATGAAATCGCCATGGCTACGCTCCCAAAAGCTTCAAAACCTTCTTCAGACCTTCTCCCAAGATGTGAATATCTCCAAAAACGAGTTTGAGCTCTTATTTATAAGTTTTGGGGTGAAAAAGGTCTTCAATTCGTGTAGGAGTCGGATTCCCGTCGGGTCCGGGCCCACTGGTCATCACAGCGAACTTCACGAGGTCGTATCTCCCTCGATATAGCTCCGATTTATACAATCTTGGACTCCACGGATATCTACTCGAAAAGAGCTTTCCAACGGTACGTAGATTTCATGAATCCGACACTCGAGTTGAAGGTTATGACCATTTCAAGTTGCTGCCTCTGAAAATTCCGAGAATACTTGTGTAATTAGAAGACCTTTCATGTTGGCATGCTATGGGATGAGTGGGACCCTATGTTGGATGTCCAAGGCATGTTTGGACTCTTGCTTTGCTTTCTTCTTTGAGTCTCCTCCCATATTTGGCAGCTTTCTTACTTGCAACTCCTTCTTTGTCATGCTTTGTGAGATTTCTTCCATTTTAGCTTTGAATTTCTCTCCTTGCCTTTGTAATACCTACAATCAATAAAAAACATAATTAAGCTAATTAATCTCTATCGACGGTATAACCAAGTCCTCATTAAGGGGCCTAAAATGTATCTTTTAGGCTCTCATCATGTTTCTTAGTTTTCCTTTTTAGTTTGTGATTTTGGGTGGTTTTGGTTTTCTTCCTATTGAGGATAGAGAGAGGTTTGGATAGATGGTGAGTTGGTTGGGAGAGAGAAAGTAGGGAAAATGGAAGAGAGAGTTGGGCAGAAAAGAGGGTATTTTTTTTCAAAACTAGGCCACACGGGGCCGAGTGAAGGCGACTCATGAGTCAACTAGCTGGATCAACAAGGTTCCAAAACTCATTCAAACAGAATCCATCCCAACACAGTCATCTAATATGTGATGGGGGCGAAGTCAACTATGATTGTTCTTAATCATAAAGTGGGATTTGAAGCTATACAGGCGATCATGATAGGTGCAATGTTGTTGATATGGGGTGAATCTTTTCCATCCAAATTACAAGGAATATAAACTCACATGAGAGTGAGAAAGAGACGAGGGATCTGGGAGGGTCTTGTACTCTTGTATGCACAAAGAGGATGACTATTCCTCTTGTGGTGATCTCCAAGAATAGTGAACCAACTTGAATCTCCGTTGCATGTAGCCCATATTACGTTAACCACGTAAGTCTCATGTGTTTGTTGTGTGCTCTTTGTTGATCGCTTGATTGTTCGATCCCTAACATGAACCACAAAAAATATGGCTTGTCATCAATGTTATGACTAAAGGACTAGAGATAGAGATACTTTTGATGTTGATATTGTGAACAAAGCACAATGCAGAATCATTGGTAAGGGCATTTATATATAAGCCATATGTTATATATTAATAGAGAACGAGCTCAACTGAGTCGGGCTGCTCAAGTCGTAGATCGGACCTAAAGTTTGCAGGATTCTTGAAATCGATCCCTATCCTACCTTCAGCTTTAGGACAAGAACAAAAGCCCTCACACTTGTGGCTTTAGAAAGGCAGCCTCCAGTCAAAGGGCTGTTTTGAGAAGGTGTGGGATCAATCTAATTATAATACTAAATAAGTAGTAAATAGTAGTACCTTTATCAATGTGGCCCATTAGCTCAGTTGGTTAGAGCGTCGTGCTAATAACGCGAAGGTCGGCAGGTTCGAGACCTGCATGGGCCATTTCTTTTATTCCAAACTGTAATGTTGCATGATTGGAAGTGATTATTACTTCTTTTTTTTTTTAATTTCATGTCATAAAATAATTGCATAACTGGATTTTAGAATATTAACTTTAGTGTTACTTCTATGTGTTTGATCCAGCAGTAAGTCACACCACTGTTTCAAAAATGGAACCGATTGAACTGGCTGGTTGAACCGGAACTGCTGTATATTGCAGTTTTGTTCAACCAAAATTGCTTCATCTCAATTGAATCATGTGAACTATGCAGTTCAATCATCGAGCTGAGCATGTAAGACCGGCCCGGGAGACCCATCCAAGACAATGCCAATCATGATGGGAGAAGTGCCGGATGAAATGATCTCAATCACACTTTGAATTGTAGAAATATCCCCTTGAACTATTACCCTAAAATTTAATACTATGAGGCATCAGATTTGTGGATTTCTGTCCAAACGTGAGTAATAGGTTGTTTAGGGTCAAAATTGAGCCTGTGAATAGTGTCTGTCACAAGGTAAGTTGGACATTTAGGTTGGTTGAGAAGTCTTTTTCCACGATGGATTCTCAAGTCATGTTTTATACCATAACTTGTGTGTGGCCAACTTAAAGCTTGTAGATCATGTATGCCAATCAGAAGAGCAGTGCAATAATATAGAATAGAGACGGCTAAATATCACCCTTAATTTAGAGCCTGTGGTGGATAATGGTTGAGTTATTATCAAATTGGGTTGAGTGTCAGTCAACTTAATTAGAAAGAAAGTGGATGTGCGCGGGCATGTAAGGACTTGAATTGATTATAGGTAGACATCATTTTATCAAGTAAAAATGGAGTTTTAGAACTCAATGGACCATTGAACCAATGAAGGCTGTTAAGGTTTGAGGGCTGGGGAAAGCCAGGATATAGGCTTTGGAGGGCTATTGTGATTTTTTTTTTGGTGTGGGACAATGGTAAATATGACTTTAAATTTTCATTTATCTCAATTCTAGCTGCAATTTCATTCGATATCTTACCGTTGGAATTCATCTTTTTTACGATTGCATTCCTCCATCGCTGCGTACCCCAGTTAGATTCAGACATGATACACTTTTTAGTTATTGGAAGAACCCAAGTACTTTCTTTCAGATCCATGAAACAACTCTCATAGATATTTTTCCCTTTTGGAAGATACATGAGCGAAACAATCAACCTATGTATTTAGAAAATGGCATATTATCTTGGACTTCATTTGCGTTTTGAAAATGACGAGGATGTCTTCATGTGCATTCTCTGTGCTAGTAAACTCTCGTAAGAGTCTTTAGGCAAGTTTTTAGGAATGTCTAAAGTAGTCAAACATTTTTTTTTTTTATAAGTTTGTGTATATAACTTTTAATATATGACAAGGATGCTTTTTCTCTAATTGGATTAGACTTACAAAATAATCTATTTAAAATAATTTTATTTAATAAAAAAATATTTTAATTAGCTCTATTTCAAATAAATAATAATACTTGCCCCTACTTTTTCCTCAATGTGATGACTTAACCCATACAACTTTGATAGTCCTATAAATTTGCTTTTTCTTATTATTCCAAAACACACAAAACAATCTATTGGTAAAACTATTATTATTTATGAAAGGGATTAATCCTAATTGAGAAATCAACATCAATTCAATTCCAATTAACATTAATTAATTTTAACGCTCCCTAAATAATTGACTTCCAAAATGTCTCCTCACATCCTCAACCTCCCCCACATTAATTATAATTTAAGAAATGGATTAATCCTAATTGAGAAATCAACATCAATTCAATTTCAATCGACATCAATTGATTTTGACGCTCCCAAAATAATTGACTCCCAAAATGTTTTCTCATGTCCTCAACCTCCCCCACATTAATTATAATTTAAGAAAGAGACTAATCCTAATTGAAAAATTAATATCAATTCAATTCCAATTTATATCAATTGATTTTGACGCTCTCTAAATAATTGACTCCCAAAATGTCTCGTCACATCCTCAACCTCCTCACGTTAATTATAATTTAAAATTTTGACCGGTGACATGTCTCTTCAAACGCGCCCAACCGCCCCTTGGCCCCCCCAACACACACTAATTATAACTTAATTAAATTAAGTTAATTGATATTAATGGTAAGTTAATAGAGGCAAAATAGATTGATGTTAGTTACATAACTCTTCAAAACGGTTATCAGATTTTCCTCTCTCTATTTATCTATTTACCATCATCTCAAATGTTTTTCCCTCGTTATTACTACCAACTTAGCTCCAACAGAAAAATATAATATTTTAAGTTTACTATAAAAACTTCATTCTCAATATAAGAGATATAATATCATATTTTTAATTTCATTTAAAATTTTAAACTTTTTACAATTTCTTATATATTGTGGATTATATTGCCCGTGCTAAGCGCGGGCTAGCACAGGCGTGTTTTGCTAGTATATATATGAAGCTGACTGAGTTCAATTGCCGAAATCAATAGATTTCACAAATTGATTTTGACCATTTTGACCATTTTGCCGAAGGCGTATTTTGACCCTTAACTTCCCATACAAATGCATATGAATGTAACTCCTTCATGTCTTGGTATTCATGTCTACGCCACACTTTTTCGATTTCAATTCTTTAACTTCCAAGATAAATGCATACGAATGTAACGCCTTCACGTCCTGGTACCAACTTCATGTCATGCAATTCACATCTACTCTATGTCTCTTTAGATTCAATTATACTATATTAAGCTTAAAATGTTTTTGGATTGGATTTTGACCCTCAGTTACGATTTTGACCGACAGTTATCCCTCTTTGTTAAAATGTTTCACTTTTTCTCCCCATAACTACCCACTCATATTCTTATTTCATCAATCTACCAACTACTCTCCACTTTAGTTCTACTTTTTCCCTTTTTTTTTTAAGTCTCTTAATCCACCCATCTCTTTTACTCCCTTACTCCCCAAGGTTTTTTTTTTTAAACTTAATCCACACAACCTTTTTAATGTACAAATATTTAATTTATAATACATGGATATACCGTGCTGAGCACAGGTGGTTGTGCTAGTCTAATTGAAACTACTATATATTAAACAGGGGAAAGTTTCAAGTGCATCCATCCTTCACCATAAGGTGAGAGATATTTTTATAAATGAAAATTTTTAAGTACAAAAGGAAGATTTCAAGACCATAGAGTGAAGTATAAAAAAAAATTCATGTAAAAAAAAAGTAACTACCCCTCACTTTATAATCCTCATATTTCGAACAGGTACTAGTATAATGGGACACTAATGCAATGATTCGAGTTCATATACGTGGCACAAAAAGGGCCGTTGGTTTTCATCCCATGCATTTCACTAAAAATGAAGGTCTGCAGAGTCATAAATGATTTCTCGTGCCTTCTGACTTTAGGATGCATGGTCCTTCTCATGGGTTGACAGAGAGATCGAGCTGGCCTTCTCACAACAGCCAGAAATGTCTTTTTCTTCTTGTCAGATTCTAATGTCTGTACAGAAAAACTTAACAAATGATGAGTACATTTATTTTATTTAACTTCAATATGGTTGGGATAAAATTTTAATGACAATTATGATTAACAACTTAATTTTATAATAGATACCGCCGTGGGCGGCTCTATATAGATTACAGTAGAGTCAATTGGACCCACCGAGATCTTAAAGGTATTTAAAAATAAAAAAAATTATTTCATGAATTGAACTTATAGTAAGCTTTTGGCCCCACTCAATTTAAAATTTTCACCATACATTAGCTAACTTTACACTTTTTTGTTGTTGTTGTGGTAGTGAACAAAAAAGTCACCATAAAACCTAAGTTAATTGGCCCACCATCTACCAAAAATTAAATAAATTAATGAGCTAACATTACTGATATGCGCTCTAACGAGTTTTTAGAACTTAAAGGAATTTGTGACATTGCTAGAAAATTAGTGGAGAAAAAGAAGGATATCATATACCAATTGGTTTATTTCCTTTTAAAATTGGTGTTGATTTTATAAGCAATGACTGTCACGGTAGAAAAAGTTTTTTCAGCAATGAAGTACGTAAATAAGAGGTTGTATAACCGAATAAAAGATCAATAGATGAATGACTGTTTGGTTACATAGGTTGTGTAATCGAATAGAAGAACAATTGATGAATGACTGTTTGGTTATATATATTGAAAAATATGTGGTTGCTAGTGTTGATAATGAATCTATTATGCAACGATTTCAAAACCTAAAAACCTAAAAACCTGTTGAGAGCAGCTGTAAGAGTTTATGTATTTGGATTATTCTTTTGGATTAAGAACTACTAGTAATAATGTATTTTTTTAGAATTCAATATTATCTTTGTCGGATTATCGGAAATAGATTATTTGAGAATTTCATACTATACTTATCGAATTATCGAAAGTAGATAACAAATGTTGATAAAGGAAAAAATAAATTTATTCGATTTACAGAAAATAAGTCTTTTGTTGACCCCACTGACTCTAATTCCTAGAGCCACCACTAGTGATGCCGGCGGTAAAAAAAAAAAAGTTAATCTCATTGTATCTTTAGGTTCCATTTACATCGCTGAAAATATTTCCCTACGTTTTGCAGTGGTCTTTTCTCAGTGCTAGTAAAAAAATAAAATCTAGAGTTTAATTTCCTGTGTATAACGATATTGAGAAACCGAGTTGGATGAGGAAAATCACGAGTTAGCCCCACTATCGGAATGATGGCTACTTCACCTCTAACAAGCCTGACTAAAGAAAAAGAGCATCTTACCATAAATAAACACACAAACATAGCATGCACTTCATGAGTTTGGATCCTCAAAGACAATTTCGCTCATCAAAGAATTTGTGAGGCTACTTAGGGGTCATACTTATCAATAATCTAGATAGGAAAAATTATATTTTCCATCTTGTGAGAAAAATATATTTCACTGCAGCAAAAGTTGGGCACACCCACCAATCTAAGGATAATCATAGATTCTTACAAGAGTTAATTTTATAAAGAATAAAAACAACTGTCACTGTTACCAGCAACTTAGGTTAGTCGAACCTAGAAACCCCAAGTTAAATAGTGTTTTGACTCCTATAAGTAAGTCCTTCCAAGTTCGAATATTTCACATTACGGCAGACAGTAAAAATCCATTCATTAGCTGTACTGCTGTAGAAAATAAGGATTCCTAAAAGCAAAGAACATGTGCTCCCTTGCGTGGCTGTGTTACAATATGCCAAAACATGTTAATGCAATCCACGTTTCGTGAATAGACAGCCTTTTAAGGTCTAGTCTCATTCTCAGTACGAGTTTTCATGAATGGAGTAATGAAATTCAATAATAATTTTGTTGAGATACCTGCATTGCTTAAAAGATAATGAGGTCTAAACTACAGACTAGATGAAAAAGGGAAATTAAAATCATAAACTTTCAAACTTGTCTCATGCAAAAGCATAGAGCAGCAGTGGAAATTAAAATCATAAACTTTCAAACTTGTCCCGTGGCATATGCAAATGGCATATTTCTTCGCTAGAATTTCAAATTTGTCACCTAAAATGTCTCAAACCTTTTACAATTCTCGTAATTCCAGCCTCCTTCCATTTGCAAATATTCCACCTAAGAAGATGATTCAGAACTTCTATCATAGAGGACGGCTTCTATAGAATTTATAAAATTCTCAAACATGAATTCCCTTAATTTTGCTGAAGAAATTGGCCCTAAAAGTGTAAAATATTTACATTTCATGTGTTTCATATCTAGATGGGCCCCATGTCATATGAGGAGTGGTTATACAAGTTTGACCAAATGGTGTTATTAAGTAGGTTACATCAAATCTATGCATGTAAGCAGGGAATTAAGGACCTACATATAGATGACTTGGGGCAATAGCCCCATGTCGATTTTGAAATTGTCAAGAGATTCCAATGGGCCTGGACCTATCCCATATAGATATATAATAAATAGTCGCCCCATGTTTAAAACTTGTAATTGTCCCACATCACAAAACCGTGCTGAAAACAATCATCTTCTTTTTCAACATATTCTTCCCACCGAAAGTATCATATCATCTTCGTGGTGTTCTTTTTCGACATCTTCTTTCTACGAAGAGCGCGAGATTCTCTTTGAGCCGATTGAGCTTCTTGTCACTAATTGTCTCGTGATTATTTTCTCTCTCTCTCACCAAATAACCCTAAGTAAAGCAATCTCCCTCCCTCCTTAGATGTAGTATAATCTATACCTAAATCTGAATCTGTAATCTCCAACTCTTAACCAAACCCTAAGCCCTAAGTCACCAAACTTGAGCATATCTACAAGTCCGAAGATAACCAATTCACCATTGGGCACACTTTAATATTCAATCTATAAATTGGGCCTTATGGTTCAAATGTTTGGATAACTTTAGTTATATTTAAGCGGCAATTTTTCATTTTTGCCATGAGCTCATGACCAACTATAGGGGATTATTTTTCCAGCTAAGGTAAGTGTAGGCAACGAAATTCCTTAGATTCAAATGGAACCCCTTTGGGAATTAAAATTGGGTAATTAGGTGCTAAATCACTATTTTAGGGCACCCAAACACGTAGGATTAAAGGAAATGTTATCTTAGGTTATTTTGATGATGATGAATTGATGATCAACTAAATTTGGGAGAGATAGTGGGAAGGCCCTTCAATAAGTTCTAGGCCTATTATTTAAATGCAATACATTTTCTTTTTTGGTATTGTTAATGTGGAAAAAGTTAGTAAAGTCGAACAAAAGTTTCGCCCCACCCAAAAAAATCTTAGGTTTGCCACTACATGTAAGGTCCAACTTCTAGATATCCAATTTGGTAAGTCATGGGCCTACCCATATACTTTAGAACTTGTTTATTTTGAAGTGTTTCTGATGAGAACTATTAAGTGTCGGAGATTTTGGACATTGGTGTCGAATCCCATCTCTCAATCTTTTAAATGTTGCATTTGATTGCTAGAATTTGAATAACAATCCACCTTAAAAGTCACTTCTAGCCTTTCAAATTCTTTGTATTTCAGTTTTTTGAATTTTAAAATGGTCACGATGGAATTTCACTTAGGAGACAACATTAGAAGAATTCCAATCTCCAACAAGAATCCTCAGAAATCTTGCAGATAGAAGAAAACGCAAGTATTATACGTGCCGCATTGTCATGATTCTGCTCATCAATTTTCTTTCTAATTTCAAATCACAAAAAAACTAAAACTAGATTTATTGTAATCCAGAGGAAAGTTGCTACAGCAACCGATCCATCCATTGTGTTATTATGATACAATTATTTTTGGTAATCACCTTTTTAATCATTGTTACAAAAAGAAGAACTCTTTTTATTCTTGTGTGAACCTTGATTAGTACCAGTCATACATCATGGGCAATGGGTGCTGTTTCGGTGTTGGGTGTCATCTTCATTGATTTCTTGTACTCTCCAATAAAGTAAGAGGTGAAACCCCAAAGGCATAGGAAAAGAGACATGCCTTTCTCTCCGGTGAACTTCTCGCCAAAGGCTAAAATGGCAGACACTTGTGTGAATGGGAGCAGAAGAGAGGTTGCGACGCCTGCAAAGAGAGAGGAGGTGCAGTAGATGATGCCTAAGACTCCAATGCTTACGAACTGCCATAGGATAGCACTGCACACCAGCACCACATAATACTTCACCTCCCCAAGTTCGAAAGCCTTTGCCTCTCTTGGAATTGCCTGTAATGTAATATAATAGAATGAAGATTCACAATTTTTTTTTTTTTTTTTATATCTTTTATAAAATTATTTTCTTTGAAAAAAAAAAAAGGTCAAATCAATCCAAAATATCAGCAAGAAAAAAAAAAAAAAAAAAGGAGATATATTTGGCTCCATATGCAAAGATCATGCCATTTACCACAATGTCTAATGTTGTGTTCTAGAACTATGACTACATGTTACCATCTATTATATCTGCAATCAGGAAAGATTTAATGCGGAAGTAGGCAGTGTAGAAGAATCACATCCTTCTCATCAAGGAAGGGGGTCCACACATGATAAAGCATTGTTGCAGCTCACTCAGCAAGATAAGATTGTAACAGAGGATAAGATCGAGCACATAGCAGCAAGATAAGATTGTAACAGAAGATAAGATCGAGCACATAGCAAGGATGGGTTAAGGATGGGTTTAACCCATCCTTGCTATGTCACCATCTTATCTTGCTGAATCAACTGCAACAGTACTGCTTTATCATGTGTGAACCCCTTCCCTTGTTGAGATAGATGTGATTCTTCTACGGGTAGGGATGAGATGAATTGGTACACAATTCAAACAGTTGTGATGGAGGTGGTCACTTCATTAGTTATTGAACTAAATGGATCTAGAGTTGAGAACAGAAGGATAAAATTCAGTGGTTCAGTACCCTGCTCTCACCAACCGACCAGAGCTCCATCCCTGGGCCCTCCTCCCTACGTTTGCAGTGGGCTTTTCTCAGTGCTAGTAAAAAAGTAAAGGAAAATTTTTAAATAAGACCAAAGGTTTTTGTCTTATTTCAAAGAACGACATAAGTTTCAAAATTTTTTAAATTAGCCCCTAAGTTTTTCAATAAAACTTCAATTAACGCCATATGTTCATTTAAAAGTATTTTTATGGCATTTTCTCTCAAATTTTTTTTAAAAATATCCAAAGTACATTCATTTAAAGCCATGACATAGTTTTGACGGTCATTACATTTAGTCGATCTCTTTGGAGATGCTAGTTTTTCTTTATCACTATAAGGTTGTCAGTGAAAAAATTGAAGAAAATATACAGAAAGTAAAGGGTTGTTTTTTTTATTTTTTATTGAAGGATAAGTTGGGTAGTTTAAAAAAATTAAAGAAAAAAGTTTCCGAAAAATAACTTTAAATGAATGAATGTCCTTAATTGAAAACTTCATGAAAACCTTAGGGACTAATTTGAAAAGTTTTAAAACTTGTGGTGTCTTTTTTTGAAATAAGGCAAAAACTTATGGAATTAATTAAAGTTTTCCCAAAAATAAAATCTAGAGTTTAATTTCCTCTGTATAACGATATTGAGAAACCGAGTTGGATGAGGAAAATCATGAGTTAGCCCCACTATCGGCATGATGGCCACTTCACCTCTTGACAAACCTGACTAAAGAAAAGAGCATCTTACCATAAATAAAAACAAAAACATAGCATGCACTGGCGGAGAAAACGTGGTGATTGACTTACTTTACATGCACTTCATGAGTTTGGATCCTCAAAGGCAATTTCGCTCATCAAAGAATTTGTGAGGCTACTTATGGGGCATACTTATCAATAATCTAGATAGGAAAAATTATATTTTCCATTTTGTGAGAAAAATATATTTCACTTAACAAAAGTTGGGCACACCCACCAATCTAAGGATAATCATAGATTCTTATGAGAGTTAATTTTATATGTGATCGGTCAATATGACGGCGCAAGTCCAATCCCGAGAGGTAGCTTAGTTGGTCTAGAACTATGGTTTGCTTTCGGAGGTCGATGGTTCGAAATTACGCTATCACACTGGACACATGTGCTACAACACTGGGGCACCATGGATTTACTCAGTTCCCTGGGGCCCGAAGGGATTAGTCTGGCCCGAAGGGACTTGGGACACACTCAGATAAAAAAAAAAAAAAAAAAAAAAAGACCTCATTTAATTAAGCCCAACATTTGTTTGAATAAAATCCATTCTAAGACTGGAAGAAGATTTTCTTGCTTGATATTATTGAAAAGTGCCCAATGAGGCATCTCTCTTCCACCTATAAAATCAGTGTTCAATCAATCCCTCATTGTATCTTCTTTGGTTAGTGGTGTTTACCTGAAAGTCCTTGTTGATGGCCATGCCAATGAGGCAGAAGACAGTAGCAGAGAACGAAAATATAACCTGAAACTGGATGACCACCGAGCTGGTGACGACCTGTTCTGCCTTCCTATAAGAGAGCTCGATCATGGGGAAGCCCACTCCACACAACATCGCTCCTCCCAACGTAAAGAAGAAGCCCAACAAGTACTGCCCTCTGTCAACACCCGGTGGCCGGTCTCTGCTCGTGTGCACCGCCAAAACGCTTGCCCCAAGCGTCATCAGAACCACGCAGTTTACGCTATAGAAACTGAACTTCTGCCTCACAATAACAAAAGCAAACACTGCTGTGAATGCAAGCTGCGTTGAGAAGAGTAAAGACGAGGTCGACATAGGAATATAAGCCAACCCAGCTGAATACATGTAGTTACCAAGGCCCAGCAAAAGGCCCAGGGCTAGACTGGACATGATCAGTCTCCTCTCGATGAAGAAGCTCTTCAGCATCTTCTGGGTGCGGCCTTTTGAGTAGAGAACTGAGAGAGGAAATAGCATGATTGGGAAGCCCAGTGTTTGCAGGCAGCTAGAGAGCCATTTCCGGTGCCCACCATGAAGATAGTACAGTCGCTGCAATAGAGGCGCGCCTATGGCTCCAATCCCTGTGCAAATCATCCAGACCATCAGGAGGCCCCATTGATTGCGTTTCTTTGATGATGGCTCGTCTTGGTCTGCTTGCTTGTTTTGCAGAGTGTCTACGTTCAATGGGGACATGGTTTCAAGCTTTTCTTCCTCTTGGGTTCTCTTCCCAAACTATGATTCCAAGAGTGGGTAATGGGTGATGGGGTACCATGGAATTGCAACTTGGTCATCTGTGTTGGCCACGTTTTTTGGATTTTATATTGTTGCATCTGTGCTGTCGTTTCAGGCTTAAATGGTGATGGAGATGTTTCATCTAGTAAATAAGATTAGAATATTTTTTTTATTCCTGATTTTATTGAGAAGAGAAAGAATGGTTTTACAAAATGATCAATTTGAATATGGGCATGTCCAAATGATGGTGTAGGCATGCAACCAATGACCCCGGTTTAGTTTTAGTAAAATGATGTCATGCTAATGACTTGTAATGCTTTAATCTTCTTGATACTAAATTTTTGTATATAACTTGGGAGTGGAACCTAGACTAAAACTTCCTCAGTGTGAATCCTCATATTATTCTTCCCCATTTGATTCTCCATTTGATTGGTTTTGGGAAGAAAGGAGGAAGGGAGAAGATGGCTAGAAACTGTTTTTTTCCCCTATGCAGGGTCAATATCGACCCTCACCTCACATGTTTTGAAAAATCACGTAAAAAATGATTGTTTTGGCGGGAAGACTTGTTTGGTGGGAGAGAAACTAAAGCGGCCTTTTTTGGTCTAGGGTCCATCTATTTTTTTTTATTTTTATAAACCCTCTTACTTCTTTTTTTTTCTTTACTTACGAGGGTGTCCGGTTTCGCCGCAAACCTACTATTTCCTTGGGCACATGAAGTCCCTGCCTCACCCATGCACCGGGTAAGTTAGGCATTCGTCTGGGAAAGTTGCCCCGAGAGAGAGCATGAGTTTGAAATAGCAACCTTTGGATTCTGAGCTGTGGTCCCAACCAATTGTGCTACCCCTCGGCCTTAGGGTTACATTTTAAATATTTTGTTAATTGCATTGTTGTAAGCATTGATTGCTTTCGGGACGTATTGGTTTGCATGGAGTTAAGTTCGTTCAAAATCATTGTACCATTAAGGCGTTGTTTGCCTTTTACGTGAGCAAATGTTACATATGTAAGTGGCTTATATGCATATGTTACATGTATAGGTGTTACACCTGTGAAACATATTACCATGTTTTTCAAAAGCATCATTTTGACTTGAATAAATGAGTATATCCAACGGTTTTAGATTTATTTGGATTTTTGGTCATTTCACAAATTTCTCAAAACCCATGCATGAAGGATTAAGATGTGAAAACTTTTTCTCTTGATGTCTACCAATATTAATACAAGAATATGTGGTTTGGAAAATGATATGAGGGCCCACATAACTCTAGAGAATTATATCTATAGGTTGAGGTTTTTTCTCAAATTACTTAAAATCTATGAAGATTAATGATAATCAAATTAAGATTTGGGGTCGATTTGTTCCATAAACAAATCACACAGTTTGGATTACAAACGCGGGGCCCAATCTTATAAGGAAAATAAAGGTCTTTGAAGGGCCCCACATGAAAGAATCATCATGTAATAACTTGTCTGGTGTGAAGTTACATTTACACACCTCATTTACGTACCACATGCATAAATTTATGCAAACAAATGTGACATATACATAATGATTGTACATGTGAATCATTTATATATGTAAATAAGCGCAAATAATGAACATTAAAGATGTGAAAGGGGTGAAGGATGTAATTAGGGGGTAATATAGATTCATCACCGGGATGATGGCTGGTATTATTTGCTCAATTCCAAAGGGGGGGATTATTTGATAAACATTTTGCACACCTTCGCCTTTGTTACTTTAGTTTTAATCACTTTTGATTGGAATGTATTTCTTAGCATTCCTATAAACTTGACTCAATTTAAACAAATTGGCCCTCAATTAAACACAACTAAGTCTCATTCTGTCATGATTGTATGATTGTAGCGGGTTGACCCAATTGTAGCGGGTTGACCCAACCTGACCTGTGTAACTCGTACACTGGTAAAAAGTAATCATTATATGTGCGATCAAACTCATGACCATTTACTTTTTAAGAGGTCAACCTAACCATTGCACCACATAGCTTTTTCATGCAAACATTTATCCAAAGAATCTTAAAACTAGTTTAGATGAGGAGATGAGACCCTAATCACATAGGGTATTAAACTAAACTAGTTTGGAACATTGACTAGTAGTTAGACTTTATCTAGGAGGTATTTATAAAAGTAACTCTATTTTTAGACTATTGATCCCTATAGATATTGTTGTTATTATATTCTCATATTTATGCGTTGTACTATAATCAAGGTGGACGAGCTTTTTCATGATAATAATTATGTAATAAAACTAACCCAAATGAATATATATATATAATATAAAATTGATCAATAAAAATAAGAAGTTATTCTAATTTATAAAGAAAATAAAAATATTATTGGAAAAAAGACAAACCTATACTAATAGTGTGGAACTGAAAAAGAGGAGGAAATTTTCCATGTACTCTTGTTAAGGGAGAAAGGGTGGATCAGTTTGGGTTTTTTTCTACTTTCTTTTGTGCGTGTGGCCTTGACTTTTATAAGTTGTATAAGTTGACACGTGTTGGCCCTTTGCTAAAACCACAATAGATCCCACCTATTAAATCCACAATCATTAAGACAAACATCCTTGCTATTTATGGGATATCCCGAAATTTCACCTTAGTCTGAGTTATTTTCAAGTTAGATTGATTCTTTGCATAAAAAATAACAAATCCTATATGCATATTCATTGTCATATTTTTCATCAAATAATTAGTCCAACAGTAGGACTATCTCCCATGAAGATAAAGTTTTGGATTGTCTTATGTACTTAAAAAAAGTTTACTTTCAACTGTTGGATTTCAATACTTGGTCCCCACTATAGCGTTCCCACCCTTTAACTCGGGATTTATCAAAAATAAAGCTTAGACTGAGAGAGTTGTAGATTTATATATTTCTAGAATGGTTTGATGACAACGTTAGCAAAGGGCCAACACGTGTTAACTTAATCTCATGTTTCATGCACTAAAGCAAACTCTTCATTTGCAGAAGCTCGAAAGGAATGGAGAAGTCACATCTACATGAAATCCTAAGTTTTATCTCACAATCCAAACCTTGGACTCTCATTAAAAAAAAAAAGAAAGAAAGAAAGAAAGAAATTCATATCCTATATTATCTCTAATTACTCCTTATGAAATAAATATAAACATAAACGACTATACACGGGTCATGCAGGTTAGGCGGGTCAACCCTAACCGAACCCGTTTTTCCCGTAGGTTAGAAAAACCCAACCCATGACCAACCCGTATTTTATGCGGGTCGGGTTATGCGTGTTATATATGGGTCGGGTTGACGGGTCGGACCACATTTTTCCACCTCTATTGACCAGGACCTAAAAGGAAGAAATTTTTTTTTTAATTTTTTCCTACACAGCCAGCAAACATCGATAGATTGTTCAAATAATTGTAGTTGATACCAAAAACTTTAAAAAATAAAGAATGCAACTGTGCACACCTAGCAATAAAGACATGTGACCCTCCAGTTGTATATATAAAGAATTGGGTTTGGAGGAGTTGAAACAAATACATGTGACCCTTCAGTTGGTGAATGCTTCAATTAGATATCTAAAGGGGGTAGTGGATGATGTTTTGATAAGAGTGAGAGAGTTTGTGTTTCATGTGGACTTCGTAATCTTGGACACGAAACCACCAACAGGAACTGCTGCCAAGATACCAATGATTTTAGGACAACCATTTCTAGTAATATCCAATGCTTTGATTAATTGTACGTAGGAATGGAGTAATACAAATATGATTTGGTACCATGACAGTTCAAGTGAATATTTTCAATGTGAATAAACAACCTCAAGAGGAGGATGATGGGTTGTGTGAGGTTAGTTACTTACATGAGTTGGTGGAAAATGTTGTTTCCTAAATTGGCTGTGAGGGTCCTTTGGATGCTTACCTTGTGCATGTTGGTAGTAATTGTGATATCAATGGCCACATTAAGGAGGTTAATTCTTTTTTAGATTCAACCTCATTCATGGAAAGGAATAAGTGGCAGCCTAAGCTAGAGATTTTGACCTCACCTATACAAACTATTATAGTACCCCCAAAATTGGACCTGAAACCCCACTATTGGACACATTCAAGTATGTGTTTTTAGGCCAATCGAAAACCCCTCCTTCCATCATAGCTTCAGACTTAAACACTGTCCAAGAATAACAAGTTGTTAAATGTTCTTCAGGACCATAAAGAAGTTATCTGGTGGTCAATCGCAGATATCAAGGGCATAAGTCATTATGTGCAGGTTTGGCACATGATTCATTTAAAAGAAAGTGCTAAAACGTCTCGAGAACCACAAATGTGACTAAATCCGGTAATGAAGGAAGTGGTTAGGACGGAGGTATTAAAATTATTGGATGTGGGCGTGATTTGCCTTATCTTAGATAGCTCATGTGTCAATCATGTCCAAGCGGTACCAAAGAAGTTGGGTATCACAATTGTAAATAATGAAGGAAATGAATTGGTGCGAACCAGAGTGCGAACCAGATGGATAGTGTGCATTGATTATATGAAATTGAATTCATCCATTCGGAAAGATCCTTCCATTCATTGAAAAAAAGCTTAAGAGATTAGCCGGATATGTGTATTACTACTTTCTCGATGGTTATTCCATCTATAAACAAATTACAATTACACTAGATCGAGGATCAGGAGAAGATTGCCTTCACTTGTCCCTTTGGAACATTTGCCTACAAGCGCTTGCCCTTTAGGTTCTGCAATGCACCTGCTACATTTTAACGGTGTATGATCAGTATCTTTTCTGATATGATTGAGTATTTCCTTGAGGTGTTTATGATGATTTCTCAGTCTTTGGAAGTGATTATGTGGAGAGTTCTTGCACCATTGCAATTGCTGCTTGTTAGGTGTAACGAGAAAAGTCGGGTCTTAAACTAGGAAAAATGACATTTCATGGTAAAGAGAGGGATAGTCCTTGGACATGTTATTTTAGAAAGAGGGATTGAAGTGGATAAAGTCAAGATTGATCTGATATCTAACCTTCCACCACCACAGTCAGTTAAGCATATACGATCATTCTTAGGCCATGCAGGTTTTTATAGGCGGTTCATAAAGATTTCAGTAAGATTGCAACACATTTGTACAATTTTCTTGCCAAGGATGTTTCGTTTATAATTGATAGGTCTTGCCTTAATGCCTTTGAATAATTGAAGAAAGAGCTTACCTCTGCTCCTATCATCCAATCTTCTAACCAGGCTATCCCATTTGAGCTCATGTGTGATGCATCAAATCACGCTCTTGGGGCTATTTTGGGGTAACTAGTGGATAAGTTACCCCATATGATCTACCATGCAAGTAGGACCCTAAATGATGCACAACTAAACTACACCATCGCTGAAAAAGAGTTATTAATTGTGCTCTTAGCCCTAGAGAGATTTAGACCTTATTTGATAGGATCTAAAGTCGTTGTGTACACTAATCACGCAACCTTAAGGCACCTTCTTTCTAAGAAGGATGCTAAAACCCATCTAATTAGATGGATACTCCTACCACAAGAGTTTGATTTGGAAATTTGGGACAAAAGGGTTCTGAAAATGTCATAGCATACCACCTTTCTAGGTTGCCTATGAAATCCAAAGGTGATGTCCCACTGAACGAGAGCTTCCCTGATGAGCAATTGTTGAATGGGGACTCCCTTGCTTTGCAGATATAGTAAATTACCTTGTCACTGGGGAGATGCCTTAGCATTAGACTAAACCAGATAGGTACAAATTCTTGTCAAAGGTCAAACATTCCTTTTGGAATGACCCTTACCTGTTTAAGTATTGTCCAGACCAAATAATCAGGAGATGGATTCCTTATCAGGATCATAACAATGTGATATTTTTTGTCATAATCATGCATGCAGAGGCCATTTCAACTCCAAAAAGACCGCTGCAAAAGTTTGCAGTGTGGTTTCCATTGGCAAAAAATCTTTAAAGATTGTTATACTTTTTGTTTGAGTTATGAGAGATGCTAGGAGCTTGGGAAACTCAACCGTAGGAATATGATACCTATGAACCCGATCTTGAATGTTAAAAAATTTGATGTTTGGGGAATTAATTTTATGGGGCCATTTCCAAGTTCCTTTAATAATTTGTACATCTTACTTGCGGTGGACTATGTTTCCAAGTGAGTGGAGGCAGTACCAACAAAAAAAAATGGTTTGTTATATAAGGAATACATCTTTTTGTTGGTTTGGTACACCCAGGGCAATTATCAGTGATGGTGCGAGTTATTTTTGTAATAGCACATTCGATCATTTAATGAAAAAAATACTTTGTCACTCATAAGGTTGCTACACCCACATACTAGTGGCCAAGTGGAAGTTTCAAATAGGCAAATTAAACAAATTCCGAAGAAGACGTCAATCCAAATTGCATGGAAAGACTAGTCTTTGCGGTTATTAGATACACTATGGCCCTATCGTACTACTTACAAGGCCCCTATTTGGGATGTTCTTGTATAGGTTGGTCTATGGTAAAGCTTGTCACTTGCCAGTTGAATTGGAAAATAGAGCTTATTGGGCCATAGAAACTTTCAATTTCGATTTTCCCCTAGCCGATAGCCATCACAAGTTCTAAATCAATGAGCTTGAGGAACTCAGGAATGATGCCTATGATAAAAATGCCAAGATATATAAGGAATGAATGAAGCTGACACGTGACAAATCAATCCTTAGGAAGTCATTTGAATCTGGCATGGAAGTTTTCCTATATAACTCCCAGTTACACATGTACATTTCCAAGGAAATTGAGATCCCGATGATTTGGTTCATTCATTGTACGCACTGTCTATTTCCATGGGGCAGTGGAAATTGAAAACCCCGAAGATTGGGGAATTTTCAAAGTAAATGGTCAAAGTATAAAGCATTTTCTAGAGTCGAAGGATAAAGAAATAGAGGAAATCCTTCTCCAAGACCCGATTTACAAGGATTAGTTATTTTTTTGTCACGTCGGATGTTAAACTTAGCGTTGGTTGGGAGACAACCCGATTTTGGAAGATAATTTTGCTAGTTGGTCACACTCATTTGCAATCACCCCATTTGCAATCACCCCAATTTTGGAAGATAATTTTGCTAGTTGACCACGTGGTATGACGTTTCAATTTTCCTTATTGTTCATTTGTTCATTTGTCTTTTCCTTATTGTTTATTCTTCTGGATAGGTTTTTCTTTTTTTTTCTTTTTGGCAACCCGAGTACTGTAGCCATCGAGAGCTAAACATTCCAGAGCAATCCAAGGATCTGGAGGAAATTTTGTTTTGGCTTTGAGATTCTGTATCCAATTTTGATTCTGAATTGAATTAATTGTTTCCTTCTTCTATTGATTGGGATTTCGAATTGCATGATTAGAGATTTTTGTTGTGTGATGTGATCTGATTGGATCCTTATTCTTAATTGAGATTTGTGATTAGATTGTGATTGATTAATTGTGGTTTAGTCACATGAATTGAAGAGGGTTAGGTTGGCGGATTTGCTAATCTAGGTTAATTGAATCCTGGGCGTTAAACTAGCATAGGTTGCATGGATATAGTGATTGCAGGTTTATGAATCGTTTGTTAGTTAAATTCTATGTGATTGTCTAGTAAAGAATTCTTGTATTGAATTCTTTGTGTTTGATGCAGATTTTAGTCAATCATAGCTTAACCAATTAATTCAATCCAGATGCATGTTAAGTGTTCGATGAAAAGCCAACTTGATTTCTGACAGTTTCTTGGATTGGTTGTTTTACAATTTGATATTTTTCTTACATTTATTTCTTGTGTTTATATTCTGCATACATAATCCCCCCACCCCCCCCCCCCCCCCCAAGAAACGACTCAGTTCATCGCCTTGTGCTACAAGTTATCGTAGAACTAGAATTTTTGTTATTTGGTTGAGTTCGGCACTCGAATCATAACATTGAGGGCAATGTTGGATTTAGGTTTGGGGGTGTGGGAACTTGACCTGTGTGGGTTAAAACTCGACATGTGACCAGTTGTCCAATTTTCTATTCTGCAATTTTTTTTCCTTCCTTTCTTCGCAAAAAGACAAAATGTGTGCTTGTATTCTTCAAGATTGTAGTTTAGTATTTAATGGCACCTGGTGAAAAATCGTAACTCAATAGTGGTTTCTAAATGTTGAGGACATGAGTCCTTTTTAGTATCTCTCTTTTAGCGAATCTTAAAATAGTTGTATCTTTGGAACTTCACTATACATCTGACTAATTACCTAGAGTTTAAGTCAAATAGAGTAGATGTTGTACCTTCTAATTTCCTTAAGTGGGAGAAAAGACCGGACCCAGTGAACTATGACTTCCTTGTTCATTTGGTTGGTTGGATTAAAAATAAGAAAATGGTTTATTTACATCTTGGAAAGCAACCAATGAATTAGACTCGGTACTTCAAAAAGTGCTACTTAATTTCTTAGGAATTTGACCGGAAAAAAATAGATTAGGTGACCACCATTCCAAAAAGGTAATTTTAAGTGCCCTTGCACCAAATCAGTCATTTTACCCGAAAACATATGTTTTTTTTAAACATTCTCTACTAGGGTCCAAATCGAACTTCATTTGCAATGCTAAGGGTCGACTGAGACCCTGCGATCCATCCTAACCTTTACAGAACTCTCATTTACTTTGTTTGTACGATCTCAATCGACCTTTATTTGTAATGTTTAAGGTTTCTATCGACCCTGCTGTGTACTCTTATAAATGCACGAAACTCATCCCTCATTCCTTGTTCTTGAGAAAAAAAAAAGACCATACTCTACTTGCTTCCCCTCCATAGAATATTCCCACCTCTTGAAGAACATTAAAGCCACATGCCATTGTTTGGTGGAGAACTTCAAAGTGCAAAGTGTCGCGACCCCGACCGGGAATCCGGGATCGGGACACATTGATGATGTGTGTGAATATTTATTTAATATTTATTTAATTTCCCACAGGTGTCCGCGGTGAAGATATCACATCAATATGACAAATGTTTCTGTTTAAATGCGGAAGCGTGTAGCAAATCAAATGATAATTCAAATCTAATCACAAGATAAATCACATGTATAATCAAGTATCAGAATGAGCAATGATCATTAGTGCTTTCCCTAAGAGTACGTTAAAGTTCATATAGAGATCATTTAATTACATTTCCAAAAATAGAGGCCAACAAAGGCCAATATAAACAAAATACCAATCCCTAAAAGAATGGTTAAAAGTTTTCCCAAAATGTTATCTCTCTATAGTAATCCAATGTCTAAATGACATCATCAGCATGCCACTCGACTAGGCGTTGCGGTTCATCGACCGCATCCTCAAGCTCCGTCTCGGGATAGATAATGTCAGAACCTGAGTACCAAAGAGTGGGTCAAACACAACGGTTTCGCAAATGGGTAAAATACAATGACAGTGTAATAATAAATAAATTTACCTTCAAAAGCATTTAAAACCTGTTTAAATAACAATTTCTATAAACAAGATAAAACATTTATTCAAATACAAGTAGGCATTGTAAAAACATGTAAAGGTAACCAATGAATCGGGAAACAAGCAAGATGGCAACCACACGAAACTAAGTCCTCTATCACTAAAGTGACAGAGCAATAACTAGTCACTGATCTCAGTCACTCGAGGCGAGGAGAAACAGTAGATCTTATAAATACATATACATATATTAAACATGACCACGGTAGCGAGCCGGGCATCGGGAACCACAGTAGCAATCTGCGGCATCGGGACAAGACCACGATAATAACCGGGTGGCGGAATTCAAACTGCAGCTGGCGGGATAAGAGGGGAATCTCCAAGTCGGTGGATTAGACCAACAGAGTTATCCAAGCTTAGTGGTGCCGACTCATAGGTCAAATGACAATCTCAAACATGTATGAAATACATCAAGTGCAAGTACATAAATAAACGGGATGGTGTGCTCAAAGGCACAACTGTCATATCGATTCGGGCATGCTTATCGGGCTAGCAAGATGCTACAATTGCAATTTCAACATTTTCGAGAATACATGGGAAGTTCGAGAAATAGTAAAAATACAAATGAATCTTTCAAAATCTCTAGACAAGTACCGGGGTTCAAGATTTGTTTAAGGTGAATAAGGGTCCCGTATGTCGATTTAATGACCACTTGGTACTCCTTGAGTTTGGGGACATTCCGAGCTCCTTATACACCTTAGGATTTTTACAACTTCAAACGAAATCTTCGTGACGTGGTTTCTTCCTCAAACGGATCCATACATATCTCCAGGTGGATAGTCCCCATCATTCTCTAAAAGGGTGTGCAAATGATTGGGACCAAAACCCTCTTCATTTATCTTCATTTCAGGGTTCCTAGGTGATTTCGGTTACCTAGCGGGTCAGCTGGCGGCGAGCCGCTGGCTGACCGTGTGGCTGACCGCGGTTCGCCTGATAGAAAATAGGTTACTGGAAATGTAACCGAAATGGTTCGGTTGGATAGCGGTTAGCCGCTGATGGGTTCGGCGGTTAGCGAGACTGACCGCGTGGCTTAAGGAGAAAATGCAACTCTCTGAAAAAGTGACCGCGACTGTGCGGTTATTTGGCGGTTAGCCGCCAGTCACCAGGCGGCTAGCCGACAGGTTCGCCAGCTGACCGCCAGGTGCGGAAAAGCCCTTCTATGATCAAATTTGAGCTCTTTCCCTCCTCAAACCACTCTCCTCACTTCCCATTTATTTCCTACAATAAAAGTGAGCTATAAGCTCCTCCAATACATCTTTCAACACTTCTCCACGACTCCAAATTTCACAAACATCCAACCCAACACCTCCGTCCTTTCACATTCAATCACCAAAGAGAGAAGAAACTCACAACCATAAAAAATTCATTTGAGCTATGATCAAGAGATAAAAGAAGAATTATCTATCACATTTTTAAGACAATAAATGAGTTAGCAAAACTCTTTAATGAGCCTTTATTTCAAACCAATGCAAGCTAATAAATGTGAACATAAATGACAAAACCAACACATTCTTCATAAAACCATTAAATGCTCAAACTATAATTTCAACCACTTGCCTTGGGCCTTCTAATCAAGAAATCAAGCCTAAACACTCTTCCAAATCCAAGCTCCAAAGCTACAAGCTAAACCCCCAAAACAAACCCTAAAATGGGTCAAACAAAGAAATAAAAGGAGAGAACTTTCAATAATGGATATGGAGCTTCTCTAGGGTCACAAGGACACATATCTACGAGATGGAGATGATCACTTACTTGTAAGGTCCTCTAATGGCAAGGGTTAGCTCAATGAAACTCTTGGAATGGGAGGTTTTCTTCACAAACGGTATCAAGAGTTAGCCTTCAAGATGAGGAAGAGAATGATGAAGTCCATTTTGATGTTGGTGCAAGTTTGTTGGGAGGTTGAAATGAAAAGAGCAAGAAGAATAAGGAAAAAGGGGAGAAGAAACCCTAGGCTGAGTTGTGCTGGAAAAATGGAGAAGGGAAGACGGGTTCTCTTCTTATTTGCAATTAGAGTTGGGTCCCACCACTTAAGAAATTTGTTGGGCTGAAATCATGTCTTTCAGGACTTCTAATGAATTCTACGAAGAAGGGAAAAACGATCACCGAAATATCTAGTTTCCAAAAAGTATATTTTTCGTGGGTTTCGGGGATATCAAATTTTGGGTACAGATTTAGTGTAAAAAGACTGTTTTGCCCTCAAGGCTAGGAAATCGGGCTTCAGGATTTCGAACGGGCACGGGATCAACATAAAAGTTGTAGGGATTAAAAATACAAATAAAACAGAATTAAAACAATGAGTGCGAGAATCTCCGATAAATCCCCAAGCAAATGCAAGGTCAGAAAAAGGAACTCCAAAGGGCCCCCCACTAATCACAATGCAATCAAAATTTCCCAAAGCTATATAAAAATCTATTCTATTTTCAACTTAACCAAAATCTACTAAACATGCTTAAAACTAAAACACAACTTAATTAATGCTAATCGAGGTCACTCGAGACAGGGTCTTACACATAGAGCTATGGTCATGTGGACAATGGGATTGTTTTTGTCATTCTTGAATAGCAATAATTGGCAGAGGTTTCTTTCTCCTCGTAGGTTGTTTTCTTTTCGGCTACCAACAACAATGAAGGTCTGGATTCATCAATGTTCAGCCATTAATTGGGTAGGGAAGTATGCTTGTGTGAATATTTTGACCCATCATTATATGCGGAGTCACTAATCCAGAACTTATGTTTATTTGGATGCACGCTCTAATAAACCATTTGATACAGTCGATGATCACTCTGCCCTTGACCCCATGCCTTTACATCAATCTAGAGAAAATGATGGAAATCATTGTCTTCTTTACATCAATCTAGGCAGAATAAGGAAACAAACAAGATAGAAAATCGGGCTTCTAAGCCCTAAAATGTATGAACGGGTTGAACGCAGGATCGCTAGGGACCCTTAACATTTAAAAAAAAGGGTCGATTGGGACCCTAATAGAGAATGTTTAAAAAAAAATGTTTTCAGGCAAAATTACTAATTTGGTGCAAGGGCACTTAAAATTACCTTTTCGGTATGGTGGTCACCTAATTTATTTTTTCCGGTAAAATCCTATATTTCCTTCGTGTGAAAAAAGAAAGTCAAAATGTAGATGGAAAAGTGTTGAATGGGAGAAAAGGCTTCAAAAAAAAATATTGAAGTATTTTAAAAGGTTCTTGTTTCATGAATAGTGTGGAAGCCATCATTGTAATAATGTCAGGAGGTAGAACATCACAGATAAAACCCTTTAGAGGTATTAAAGTAAACATCCGAACCTCTCACTAACCCAGACAAGATGCTTAGTTTGGAGTTAGATCTTTAGTCAATCAAACCACTCTTAGTAGTTAGAAGCTAAACCCTACTTTAGGATGTTGAAACTCAGAGTAACTGGTTAGACAATCACATGCACTCAGAATTCAATTGGTTCTAGAATTCTTTTGAGGGATAGCTAGTGATCTGGACACTATTCAAGATTTTTAGAGTTGTTAAATGATATGTAATAATAACCAGTGCGCGAAAGTTTTTGAACTTAGTTCTTTATTGATATTTAGCATTGAAATTTTGTAGGTAACTTCACTGCAAACCCTTATGAGACAACACTCGTCCACTAGAGGCAATACAGGGGTTTAACAGCTTGTTGCACTAAGTGCAACCGTGATGCCTACAAAAGTTAGTTAGAAATTTTCTTTTCCAAGTAGGTTTCCTCGAAGACTAACAAACTGTAGGTTTGGGTGTATTTGATATACATGTCATCATGTTAGTTATTACCCCTTTATTTACATTTGTTAGTTGTTTATAATGCTTTTATTATTCTAATTGTAGTATTTTCACTTTTAGGTAAGGATACGAGGGAGTTGAGGAGATTTGAGCCAAAAGATGGATTAAAGCATGTGGGGCCAGGATTCATCAAGGCTCGGCCCATTTTCAATCTCATTCACAATGAATCAAAACAACATGCAAATCCAGAGCCAAATCATCATCACCACATCCTAGCATAATTGATTCATGCATATTCAATGAACAAGATTGTCCACATCGGCTGACAAGGATTTTGATTCTACCATAGTTCACTCCAACTCACCACATCAGATTCGCAGAGAAATTTCCAGTTTGAATGATTTTTTCCAGCCTATGGTCAAAGATCTCTATAACTCATCTCACATGATTATGGGAGCAAACATAGAAGGAAATCCTCCATGTGTTACAGCAAATATCATAACCAACTTATCTCATTGGGATGTGCATAGGGAATTGGAAAGAGGACGATGATATACATGATTGGAATGGAATGGCTTGGACGATCCTATGGGATCCATGCAAATATTGTATTATTTTATTCCTTGAGTACCTTGTAAAAGGATGAGAATCCGTAAATACAAAGATCGAGGAGAAAAAAGAGAGGGAACTAGGAAAAATATACGAAGGTGGACGACATTCAAATCAAATTGTGTTAAGTGTTTAGCTTTCATAGCATTGAGAATTTCTATAGCCTAAATTGTGTTTAGTGTCTTCGAATGGCCGACTGAACTCCTTGATTAGAGCTACAGAAAAAGCTTAGCGGATTCTTTTTGTTTACAAATTATTCCCTACTTGTTTCTCATTTGATCATGTGTGCTTTATGGCTTTAATAGATTTGTCTTCATGCTGTAGGCGAACTTTGACATTTAGATTTTTTTTATTAAAAACCTTTGACTATTTATGCTTAGATTTGATAGGCCATACTCAGGATTAAAATCTTTTAATGGTTTATGCTTATTTTTTAGAAGTAATGCTTAAGTTTTTATGCATTTTGAAGTGAAGGAAGTGTTAGGCTTTTGAGTTCTATTTAAAAAAAAAAAAAAAAGATTTTCAAAGATAGGTGTTCCAAATCAAAACATTGACTTCCATTTGATTTGAGTCTTGATTGGGACAAGTTAGGATTATTTTATAAATAGATTGATTGAAACTTAATGAATTCTGGATGCTAAAGTCTCTTTCCATATTTGATTTTCTCACTTTTTATTTAGTTGATTTATTTTATTCTAAAAGCGATCCAAAAACTGTTTGATCACAAGTTTATTAGTTAGATCATGTTTTTAAGATTTCTTTTATTCGGTATCCCGTGGGTTCAACCCTTACTTGTCACCGTCTCTTCTATAGACAGACGTGGAGTATAAGTATTTTAAAGCTACAACATCACACAAGCAATTTACAGTGTTTCACCAACTCTTTCTTCCTATGTAGGATCCTATGGGTTCAACCAGTACTCGCCACTGTCTCTTCTATAGACAGTCGTGGAGTATAAGTATTTTAAAGCTACGACATCACATAAGCAATTTACAATGTTTCACCAACTATTTCTTGCTATGTAGGATCCAACCTTTAACCCACCATGGATTCCCTCTAAAACCGGGATCAAAGAAATCATTTCATAGATTGGGCCGGAGCCCATACCATCCCCTTATATATTGGGAGGGTTCCTTTCCCATAAATATCAAAATCAACCCATACTACATACCCAAATTTGAAATATGACCCATTCAACCGTCCCACTTCCGATATTCCTCCACCATATGTCATGCCATGGCATATACAAGTCCTCAGTCCAGATAAAGGAGGTTAAAACTAGATGGTCATCCATTAAGAACTCACCAAACCAAATCTCTTGTCTATTTCGGAAATGTATGCTAACCACAATTACATCATATTAGTTGAAGCACTTCAAATAATGATTGTAGTTCTCATACAAATAATGTATGTGATGAATTGCACTCGTCCTAATGTTAGTAAATTGAGTACATACATAAGTAACCCAAGATCAGACCACTGGAATGCCATAGTTAGGGTTTTAAGATATTTAAAATACACCCAAAACTATGGATTGCATTACTCGAGATATCCAGTTGTACTTGAAGGCTATTGTAATGCTAACTGGACCTCAAATACCAATGATTCAAAGTCCATAAGTAGATATCTATTTACACTTGGTGGTGCAACGGTGTCGTGGAAATTTTTTAAACAAATATGCATTGCTAGATCCACTATGGAATCTGAGTTTATTGCACTGGATAAAGCTAGCAAAGAAGCTGAGTGGTTTCGCCAATGCTTAGAAGATATTCCAATATTGTCAAAGCCTATGCCTCCTATATGTATTCATTACGATAGTCAATCAGCAATTAGAAGGTGGAAGGGCACACAGTAAAATATATAACCATAAGTCTCGACATATTCATCAGAGGCATAATATCGTGAGACAATTGCTCTCTAATGGCATTATGACGATTAAGCACATAAAGTCAATAGATAACATTGCGGATACATTCACCAAAGGTTTAGTGAGAGAGCAAGTAAACCGTTCATCGAGGGGGAATGGGCTTAAAGCCTATGAATGAAAAAGTCCCCATAATGGCAACCCGACCTAGTTGACTAGAAATCCCAAGATCTAGGTTCAAAGGGATAACCGAATTGTGTATGACTTAACGCTATCACTATGGAGGTAAAACCTCCAGCTCATTCCTATGATATTAATAGTGATACCTGCAGAGGTAATTATGGTAAGCAATGCTTTTAATGATTCTTCTATCTTGGCTAATTGGATGAGGTATAACAAGATATTCTTAATAAAAATCACCTATGTAAGTGTGAACTGGGCCGGTTCTATGAGAATGATAAGGTTAAAATTCTCTAAAGCACTCATGAAACCAGACATTATTCAGGGCCAAAATGAACACAATCATGAGAACCAACTATGTCCGGGAACATTCTGTGTGAACTCTATTGTCTCAATTTACGCAAAAGGTTGAGCAGTTCAAGACATTATGTTCACTGATCAACCAGTAAATCCAAAAGTAATTCACAAGAGAAGGTTCAAGGCCACAAGCTACCTTTCTCTAAACAGAAGAGTTCCAAATGTACTCTCTCTTTCTCTCTATCTGTGTGTGTGTGTGTCTGCATATCATTTCATTGCTTTCTGTCAATTTCATTCATGTGGGGGACTGTTGGAAAAAATGGTTAGAGCACCCATTATTTTGGTCAACTTTGAGTCAAAATAAAAGTGGGCCCCACTTATCCTTATAGGTGGGACTACATGGGAATGTGTTCTACTCCATGAGTAGATTAAGAACATGTATTGGGTTACTCTTGAAGAGTGAATGAGAAATTGCCTTTTAACACCACTACTTGAACATGGTAAACATGGAAACAAAAGGAAGTGGTGAACTTGCATCCCATATTGTTTGAGAACAAAACATTCTCTGGATATAAATATATTTGCCTTGGTAATATAGGATGAGCCCCAAGGGGCATCCCACTTTTGTGGAAGAGAGAGGACCTAGACCAAAGTGGGCTCATCACCACACACGCGCCTAGCTCGGCCCACTACCCATTTATATTTTTTGGAAATTTCTTTTTCCAAATGGGGTGTGTCCTAAGTGGTGTGTCCATCCGTAGCTGAAAGGGTGTATCTAACCCCAAAAGGTGTATCCAAAGAAGCATCTATCTGTTAACTGAACAGTCACTATTCTGAACAGATGCAACCACATGAAGAGTCCTAAAGCAAGCTATATAAACCCATCTCGTCCATGCTTTTTTGTTCATTCATTCACTGCTATAGCATTGCATTTGGGTTATCAATCGGAGTCTAGAGAGAGTCTGTCGCACTTTTAGTTCGCCTGTCACATAGTCTGTAGTGCTGCTACTGTGTGAATTCAATCATTTTATCCTACGAAACAAACGTCACTGAAGCCCGTAAGCATCGTTGCGGGGGCAAAATTTGTGGACATAGTGTCTAACACTAACCTTGATCAACAACTCACTTTTGTCGATTTCCGGATTACATAACTTCAACAACAGTACTATGTTTTCTGCCTTCAAACTGTAAGTGGATTTACATTTCAAGATTATATTTTGTATTGCTGTTGTTCTGGTTTTCTGTAGTGCAAACCTATTTCCTAAATAGTGAACTAATTTTGTATGTAATCGGAACAACAATGTATTGGATTTTAAACTCCATGGAACCTTTGATTTCAAAGAGCTTTTATTATTGTAAAACTGCATATGAGTTGTGAAATGTGATTGAGTTGGCTTACTCTAAAAAAAAAAAAAAATCATGCAAGAATTTATCAATTAACTAGGCATATGCTTAATTTGAAGGAGATATTTGGTTTGGGGACTATTATGCATATAAAGAGGGATGTGGTATGAACTTTAGTCTATATCTAACTCTTAACTCCTATTGTTAATAAAAAAAAAAAAAAAAAAAACTATAGGTACAATGCATTTATGATCTTCTTGTGGGGTTGAATCAAGAGTATGAGAATATGCGGGCACATATTTTAAGCTAGTATCCTCTTCCATCTATTGAGACTGTAGGGGAGTGAACCGCGCAGAGACCAAGATTTTCTCTTAAGGGAGAGGTCTGGGGTTCGACTCCCGGGGAGGCCCCTCCCATGGTAGCTCCGCACTCCTGGGGGGACAAATAAACAATTGGCCCTAGTAGGCCCCCCGGTAGCTACACCTCCGGGTTACGATCCGGGCGGGTAGGGGCAACCTGCAGGGGATGGGCCCCATGCCCCCGGGGTGCTGCGCGGTTCACTCCCCTACAAAAAGGCCGACTTTGAAGTGGGGGGGTCGCCCCCACCGGGGATAGGCGAGGCCCAGGGCCCCGCAGTCTATTGTAAACACTTCGGGAGTGATGACTCCACCCATGCATTTGTCCCTCCCACAGCCGTGGGAAGGGGCCTCCCCAGGAGTCGAGCACGAGACCTCTCACATAAGAGCGTCTCCGAGACTCTCCTGGTACCACTTGGGCTACTAGCTCAAGTGGTACCAGGAGAGTCTCCGAATTGCCTTTAAGGGTGAGGTCTCGAGCTCGACTCCTGGGGAGGCCCCTTCCCACGCCAGTGGGAGGGACAAATGCATGATTAAGGAGCCTCGACTCCCGAAGTGTATACAATAGGCCCGGGGCCCTGGGCCCCGCCTATCCCCTGTGGGGGGCGATTCCAAAATTTCCCCCTTACAGAGACAATGTTTACATACAAAGTGAAAAAGTCAGACGTGAAGTAAAGGGGAGATGAAGGTCAATGATGAAATGTATGCATCAAGGGAGGAGCTACAAGCATTGCGCCATTGCCTGCAAGCACTAGAAGGCAAAGGCATATCACACTCAATTGGTGTAAGAGCATCTCCAAGAGACACATCAAATTTGGATATGTATTTTTCAAAATAAAAGCTTATGTGGCAAAAAAAGGCATAGGTAAATTTGACATCTCACTTGGGCAACTCCAAGAGAGATGTCAAATTATTATTTTATTATTTTTTCATTTCAAAATTGGCATCTATTATTTTATTCTACTTGCACCAACTTCAAATGCATTTACCCTCATGACCATTATTTTATTTAAAAGAAAGAAAATGCATCTTACTTTATGGTATGCCAACTTTGGCATACCAACACGACCTTCAAATGCCACATGGGATTTGACCATTCTCTTGGAGACAAAGTCATATGCCGATTACAACTGTTGGGGGCCTGAGTTGGACAGATGAAGCCTCTGTTGGAGATGCTCTAACATCTCATTCAGTTCTACCTACATTGCATATGGCCACTGTAGCAACAGATTCTACTCCATCATGGATTATTGACTCAGGTGCTACTAATCACATGACAATTATACATTTTGAGTTCACCATATACACATCACCACCTTCTCTTGGGACAGTTAAAGTTGCCAATATTAACCATACGAAAGTCATAGTTAAGGGGATAGTTCATGTGAATCATGCCTTATCCCTAAAATATGTTTTACATGTTGCCTAGTTTTCGCACAATCTGCTCTCTGAGTTCAATTACGAAATCACATAACTGCAATGTTACATTTTACCCTTTATACTATGTCTTTCAGGAGGATCTGTAAACTGAGACGACAATTGGTAGTGGCTGTGAGCGCAGTGGCTTATATTTCCAAAGAACCCCTCCTAGAAATTCAGTTGCATTAGAGTCTATGAGCACTGTTGAGGCCACTTGGGCATCGTCATCTTGGTCAT
This sequence comes from Cinnamomum chago, assembly GCA_038049695.1. Classification (NCBI taxonomy): domain Eukaryota; kingdom Viridiplantae; phylum Streptophyta; class Magnoliopsida; order Laurales; family Lauraceae; genus Cinnamomum; species Cinnamomum chago. The sequence goes on from CP142453.1 coordinate 33,755,681, forward strand.
GCTAGGGCTTAAGTGTGTTTTTCCTCATTTAAATACCAATAATGATGTAGTAGAAATAAATTGTGACACATGTCGCTTTGCCAAAAGTTGTGATAACTCTTATCCAGTTGATCATAAAGACAGAGAGTACACCAATTTCTGTGATCCATAGTGACGTGTGGTGTGCTCCTCTTATTTCTATTAATGGCTATATACATATATTTTATTTCTTTTATTTATGATGCTACTAGGTGTACTTGGGTTTATTTGTTGAAATCTTGTGATAAAGTATTTTGTGTATTAGTAGCAACCCAATTCAATGCCAAGATCAAACATTTCGATCTGACAATGTGGGTGAATGTATATTACATAAACTACAATCATCCCTAGGATGGAATTGAGTCTCAAATCTCGTCCTTGCACTCCCATAACAGAATGGTGTAGCAGAATGTAAAAATATAAATTTGTTAGAAGTAACATGGGTGGTACTCTTAGAAATGAGTGTTTCAAGAATCCATATTCTATTGGTGTTCTCAATGTCAATTTTCTTATAAATCGTATGACCTCACGTGTTAGAAAGAAAATGTCTAAAGGGAAGCGAATAGTAGACCGACCAAAGCCCAAGTCCAAGCGCAATATGGACCAACCTAAACCTCATTCATTTCCATCGTTATATATAGTTAATCTTACAATCTAACACAACCAATTTCCAGTGTTTCACCAACTCTTTCTTCCTATGTAGGATCAAACCTTCACCCACCATGGATTTCTTCTAAACCCGGGATCAAAGAAATCGTTTCATAGATTGGGCCGGAGCCCACACTATCACCCTTACTCTTATATATTGGGAGGGTTCCTTCCCCATAAATATCAGAATCAACCCATTCAACTGTCCTACTTCCGATATTCCACCACCATATGTCATGGCATATACAACTCCTAAGTCCAGATAAAGGAGGTTAAAACTAGATGGCCATTCAACTGTCCTAATTCCTCCACCATATGTCATGCAATGGCATTAAGAACTCAACAAACCGAATCTCTCCGTCTATTTCGGAAATGAACGCTCTGCTAACCATAATTAGATCATATTAGTTAAAGCATTTCAAATAACGACTGTAATGCTAATACAAAATTGAAAATACAAGTTAGATGAAAACTGCTAGAAAATAATTTAAGTGCAAAAAGTAGATCCAACAAGCAGGCACATCACCTTCATTAGATTAAGATAGTGTTGTTATCATATACGCATAATGTATATTTAGTTCACAAGCAGAGTTTTCCATTCAAAGATACAGTTCGTATATACAATACTTGGAAGTGAGAATGTTTGTAAGCAATAACAAGAGTCATGAATATGACTGAGAAGCCCATCTCTCCTGATACCTCCCCACTGAATATGCCATGGCTGGAACCTCAGTAAGATGGAGAGGATCCGGTTCAATCCCATAATCCGTCAATGGTCTATGCTCAAGAACATCATCATGACTTTGAACAAAATCAGGAATTTCAATCTGATCTTTCTTTATATCATCCCAAAGATACTGCAACCGGCTAACATACTTGATTTTCCAGTATAAGCTGCAAAGAGAGAAAAAAAATTGTATAGCTCCTATCTTTCTTTTTGTTTGGAAAAGTTTAAAAAAAAATGCATCAAAAGGAAAGGATGTACAGCATGAACCCATCACGGTGTTAACTCTTTTTAAGTAGTGTAGAACCAGAGTACAGAGATGGTAGTGAAAGCACAAATAATACATAAAAGGGAATCTAGGAAAGAAAGCATGATGCCCTATTGGGTATGGCTAAAGTTATACTGCATTTATCCACAAAAAATAGCTGTGTGTGCATGTCTGTGCGCCAGTTTACAGGGTTTAGTTTGGTGCTTAGAGGGAGATGGGAACAAAGATGTGCCCCACATAGGCTGCAGTTCTTAATAAAACCGTGAGCTACATAGCTCACCTAATCATTTTAGGTACACAGACAGCATTGCACTTTGGCATGCAGAGGGGCCCAGCCAGATCATGATAATTACAGAGGGTGGGAACATGGGCAGATTTGGAATCAACCAGGGGTGGATTGAATATCAATCTGTGATCAGATAAACCTAACCCTTGATAGATCAATAGATATAGATATGTATCTGTATACATAAGTTTGTGTGCATACATCAATATGCTTATCATCATCCAATGTGGATGCTTTTTCTACTTTTCACCAACCGCCAATCCACATCAAGATCTACCTAGTTCCTCCCCACATGAATTGCATCTTCAATATGTGCCCCATAAACTAGGGTCACACACATTTCATTTTTCCTTTTCTTTTAGTTTTATTCAATCCAATGGTGGATAAAATGGTATGTCAATTGGCTGGAGTGTGTCTGTTAGTGTGTGTAGCTATTGTTCTTGTTCAGTAGAGGGAGATAGGTGCTTCTATAATTCTGTGTATGAGGGTATGCACTGGTCAGGGATTGGCCTCATTGGTGAGAATATAAATGGGGTGTAGAGTTTTATATCACCAAAAAGACTGCATGCTTTTCAAAAAAAAAAAAAAACTGATCAACTTTTTCTTTTATATTTAATATTGTGAGAAGATGTGGGAGGTTATGGGGTCCATTTGCACTGATTTTGGAAGATTAATGTCGCATTTCTTGGAAGTTTGTAGCATTCAAAGATCGAAGGTATAATTCATTCGACTTAGTAAAAAAACAAATGCAGCTTCTTGTAACTACTTAAATTCATTGGTAATAATTAGAATACATGTGTCTTATGTCTTAGAATTTTAGATTCAATATAAATCACTTCCTATTTTTTTAATGATCATTTTATCATTTTTAAAAAAGAATTTAATGATTTCCAGACTCCAGGTTGAATGGTGTGCACTATATTATCTTCCTTGGGATTGTAATCTCCACGCCCTTCTAGGAAAGAGTTGATTAGGCCTCACTGAATACTTCACTTGAAACATCTAAACTACAGAAAAAAAGTGATTGTTTTTTGCCTAAAAAGGTAAAAGAAATCATTCTCAATTTCTAGACAGCAGAAGATATTACTAAAGCTCTTGATATTTTGTTAGTACCAAGCAAGTCGAGTCTCATAGATGTTTGACTGAGAAACAGCCCATTCTAGGACTCATTCAGAGAATTATTGTGTTCAACTTAACACAACATAATACAATACCACAAAACCAGTCGGTCACAAATTAACACCTTATTTCAAAATGACCTCATCAGACCATGATATGAAGGGGGACTCAAATGCAATTCAGATGCACCAGTTAGCATTATTTATTGAAATGGTGGGAATTTAAAAACAAGTAGAAAGACAATTGCAATAGTTGAGTCTTCATTTGACAGTGAAGATTTGCCAGTAAAACTCACTGAGACGGATAAACTGGCAATGGGATTATTAAATTATATAAGCTAATGCTTATCATGATTTCCTCAGTTCACTCTTGATGGGATAGTACTAAGATCCAGCAGGGGAACTTTCACTATCACTGACCAAACTGGAAATGGGATCATTTAATTTTATTAACAAATGCCCCTCACAATTTGATTAATTCCTTAAAGATATAAAGGGAGTACATAACTGACCCTCCACTTAAGAAGAAGCGACCAAGGGTGGCAAAAAGCAGCCTCGACCGGATCCCAGGGTGAATGAAGTACAATACGTGAAGCCTGTCCTTGAAGTCAGGTGGGAGTTCTTCGTAAATCCACCTCAAGATGGATACGCCGGGAGAGTTGTCCTCCTTCTGGACAGTACTGTGTATGTAGACAATGCAGAATGGCCCCTGTGACAGTTCAGTAAACATCTTGTGGAAAATATACTTCTTCAAACGCTCTGCACTTACAACTGGAGCTGCAAATTTGCAAAAATAACATGATAGAAAATTTATAATTAAGAAGCACTTCACTAGAAAAAATCAGCAAAGGGAGGTTATTTCAATTATCCAGTCCATTATCATGAATCCAAACAAATATGCTGAAACTCCGCAAATTAGGTTTCCAGCCAAAAAAAGAGAGAGAGAGAGACAATGATTTTTTTTTTTTTAAATCTTGTTTATTGTGAGCCATATCCATATCAGAGGGCAATGTTAGCAATTGCTCGTGGCTACAAAGTGGTTTAGTGCATAGAATTTCTTTTTTCCCTTTTTCTTCTTTTTTCTCATTTGAAGATGAGTGTTGTGTGCCTCTTCAAGAGGGTGACTTTCACAATCTGGGTGTTGTTCAGATGGGTAATGGGTTCCCCAACCCCAGCCTCTTCTGCCTCTAGCTATTTTGAAAAGGAAATAAGGGAATAATAAGAAGGGAAGAAGGTGAGAAAGAGTGGATGTTAACAGGTTTCTTCGAGGGAAACCAACCTCCCAGTTAATGCATAAATGTGCAGACCCCTTTTTATTTACTGTTGCCTATTTACTTATAGGCACAATCTTACAACTGTAACACAGAAGTGGAGAACCCACTTCCTACAAACTAGCAACAACTCATCTAAATCTTACAACCGTAATAAAAAAGTGGAGAACCCACCTCCTACAAACAAGTAACAAGTAACAACCCACTTAAAGAAAATGAAAAACAAACAACCAACGTGTCCCATTTCCATTCCTAAGACTCATTCAACAGAGACTTATTCCACATACTAAGACTCATGCAATCATGCCCACAACAGCTCCCCACCTGTAATGTTACCCTTGTCCCCAAGGGTGTCCTCAGCAAAGCGGGTCTTGACATGGGTAAGATCTTCCCAAGTAGCTTCAGCAGGAGCTGCACCCTCCCAATGTACTAGCACTTCAGTATGACCCCGCCTTGTCCGACGATCAAGAATAGCCTGTGGAAATGGACAAAGAGTTGCATCATCTTTACGTACATCCGGCAGAGAAGGCTCAGTGGCAGTCCTTGATCCAAGTTGTTGCTTGAGGGCAGAAACATGAAAGACAGGGTGAATGCGAGAACTGGCCGGAAGGTCTAGTTTATAGGCCACTGCACCAATGCGATGAGTAATTTGGAATGGGCCATAGAATTTCGGAGATAATTTAAGATTTTTGCGCCATGAAAGGGAGCTCTGGCGGTATGGTTGTAGCCTCAAATAAACCCAATCCCCAACTGCAAATTCTCTATCCTTTCGATTTGAATCATACGCCTTTTTCATTCTGGACTGAGATTCTTGTAACCGTCGACGCAAGTCAACAATGACCTGGTCTCGCTCCTTGAGGGCCTTGTCCACTGCTTCAACTTGGGTTGTACCGGGTACATAAGATAGTAGCGTTGGGGGAGGGCAGCCATACACAATTTCGAATGGAGATTTTCTGGTGGCAGAATGTATGCTAGTGTTGTAACAGAATTCAGCCCAAGGAATCCACCGAGCCCACTCCTTTGGTCTATCACTTGAGAAGCATCGCAAATACATTTCAATTGTGCGATTAGTAACCTCTGTTTGCCCATCAGTTTGGGGGTGATAGGAGGAACTAAAATTGAAGTCTGTCCCATTTAAATGGAAGATTTCTTTCCAAAAGATGCTGGTGAAATTTGAATCCCTGTCGCAGACAATTGACTATGGCATGCCATGAAGCTTGAAAATCTGATCAAAAAATACCTGGGCCACACTTACTGCCGTGTAGGGATGGGCGATAGGTATGAAATGAGAATATTTGGAGAGCCTGTCTACCACAACATAAATTGTAGATTTTCCTTTTGAGTTGGGCAACCCATTTATAAAATCCATGGAGATGTCAGCCCCAATTTGAGTAGGTATTGGTAGGGGTTGGAGAAGTCTTGAGGGAACAAGGTTTTCAGACTTGTGCCTTTGGCATGTGTCACACTGCCTTATAAATTGCCGAATTTGGGACCTCATTCCCTTCCAATAAAAAATGGACCGAATGCGGTGCACAGTCTTGTGGTACCCCTCATGTGTGCTCCCATGAATTTCTGAGATAATGGTGGGAATTAAAGGTGAATTTTCCCTCATGCATATCCACCCCTTGAAAAATAAAATCTCATCCTTATAGTCCCATGGTCCCACAGCTTCATCCTCTTTGCACAATTGAACCAAACGTTGGAGATGGGCAGCCGTGCTGACTTCATCTTTGATTGGGTCCAGCCACCTTGGCACAGGCTGGGAAAGGGCTGCCAGTTCACCACTTTCATCACGTCGAGATAATGCATCAGCTACATTATTCTCACATCCCTTTTTGTATTCTATGGTAAAATCGTAGCCCATTAATTTGGTAAGCCATTTTTGTTGGGCCACAGTTGTAATCCGCTGATCCCATAGAGATTTCAAACTTCAGTGATCAGTCCGGATTATAAACTTTCGCCCCAAAAGATATGGGCGCCACTTCTGTATTGCTAAAACCAAGGCCAAAATCTCCTTCTCGTAGGTTGATAAGGTAAGATTTTTTCCGTGCAAGGCCTGACTAAAAAATGCAAGTGGGCGACTGTCTTGCATTAGTACAGCTCCAATACCTCCACCCGATGCATCACATTCAACCACAAAAGGTTTGGTAAAATCTGGGAGTGCCAAAACAGGTGATCGAGTAATGGCCTGTTTAAGTTGTTCCAGCGCTTGTTCAGATTCAAGTGACCAAACAAAAGAATCTTTTTTCAGCATTGAAGTTAGGGGTCCTGCCACTCTTCCATATCCTTGTATGAACTTCCGGTAATACCCGGTCAGTCCAAGGAAACCTCCCAACCCTTTGAGTGTGGTGGGCATTGACCAATCAAGCACAGTTGAAACCTTGTCAGGGTCCATGGCTACTCCTTCTTGGGATATCACATGACCCAAATAATTTACTCGGGTTTGGCAAAATTGACATTTTTCCAACTTGACAAATAATTTGTGAGCCCTCAAAGTGGATAATGTAATTTGAACATGGTCCAAATGTTCTTCCCAAGTATGACTATAAATCAAAATGTCGTAAAAAAAAAAAACCAGAATGAACTTACGTAGATATGGCTTGAAGACATCGTTCATGGGAGATTGGAAGGTGGATGGAGCATTTGTAAGACCAAACGGCATGACAAGAAACTCGTAATGGCCCTCATGGGAGCGGAAGGCGGTCTTTGAGACATCAGCTGGGTGGACCCTGATTTGATGATAACCTGATCGTAGGTCCAACTTGGAGAAGTACTTTGATCCATGTAACTTATCAAGCAATTCATCTATGACTGGAATGGGGAATTTGTCTTTGATGGTAATTTGGTTAAGTGCTCTATAATCAATACATAACCGCCAAGAACCATCATGCTTTTTTACCAATAAGACAGGGGAAGAATATGGGCTATTACTTGGCCGAATCACTCCTGAAGCAAGCATTTCTGACACTAACCGCTCAATTTCAGATTTTTGGAAATGAGGATAGCGGTAAGGCCGCACGCAAACTGGGCCACCACTTTGAACCAATGGTATTTGGTGATCATGGGTACGAGGTGGGGGCAACCCCTTGGGTTCCTCAAACACATCATGGTAATGTTGCAGAATCTGTTGTAATCTGCTATCTCTAGTTATTAGGCTAGGTTGAAGTTTTGGGTTCCCAACTGCATATAATTGCAACAAGACACCACGCTGTTGTTTCTTAGCAATGGGGTCCATGGTAGTGTACCTATCAGCTGGTGCAGATAGGCCATGCAATTCCACCTGGTGGCCATCTATGGTGAACTTCATGAGTAATTTAGAGAAATCCCAGACAATGGGCCCAAGAGTCCTAAGCCACTGAGCTCCCAAGACCACTTGATACCCCTCCAATGGTAGTAGATAAAAATCAACGCGGATTAGGGTTCCCTAGAGAGTAATTGGCACATCCAAGCATTTGCCAGGACTTGCTAACTTCTCCCCACTTGCCACCATAACTTCAAACGCACTCCCTTGTTCAGGCCTTAATCCGGCCCATTTTGCTAATTTGTCATTTAGGAAGTTATGAGTACTACCTGAGTCGATTAAGACAGTGATAGTTTGATGGACCAAACTTCCCTTGATCCACATGGTTTGTGGTGCATGGGTCCCGGCAATGGCATGTAGAGAGATGGCGGGAGTGTGACCCTGTAATTCTTCATCTACCTCTTCATCTTGGGTGGCATCATGAGAAGCTTCTAGTTCGTCTTCCTCTGGCCAACACCCTTCAATAAGGAAAAGTTTCTTACACCTATGACCTGGGGAGAACTTCTCATCACAATTGAAGCAAAGCCCTTTACTTCTCCGCTCCTGTAGTTCGGCCAGCGAGAGTTTCTTAATGGCTGGAGCATTAGAGCGAGCCATGCCTGGTGTCGAGGCCCATGGAGCGCGAGTTGCTGGGGGTGAACCCCGATGTTGAGACTGGTATTTGGCCTCATACAAGCGGGCTAGACCAACTGCAGCAGAGAGTGAAGTGGGGTGCAGAGCTTGTATGTCAGCTCGAATGCTTTCTTTGAACCCACTTACGAAACAACCCACTTGTTGGGTTTGAGGCATCTTGCCTGCTCGGCTGAGCAACTTCTCAACTGACTTTGATATTCTCTAACGGTGCCTGTTTGCTTGAGCTTTGTAAGGTTCCCAAAGAAGTCTTCATAGCTAGTAGGCCCATACCAAACATGCAATCCTTCCTTGAGTATCTCCCAAGTGATATGTTCTTCCTCCTCCTTTAGCAATTGATACCACAATTGAGCCTCACCCTCCAAGTGGTATGCTGCCAATGGCACCTGCTCTCCTTCCGGAGTGCCTTGAAACTGGAAAAATTGCTCAGCTCTGCAGATCCAACTTGTTGGGTCTTCATTTCCATTGAAACGTGGAAAATCTAGTTTGGCAAGCTTATGTGTGAATGTGTGAGATGGTCCACCCGAGTTTTTGTCACCATTTCAGCCATTACGATTGACAAAACTGTCATCATGATCATGACTACGGCTGGCGGCAAGTTGGTCGAATCGTGTATTCATGGCAGAAAACATCTCTTGCATCTACTTCAGTATCCTTTCTTGTCCAAAAGATAGAGCACCCACTTCAGTTTCAAGACGGTTAATCCTCTGATCCGCCATGCCCGGCTCTGATACCAAGCTGTTGTGTGCCTCTTCAAGAGGGTGACTTTCACAATCTGGGTGTTGTTCAGATGGGTAATGGGTTCCTCAACCCCTGCCTCTTTTGCCTCTAGCTATTTTGAAAAGGAATTAAGGGAATAGTAAGAAGGGAAGAAGGTGAGAAAGAGTGGATGTTAACAGGTTTCTTCGAGGGAAACCAACCTCCCAGTTAATGCATAAATGTGCAGACCCCTTTTTATTTACTGTTGCCTATTTACTTATAGGCACAATCTTACAACTGTAACACAGAAGTGGAGAACCCACTTCCTACAAACTAGCAACAACTCATCTAAATCTTACAACCGTAATAGAAAAAGTGGAGAACCCACCTCCTACAAACAAGTAACAAGTAACAACCCACTTAAAGAAAATGAAAAACAAACAACCAACGTGTCCCATTTCCATTCCTAAGACTCATTCAACAGAGACTTATTTCACATACTAAGACTCATGCAATCATGCCCACAACAATGAGAGCTCTGATGCCCATGTAAATAGACAAGTGAAGGTACAAAATTATATTAATATTCTTGCTTTTCATACAAATCTCTTGTGTAAATACACAGCTAAATATACATACATATTCATGTTTTTCCATTCCAAAAGGCTTTCTTGTTACATAACAGCTGGGGTTAGACTATAGAGAAGTCGAAAAATTTGAAAAGTTCTGATTCTGTAGATCTGCTAATACTTATATTACCAATCAGTTTTCTATCAAAGGTAAAAGGTACAAATTCCCTTTTTTTAATAAAAAGAATAAAAATTAAGCCTGCACAAGCAACAACAATTACAAAACCAACAATGGTTTCCAGCAATTTACTTAGAAATGTGACTAGAAAGATTATGGTTACAGTAGGAAAAAGGATAGTCAAGAAAAATAAATAGATATATGTTTCTCTTACCCCAACTGAGATTTACAAAATATGGCATCAGTTTTAGTAAACAATACGATTAAATCAGTGAATCACTGAAACCATTTCCCAAATTCTGGAGAGGCATTAGAAATTAGAAAAGCATCATCAGAAGGAATACAGTTTGTCTACCTTCTTTTGTCCCAACCAACATTCAAGATGTTTCAAGTCCAAATCAATACGTATTGGACAGTAATTTATAAAGAGAGAACTATCCAGCATAAATTCTGTTACTAGAAGAACACTAAATGATGCAGTCAGAAGTATGTCTGATCCAATGAGCCATGTACATGGGACCCACTAGGCCACATACATGAAATGTCTATCTTTATTTAGCACTTTCTCTCACAATAACTACATATGACAAAATGTTGTAATCTTTAGTATTGCACTTAAATCAAATCAACAGTCAAATTATTCTTAAAACATCTCTTGGAAAGGCCTTTTCAATTCTATGCTGAATCAGGACTCTTCTTAGAAGTTGTCTTTTAAGTTATCTGATGATTACAAAAAAGGGTGTAAAGAAAGTAACAATTTATTAGAATTATTGAGATTTTTATCTCCATCTATCCTCTTTTCATTCTGGTAAGTGGATACTCACGAGTCTCCCCCTTGTTTCAAAAATTTTCTCCCTCTCACTGTAAATAGTTAGGGAGTCATATCCATTTGCACACTGTGGATTGAATATTTTTGGATTCGAATATATAGTAGAACTTTATAAATGTCTGAACTGAATTTACAATTGAAGAGCCATAACTTGATCAGAACTTCGTTACTAACAGACCCTTACATGGAGTATTAAAGCCCCAAAAATCTTTGACACCCCAAATCCTTTCCACCCAAGTAACAAAAATCGGGTTCTTTGGGGCATACCATCAAACATGTGGCGGACAAGATGTTACACAAGCGCCTAAATAATACCCAGCCCATATCCAATCTTGGGCACATCCAAAAAACCAAATTTAAGATAGAATTCGACCAAACTGAAAAAAATTAGAACATGGGTGGCGAGAAAATCGTGAGTTTGAACAGAAAATGAAATGGGGTAGCAAGGAATAGAGAGAAAGAGAGACCTGGGAAGAACTTCCCTACGATTCGGAAGATGCGGTTGCCGGATTTGTCAGAGCCTTCGACACGGAATGCCTGCAACAAGTCGAGATCGGAGAAATCTTCGCTGCTGCAGTCGTGCCACATCTCTTCTTGCTGCTGCTGCTGGGCTTCGCCATCTGCAGCTGATAACAAGGATCGAGCATCGACGCCAAGGTCAGAGGCCAATACATGGACAGAGAAATCATCAGAAGAGCTTCGTCCCATTCTCTCTCTCTCTCTCTCTCTCTCTCTCTGCTTTTCTGCGTTTTATTCGGATGAAATGGAATGAATGATGTATATGACTCGTAAGAGAATGATTCCAAGCACATCCAATCTTTTGCGGGTCCAGCCCATTTAGCTTGGGCCCAGCCCATATGTAATGATTCCAAGAAGCATTCCAACCTTTTGGGCTAGAATAATCCCTACGAGCCTAGGAGAAAAGGCCGGGTAAAATTCTTATGTGGCCCTAGTATGGTGGTGCAGTTTCAAACCCACAACCTCCGAGTGCAAACCATGGTCTTAGGCCGACTGAGCTACCCCTCAGGTTCCTATATGGCTTATTCACATATCTTTATAGTATTACTATGTTATCTTTGTAGTATTACTATGTTATTTATTAGTATAGATTTTGTATGGTGTTGCTAGTTATTAATACATATTTTGTATGGTGTTGTGGGCCACACTGTAATTCTTAGGTAGACCCATGATGTAATTCCTAAAAATGGGTCCCATACTAACAACACAAAAGGCGGGTTCACGTTGTGATTCCTGTAAAAGTGGGCCCATGTTGTGATTTCTAGAGTTAGGTCTCATGTTGTGGTTTTCTAAAGTAGGTCTTGCACTGTATTTTCTATAGATGGGCCCCACGTATGACAATTCCTAAAAGTCAGGCCATTATTAATTCCTGAGGTAGAACCGATGTTGCATTTGTACTTTCTAAAGGTGGGCCCTATTCAACAATTCCAAAAGGTGTGGCCATGTTGTAAATGTGGGCCCCACTTTTACTATCGCAAAAGATGGGCCCATGTAATTCATGAAGGTGAGCCCTATGTTCTAATTCTGAATTTGGGTTCATGTTGTGATTATTAAAGATGTGACCCATGGACAATGATTCTTTTATTTGGGTCTCATGTTTCAATTTTTAAAAGTAATCCTAATGTATAACAATTCCTACGATTTTAAGAGTGGTCTGGTGTTTACAATTGAAAAAGGTGAATCCCATGTACCACAATAGATTTAACATCGAATTCTTATAGCTTTGAAAATAGGGATCTATGAGATTCAAGATGGATAAAATTTTCAAGTAAAGATTCCAGCATAAATGAAACAAGGAATTTAGAAAAATGTGAGACACCACAGTAGGGGAGTTCATTGTCTAGGCCGAGCAGAAGCATACCAAGCCACCTTTAGAAACACATGCCCATATCAGACACAAGCCTGACATGGGCCTCAAATATCTACCCATTTTGTCAATTGGGCCAGGCCGGGCCGGGCAATCTATCACTCTTTTGGGCCTTTTAATTACTTCTTTGTGTAATCAATACTAAACTACAAGTATTGGGCCTCATATCACTTAATCCAAGCCCAACCTATACATTAAACAGGCCAAAGATTTAAATCCAAGCTTGTCCATGCTAGCCGGGCCCTTGAGTACCCCTATTCAGCTTCCCCGACAATCACCAAACATGAATTCCAAAAATATCAGCTGTCCTTGGAGGGCAGTGACCCGGGTCTGACTATTTCCCAAACAAGCAAACTGACAGCCAAGCTCTGGGATCCATGCCAAATCTAAACTAAGATTAGACTAGGGTTGTAAATGAGCCTGGGCTGATCTAAGCTCAATTTTAATTATAAATAAGAGCTTGGGACAGCTTACCATCCTCATATATTTATGTACATTAGCACGCCAAGCTTGGCCTTTTTGCATTGAAGTTGGACTTGAGCTCATAAATATATAGTTAATCAAGCCAAGCTCCACCTCAAACTTGAGTGTAGCCCTTAATCAAGTCGAACTCAAGCTGCGCCAAGCTGAACAGACACTAACTTGAGCCAAGCTCGGCTCGTTTAACTTAGGAGTTGTCTGAAGCTGGCTCGACTCTTCAATTGTAAAGAGATTCAGACCTGAACAGGGGTGGGTGTGGCCCAAATCAAGTCCACTGAACAGCCTTAATTTTCATGAATCATTCAGAGTTCAGCAAATTTGAACCATTGAAGGGACTATAAATGGCAGCTGGCTTCTCCTGAGGTCTTTGGAAGGAAATATATGCACCCTTATTTTTGCTCGAATTTTCTATCTTGACATCATTCATGCATTTTCAAGGATAAAAGCTATAGCTAATGGCTGTAATCTCTCTTATTTTTCTTCCTTTTAGTTTTTTTACCAGTAGCAAAGAAAACCCATTGAGTGATATTAAAAAATTACTGAGAGAGAGAGAGACCATTGAGTGGTATTAAAAAATTACTGAGAGAGAGAGAGAGCGTTTAAAAAAAAACACATCATAGGGACCCTTGCCACTGCATTGTGTCATCTCCCAGTTTAGCAAAATTGTCAAGACTGCATCATCAGGGCCCTTCAAAATGAGAGAGAGAGAGAGAGAGAGAGAGAGAGAGAGAGAGAGAGTTTAAAAAAAAAAAAACACATCACAGGGACCCTTGCCCCTGCATTGTGTCATCTCCCAGTTTAGCAAAACTGTCAAGACATCAGGGCCCTTCAAAATGACAGAAATTTTGACTTTCTGTGAGACTGACCTATTGACCTTGGATATCTCCTTGATCTCATTCAACAGTTGAATTGCCACAATACTTCCTGATTAAATGATTACCAAGCTGACACATGCATGGTTTAATGGATACATTGATAGCATTACCTGAGTCACTCTCCACTCTCTTTTCTTAGATACTTCAGTGCTTTCCTGATGGCCCAAATCTCCACTATCTAAGCATCTTTTGTTCCACCAGAGAACATGAAAAAAGTCACACCATTAATGCCCACTGAATTAGTCAAAAGAGATATTACTTCTTAGGAATCCTCTAGGTGCAAGTTCAGGGAACTAAATCAAGGTGGCATTATCCAAAATAGGCAATCTCTTGGTTTGTAAAAAATGCTGTAGCATTGGGGCAGTAGGTAATTCCCCATCATCTTCCCTTTTGGCTATTTTTTAGCATTTCTTTTGCTTCTGCGACTGCCGGTTTTGCTTGCTTGCTCCTCTTTCAATACAATTTACTCATTACCATGCAAAAAAAAAAAAAATGTGAACCAAAGTTTTATCAATAAGTTGGGAAACTAGATAATAAACTGAATGAAACCTACTCTTAACAAATTGATGAATACAAGTATTGAATTGCAAACTACAAAGTCCAATAAGAACTAGTCAAATTGCAAACCAGATCATGACCGTCTTTCATAATCAAAATGGAAACAGATAAAAGGGAAAAATATCGTAAATTAACCAATGACTCAAGAAACCAGATATCGAACTAAATATGTACGACCATGAACCAAGAACTCATGAATTCAGGTGGCTGCTTTGTTCTTTCCTGGACTTTGTAATAGTTTCCAACTTCTATACAGAAATTAACTCTTTCTCTTGTACACAGGGAACTGCTAGACCAAAGAAGATGTGAAAGTGGGACACATAACAAAACAGATCCATTTGCATGATCTGCACAGAAATTAAGCATTGAACTAAATTTAGTGGGTGGTTGTGTAATGAGAGGATTCTGTGCTAGAGAGGAAAACGGCACTGATTTTGCATGTGGTGGAATTTTCCGATATTTCCACAGAATAGTAGCCATTTCAAATATCATTTTCCACAGTAAACAGGAAAACTGAATTCTGAGGAGCCTTGTAGGCAAGGAATCTTGTGCTACACAAATATGACCTATATGCAGTATATCCTACACTCTAATGTTCCACAGATTTTTCTACATATCAACTATATCCATGAAATGCAGGGTAGGTATGCTGCCACTCTAATCCAAAAGTAGACTCAAAAAAAGATTCGGCAAGTTTTAATGGCCCACTGCCTGCCTACAGATTTTTCTGTGGGATTATATATCCCACACCAAATGCACTGGGGCCCAGACACTACAGATTTAAATACAACACTACTACTCTTTTCATCTCAGAAACTTAAAACTTCACCAAATAAACATTTGTATTGATTCCAAAACTGAGGCATTCAATTTGTCTGCATGCACAGCATCAGTATTGCTTCGAATGGGAATCCAAATAAGAAGAGTCTCGTCTCTCTGGACTGCAGAGTAGGAGTTAAATGAGTTGCATATTTAAACCAAGATCCTGTTAGTCTGGAATTAGTTAAAGACACATGGCTAAATGTGATCCAAACCGCTGGCCTACTGTGGATGAAGGATACTTTAAAAGTATTTGAAAGTGTGATTTTTTTTTATTTATTTCAAGCATAAGTGCTAGTAGATGTATTATGAGCTAGCCTTATTTTTTGAGCATCTCGATGTGAGATTTATATTTGGAACACCTTTAAAAGAACAATAATTCAAATTTCTAATATTCAAAATCCTAATTCTATCATTTCAGGATATTAAAAGGCCATAAGCACCTGGCCAGGTTCTCACAAGTATGTTTCACACAAATTCTATCAAACGAGATAATGTTGGTGCACAATTCCTATTGAAAGAGGTAAGGTATATATGTAGAACATATGGAAATGTGCAAGAACGGATGTGCAGACTGAAACAATTGAAAGCTCAATTGAAGAATTCATAATTCAAAATTCCAATTCTCATTCTTCATACTGGAGGGGGGGGGGGGGGGGGGGGGGGGGGGGGGGGGGGAGGAGGAGTTGGTGGCACCTGAGAGATACATACCTGGTTTAGAGGTTGAACACTTGTCCGTTGCACTTGTTTCGGAGGCTGCTTGTCTATTGGCCACATGGTCATGAAAAGTCAAGAAGCAGAGAAACACAAAAGAATTAATACACACATGCACTGAAAACCCACCACTGAACACATTAAAATTATTCTATTCAATAGTTATACATAATGATAATTGCAATAATTTTACTGTACCTCCCACCTTAGTTATCGTGATATGATTTTGATACAATACAAGAAATTTTGAAAATTTTAATTATCAGCAGCAAAGGAACATGATAAGGTGGCTTAAGAATGAGAAAGCTGACCAATAAGAGGCCTGTAAACATTTTTAAACTGAAAATTAAAGGTGTAACCGCTCATCACCATCGTTGTCGTCATCAGAGTCTTATCCCAACTATGTTGAGATTGGCTAAATCGTGTAACTGCTATCAATAGTATATGTTTCGATTATAGCATAAGTGATTTGAGGGCCCATCAAAACAAGAAAGGAAAACAAAAGAATTTCACCTCATAATTTCTAACCTCGCCATGAAGGCTGGTGCCAATTTTATGTTGAATGAAAGTGAAGAATGTTATGGCTTCTACCTGCAAAATACAAAGAACTAGGGGGAAATCCATTCATTCCTCACAGAGAAAATTATGTTGATTGGTTATTTTATAAGCTCCGCTAGCCATTCTAATTTTTGAACATCAAACCTGTGAATTATGGGAAACAGGCCACTGGAAGAAGTGCAGATAGAGATTGCAAACAGCAAAAGGGTTCATGAAACAGGCATTTCAAGAAAAAAAAAATTTAGAGAGAAAGTGGGGTAACTTTCCCTTAGTAGTAAGAATTTGGTATGTTTAGTAATGATTTTTTTTTTTGAAGAAGAAGAAGAAGAAGAAGGTTTAGTGATGATTCCACATCAAATTCACCACCTTGCACCCTTCAGGACAGTATATTGTTCTAAAGTTCAATCAGACTACAAAGTTATAGGTGAGACATCCACAATAAAACTCATTTTCTATTTAAGTACCGAACTTCCTAACATCTGTTGTCACTTGCACATGCTTCCGCTAATGAGTTGCAATATAAACAGGTGAAGAATGTGCCACTACCCGCATTCTCTAATACAGCAAGTGCACCAAATAAAAATTAAAAAAAATCCTTGCAGTAAGATGCTCAGGAACTTGGCAACTAAAAAACTGCATTGTACTTCTAAAGACAAATCTACACGTCTTTTTACTGAAACAAACCACATATATAAGTGAAATCTATAAAGAAATTAGGAACCCAATCAAGAAAAAACCACCATCATTACAGGGTTTAATAATCAAAAGCAATACAATCTAACCAGCGACACATTTGAGGCTGCACTAACATCCAATCTGAGAGGATTAAAACTGATAATCAGGGGTGTAAACAAAGATTCTCAGATAGAGGAATACGCATTCAGACTAATGTATTGTGTAACCCTACGCACAGGCAGTGCACATGTTTTAGGTTCCATTGGTATGAGATCCAACTTGTCAAAAAGGTTGGCCCTTCATGGCCCAAAATCAAACCAGCCCATTATTAAGGTATATGCTAGAGTACACCTGAAACCAACCTTTTTCTTTGGACACATGAGCACCTCATGTGTCGACTGGCCTGGTTTTCTGGCCCTAGGCATATACAATGAGGACCAACTGATGGAGGAACATCATCGAACATGATGCCATGCATAGACAGGTTAAGATCTATGACTGTCAGCTCAGTGGAACTCCTGAATAGTCACCACCTAGAAAACAAGGATGCTCTAATTTCTACAGAAAAATAAATAAATTTTGTCGGGTTTTTGTATCCAGATAGAGCTGATGCATCTGCCTCGACATGTCTAATCAGAAAAAAGAAGAAAACATATTAACAATTATCATCACCCATATTTAGTAGTACTTAACTATTTAAATGCTGTTTATATAGCAAATGGTCTATTTCTATCCACTCAAAATCTACTTCTTACAGGAAAAAAATAATAATAATAATAATATATTATATATATAGCTCAAGTGTGTGGTGGGGCCCACCTAGGGACTCATATGGGAATGGGAATGGGAATGGGGGGGATTTCAAAGACTCCCTGGGATCCTCCTCGCTGCAAAAAATCAGACCCAACAGTGATTTCTATCATCTCCATATGGGCTCAAAAGTTTAATGGTCAACAGTACATTCGGATCAATACATAGTCAATCCAACGGTCTAGTAAATTCGGATCTGACCAAAAGTTGGTGGACATGTGCAATTTAGGGGGGTCATGTATTTGGTCCATTTAGATGGATCAAAGGTGGGCTCCACAAGCATGAGCTTGCGAAATTTTATCCTAAGCTTGAGCTTAGGAGAGCCTTGCTCAATATATATATATATATAATAAAAATATAAAATAAGTGTTTAGTAGATAATTGTTTTAATATTTAATATACTTGTTTCGGGCATCTTAGAATAGTGGGCTTCTTCTAAGTTGTTGTATCCCATCCATATTAAATATTCCCTTTTTTTTTGGAATGTTAACATGACACCTTCCAACAGTGCTACGGGCAACTGTCCCATCCATATCCAATATTGATAGTGACAAACATTTCAGCATCCCAGATGCTTACATTAAAGTCTCTCTTTAAAGAAGCAGTTGATCATACTTACCAAGAAATGGTAGTTTCAATTACTATCGAAGCTAGAACATATCATACCAAACAAACACAACCAGAAGCAGATAAAATCTCCAGCGACAAGATTGAAGAAACAGAAAAACCACTCAATAAACGTTAATGGCTAACAAAGACAAACTTTCAGGTATAAATACAAGATTGCATTTAAGAATTAAGATACAACAGATAGAGAGCACAATACCCTAATCTCTGTCTTGTAACAAGTTCTTAATCAACCTCAGCAAAGGAAGAGTACCCTTTGCCATAATCTCTATCCTAGATGTATTAGAGGCATGTGAAAACAAAGAAAGGCCAAAAAATATAAGTTCGGGAAGAAACAATCTTGACGACAAAAACCCATGCCAGTAATGAGGTTTTAGATCAAAGAATGCATCAAAAAACCTCCTTGTCCCTTCCAAATCAAGCTTAAGCAGAATATCCATACCAAAACAGAAGAATTCCCTTTGTCGCCTTCTACTTATAGGCCAGAGATCTTTCCACACTTGAGCAGACAATTCATTCCCATAATTTCCCTGCTCAGAATGAAGGTAACAGACAATTGCGTCTGCTACTATCGGAGCTGCTGCAAGAGTCCTTGCTACCATGTACCCAGTTGATGGATGCACCATACCTGCAGTCCCACCGATCCCAACAACCCTCTGAGGGAGCACCGGAAGAGGACCACCCATTGGAATAACACAACGCTCGTCTTCTTCTATGCTCTTTATTTTAATACCCAAATGCTTTAATCTTGCCTCCATCCTTTCTTGTATATCTTCCATTGCTAGTCCGGGTCGGGCAACAAGAGAAGTCTCTTCTAGGAAAATCCTATTCTTTGAGAAGGGCATCGCATATAGAAAAGTGGGGATTTTTCCATTCCTCTCTTTCAGTTCCTTGTTGTTATTCAGATGCGAATCTCTCCAATCCATAAAGACCATCTTATCCAATTCAAACGGGTGTTCTTCGACCTCGGCTAAGATTCCATAAGCCACTTGGTATCCAGGGTTGTAGGGTTTATCATACTGTACAAGGCACCTAGAAAATCCAGTGGCATCAAGAACTACAGTGGCCTGAATTGTGACTCCATCATTGCAAATCAAAAGGGACTTGAACTCCTCATGAATGACCTTAATGACCTTTGCCTGGTGAAACTGGACGCCATTTGATATGCACTGCTGCATCATCTTGGATTTGAGCTGTTTGCGATTCACCCGACCATAAGGCCTGTCGAGGTACTTCTCACTACCATCATTGATGAACACGACTGCACTGGACCATGTGGTGTCAATGCAGTCAAGTAGATCCATGGCCTCAAACTCATCCACCCAGACTCCATAATTGTTGGGCCAGAGCAATCTGGGAGAAGGATCAATGGAGCAGACTGAAAGGCCCGCCGCAGAGACCTGCTGGGCAACGGCAAGGCCAGCAGGCCCTCCACCGACGACCACCAAGTCCATGACTTGGGGCTTTGACGAGTCATACATGGGAAGCTCAAATTCAAGGTTTTCCTTCTTCATTTCTGGAACAAGCTCCAAAAGAGCACTGCATTTGGCTTTAACACAGCCATTTCTACTGCACTTCTTCAAAGATTTCTTAGGCACGCACCCAAAATCAAGCCTTTGAAGCTTTGGGGAGTTTATAAAGTTGGCTTTCTCTGCAAACCCATGGAGTGGGTGCAGAAATTCAAGCCTGTTGTGAGTTCTGAGGAGGGTATCCATAGGGTTTTGAGGTGGGTTTTGTAAAATCTTCCACAATCTGAAGTGGGTTATCTTACTCTCTCAAAAATCTCAAAGATTTGCACACAATTCTTGATTTATTCATAAACCCAAGTGAGTTCTTCTTATTCCTGAATCCCTGAAATGGGTTTAGAACGGATAAAACTTCCATGGTTATGAATCTCGCGCATGTGTTCCTCAAGAGATCCTCAAAATATCATCAAAATCTGACCAGTTATAAGAAAACTCAATGGAAAACCAAGATATAAAAATCGAGAAACGAAAATTGTCCGGAACAATATGACTGTATTTCTCAAGATTCTTATTCCTATGAACAAAGAATCAGAAGCGATTCAATGATGAAGAAGATGCAAATGAGAACTTCTTACCGGAGTAGAGACTAGATTGTCAAGGTTCTAAAAGAAACATCTTTTTCTCCGCTGCAGAAAGATTGGGGTGCAGAGGCAGTGCAGGGGACTTGTGAGGCCAGTCGTGGCCGAATCAACGAGAGTCTATAGATAAGTGTTTCAGGATTTTTAGAAGAGAATTTCTATGATTGTGCCTTCTCACTGTTGATAATGGGGACAGTCAATCCAGACCGTTCAAAATGGCTGGTGGTCCCTTTTTGCCTAATATTTTCACTGACATGACTATCTTTTCGATTGGTCAACATCAAATCAATTAAAATCCTGAATTATATGGCCTCTTGCAAAGTTTGGGATGGATTGGAAAAGGGAACAGAACCCCCTTCCCATTGGGCCCACATTGGGCCACATCTAAGTTTTTTATTTATAAATATGAAGGTTCTGGCATAGATAAGGGGTGAATTCAATAAAACATCTTAATGGTGCATAAAAATAATAAATTATATACAGTGAAAAATAAACTAAAAAAGTAAACATCATAAGGACACCAAATGTAATTTGAAAAACTCTAATCGAGTGAAAAATAACAGATCCAAACTGAATCAACTATCAAGCATTATTAATCTCACAATTATAAGAACTCAAGGATTCATCCCCCTATTTTTCCTACCTAAGGACTGCAGTTACCTCTTATTTCGTTTCACGCTTCAACGACTTCACACCGTTAATTGAAACAGATTCAATCAACGCTTAACTCCTCAAATCTTCTACGGAATAATATATTCTTCTACAAGGGAAGTAGAAGAAGTTGCTCTCTAAAAAAATTCTTCAGTACAAGTCTTCAAATAATTCTAGAGTAGTATTCTCTGAATAATGATCTCTAATTCAGAACTTTGAGAGATAGGAGGGTGATCGACACTTAGATGTGTAACGCTTAACCGCAAGACTACGGTGTCGTCAAGTAGTAAAGGACTAAAGAGTCCGGATTATCGATCCCACGAGGAGAGGATGGAACAAGCAATGAATCCAATAAATGTAGAATTGAACTAAGGTAAAGCTAATATAGACAAATGAAGCGAATAATTAAAACTAATAAACTATGCAATGTAAACAACTAATTAACAATCTAAGGTATGAAATTAACAAAATCTAAGCTAATCTAACAAACTACACTAAACTAGTGGATGGATGAATGGTGGTGGAAATGGAAGATTTATATGAAGATGTGGTGTGAAATGTGTAGGGTTTTAAAACAAGTGATTTGAAATGTGGATGTAATAATCTAAAAGTGAAAATAACAAATAAAATAAGGATTTAAGTTAACAACAATAAAAAGAAGAGATTAGGCAATCCAAAATCCACTAAGTATGAAATTAATTCAACCAATGCATGTTCTAATATTTCAACTCCCAAATCTACAATCCAATTAGCAATCTCTTGCCTAATTGGGTTGGATGATATAACAATGAAGATCAAAGTAAAGAAAACAAAATGCCAAGATTCTAAACCATAACCTAACTACCCTAACAACTAATCATCAAAATCAAGCTACAAAAGATCAAAGATAAGGGCTCTAGAGCATGCTATGTGAGAGAACTTAATCCAACTACAAAGCATCAATTGAGATTATCCAAGCATCAAGTGTAGAGATAGAGCATGAAAATTGAGAGAGATTAGTGCAATAGATCTAAGATCTATTAATCAATGAAAGCAAAAGTAAGGAATTTGAACTAAAACATGCATATAATTGAACTAATCACATTACTTAGCTTCAAAATGAGAACCTAATCCAAGAGCCTTAGCCACTAAACATCAAGAAAGAGCTCCAAATCTTCATTAATGATTTTCAAATACACACTCTCTCTCTAGATTAGTTACAAAGAAGCTCCTAATTACAATCTAAGAGTAAAAATAAAATTGCAAGAAGACTAACTTGCCAAAAGATCCCCCTCACTCTACAAAAACATTCTAATTTATAGAAACATTAAAGACATTTGATTGGCTCATTTCATTTCACAAGGATTGCTTCCATTTGATTAGTTGTAACTTGAAGGCTTTTGATTGGCTTATTTGCTTTCACATGGATTGCTTGAATTCAACTTGGAGGCTTTTCATTGGCTCTTTTGTTTTCACATGGATAGCTTCAATTTGATTGGTTGCAACAAACTTTCCTTCCAAAAGCATATGTGCCTTTTGCTTTATGTGGTCCTTCAACTTGGAGGCTTTTGATTGGCTCATATCCTTTCACATGGATTTGTGCAATGGCAAGCTTTGATTGGCTCATATCCTTTCACATGGAGAGGTGAGTTGGATAGAAAAATAATAATAATATGCAATTGTTAGGATTTGAACCCATAACCTATTCCATACCAACCCAAGCTCCAACCAATACACCAACCAATCCTTTGTGCTAGAAAATGACTTCTTTTATTCATAAAGTCTTCTCCTCTTATTTTGAAATTCTTCAACACTTCCTAAGATTTCTTCATGTAATTTCTTTATTGAAATCTCTTCTTGATGGCTTGGGACACTAGCCGGAATGTTAGGATAGTCATGGGGTCCACCTACACAAGAGAAATTCATAAAAATGTGCTACAAATAATCGGATTTATACATGATAATCCGATAATCCGTTAATGTGATAGAATGATAAAATCTCTGTGTAAGGCAAATGATATGCATATGAGATGTTGATAAAACTCGGACTAATGAGGGGTAAAATATGCAATATTTAACACTCATCACACCCCCAAACCTACATTTTGCTAGTCCCGAGCAAAACTATGAAGAAAAACTAAACAATAAGCAAGAAAAAGAAATAAAGATCCTAACTCACTTTCTCAGGAATCGCGGTTGCACTTAGCTCGTGCAACAAGCCGTTAAACCCCCAGGTTTCCCCTAGTGGACGAGTTTTGTCTCGTGAGGGTTTTCAGCGAATAAATCCCACAAAATTCTTTTTATTTTGAAAAGAAAATATTTTTGGTGTCCAACAGTCCTTAGCAAGAATACTAGCCAACTCTTGAAGATATGACAGTCAATACCTAAGTCCAACTGTGTATGTGTGTGTATTTAACCAATAATCATGCAATCTTCAAGTCGAATCTCACACAACCTTAATCCCCTTCGGAATACATTTCGCCTTGACTACAGCCTTACAAGTCATACTCTCAATAATGGATGCACACAAATTTTACTGACTAACTCTCAGTATGTGAGTATGAACAAGGCTAAGAACTCACATAATTGATGAAAAACGAAGTTTATGTATAGAAGGATTGATCTCATTGAACAAGATATAACCAATAGAAGGTGGAAATGCTCACTCAACTTCTTACTCATTCAACACCTAACCTTTCTTAGGATCCAATAGGTCTTTCATAGGTTGTAATGGTGTTAGGGTTTAATAGGTAGGATAAGGGTTAAATATGGCTAAAGTTTTTTTTTTTTGAGAATGTAAGGGTCTTCAAGTCTTCATAGGAAGGTCTTCAACTGTCTCCACTTCTTCCTTTTGCTTTGTGTTCTTTATTCCACTTTATCTCTTTTTGGTGCTTGATTTTCTTTGGTTCCCATATCTTTTCCTTTGGTTCTCATTTTTATTTTTTATTTTTTTTTCTCTCTCTCTCTATTTTTTTTTTCTTTTGTTTTTGTTTTTTTTACTTTTTTCTTTGGACTTTCAACTCTCAAATTCCTTTGTTATCCCTTTGTAAAACATCTATTTTTTTGATAGCCCATGTGAAGTTTTCAACGCTAATGCTCAAATCCTTTCATCATGTATCATTACCCTTCTAAAAAAACAATAGGTCAAAAAGGATGATATATATGTGGGTGATGAGGCTTGGGTCAATGAAGGAAGGTTTCATGTAGGATAGGCTCAAGAAGGCTACTAAGGATATAAAATGTGGATTCAAAGTTTTGGCCATGGTTTCTTTTTAGAATGCCTATCATCTTCCCCTAAGTTCGGAAAAATGCATCATAAGCTACAAGTCAAGGTTTCTTCGCATTTTGATGTCACCTCTATGGTTAGAACAAGGAATAGCACTTATGAGATCGGAAATGCTGGACTAAGAAGCTCTAGGAGTAGCTCTTCATTCTACTCAGGAATAGCACAGAAGAGTCCTCACCCAAACGGATATAGATAGGCTCAATCGCTCAATGGGTTCTAGTCTCCACTAATGATTCTTTCGGGTATATCAGAAGTGATTTGCTCTTCTCTTGGACTACACTCATGTGGCTAAATGTGTAAAAAGTTTCTAAGACTTGTATCTATGACAACTCTTCAAGCTAAAATCCAAGAATTTTTTTTATTTTTTTATTTTTAGGGTTTTTGGTATAAATGGAAAACAAGACTTATGTACATGCAAAATGCAATGCATGAAATGCAGTGCCTCACCCCTAAACCTATTCTAAACATTGTCCCCAATTTTTATGTAGAATAGAAATAAAATAGGACAAGGAAGATAAATTGAAATTTCTCACCATGGGGTGCCAACACACGGGTATATTGGGTTGCCTCCCAACAAGCGCTAAGTTTAACGTCTTCAGCTAGACGTAACTATCATGGTATGAGGTCAATTTATCTAGGTTCCACAAGAAGGACCTCTTCAACAATATTCTTAGTATCCACAAACTCTAGGTACTCTTTCAATCTCTGCCCATTCACTTGGAAGGTGCTACCATCTTGTGGATTCCAAAGTTCAACTGCACCGTGGGAATGGACTATCTGAACGACATAGGGTCCTGACCACCGAGACTTTAGCTTGCCTGGGAATAAGTGTAATCTGGAATTATATAGCAAAACTTTCTGGCCAAGATGGAACTCTTCTGTTAGAATTCTCTTATCATGAAACATTTTGGTCCTGGCCTTATAACTCCTCACAGATTCATATGATTCATTCCTCATTTCCTCCAATTCAGCAAGCTGAAGTTTCCGTTGGACCCCAGCCTTTTCTAAGTCAAAGTTTAGACGCTTGATCGCCCAATATGCTCGATGTTCTAGCTCAACCGGCAAGTGGAATGCCTTGCCGAAGACCAACCTGTACAGAGACATTCCGATAGGTGTCTTAAAGGCTGTCCGATATGCCCACAGTGCATCGTGTAAACGCAGAGACCAGTCTTTCCGATTTGGATTGACTGTCTTCTCCAGGATGTTCTTGATCTCACGATTGGAAATTTCTACTTGCCCGCTAGTCTGGGGATGGTATGGTGTGGCAACTTTGTGTGTGATGTGGTACTTCCCCATTAAAGCTTGAAATACTTGGTTGCAAAAGTGCTTACCACCGTCGCTGATGATTGCACGGGGTATACCAAAGCGAGCGAAAACTTGGTTTTTCAAAAATTCAACCACAACCTTGTGGTCATTGGTCTTGCAAGGAATGACCTCTATCCATTTAGACACATAATCAACCGCAACAAGAATATACTGATAACCAAAAGAAACGGGAAATGGTCCCATGAAGTCTATACCCCAAACGTCAAACAACTCAACGATCAAGATAGGTTGTTGGGGCATTTCATTCCTCTTAGAGATCCTCCCCAATCGTTGACACCGGTCACAATTCTTACAGTGCTCATGTGCATCCTTGAAAAGGGTAGGCCAAATAAATCCAGATTGCAGCACCTTTGCTGCTGTCTTTTTACCAGAAAAATGTCCCCCGCAAGCATGGTTATGACAGAATTCAAGTATGCTCTTCTGGTCCATCTCGGGTACACACCTCCTAATGATTTGGTCAGGGCATTGTTTAAATAAATAGGGATCATCCCAAAAATAGTATTTAGCCCTAGACAATAAGCAGAATTGGTCATTTTTTGACCAATTGCTCGGTGTTTTCCCGGTCACCAGATAGTTAACTATATCTGCATACCAAGTGGTTTTAATATCAATCAACAACAATTGCTCATCTGGGAAGGTTTCTAAAATCGGATAGTCACTAGAGGAATTTACAATCAAACGCGAAACATGGTCAGCTACCACGTTTTCAGACCCTTTTTTATCCCGTATCTCAAGATCAAATTCTTGCAAAAGTAGTATCCACCTGATCAGCCGAGCTTTGGCATCTTTCTTGCTCAACAAATATTTCAATGCGGCATGATCAGTGAAGACAATGACTTTTGACCCTATGAGATAGGATCTGAACTTATCCAACGCAAAGACGACAGCCAGCAATTCCTTCTCAGTGGTGGTATAGTTAAGTTGTGCGCCGTTAAGGGTCCTACTAGCATAGTAGATGACGTGAGGCAATTTGTCTATCCTTTGTCCCAGTACCGCTCCAAGAGCATAATTAGAGGCATCGCACATCAATTCAAAAGGTTTCGTCCAATCGGGAGGACGGATAATGGGTGCAGATGTCAACTCTTGTTTCAAACGATCAAATGATTCTAAACATGTAGCAGAAAAATCAAAATTAGCATTCTTTGCCAAGAGATCACAGAGAGGGCGAACAATTTTGCTGAAGTCCTTGATAAAGCGCCGATAGAAGCCTGCATGGCCCAAAAAGGCTCTCACTTCTCGCACAGTTTTAGGAGGGGGCAGGTTCACAATCAAGTCGACCTTGGCTTTATCTACTTCAATGCCCTTACTCGACACAATATGACCCAAAACAATGCCCGATTTGACCATAAAATGACACTTCTCCCAATTCAAGACCAGGTTCTTTTCCTTACATCTTTGTAATACCAGGGTCAAATGGTGTAGACAACTATCAAAACTCGAGCCAAAAATAGAGAAGTCATCCATGAAGACTTCCAAAAATCTCTCCACCATGTCTGAGAAAATGCTCAACATACACCTTTGAAAAGTCGCAGGTGCGTTGCACAGGCCAAACGGCATACGCCTGTAGGCAAATGTGCCAAAAGGACAGGTGAAGGTTGTCTTCTCTTGGTCCTCGGGGGAGATATGGATCTGGTTATATCCTGAATAACCATCCAAGAAGCAATAGAAAGCATGGCCGGCTAATCTTTCCAACATCTGATCAATGAAGGGTAATGGAAAGTGGTCCTTCCTGGTTATTGAATTCAATTTTCTGTAATCAATACAGACTCTCCAACCTGTTTGAACACGGGTTGGGACCAGTTCATTGTCCTTGTTGGCGACAACGGTTACGCCAGATTTCTTGGGTACTACTTGGACAGGACTCACCCATTGACTGTCAGAAATCGGGTAGATAATGCCAGCGTCTAAAAGCTTGATTACTTCTCCCCTCACTACTTCCTTTAGGACCGGATTCAGTCGCCTCTGTGGTTCACGAGATGGTTTGGCACCTTCTTCCAGATGAATCTGGTGCATAACTATAGAGGGAATGATTCCTTTAATGTCCGAGATGGTCCAACCTAGGGCACTCTGATGGTCTTTCAGCACATCCAGTAATTTCTTTTCCTGCTCTTCCTCAAGGTCTGAGGCAATAATTACTGGGTTGCTAGCAGAGGGCCCCAAGTAGGCATACTTTAAATTCTCGGGTAATGGTTTTAATTCTGACTTGGGTGGCTCAACAATAATTGATTCCTTTTTTACCTTAGATTCAGAGGTGGATGTAAAGATAGGCTCAATTTTCTGCTTCCATTGGCTAACATCCATTGGCTGGGCCGAATCCAATAATGCATTAACTTTGCATATGGACCCGTCGATGTCTACGTTGGCATTGAAGTGAGCCAGACATTCCTCCAGCGGATCTGTGTAACATGATGATTGCACTATTTGATCAACTAATGTGTCAATCATGTTTACTTCCTCATCATCATCTAGGTCTGATGTTTGGAGTCCGTTACGAAAAACATTCAACTCCAACTTCATGTTCCCGAAACTAAGTGTCACAACCCCATTCCTGCATCTAATCACTGCATCTGATGTTGTAAGGAACGGTCGACCAAGAATGATAGGAATATGTCGGTCGGGGGCTGCCACTGGTTCGGTATCTAGAACCACAAAATCAACTGGAAAATAAAAATCCTTAACTTTTACGATCACATCTTCAACCACACCTTTTGGATACTTGACTGACCTATCAGCAAGACAAAGGGTAATATCAGTCTTCTTCAGCTCTCCCAGGCCTAACTGCGTGTACACGGAGTATGGCAGTAAATTCACGCTTGCCCCGAGATCAAGGAGACACCTCTCCATGACGGAGTCTCCTATCTGAATGGTAATGGTAGGGCAGCCAGGGTCTTTGTATTTAGGTGCAATGGTCTGCTGGATCAACCCTGATGCTTGGGCTGCCATCACAGCGGTTCTGGGTACTGTTGTTTTCCGCTTGACAGTGGTCAGGTCTTTCAAAAACTTGGAGTAGGAAGGAATTTGCTTTATGGCATCAAGGAGGGGTATGTTTATTTGGACATTTTTGAAAACTTCTAAGATTCCCTCAAAGTGATCCTTCTTCCTAGTCTCTTTTAATCGGTGTGGGAATGGTGCCCTAGGTACCCCTTCTGAGGATGATGGGTCAACTACAATGGGCTTCTGAATCTGCTCTCTTTGTGGGTCTCCTCTTGGTATGGATTCTCCTCTCTCTTTCACTTTTTCTCTTTCTGCATTCTCTTTCAAATCTTTCTTCACATTATCTCTCTCGGGTTGGACAACTTTCTTCGAACTCTCTGGTTTTCCTAAAAAAATCTTCTCTCTTTGATCCTCTTCAGGCATCTCAACTCTATTGTCAACAGTCTTTCCTGATCTCAGTGTATGGATCGCCTGCACATGCTCATTACTCTCTACCGAACACTGGCCTCTAGGCTGATTGGGTTGTCCTTTTGGATTAGGAATGGTTTGGCTCGGGAATTGACCCTTTTCTCTCTCAGACAACTGTAAGGTGAGCTGACCTAATTGGGCCTCTAGTTTTGCAATGGACTGGTTCTGGGCCTGGTTAGTCTGCTCTTGGATTTGAATGAATTTGGTCAACAGGTTCTCTAGATGAGAGGATTGCTGAGGGGCTTGTGCTGGTGTAGAGTAGTTAGGCATCTGATCTGGGACTAGTGCCCTACATTGGTTCTGTGGTTGGAACTGATTCTGCTGTATGGCTTGCTGAGGATGAGAAACTATGGGATGACTAGTTTGAGCAAGTTGCTGGTATTGCTGCCTAGGATACTGCGGTTGGAATCCGGGCTGACCTCCTTGGGACTGAATAGGCTCGGCTTGACAGTACGAGAAATTGGGGTGAAACCTATTGTCTGGGTGGTAGGTCTGACTGAAAGTGTTAACAGTTTGTTTCCGAAAGTTTCCGTAGGAATTCAGCGCATTGGCTTGCTCGGCCTTGACAAATGGTAGACTAGGGCAACTCTCAACCATGTGCTCACAACTATCACATAACACACAAACATGATGCGGTTCGCCCATACTTCTCAAGGTGGGCTCATGTTGCTGAGGGGTGGGTTGGCATGACATTACAGACATAGATCCTATCTTTTTGCTCAAATTTTCCACTCCCTGAACTAAACTAGTCATCACATTTTTCAACTCAGGGTCTTGTTTGATGTTGTACATTCCAGGCTTCTGGATCCCTATCTCATCTCTCTCTAAGTCTTTCCTACTACTGCTCCGGTTTTGTGAATTTTCTGCAAGCTTGACAAGGAATTCGTATGCTTGATCAGCAGTTTGATTCATGAATTCTCCTTTATGCATTGATTCAATCAAGATACGCTGGGGATTTGTAAGACCTCTATAAAAGAAATGTATCAACTCTCCTTTGTCAATCCCATGATGTGGGCATTTGATTAATAGGTCATGAAATCTCTCCCAGGTTTCGGAAAACTCCTCCTCGAGTCGTCCCCTAAAGTTCCTGGTGGCACTCCTAAACTGCTCAGTTTTACTTATTGGGAAAAATTTGGACATAAACTTTTTCACAAGCTCATCCCAGGTGGTAATGGAGTTTGGAGTCAAGGAATTCAGCCAAGCGGCTGCATGATCTTCTAGTGAGAGGGGAAACAACCTAAGCTTCACAGCTTCACTATTCAAATTTTGATTCTTAAACGTGTGGTAGATGGTCAGAAATTTGTTCACATGAATATAGGGCTGCTCACACTCAGATCCATGGAATTTTGGTAACATGTTGATGGTGGCGGGCCGGATCTCAAATTGGTTCGCATTATTTTCTGGCAAAACTATACAACTAGGTGAAGTGGATGAAAATGGTGCAAATAGTTCATTAAGGGTCCTTTGCTGAGGGTTTTGGGCAGCCATTGTGGGTACTATGGGTGGGGCGGGTAAAGCAAGGTAATCAATCCTCACTAATCGGCCTTGATCACGTATCCACACTTGCATACAACTGCGATTAACCCAGTAATGCAATGGTCCGCTTAATGAAATGAATGCAACACAACAAAAAGTTCGAAAACTAAATGAAAAGCTAAACTAAACTAAGGTTACCTAAAAGAATTCTAGACAACTCCTAACTGTGAAGATGACACTCTGGCCTTCAACCTGAACCTATGAAACGAAAATTCTGGCCAGTTAACCCCCAGGTAGATGGTGGGATCACGACGCTCTAGGCGAAGGCTCCTCTTAAAAACCAACTCCTCGAACAACAAAGTTGTCTCCCTATTTGGCAAGATGGTGCCAAGGGACAAGGTTTGCTTAGGCACCAGAAATTCCACCAAGGCACACAATTGGCACAACCACAATGGTCTTCCCTAGTGAGCTCGTAACCTAAGGTCACGTTTTTACTCAATTTTATTATGGTTTATTGGTTCTAAACTAAGTGAGAATTAAAATGAAATCCTAAGGGCAAGAAAACGGTGATGAAATCCGAATCCTTATCTTGTTAGGGTAATTTGCCCTTTACTAGTAGTGTACCAAATTACAAGTGTATTTGGAAAAATTACACTATAAAGCAAGGAGCAACCAACAAAGTAAACCCGCTTGCAAGGGATTCGCAGGGGTTAGGAAATGCAAACCTCCTGATTTATTTCGGGGGACGAATCGGTTGTTGTCGACTCACACCACGGACACCAATTTCCGTGTACGAATGTGAGGGGCCGCGACGGTATAGTCCAACCGTCCTCCTTCCCTACAAGTAATTTATTGCAATTCTACTTAAACAACTAACTACTTAAAGCAAGTAAAGTGTGTTAAGTAAAGTAAATGGGTCACGGGCCGACCCGCAACCAAAATTATTACAAGTTTGATAATAAGTACCTAATACAACCAACTAAGAAAGTAAATAAATGTCTAAATTAATCCTAAACTAGGAAGCAAATAAAATCTTCAAGTTCTCCAATGCACTTTTCCACTTTCCTTCACTCCAATTGAGAAATTTCCTACAAAACAAACACAAATAATGTGTAGAATCCGCAAGGAAAATAAAGGAAAGATAAAAAGTACACTAAGCTAAAAATTAGTTCAACTCTATGAAATTTAAAGCTTTCCAATGCCTTTCCCCGGCAACGGCGCTAAGAACTTGATCGACACTTAGATGTGTAACGCTTAACCGCAAGACTACGGTGTCGTCAAGTAGTAAAGGACTAAAGAGTCCGGATTATCGATCCCACGAGGAGAGGATGGAACAAGCAATGAATCCAATAAATGTAGAATTGAACTAAGGTAAAGCTAATATAGACAAATGAAGCGAATAATTAAAACTAATAAACTATGCAATGTAAACAACTAATTAACAATCTAAGGTATGAAATTAACAAAATCTAAGCTAATCTAACAAACTACACTAAACTAGTGGATGGATGAATGGTGGTGGAAATGGAAGATTTATATGAAGATGTGGTGTGAAATGTGTAGGGTTTTAAAACAAGTGATTTGAAATGTGGATGTAACAATCTAAAAGTGAAAATAACAAATAAAACAAGGATTTAAGTTAACAACAATAAAAAGAAGAGATTAGGCAATCCAAAATCCACTAAGTATGAAATTAATTCAACCAATGCATGTTCTAATATTTCAACTCCCAAATCTACAATCCAATTAGCAATCTCTTGCCTAATTGGGTTGGATGATATAACAATGAAGATCAAAGTAAAGAAAACAAAAGGCCAAGATTCTAAACCATAACCTAACTACCCTAACACTAATCATCAAAATCAAGCTACAAAAGATCAAAGATAAAGGCTCTAGAGCATGCTATGTGAGAGAACTTAATCCAACTACAAAGCATCAATTGAGATTATCCAAGCATCAAGTGTAGAGATAGAGCATGAAAATCGAGAGAGATTAGTGCAATTAGATCTAAGATCTATTAATCAATGAAGGCAAAAGTAAGGAATTTGAACTAAAACATGCATATAATTGAACTAATCACATTACTTAGCTTCAAAATGAGAACCTAATCCAAGAGCTTTAGCCACTAAACATCAAGAAAGAGCTCCAAATCTTCATTAATGATTTTCAAATACACACTCTCTCTCTAGATTAGTTACAAAGAAGCTCCTAATTACAATCTAAGAGTAAAAATAAAATTGCAAGAAGACTAACTTGCCAAAAGATCCCCCTCACTCTACAAAAACATTCTAATTTATAGAAACATTAAAGACATTTGATTGGCTCATTTCATTTCACAAGGATTGCTTCCATTTGATTAGTTGTAACTTGAAGGCTTTTGATTGGCTTATTTGCTTTCACATGGATTGCTTGAATTCAACTTGGAGGCTTTTCATTGGCTCTTTTGTTTTCACATGGATAACTTCAATTTGATTGGTTGCAACAAACTTTCCTTCCAAAAGCATATGTGCCTTTTGCTTTATGTGGTCCTTCAACTTGGAGGCTTTTGATTGGCTCATATCCTTTCACATGGGATTGGCTCATATCCTTTCACATGGAGAGGTGAGTTGGATGGAAAAGAAATAATAATATGCAATTGTTAGGATTTGAACCCATAACCTATTCCATACCAACTCAAGCTCCAACCAATACACCAACCAATCCTTTGTGCTAGAAAATGACTTCTTTTATTCATAAAGTCTTCTCCTCTTATTTTGGAATTCTTCAACACTTCCTAAGATTTCTTCATGTAATTTCTTTATTGAAATCTCTTCTTGATGGCTTGGGACACTAGCCGGAATGTTAGGATAGTCATGGGGTCCACCTACACAAGAGAAATTCATAAAAATGTGCTACAAATAATCGGATTTATACATGATAATCCGATAATCCGTTAATGTGATAGAATGATAAAATCTCTGTGTAAAGCAAATGATATGCATATGAGATGTTGATAAAACTCGGACTAATGAGGGGTAAAATATGCAATATTTAACACTCATCAGAGGGTATCTTCTAATGGTAGTCCATGAGTCCTTTTAAATAGTCTTTAGGACGTGCTTAAAGTTGCCTAAGATGATTAGGACTAAAACGAGCAGTTTTGGTGCAAATAGAAATAGGTTTCTAATTTTTGTAGAGCCATGCCACCTCGTCCGCTCGAGCGGGTTATGGCACACTCGAGCGGGCCAACATTCTTTCTGGTGTTTGACTGCTTTTTGTACGAGATACGCTCGAGCGGGATCATGCGTGCTCAAGCAGGCCCTTATTCTATTGATCCAGAAATTCGGCACTTCTTTTCTATCAAGACTTTCTTCTTCTAAATCTTTCAGACTTCTTTTTCTCCCTTCAGCATTCTTCTTACTCTGTCTGAATTCTTACTTGAGCCCTTCCAGTCTTCTATCTTCATATTAGAATTACAATCCTTTTCTAATAATAAAAGTTTACAACTTAATTAACCAAGAGTTTTATCCAACCCATGAATTAGCTAACAATAAAAAAAACCTAACAAAATATATTGTTATTGAAACATTAGTGGCTTAGGAAAAGTGTTGGAATATTTATATATTTGGATTCTTTCGAGATAACAATGGGGAATTTGCATTATTAAATTTTGAGGATTTTATGAGAAAAAACCTTTGATGGTCTGTATACGAAAAAGGACCCCATAGTTCGAACCATCAAAAAAAAAAAAAAAAAAAAAAAAACCTCCCACTAGATTTCTTTCTTTCTTTTTTTCCTTTTTTACTTGTTTATCCTGAGTAATGATGTTGTCGCCCAAATACAAATGACAACATCATCATTCTTCATCTTCTACATAAGTCATGTTCCAAATTCTTCCCCATTCCCAAGTCTCAAGTTTTCAGTCATATGTTGTCTTCTTTTTGTTTAGCGTTTTCCTTCATTATGAAAACAAGGAAAAATCAGATCTGAGTCTTTTCATGGAAAAAGAAAAATAAAGAAATATTTGTGATTCCGTCCTTTCCAAAATGGTTTCGTTATTGTTAAACGACGCCTCATGATACCTATATCCATAGAGAATGCTAGGTGCTATCAATCTGTCACAACCCAAGCCCGAGATCAGAGTCATTAGGGCTAAACCCCGGGTCACGATGATAATCATACTTACTCCCGTAAACTCGAATTAACCGAAGTTAAGACGAAATCCACAAGGGAGCTTGCATACGCACCTGTCAATGTACAACTGTGCGGAACTATATAGATATATACATTGACAACCATTTAATAAAACTAATCAAGTCCTTTACTTTGAAAAGGAAAGTTCAATATACAAGAACGTCAACCACTGTATATTCAAAATACAATGCAGGGGACATCATTTACCATACCCAAAATGAATATAGTTAAAAAATTTCTACAAAGTTTCCAAAATATCTTAATGTATCCGCTCTCAGATCATGTCCATTCAATTAAACCTCCTTGAGGTATCGGATGGGCCTCCTCCGCTGGCGGTACGGTCTCTGCGGAACCGGCACAGGTAACTGGGCTTGTAATATCAACAGTAATACCGTGAACACGACGGTTCAACAAGATATACATAGATCTATGACATGTTTACGATTCTTGACAATTCACTCCTTTAACAGTTCTAAATAATCGATGATTAGTATATACAAATGATAATGACAATAACATTGGCAACTATAATAGTATTGGTTTCAACTCACATTGATTTCATTCATTACATTAAGAATTTATTAATGACTTATCAATAAGACTCGTCAGTCTAATATATGACTTTTCAGTCTATGACCTTTCGGTCCAATACGGTGGGATCTCCCAGTGTCTGGATCAGAGATCACTGGTATCACCACGGAGCTCCGGACCAAATCCATCTACTGCAGTAGGATTATTCATTCATTAATTCAGTGTTACACTCTTCAGTTCCGTATAGTTCTCTACGAGTTTGGGAACCTACTATGTGGTGTCAGCCTTTTAACTCAAATCCTCTATCAAACTTTACTCCAATTCTAAACAATTATCATTGAGTGAAACATTAGTTATCAATGCACGTATTACTGTTGATGATAGTACTTAGTTGAACTTGTGCATTATGATAACATTAACATTAACCTCTATACTTTAGCTCTCTAATTCAGAAGGTTCAATCTGCATTTGTGTTTCTCAGAACTTTTCAGTTGTCCAGGTCGACCTAGACAAGGCTCGGTCGACCCCCCTCTCTGTGTACCCGGTCGACCTGGCCAAGGCTCGGTCGACCGGCAGTTGTAAGCAATAAAGAGTGAACAATGTTTTAGTCAGGTTCCAGAGAACCTGACCCTGTGTGCTCGGTCGACCGCGCCATGTACTCGGTCGACCGCATACAATACGAAGACAGAACTTCATTTCTGTAACTGCAGTGAACTGGGTCTAAATCCAATTCACTTCTTCCTTGAACTTGATATGAACCTGATATACCATCAAATCATG
Organism: Cinnamomum chago; assembly: GCA_038049695.1. Taxonomy (NCBI): domain Eukaryota; kingdom Viridiplantae; phylum Streptophyta; class Magnoliopsida; order Laurales; family Lauraceae; genus Cinnamomum; species Cinnamomum chago. Next base: position 33,791,929 of record CP142453.1, read on the forward strand.
GAAACTACAAGTTGAAAGTCCGGGGATCTGAACCCTAGAGGGGGGGTGAATAGGGTGAGCTTCAATTATGACCAATTTTAACCAATTTTAACTTCTTTAAATTAAACTAGTCACAAGTGGTGATTAAGTAAATAAATGCGAAAACTTACAAAAACAATTACCACAAAGCATACACCATCACACAAGGATTTATAGTGCTTCGGCCTCAATGCCTACATCCACTACCGGCTTGTGAACCAGCACCCCACCGGATTTCCACTATTTATGCTTTTCAATAGACTAAGCAATAACCTTTACAATGATATTTTTCAAGGCTTAACATCAACCTATTACACTATGTTTTTCTTAGGCTAAGCAATAACCTCTTCAACCAAAATGTTGGTTATCTCTCTAAGTAGTGTCTATAATACACTTGATGGAGATACAATTTAGCTCAATACAATGCCTCTTAATTAGGCAGATAGGAAAGTGAAAATATTTTTCACACACACACACACTATGGATGCAAAGATGAATGCACAATGTGTATGTATGATGTCCTCAATCATTTTTAAAATGAAAGCTTATAAATGTATGCCTAAGGCTTTTGAAAGTTTTAGCTCATAAAAACATTTATGATTGAGGAAATAATGTTAATTACATGTTAAAAATAACTTGTAAAAGATATACATATGTATTCCAAACAAGTTGTGAAAATCTAAGAACAAAACATGTGATGCATAGGGATGTCAATCAAATTAACATTGTAGCTCAATATGTGTATGCTATAAGCATAAAACATAAAAATAGATTTGATTGAAATTAGGGGACAAATCATATGTAATTATAAATTCAACTTGAAAATGATATACCTATCAATGCAAAGCAAGTTGTGAAACTTTAAAACAAAAGTACATATGATTTGTAAAGAAGTTGAATCCAAAACATAAGATAGATTTGAAAGTGATTTTCTTATGATGAAAAACAACATCCAAAAATTCAACCAAGTATAGGAATCATGTTACATATAATTTCAAAGATGTTTTCATTAACATGATTTACTTAGATTTACCAATTTAAGTACTACTTGGATTGAATCAAGGTGATGCATCCAAAACAATAGATCAATTCAAAACATAAACATGTTAAGGACACAACAAATCATAGTTTATCATGTTACAAAAGGTTTACCAAAAATAAAGCAAAGCATGAAAACACATGATTAAGAAAAGTAAAGCTTACTTAGATATTTAACTTCATTAATCCAAGTTTTAGCTTTCCTAATGACCCATTTCATCCCTTAGCTCATTCCCCTTTGATTGGCCTCAAAACATCTCAAGGAGGGCCTTAAAATTGCTAACTTTTGGGAAATGAATGAACTAGTATTTATAGCCAAAAACAGCCCAACGGCTAGTCCCCGGTCGACCCCATGACCCCCGGGTCAACCTGGCCTTCACAACGGTCATAAAACTAACCGTTTGACAGGAGCCCCAACGGCTCTTTACCCGGTCGGCCCGCAGTGGGCTCGGTCGACCGGCCCACCTGTTGGGCCGGTCGACCGAGCCCACTGCGAGTCGACCTGGGCCTGGGACCAAAATCCCCTAAACTTGTATTTTTCAAAGTACTTTCTAGAGGAAACTTTTGGGCCATTGAATCAAGCTTGGAAACATGGTTTAAATAAAAAAAAAGAGGATTAAAACCATGAAACATAAAAAGCCTAAAACGATTTGAAAGATATAAAACATAGGCTAGCTTGATTTGATAAAACTCCTTTTTGAAAAACAAATGCATCCAAGTTAAAAAACAAAACATGCATAAATCAATATTTTTACAAGTCTTAAAAACAATGCATGTGTAAATCAAGATTTCAAGATATTCTAAATCAATGCATGTGTGAAAATTCAAATGATGCTAGAATGATAATGCATCCATCAAATTGCAATACATAAAATTCCTAACACAAGTCCATACTACTCCTGCTCATCCACCTAATCAAACCACAAGTTCCATAATCCATTTCATTAGGTGAATAACCTAATTATCCTAGTTTCTAACTTCTAAACCATCCATTACCTTATGAACATCTACATCTTCATTTTTTCCCTACAAATCAATGAAGATAACATAACAAGCATAAACACATATATATACTTGCCTTGTTTGAAGCTTGATTGATACAAAACCCTTCTCTTTGCTTGAATTAACTCGGGACGGAGCCTAACATTATCTCACTGTTAAACGATGTAAGATAACATCGTTTTGCTCTCATCTTTATTTTTAGAGTGATGCTCTCATCTTTATTTTTAGAGTGAAGGAGGTAAAGGGAAATTCCACCAGGAATAAGCTGACGAGGGTATTTTACAACAACAACAAAAAGAGTTTACGGTGGTATGCAAGGTGGATGTGGAGAAGATCTGAGAGCGAGTCGAGATCAAGACGAAGAAGGTCATTCTCGTTTCTCCAATCCTCAAACAGAACAAAGAGAACAACATTATTCGGGTTGCCTCATAAGTCTCACAGAAAAGGGGTGGTGATATTTATAAGGTCTGCGACCTTACTGAGTCAGTTGGGCCCAATTACCGGCCCGTTGACCCATTTATTTTGATATTATTATAATTATTATTTTATTAGATATTTAAGTGGGTTTAGATGGTCAGCGAGTTGATTTTAGTGTTAGAATAGTGCTTGCGGAGTTTCGTGCAATTCTGAGTTCGTTTGACCATAGTAGGGGGGTAGTTTGCAAATTAGGAAAAAATTGAGTGTTTTTCTGAAAAATTCCTATCGCCGTGATTTTAAGTTCGTTGGAAAGGTCTCGTCGTGTTGATCAATTTTGTCTTCTGGCTCGTTGTGATCCGACGACCAGAAACCCTTCTAATAATTCATTCTTTCACCGGACCCACTTAAGGGTAAATTAGTCTTCTTCCCTTCCCTCTCTTCTTAATCAGGGATTAGCCCTAATCTCTTAATCATTCTCTGCAACGAACGAAGCTACAGCAATCTTGCTTCTTCCTCATTCTTCCAAGGCTCCAGAACTCTTTCCCCGAAGGATCACTTCCGCGATCCGAGCCGCTCATCTTTTTCCTCGCGATCTCCTCTTTCCATTGACATCAGTTTGGTAAGATTTTCGTCTCTTTCATTTTCTCAATCAATTCTCTTTGGTTTAGATTTAGGTTAGATCTTAATCTTTTCCTCTCTTTTCTTCTCCTTTGCGTGTTAGATTGCGTTTGGTCGGGTAGATTGAGGTTTCTGCAGTGGTAGGGCTTCTCCTCAGATTTTCCCAATTCCAATCTTCTTCTTGGTTGAGACAAGTAGATCTGCATTTTATAATTAAGCATGTGTGTATGTCTTCTATTGATTGGATGTGTTTTCTTGTTAGTTTTCCCTAATTTCCAAGCCTGTTCTGTTATTAATTTGGGTTTATTTAATTTAATTGTTAATTTTAGTGTTAATTGATGTAAGTGGAAATGATGATGGATGGAATGAATTATTGGGGGAGCATGGTGGCTCAATTTTGTGCAGGTGAATTTTTGGAATGAATTGGGTGAAAGACTATAAAAAATGGGGTTTCTATATACGACAGAAAGAAGAAAAAAAAAAGGGGAATCTGACTGACATTCAGAACGTTCAATGTTCTGAACGTCAGTCAGCAAAAACATTCTGCCCTTTAGAAAAAAAAAAAACGTTGTCTGATGGTTCAACGCTCAGAACGTTCAATGTTCTGAACGTGAGCCACCTGTGCATATGAATGAAAAAAAAAAAAGAAAAAAAGAACAAAGAATCGTTGATAGCCACTGTTGACATGAATATAGGTACTGTTGGTTATCCATCCGATGAATCAGACACATGTTGGTCCGTCGCGCTTTATTTATATATAAAGGGGCAAACTTTTATGGGTCATAACTTCTGAACCATACGTCAGAATTTCGCGAGCCATATACCGTTGGAAAGCTCTTTGAGCGTAGAGTCCAATGATACATGTCTTGTGATGATTGGGGATCAGGTAGATAGGTAGCTAAGGAGATTAATTATTTAGACCACTTTCTTATTAGTAATGAGATTGTTAGCCTAGATTTGGGCCTTAGACATTGGAAACCATTAAACCACTCTCACGTGACCATTAATGGGGTTTTGAAATCGTAGCACGTGGCTTGATGTGCTTTGATGGGTTGTCTAGATATTCGTGTATTGTATATGGTTTAACCGAACACGTATGAAATTGAATCTATCGATGCTTAACATGATTGTACCCCAAGGGAATTTTTTATAAGCATTGATGATTCGAATTCCCCACGCACTCCGTTAAACCACATATGGTACATGGATGACAACACTTGCCTAGGATTGGATTGTAATCTCTCCTTGATTTGTTAATCGTATCCGTTGATTTTGTATCCTTGTACACTCTCTTGGCATAAAACACCTAATTAATTATTAAACATAAACTCTTATAGAATTAGAACAAGGACCTGATTTAGAGTGTACCTTAGGAACCATGTATCGTATATTGATAAACATGACTGGCTAGAATGTAAGGGATTATCGTGTGGATGGTCTAACTTGTATTGTTTGAATGATATAATCCCTAAGAACACGCTTTGTGTGCTGAGCTAGCGAGACTTGCTTGTATTGATTTTTCCCGCGTGTCAACACCACTTTATTATTATTATTATTATTTACATATCATGGCCAGCTGCAGTTTGGGGCTTATTGATGGGCCGGTTACTCGACATCGGCGTGGGCAGTCGGCTTTGGACAGCGTCCATGACATTGAATAGTTGGGAGCGGGCTTGGACCGTGCTACTATTCCCAGGACCGGGGCCTTAGATCTCCCTGGAGCCGGACTTTGGTATCAGTAGTCCAGATAGGATTGTTACTGGTACCCCGTGAGGTGGCTTGGACATCCACGGAGTCTCCCTCTTGTGAATTGCATTACATTGGTAGTGGTGATTGTTAGTATTGCTAGGATTTCTATTTATGATTCTAATGGTTATCTACTCATGCTACATGCCTAGTATTGTTCCTTGTATTCCTACGATCTTGTACTTGTCATTACTCTTATATTTGATATATGTTATGTTTTAATTATATCTTGCTTATCTATTGCTCAACATGTCGTTGACTCGGTTCCTTGGTGTGCAGACTCCTCAGGTAAGTACTACTACGAGGAGCAGGCCGGTGAGGAGATCCCAGAGGATCTCCAACCAGCAGAGGAGGCACGGGAGTGGAGTGCCGATGACGTAGAGTAGCGTCATCATTACCAGGCACATGAGAGACTCACTTTGGGACAAACATTATATTTTATTTAATTCATTGTTATTCTTCGTTGAACTTTTCTTTCATTGACTCTATATTGTTTAATGGCCTTAGTTTTGGAATAACCATAGTAATTAAATTAACTTCCTTTTTAGCTTTAATTGTTTCTTGCAACTTTAAATTTAATTGAGAATTATTATCCATTGTTGATATCAATGTATGAATTCCGCTATTGTTTTATGTTTTGAGGTTGAAATACATTATCCTCACAGCGGATTTACGATCCTTGGGCCAAAAGGGGCAAAAATTTTTAATTGGCCCAAAATTTCACTCCTCGGATCCGGTTTATTTTCTAATCGGGTTCGGGGGACGTGACAATATTTGTTGCTCCCTTCCAATGTTTAAAAAAAAATTGCAATTGACCCCATGGGACCATATATGTATAATAATATTTAGGAGGTCCTTTTTCGTATAAGGGCCATCCAAGAGATTTTTTCTCGTAAAACCCTCTAATTCTTTTTAAATAATTGCAACTAAAATAAATATACAATCAATACATATGAGAAATGATCCCATGCCGTTAAATGTTAATTTACATAATGCATGCTGATTTATATCACATGAGGTTCACATATTGTTATAGAATCAACAGACAACTCTCTCTACCAAAGGATTCCTTCAAGAAAAGCTTCCCACCCCGTTAAGATTGACACTACGTAGAAAATGTAACTATATTTAGCATATGATCAACATAGTGATGTTCGTATCACTCCAGTCCATACTAAAGTGGGCCCCTGCTTGAATTAATCATGTTTTAGATGGTTATGGGAGCAAGGATCGTTTCTCAATATAAAAGAACTATTTTTTAGATTTTCTATTATAACACCCTTTCCTCCCACATTATTGCAATTCTTAATTATTCATTTCTTTAACATATGTTGATTTGAGCACAATGCTAGTGGAAAAGTGCCATATTTGGTATAATATTTGATTGCCATGTATTATACCCTAGCAACATCCACTAGGGCTTGTTTCTTTTCTTGGGATTCTCAAACACTGTGGGGTTTCTAAATGCTCTCTTACACGTGTGCATCCAGAAATTCCATAAAAAGTAAAGGGGCTAGAATATTTGGAATTCTAAAGGTATTTGAAGACCTTTTAAGTAGCTGAAGTTTTTAATGTGAAAAAAAAAATCCCAACATAAGAAATATGGTGGGCTTGCAAACATAAAAATTTCATATCATGCATATCCTATCTAGGCAACTATAATAACGAGCGATTTAAATGGGTTGGACCAAATCTTAGATCTCACATTTTTTTGAGTTTTTTTTCACAAAAAGCCCCTTATATGAAATGATACCTCAAAAAGGCCCATTTATTTTATATTTTTATCCCTTGATTGACACTCAAACTGTACAATGAGTAACTGTTTCTTTCTCCCTCTCTCAATTTTTTTGACCATTTTACCCCTGAAAAAAATATAATCGAGTGAGCAATGGGTTGACGGATTTGTGTGCTCACACTACTGAGTAACAGGCAAGTTCTACGCAAGGACTAGCATCGTCTAGGTTGGTGAGATGGTAGAGGTTAAATTCATCTTCTTTTAAGTTATTACTAGCAACAACGTCCCGTGCTTAGCCCGGGGCAAAAAGTAAGATATTACATTCTAAATTTATAAGATATCAAAATTAATTATAAACATATAAGCATATATTCATGCATATTTATATAAAAACAATCAACACATCTTCAATCGCAAATACAAGTGGTCAACATCAACAATAAATTATTACAAATATGACGCTAAAAAAAATCCATTGAACAACAACATAAAAATAATAATAACAGCAATAATTACTAAAGAAGATATAGAAAAGCGGATTTTGCTAATATATATAATATTGGTAATAAGAAATGCAATCAAGTTTTTGTTACACATTGATAATTTCAAAGCCCAATAAAACAAAGCCAACCCATTTGAACTTGTTTGTGCAACAAAAGGATTTTAATTTATGCAGATTTTTATTTCCTCATGAGAATGAAATTTTGTATTTTCTAAAACAAAATCCATTCGAATTGGTACACAGTCGATCCAACAATCCAATAAATCCGGATCTGACCAAAAGCTAGAACCCTTATACTATTCGTTCTAACAACAATGCCCCGTGCTTATCCCTACCAATCTTTATTTTTCTTCAGCACAGAGAAATAGTATATATGAAATGGTATCCAATGTTAAATATAATCTTTTGGATTGAGATAAATGAGTCCACTATAGAGTTATAGTGGAGATACACCTGCTCATTTCTCTTCATCCTAGGGATGCGGTTGGGGATCAAACCCGATTAGTAAAAATCAAAAGTACCAGTGAATGAGGAGTAGCTACTCATCCATGGTTTGACCCATAATTTAGAAGGTGTTGATTGATTGCAATTATTCTTTATTTGGATTGGTGGATGTTGGGATTACTGTACATAAATAGGCCCGTGATTGATAAATGCAGTTTTTTATAAATATAAAAAGTTTTTTATCTTCAAACATCAGGGGTCATTTATAAATTTAAGAGAGAGAGAGCAACACTTGAGATTTAATAGGATATGATGCTAATCTAAATAAGAGATTCTTTAGGGAAGATGGGAGGGGATGAAGAGATTTTAGGAGATTTGAAGAGATTGAGAATGAGAGATTGAGAAGGCCCCACTTGAAAGGCAAAGTCTCCCTCCTTTTTTTTTCTTTTGTATTTTTCTAAAAGGAGAATAATTGGATGCTGAGGTGGCACCCCTCACAGCCCACCTCCCCCTTTACTTTAATATATATAATTTTAGTAATTACTCCATATGCTGGTTCTTTTGGCGCGTGTTAGTTTGCTAATCTAAAGTAACTGGCCAATTGACCCCACAAATATGTCATGTATTCATCTATCTCAAAGATGAGAGAATTACCTCCTATTTCCAATATATATTGATTGCCACTACAGAAACTCAATTTCTTGTGACAGAAAAATTTTCATGGTTTTCTTTCTTTTTCTTTTATTTCCCTCAAGACAACTAAACAACCTCATGAAACATAAGAAAGGTTAGAATATACAACATAAATACAAAAAACTTACAATAATATCTTAAGAAACAAAATGACAGTTTTGTCCCCGTATTTTGTCAAGTGAGCCATCAGGTGGGCCTCTTATTTTCATTGTCCGATTCTTAAGTAAAAACAACTTTTTTTTTGCGAGAGAGAGAAATGATGATTTCCTTACGTCTAGTGGGCCACATTTTGCTTGATCCAACCATTCGAATTGCATGCCTTTCGAGATGCACTAATCTGCTTCAAGCTGTAGCTTAGCTGGTAACGGATGTATTGGGATTAATTTGCGTGGGTTCCAATTCTCAAAGTACAAAAAAAAAGAGTGCACAACTCCAGATTTAAATGCAGTTAAGAGATATAAATTGCTTTTTTCTGTGGCACCCCAACCAAGGGGGGCTAGGACCTAAGAGCCTGTACACGGTAAGACAACACACTCACATAAGAAAAGAGCACGCACACGCGGGAATAAAGAAGATGTTGGGATAGTGGTTGATGAGGATGAAGAGGTAGAGTCGGCCCTGTTGAATTGATGGATCTTGTGAGCTCTGATACCAAGTTGAAATCTAGAAATTCTATTAAATGTCATTCTCACCTGTGGGATAGTATTGATATATATAATAAGGAAGGAGTTGTTATAAGAGATGAGGATGGGATACAATTTGTTGAACAGATAAGAATAGATAATAACCAATAACTATTTTGTAGAGAAGATTATGGACAGATTCTCCTTAGAACACACAAGTGGGAAGGGCGCATGTGAACATATAAAGAGATGGTATACCCAAAGGTCAAACCCTTGGCAGCCACGTGAGAACCGTCGCTCATTACCACCTAGGTCAGGAGTCGCTCTCAAGTGATACAGATTGTTAGATTGACTAATTTGTATCAAATGTCATTTGCCTCAATGATTAATCTCATTTATCTAATGTGCATGTTATTAACTTAATAGGTAGGACATAGTGAGGGTTTGCTCAATTGGTTCGCAACTCCGTATTTCACTTGGCTGCCAAGGGATTGATCCTTGGATATGCTACTCTTTACACGTATGTGGGCTCTCCCAACTTTGGAGAGAGAAAGAGAGAGAGAGAGAGAGAGTCAAGGTTAGGTCCTACCTGTTTGGGGGCTTTACTAATGGAGTTGGATGGAGTAAAGATTATTTTGAAGAAAAAATAAAATATAAGTGGGTTGCGATGATATTTTATTTTTAGTTGTTTGTGATAGAATCTTTTTGACCTTTTGTATTGAAAAATGAAGTTTTTTTTTTTATCCTTTAATGGAGAAAAGGGGTTGTTTTTTTACTTTTATTGAAAAAATACGGTGGAAAATTTGAATTAAAGTGCTTTTTATATGACTTTTTTTAAAAAATGTGAATTTTATTTTACTAGACTCAACTAATAGAGTTGCCAGACAAGCACGTATAGTCCATTCTGAACCTGCCCCAACCCATCATGGGTGTGATATCATTAATTTCAACCTGCCCCACAACCTTCCATTGTACTCCATTTGCACCCCTCCCCATATGTGATGGGTCGGGTCGGGTTAGAGATGTCAAACGGGCCGTGCCGGCCCCAGATCCGGCCCACCCGTGCCACGGGCCGGGCTGGCACGGCCCGCCCCAGCTAGCGGGCCGGGCCGGCACGGCCCCCCAGGGAAAACCCCTGGCACGGCACGGCCCGCCATGGGGCGGGCTGGCGGGCCTGGTGGGCTGGGCTGTTTTTTTTTTTTTTTTCTTTTTTTTTTTCTTTCTTTCTTTCTTTCTTTCTTTCTTTTTTTTCTTTCTTTCATTCATTCATTCATTCATTCATTCTTTCTTTCTTTTCTTTCTTTCATTCTTTCTTTCTTTCTTTTTTTTTTCTTTCTTTCTTTCTTTGTTTTTTTTCTTTCTTTCTTTCATTCTTTCTTTCTTTCTTTTTTTTTTCTTTCTTTCATTCTTTCTTTCTTTGTTTTTTTTTCTTTCTTTCATTCTTTTTTTTTTCTTTCTTTCTTTCTTTGTTTTTTTTCTTTCTTTCTTTCTTTCTTTGTTTTTTTCTCTTTCTTTCTTTCATTCTTTCTTTGTTTTTTTTCTTTCTTTCTTTCTTTCATTCTTTCATTCTTTGTTTTTTTTTTCTTTCTTTCTTTCTTTATTTTTTTTCTTTCTTTCTTTTTTTTTTTATTTTTTCTGTTGGGCTGGCTGGCGGGCTGGCGGGCTTCGGGCCTGGCGTGCCTAGCGGGCTGATCCCAGCGTGCCCAACGGGCTGGAGCTCCCAGCCTAGTGGGCTGGCGGGCCTGGCGGGCCAACGGGCCCAGCGACCTTGGCCCAGCACGGCCCATGTCTCGGGCCGTGCCTTGTGGGCCGGGCCGTTGACCGGGCCGTGCCGTGCCACGGCCCGTTGACTAGCGTGCTGGGCCGGGCCGAACCGGGCCGGCCCGGCCCATTTGACATCTCTAGGTCGGGTCGGGTATTCGGTGGTACATTCATGGAAGGAAATGACATATCGAAAAAATCTTTTTATCAAAATACTACTTCTAGAAATATTCAAAGTTTTCAAAAAAATAACAATATGCCACCTAGAAAAAGTTAAAAATTAAAATACTATGAGTCATACTGTACCAACTCAATCGTCATAAAAATCTCAATTCAGCTTCAATCCTAATTCTATCATCCAAATAAGATTTTTCAATTTAACTCAAATCCACATAGTAGTTGAAAAACCACCTTAAAACAACACATTGTCCATGAAATCTCAACTCAATCTACCACATAAAATTTTCAATTCATCTCTCCCAAGTCCCAACAACTCGATCAACCCAATGAACTCAACCACTAATGGGAGGTGAGTTATGAGATTAATAGGCATAATGACCCATCGGTTTGGCAAGATGAAACCTAAATCTGCCCCATACCTAGGGATGTAGATGGGTATCCAATTCTCCGCTTACCAAGAAGTTCAACCCGTTAAAAACCGGGTCTGAGTCCTTATTTAGGCCTCGATAAGTAAATGAGCTCGGATCCGGTTCCACAATGGTTCGGACACGTGGACCCGAGACCCGATATATTACTTCAATTTTCAAAAATCTCTCCTAAAAATTATATTTTTTTAATATAATTCTCTTTTTAATATAATTCTCTACCTAAATCCGGACCCGGATCTAGACCCATCCCATATATGGTCGTTGTTCCAGTTCCGAAGCCAATAAACTGGTTCCGAAATAGGTGGACCCGTACCGGAACCGACCCTTTTACGACCCTACTCATACCCTTGATGGGTTTTAACATTCATGCCCAAATCCGTCTCAAACTTAAACCAATATCAATATCTACCAAACCTGCGCCAAGAAGGAGCAGAGCAGGTCCCTTTTAAACCTGACCCACTGCTACCCGGACAATTAGGTACCCCTTCATGTATTTACCAATGTAATTGCGTATATTAGTATGATTAACGTGAAGTTTTAATTTGAGCCATACTTTATTGAGGAGGAGGTTGATGTGGCCCACTGGATGAATGGGCAAAAGGTGCCTAATGGTGTGTTGCACGATTGTTCTAAAGCTAGGCTGATCAGAATGTTTATAGTATCGACTTTGGACTATATTTAAGGAAAGTATATTAAAATTTCTATACTCAAGAGGCTCCTCATTAAAGCATGCCTGCTTGCTCATGAAAAATCTAAACTGAAATAAATGTCCTTGTCGAAAAAAGAAAAATCACTCCAACATAAGATATACTTGTTCTAAGATTAATTACATATAAAATACATGAATTTTTTTTTTAAAAGAGCTACTTATATGGTGAGCTCAATTATGTTGGAGTGAAATTTAGCAAGCACCCACACAAAATAGGAACTTTTTTAATAAGCCCGAATATTTTTCATAAATGGCGGCTGATGAATTTCCTCTAGGACTTATTGCACTCAACGGATTTTTGTTTCCACGGTAGAGGGGAACTCTAGAAAAAAAAAACCATGGGGATACCAACATGATTAAGAAAAAATCACTACATTTTATTTTCCTTTTCGTTGATAAAAAAAAATGTGGCACTAAAAATTTAACAGTGGAAAACACAAACAATCATAATAATATTTCTCGCCATTATTGAATCCTCTTATCGCACACAAATGTAACCAGGGTAAGACTGAGCATCGAGACTAGTTTCTTATACCTTGCTCTCGGCAAAACCATATATATTCTATATTCTTCTTATACCTTGCTCTCGGCAAGACCATATATATTCTATATTTTTCTGATTCTTCTCTTTGATTACTGATGGGACAGGCCCAATTGACTCGGTCCGTAGTGACGAGTTAGGCCCGAACAGCTCGGTCCACGATAGCGGGTCAAGACCAACTGATCCAAGTCCATGATGAGCCCGGGTCGTCATCTACCCGTTAAGGGCCGGGTCCGGATCCATCGAATGACAGTGTCAGCACACGCGTCGTTCCATCTACCGGCTTTCACCAAGTCCCGCGGAAGAGATCTTATCTGCTCATCTGTTGAGGACAGTGCGGGAGACTCCACCAAACTCGAGCGTACACCGTTTGAGATCGCGGGAGATCCTCCCCACCCGTTGGGGAAAGACTATAAAAGGAGAGTCCTACTAACGGAGGAATAATGGATTTTTCTCACTATCATTGTATCTGACTACCTTGTAATCTCCTCCCCGAAGAAGTAAAGCAATCCATTTAAGTGGACGTAGGTCACAATGACCGAACCACTATAAACTCTCTCTCTCTTCATTAATTTCACATCATTTACCAATCACTTGACCGGTGGTGCCCGAAAACCACTTTTGGCATCATCAGTTTGGCGCCGTCTGTGGGGAGAACAAAATTCCCTTTTTTCAAAAAGTCATGCCGATCACCAGGTCAACAAGGCGACAAGATGGTAACCCCTCGCGCGAGGGCGAGGGTAATCCTCCACCGACCAACCCTGCACCGAATGCTCCCGCTCCCTCTCCCCAGCAGATGCTGGAGACAATGCAGCAGTTGGTAACTCAAAACCAACAAATACTGCAGCTCATGCTGGCGAGTCAGGGAGGAGTGCTAGGTGCAGGACCGCAGGAAGCACCACTCTCGGAGCAACTGGTCGCTCCACGCAGAGGGGCACCTCACCCGGGCGCCCGTCCACACGGTGCCCGGTGCCGAGGCGCCAATCGAGGCCGCCCTCACCTGAGCGCCCAACCCCTGGGCGCCCAGGGTCGAGGACCACAGCTGGGCGCCCAACCCCTGGGCGCCCATCCTCATGGCGCCTTGGGCGCCCGTCATCATGCCACCCACGCCCAGGGGACATCTGATGGAGCTCCGCCGGTCGTCCCACACGGAAGACTCCTGGTTGATCCTGAAGACCGCGCTCATCTCGACGCACCCCCTCCCCCGGGCGGGTCGAATCACGGTGGACTTCCACCCCCTCCCTCTGCTTCCAATCATGAGGATCCTGATTTCCAGGAGATGGGAAGTGGGAATTACAGCCTGGAAGACGAGAGTCGGTTCCAAGGTCAATCCAGAGAAGCTCCCAACCTTTGGGATGAGAAGTTCAAAGAGATGCAAAATCAGATTGGCAACGTCTTCAATGCCATGAAGGCACAGGTACCAGAATCTATTGACTACCTGGTACAGCGAACAAACACACCCTTCAAACCAGCCGTGGCGAACTATCCACTCCCAAAAAAATTCAAAATGCCGACCATAGAGACTTTTGATGGAACCAAGGACCCGCTGGATCACTTGGAAACTTACAAAACCCTAATGCAACTACACAACATCCCTGACGAGATCATGTGTAGAGCATTTCCAACTACATTGAAGGGTTCTGCAAGGCAATGGTTCTCCAGTCTCGCCCCAACCTCCATCTCCACCTTTTCAGAACTAAGCAAGTCCTTCGTGTCGCACTTCATTGGAGGACACCGCCACCAGAAGCCTGCCACCCACCTACTCAGCATAAAACAGGAACAAGATGAGAGTCTAAGGAGTTACCTCACTCGTTTTAACGAGGAGGTCCTCCAAGTCGAGGAGCCCAACGAGAAAGTCACCATGACCGCCTTTCTGGGAGGCCTCCGCTCATCCCGTTTCCTCTTTTCAGTAATGAAGCGACCACCAAAGAGCATGCCAGAGCTGTTGTCAAAAACTCAAAAATATATAAATGCTGAGGAAATCAGCAGGTCCAGGCGAGGTGAATCATCTCATGGATCGCCAAAAGCTTGACCTACCTCTGCACTGTTCTCAAACAGGCAGCCTATATATCCAGCTTAGCGGCTCTCTCGTGGGTCGCCAAAAAAGCTTGGCCTCTGCACTGTTCTCAAACAGGCAGCCTATATATCCAGCTTAGCGGCTCTCTCGCGGGTCGCCAAAAAAGCTTGGCCTCTGCACTGTTCTCAAACAGGTAGCCCATATCTCCAGCTTAGCGGCTCTCTCGCGGGTCGTCAAAGAAGCTTGGCCTACCTCTGCACTGTTCTCAAACAGGCAGCATGTCTCCAGCTTAGCGGCTCTCTCGCGGGTCGTCAAAGAAGCTTGGCCTACCTCTGCACTGTTCTCAAACAGGCAGCCAATCCCTAAACTTAGCGGCTCTTTCATGGGGTGCCAAAAGCACGATCTCAAAAGGCAGGATCCTGAAACTCGGGTCATCTACAAAGGACTACATTAAATTAGCGCTGGCCTAATACGGTCCTCTCGCCCAAAAACAACTTGCCATTTTTCCTCCTTGCTCGCCTGGATCAGCATCTCTCGGTACTTGATGGACTGGAGTAGCCTGCTCACCCGAGTGCTCGCCCACATTGGCACAGCAGCCATTCAATTGTTAAAAAAAAAAAATCTCGCCTAGCAGCAACAGGCACCAGCACCCAGCAGCCTGGGCGCCCAACACCAGCAGCAGACCAGCCTGGGCGCCCAGCACCAGCAGCAGGCTGGGCGCCCACATGCCTGCTCGCCCGCGCGCCTGCGCGCCCTCGTCCGCGCACTCCTGCGCGTGCCTGAGCTCGCCCGTGCCCGCGCTCGCCCGTGCCCGCTCTCGCCCGCGCCTGCAGCGCCCTCGCCCGCGGCCGCAGAGCCCTCGCCCGCGCCTGCAGCGCCCTCGCCCGCGGCCGCAGAGCCCTCGCCCGCTTCCGCGCCCGCGCCCTCGCCCACGCCCGCGCCCACGCACGCCTGCGCCCGCCTGCGCTCGCCCGTGCCCGCTCTCGCCCGCGCCTGCAGCTCCCGCGCTCTCCTGCAGCGCCCTCGCCCGCGGCCGCAGAGCCCTCGCCCGCTCCTGCAGCGCCTGCAGCGCTCGCCCGCGTCTGCAGTGCCCTCGCCCGCGCCTTGGGCACCCAGCACCCTTGGCCGCCAAGCATCCCAGCAGCCTGGGCGCCCAGCACCCCAGCAGCAGGCTGGGCGCCCAGCATCCGCGCGCACGCGCTCCTCGCTCTCGCCCATCTCCTCCATGCTCCTCGCCCAGGCTGGGCGCCCAGCAGCAAGCACTGCAGCCTGGGCGCCCTGCACCTGCCCCGTTCAGCACTTCCGTCTCGCCAGCAAGAGTTTTTGGTCCGGGGGCGCTGCCCGCCGGGGGACACCCCCGGACCCCCTATGCAGAGGGCATATATTAAAAGGAGGTTCAGTGTTCAGAAAAGCTACAAATTGCTTGGCATGAAGAAGCCTAGATTTTCCAAATGTCTCCCTTTCAAAGCCTTCTTTGGCGCGAGACATTGAGGGGCAAATGATGGGACAGGCCCAAATGACTCGGTCCGTAGTGACGAGTTAGGCCCGAACAGCTCGGTCCACGATAGCGGGTCAAGACCAACTGATCCAAGTCCATGATGAGCCCGGGTCGTCATCTACCCGTTAAGGGCCGGGTCCGGATCCATCGAATGACAGAGTCAGCACACGCGTCGTTCCATCTACCGGCTTTCACCAAGTCCCGCGGAAGAGATCTTATCTGCTCATCTGTTGAGGACAGTGCGGGAGACTCCACCAAACTCGAGCGTACACCGTTTGAGATCGCGGGAGATCCTCCTCACCCGTTGAGGAAAGACTATAAAAGGAGAGTCCTACTAACGGAGGAATAATGGATTTTTCTCACTATCATTGTATCTGACTACCTTGTAATCTCCTCCCCGAAGTAGTAAAGCAATCCATTTAAGTGGACGTAGGTCACAATGACCGAACCACTATAAACTCTCTCTCTCTTCATTAATTTCACATCATTTACCAATCACTTGACCGGTGCCCGAAAACCACTTTTTGGCATCATCAATTACTTTCCAAAGAACTCTCTTTCCGTGCATATGCTCTAAGCGAGCCTTCATCTTTCTCCATGCACATATATATATATATATATAAAATGTAACCTGCATTCCATCAAATGTTCATATGCTTTTGATTGATATATAGTTGAGTAGAGTCTGGCAGGAAGTAGTGAGAAGGATCAATTGCTCCACAGTGGGGAATGGTTGGTCGATATGTTGGAAAAACATAACCAGCAAACCAGTTCCAAACCAGAAATAGGAAAAGTTCCCCGCACACTCCGAGAGATCAAATCAAATGAAAATTGTTTCGATCCCTCGGTGGTTGCCTTGGGCCCTTACCACCATGAAAACAAGCTTCTCAAGCCTATGGAGAGCTCCAAGAAAGAAGCAGCCTGTTGGTTCGTCAAGCTGTTGGCATGCCCCGGTTCAGCCAATACTTATTGCAGCAGTAAGGTAAGAGAAATCTATGATAAATTTGTAACAAAGGTCACAAACATTTCACCCAAAGAACCAGTTGCCACAGCCGAAAATAATCAAACCCAAACTTCTGTAAACTCTACAACTGCTAAAAAGAATCTCAAAGATTGGTATGTGGCGGATGAGTCCTTAAAAAAGTTCAATGATGAAGAGTTCAACCACATGATGTTCTTAGATGGTTGTTTCATCTTGTATTTTATCGATCTTGTGGTGAACAATGGCAATAGCATGACGATCACTCGCATAAATCAACCTTTAATTATGAGTGACATGTTCTTGCTCGAAAATCAAATCCCATATGTGGTTCTTGAAGCTTTGATGAAATTGATGGATGAAGAAAGAACGAACCTGGAGGCTGGACAAAGCTCAAATAACAAGCAAAAGAAAATAGACATTGACTCCTTCATCTGTTTATGCTTTCTCCCTAGACATGCATCCGCCCATTCATCGTCGTCACTAGTGTCACCGTGTTTGGGGCCATTGATTAGTTTAACCAAGGAGATGAGGGATGAGAAGAGTGATAATAAGGCTGATAGAACAAACTCTGAAGGAATTGAAAAGATTTACAGAATCCTTCACCTCCTTGATTTTCTTAGAATCAAGCTCATTGGTGGTCCACCCAAACTCTCTGCTCACGGGTCCCAGGACTACTATTTTCGATCGATTATGGAGCTTAAAGCTGCAGGGATCAAAATCCACAGAAGCCCTTCCAGTTCCAGGCACTTGAATGAGATTAAATTCAAAAAGGGGTTCATCTATGGTGAACTCTTGCTACCACAGATGATCATAGATGATGGGACCAAGACCTGGCTGCTCAATCTAATTGCATTTGAAATGTGCCCTCAAGGCCCATCTAGCTCTGATGGCACAATCACCTCTTACATATGTTTTATGGACTCTCTCATCGATCAGGCGGATGATGTGAAGGAGCTTCGCTCTAAGGACATTCTACTGAATCGCCTTGGCAGCGACGAAGAGGTGGCCAAGCTCTTCAATGAGGTGGCGAATAACTTGGTTCCCAACCCCAGGGTTTATGTTGAGACCAAGGAAGCCATCCAATCACACTGTAAGAGTAGATGCAAGGTATGGTTTGCTGAAATGTTGTACGCCCATTTCAGTAGCCCATGGACTGTTATCTCTCTAATTGCGGCCATTTTCCTTCTGTTTTTTACTGTGATCGAGACCGTTTACACTGTCTGGAATTGAGGGCTTGGTTTGGACTTTTAAATGATTCCTTTTGTTTATTTGATTTTAGTGATTTGTGTGTCAGATTAATAAGGATCTCACTAGTTTCAAGAACTCCTTGTTAGATATATACTAGTGAGTATGATTTGTATTCGATTCTCAGTTTGCTTTTATTATTTTATTTGATGCTTAAATACCTCGCTCTCTTTGGAAGTTCTTGATGATCAAAGTTGATTGATCGATGTTGAAAGATTTTCTCAGTGTGGTAGACTAGAGAATCTCTGTTGCATTTCAATTCAAACACTGTAAATAGATTGTGTGTATAAATACGTATACTTCTGAAAAAGATTAGAAAGATTGTCATATGGAAACCCCCCCCCCCCAAAGCTGTTACGTGTGCAAAAACCTTTATTAACTAAGAACTTGTGGTGCAATTTGGTTAGTATTTAGCTTGTGATATTCGGCTTTTACACTTGATCTAAGAACAGTTGGTTGCTTTTTAAGGTACTATTAAATTAAGATGTGAGCACGATGAAATATGATCAGCAATCATCTTGACGTCTACCAAATAAGCTTAAGAGAATTGTTAATGAAGAATCCCTCAATTTCCACTCTTTACTTTCTGTTTCGGTTTAAAATGGGTGGCCTCCTCATGGCGTCTGTCTAGGCCATGTCTGATTTCTCTCACAGAAAAGGGTAATTTCATCTTCAGATTTCACTCTAAGGGCCTGTTTGGATAAATGAGGAGTGGAGTAAAATGAAGTGGATTTCACATGTGAAGTGGAGTAAAGAGAAGTAGGTTGAAATTAAAGTAGAGTACTTCACTTCACTTCATTTGAATGCTTATTTTGAAGTTAAGGTTTGGAGTATAATCAACTTTTACTCAAGAAAATTGAAGTATTTTGAGTTGACGTGAAATAGAGTACATGTGACTTCACAATATTACTTTATTCATTGGGCCAGACTCATCCAAACGGGGTAGAGTTGATATTTTAGACTGTTAGGACCCATTTAACTTCACTCTACTTCATTTTTTGCCTATCCAAACAGCCCTAAGGAAGACAAGGACGATATGGTCAACTACAGTCACCTTCTCATGGAAGGGAAGAAACTTATTCTTCGTCCATGGTCTCCAGGTCAGGACGAGTCCTCTTGGCTATCGGAAGCACCGGTTTGGATCAGGCTTAGAGGTCTACCCTTCCATTGTTGGAGTAGCGATATCCTCATGTCGATTGCGGCCTCAATAGGGAAACCGGCCTCTTCGTATGGACGAAATTACCGCTAAGCAAAGGATGTTCTCCTTTGCAAGAGTCCAGGTGCTTCTAAATGTGGCAACTCCTTCTCCAAAGAGCCTCTCAGTTGAACTGGAAGGAGAGGGCTCAATCCAAGTGGAAGTTCAGTATGAATCTTACCCTTGCTCAGAATGCCTCTCGACTGGACATTTATCTACAAAAAGTCCGTTCAGATTGAGGCTAGGTCTACTGAAGACTCTTGTTCGAGATGCTGTGCTGATTGCTCCTTTTACCTCGAAGGACCAGGAACTAGTGGAAGGAGCCAGGCTTCAGGCTTTCCCAGAAGTCTTCATTGACTCAGGGTCATCTCCTAAAATAGAGGTAAATCCTATAGAGCAATGTACCACGAGCCCCCCAGTCACCCAGGTATCTTCCCAGCCTCTCACCACCCTCTTTCCCTCTTCCCAGATCATCTCCACCTCCTCTCCTCCATCATCCTTTGCAATATCAAATGATATCAATCCGGTCTCAGAGAAACCCTTACACAATTCCCCCCTTCCAGATACCGTTACTGGCCCACTTCCTGTTGATCATCCTCTAGCACCTCTCCCCTCGGATGTGGTCATTGAGATCCTGGACAAAATTCCTGCTCCCACCTTGGATTGCTCCAATGTCTTCTCTATCCTGGAAAATTGCACTTTAGCTGATCCTACCCTTTCCACTGCCAACCTGAAAAGACTGTCAGCAGCTCCTCCTATATTAAAGAGGATCACTCCTGAACAAGTCTCAGCTTCAGCTCACAATCCTTTTCCTTCCTTTATTCCTTCCTCTTTTCCTAATCCAGCCCCCAACAGTGATATCTCCTTAGTGGTAGACCTCTCCCCTTTCAAGGTGAAAACTTCTAGGAAATCCAAAGGTTAAAAACCTCCCCCCCCCCCCCCAAACTAGTCCATTAATGGTTAAAATCATTTATTGGAATTGCAGGGGCTTAAATAACACCCCCACAAAAAATATGGTTCAACACCTTATATCAACTCACTCCCCTGACATTCTTTTCCTCTCTGAACCCAAATCATCCCTGGATTCCTTTTCTAATGGTAGTCTCCCCCTTAGATATACCCCTTCTTTCTCCAATGCAGAAAATTCCTTGTGGTGTCTCTGTAACCAAAGTACCAACCTTTCCTTTAACCTTATTGACCACTCCTCCGAACACGTCTCTATCTCCATTTATGCTTCTCCCCTATCCCCCTATAGTGTAATTGCTGGTGTATATGGCTCTACTGATTATAGGCAAAGGAGGATTCTCTGGGATTATCTGATCCACAGTCCCTTTACCAATCAGCCCTGGTGTGTAATTGGAGATTTTAATGCCATTCTTTTGGCATCTGAAAAACTCAGCATCCGCCCCCCTTCTCCTCTCTCGGTTAGGGAGTTCCATGAGATGGCCATAGCAGCCGGCCTGAAAGACTTGGGTTTCAGAGGTAATAGCTTTACTTGGGCTAATAACAGACAAGGTCAAGCCTTTGTGGCTGCAGGGCTGGACAGAGCTTTTTCCAATTCCAATTGGCTAGACTCATTTGAAGATCCAATGGTGAACCATCTTCCCAGAATTTCTTCTGATCACAGCCCCATAATTCTTGCTCACAAGCAAAGTCCATCCTTCTTCAACAAGCCTTTTAGATTTGAGGAGAAGTGGTTCTCTCATGATTCCTTCTTCAAGATTATTGAAGATAGCTGGGCCACTCCCTGCTACGGTTCTCCCCAGTTCATCTTAGCTAGTAAACTAAAAATCCTTAAGCTTAACCTCAAGACCTGGAGCAAAGAAGTTTACGGCCATTTCAAGATCCGAATTGCTGAGGCTGAGCCCTTGTCCTGGCCAAAGAAGCAGCTTTTGAGGAGCAGCCAAGCGACCTCCTTCTCAAGGACCTAAATCTAGCTAAAGCTTCTCTCCATAATTGGCTTAATGCAGAGTTTACTCACTGGAAGCAGAGGGCGAAGGTTAAGTGGCTTCATGATGGGGATAGAAATACTAAATTCTTCCACCTCTCTGCTAAGGCTAAAGGCATTTGAAATCGCATCGACAAGGTTATGGTAGATGGTAACCTATTTGAAGATAGTATTCAGATTAAAGATCAAGCTGCAATCTTCTTTGCAAACCTCTTTCAAGTTGATCCGGTCATCCCTGAGGAAGACCATTTTCACATGGATGGCCCATCTATTTCGGATGAGCAAAACCAGATCCTTGCAGCCGTTCGCTCTTCGGAAGAAATTAGAAAGTCTATCTTCCACCTTAAAAGGAGTAGCTCCCCTGGGCCTGATGGGTTTTTTGGAGTCTTCTTCACCAAATGTTGGCATATTGTAACTAAAGAAGTGATAGAGGCTGTCATACACTTCTTTTCTTCTGGTCATTTGTTAAGAGAAACCAATGCCTTCTTCATATCCCTTATTCCAAAGAATTCCACTCCTGAAACCTTCTATGATTATAGGCCTATCAGCCTATTGAACTTCACCTACAAAATCTCATCCAAAATTTTAGCCTCCAGGCTCTCAAGCATCCTTCCTCTCCTAATCTCCCAAAGCCAAATAGCTTTTGTCCCAAGCAGGTCAATCCACCACAATGTTGCCTTAGCTCATGACCTTATCTTCGGTTTGGATCAATCTTGATTAGGGAGATAATCTATACAAGTAGAGGCTCGGTCCTTATAAACAACAGCCCTAGTGGTTTCTTCTCTTCTTCCTGTGGTCTGCGCCAAGGGGATCCTTTGTCGCCCTATTTATTCATCTTAGCAGAGGAGATTCTCAGCCTTCACATTGAGCACCTCAGATCTACAAGGAAAATAGTGCCAATATCCCCCGTTCCTTCCACTCCTTGCCACCTGCTTTTATGCAGACGACATTTTGCTTTTCCTTAAAGCTCACAAGTCAGGGATGAGACAAATCCAGGGGTTGCTTTCCAGGTATCAATTCTCCTCGGGCTTGTGCTTCAACCTCTTGAAGAGTAACCTCTACCTTGGAAAATGCTCAGCTAGAAAAGCTCAAATGGTCTCTGAGATTCTCCTTATCACAAGGGCCACTCTCCCCTCCGTCTACCTCGGAGTTCCCATCTTCTTTGGTGACTCTAGACACCTCCATTTCAACAAGCTTTTGGACTCAATTAGAGCTAGGCTGGATGGTTGGAAAGTCAAATGCCTTTCCTTTGCTTGTAGGCTAATTTTGGTCAAGCACGTGCTTTCCTCCATCCCCCTTCATATCTCTCTTGTTATTCCTATCCCTTCGAGAGCGTGTCTTCAGATTGAAAAGCTCATGAGGAATTTTTTATGGTCGTCTAGCTCCGATAAAAAGAGGAGTAACATGGTGAAATGGGATCAGGTCTGCGTGCCTAAAGCTGAGGGAGGCTTGGGTCTGTGTAGGGTGAAGGAGTTCAATGAGGCCTGTATGTTGAAGATGGGTTGGACAGCTGTAACTTCGGATTCTCTCTGGGCTTCTTGGTTCAGAGCCAGATACTTCAGGCATTCTCCCGTTTGGTTCCCTGGCAACCCTAAATCTGGGTCATGTATCTGGAAAAGAATTAGGTCCTTGGCTATAGTCCTTCAGCAAGGCAGTCGCTGGACTTTGGGAAATGGCCACAAAATCCTGGTATGGTTTCACAACTGGATTGATCAAGTCCCCATTGCTCAAAGGTTCCCCCTCTTCCAATTCTCAGTTGAAGATAAGGTGGCGGACCTAATTCAAGGTAATGCCTGGATCATCCCTGCTACCATTCAGGAAGAGGTTCAGAACTTTCTCCTTCAGCATACGAGTCAAATTGAGCTCTCAAGTACTCATACCCCGGAAAAGTTTTTTTGGAAAGGTTCTACATCTGGGGCCCTCACTCTCAATCTAGCTTGGGATTCGTTGAGGACTAGAAGAGAAGTTGTTTAGTGGAATGGGCTAGTTTGGAACAGGCACATAAATCCTAGACTATCCTGCTTCAGCTGGCGTCTTCTCCACAGGAAAACTCCAACTGACTCTTAGGCAATGCTCTATGGAATTTCTATGGCTTCAAGGTGTTACTCTTGCCACAGCAATAGTGAATAAGATCTGCACATTTTCTTCTCCTGTCTGTTAGCTCAGCAGCTATGGTTATGGCTTCTGAGTCTTGTGAACTCATATCTTCCGCTTCCTCTTTCGCCCACTTCTGTTTGGAAAGTGTTAAGCAAGGATGTAGATGCCAATGAAAGAAAATCTACTGCTGCTATTTTCTTCCAGGCCATCTATACCCTATGGTTCTTAAGGAACAAAGCCAAGCATCGCGTTATTAAGCCTTCCTTGCCGAAAGCTCAGAAGTTGTTCAAAGATTGCTGCAGTGGTATGTTCAGCTCTTCTTCAGGCGCAGGCCCTCACGCTCATCCAATCTTGAAGGCCTTAGGGTGGGGTCATTAGCTTTCCATCCTTATCTCCCTCCCCTTCAAGCTACTCCTTCTCCCTTTGATGTAGCTCTGTTTCAGGTGTTGTTTTAGCCCTCTTTTGGGGGCTTTGCTTCCTTCTTTTTTCTTTTTGGCTGAGTTGTATAAGGGATCCCCTCCTTTTTGAGTTGGGTTCCTTTGGCTGAGTTCCTTTCTTTTTTCTTTTTGGCTGTGTTGTTTGTGCAGCTGTTTGGTCCTCTTCTAGAGGTGCCTTGTTCCTTTTTTTTTTTTGGTTGGCTTGTTCTCTTGCTGTATTCTTTTTTCTCTTGCTCTTGGGCTTTTGCCTTTCTTTCCTTTCAATACAAATTTACCTTTAGCAAAAAAAAAAAAACTTTTTGTTTCGGTTCATGTTAGCTCGTACCAGACTTTAATGTTATCCAATACAATTACTTAGAAGGAGGAAAAAAAAAAAGGAAGAAGAAGAAGATTCCCTCAATTTTCTACTCAATAAAGTTTGATAAATTTGGGAGTCAGTTGCCTATTGCACACATGATAGGAAAATGGGTTTACATACGTAAATGTTATATATTGCCATGTTTGTCAAAATCACCATTTTCGTATGAGTAAATGAAGACATCTAACAGGTTTAGTTTTATTTAAGAAAATTCGTAAATTCCTCAAAATATATGAAGAACTAAGATATGAAACTAAATTTCCTAATTATACTATATTAAGCTAAAGGCCTTTTGGATTTAATTTTGACTACTATGCTTTCACATTCTCTCTCCACTACTCATGCAACTGCCCACTCATTTATTTCATCAAACCACTCATGTTTCAATTGTTCCTTTTATATCCCCTTTCTTCTCAAATTTCTCTATTCTTGCTTTATACAACTTGCCATACGGAAAGAGGAAACTGTTTTTAATATATAATTATTTATTTTACAGTGGAGATAACGTGCTGAGCACGGTTTATTGGGCTAGTATTTACTAATTATATATGAATGCTCGTTTTTCATTTTTATTTTGACTCAATTTTGACCTTTTATTCTCTCAAATAAGTAGGGTTACTCATAGACAAGGCAGACCCAAGCTTGACCTAGATCTAGCTTGCTTTGGACCGGGCTTGGACCCAAAATCTAGGCCTATTTAATATATAGGGTTTATATTTAGTGGTGGGCTTGGATTTAATGATAAAGAGCCCAATACCCCGCCGGCCTAACTTCATGAACTAGATACACAATTTAAGCAAAAATAGTATTTTATGCAAAAATGAGACTCAAAGACATGTAATGTCACACAATAGATGAAAACCGATTGAGATACAACTCATTAATATTTGTGAAATTATATTTTTATTACTAGAAACCTTTTATGGCCGTCAAGCTAGGACTGGGATTGGGCCTATCATTTAAAAATCAGGTTGGGTCAAGATATTGCTTAGCCCAACCCAACCCAACGCATGAACACCCCTACCAATAAGGAGAGCCCTACACAATATTGACTCAATTTTGACTTTATCTTCTCAAATAAGAAAAGTGTTGCACAATATAAGTATCTTGTACGATCTGGATTCCTTAATCTTTGTCAATCTTTTCTACTTTAATTATGAACACCAAAGTCTCACATAATCTAGACTCTCCATCTACAAATTGATTCATGCAGACCGTTCATCAAACTTTGAAGTCCATTCGTCCATCAAAATTAAGAAATAAGATCGCAACTAAACACATTTTTTAAATTAAAAATAAAAATATGTGAAGAAACTCATAAGAGAATTTTACAGGAAAACCCCCCGATGGCGGGTGCACGAAAAAGGACCTCATAGTTTCTACTGCACAAAAAAGGCACTCCCACCAATTTAATATCTTTTTTTTACCTCTTAGACTGAGCAACGATATCATCGCTCATGTTTTCTTCTTCTACTAGTTTCTTGCTCTTCTCCCTCCTCTTTCTCTATCTCCCCCACACCATTTCTCGCCCAACCAAGTACTCACAGCACGTCCATCATCCTCAACACTCCCATCTTGGCCAATTCATTCCTATTTCTACCTTCTCATACCATCCATCTTATTCTTAACCTTGCATAGAACCCATCCAAACCAAAGGGGCCGACAAACATACAAAAAAAAAGAAAAGAAAAAAAGATCTCCCCTTTAATAGAAAATTAATGCTCACCCATCATGCTAACGATCATAGAAACACAAAACCAAAAAGAAGAACTACATAAAGGAGTTTCTCTATGTTTGTAGAGTATCTTCTTTTGTTAGTAGAGAATTACATTGTTATGCAATTAGAAATGGTTTTGATGAAAATGTAATTGTTGCCACGACGCCGATGGACATGTATTGTAAGTTCGGTAGTTAGTTCGGTAGTTTACATAATGCATATGGTGTTATTAAGAAGATAAAGATAAAAACCTAGCCTCTTGGTCATTGGGGGTTTTTTCTTTTCTATTCACTGCTCAGGGAATAAGGTGATGCCACTTTGCAGTGAAATGTGTGAATCAAGTTTTCATCCAAATGGTATATCCTTCATCACTATCCTATAAGGTCGTAGACATTCAGGGTTTGGTGTTTAAGGATGGAAGTTTTTTGACAGTATGAGGACCGAGTTCGGTATAACTCCTACACTCAAAGCATTATGCTTGCATGGTCGAACTTCTTAGGAGAAGCGAGTTCTTGGATGAAGCATGAAGTCTTCTAAAGAGTATGCTATTAGAACCAGATACAAGTTTGTGGTGCGCTCTTCTTGGAATGAGAAATTGGTGCGCTCTTCTTGGAATGAGAAATGGAGTGGGAGTGATGAAGAAAGAGGATGGAGAAGATGAAGAAAGAGGATGGAGAAGATGAAGAAAGAAGATGAAGAATAAGACACGAGTGCCGATATCGTCACTCAACTGAAATGAGCAACGATATCGCCACTTAGTCTAAAAGATAAAAAAGAGGTTAAAATTGGCTGGGTCGGCTTTTTGTACAATAGAAACTATGAGGTAATTTTTCATGCAAAGGCTATCTAAACGATTTTTCCCCATAAAATCCTTAATTTATAAATCCAATTTTGATTTAAAAATCTGTTATGAGAGTAATATAATTTAGCACATTTATTAATATCTTTTCGATCTAAAAATTAATGAAAAGTAGAAAATATGTGAGAATGTTTTGTATTTTGTGATTGTTAATTTTGATTTAAAAAACTATTTTAAGAATGATAAATTTAGTATATTTTTAAAGATATTTTCTATCTAAAAATCAATAGAAAGTAGAAAATATGTGAACAAATCTTACATTTTGTGATTGTTACACATGGCGATAGTATCCTCCCTATTGATGACTATATTTAAGCCTATGATTTTTTTTAAAGAAATAATATTGTATTTTAGATCTCAGAAATAGTCTACACATGAAATCAATATATATATATTTTATTTTTCTTATAAAAATCTAAATGATATTTTTTATGGACTTTATTGATCATGCTAAGCACGGGCGTGTTCTGCCAGTTAATGCATGAAGATCGAATGATTTGGATCATGAATTGGGGCACACAGAAGTGTAAAAAATAAGATCTAGAAATCAGAGCTTTTTTTAATTATACATTACTCAGAATTTATAAAGACTTAAGATAATTAGCTTCAAAAAGTTGAGGTCTATTAATCTTATGAGCATGTCAAACGGTTTCAATTATAAATATGGAGCCCATGGGAATAAAAATAAAATAAAGGTGTTCGATGTTCCTCACGAGAGTATAATCACATAAGAAGTGTACTAGTTTCTTTTGCAAGAGAGGTATGAAAATGATTTTCACATATATTTCGGTGTGTAGATAGCTTTACACTATTTTCACACCTCATTTATACATGTGACTCATAAATGAGTGCAAACAAATATGACAATAGTAACTATTATACTTAAGAATTATTTACAATTAAAATGTCGACAAACAAACAACCCTAATAACGGCTATAATAATCACAAAGTGCATCAAGCTTGCCTGAAAACAAACCTAACTAACCACATTGAAGAGATATCATATTGACCATATAAATGTTGGATTGGCATCTCTCTTCTTTCTAAGTTTCTCTCTATTTCATTAGTAGCTATGATTGATGATCCCATCTGATTTCTATTCCTTATTTTCGGTCCCTCCTCTCTCTCTCTCTCTCTCTCTATATATATATATATATATATATATATACATGGTGCCACCTAGAAATTGTGAAATAATATTACACAGAAATGAACATTAAAGTTATCCTTTTGATAACAACCACATGCTCGTTGAAATCTTAAAACTCAATACCTGCCCTATGAGTTGAGGATTTAGGGCATGTTTCTTTATTAGAAGTTTTAACAAGATTATTTTTGGACATAGTGTGACGGCTTGTCCCCTAACATTTGCAAGAACTTTAAAATTTTAACCACATAAAACGCCTCAAATGACCTTTGGAATTTTGCGACTTTCAACTTTTTTTTTTGTGAAATTTATGGATGCTCAAGTACAAATGGGATTCATAAATTGTACTATGTCGGGGAATTCAAAAATTCTCCAAATAAAAATTTCCTAAATTACAGTAAAGAAATATGCCCTAAGTCCAAATCTCCTAGCCCATCCCACATCCCATCTAGACTCTAACCCTACCCAACCCAACCCAACTACCTCATCATGTAGCATTGCCATTCGATGAACCTTGCACTTGAATGCCCAACAATTATGGATAAATTCCAATCCATCAAGCCTCAAAATACTACATTAGATTATGTTGCTGATTTGAGGCAAGGGAAGCAATGGAATGTTTCACTTCTTCATGAACTTTTCAGCCCAATGGAGATAGTTGCAATAAAAAATATTCCAATCAGAGAAGCATTGTGTCATGATAGGTGGATATGGCAGTATACAAATAGAGGCACGTTTTCGGTCAAATCGGCTTATCATTCTCAAATTCAAGAGGCCCATTCAGTGGCTTCATCCTCAGCCATTGTTGCTACAAAGACATGGAAACACCTATGGAACACTCCTTTCATGCCAAAGGTTAGAAACTTCGTATGGAGGGCTCTACACATCAAACTACCCGTTGGGGAAAACTTATTGAAGAAAAAAGTTTATGTAAATAACATATGTCACATGTGTGGGGTGCAAAATGAGACCATTGAACATCTTTTTTTTTTTAAATGTCACTGTGCTCGAGCCATTTGGTATGGCACATCATTGTCCTTTTTCATGGATAATAACGATCATACCTCATTCGTATCTTGGTGGGAATATTGGCTAGAGAAGTAGAATAAAGGGATAATTCATTGAGATCATATTATCTATTTTGGCTTCGTGCTATGGTGGATATGGGAAGCAAGAAATGCAAAAATCTTTCGTCAGCAAGATACAAATGGAGAGAATGTGGTTCAAAGAATCAACCTTGCACACATTGAATGGATAAACTCACTAGAGAAAAGGCAGGGAGATCAGAATCGCAATGATGATCAGCTGAATGCTTCCACCAATAATCAAGATCTGGATATAGATGTTCGCATTTTTTGCAATGGAGCTATGAATAAAGTGGCTAACAAATTAGGAGTTGGATGCATTGCTTATAGCAAAGATGGTAGCTTTTTGACAAGGCTATCCAAAAGATTTGAAGGAGATTCCGCTATCATGGCAGAAATTTTGGCTATCGAAGAAACTTTGGATTTGGTAATTCAGCATGGGTGGAGGAAAGTAGGTTTCTTTAGTGACTCCAAGATTGCTATTGATTCAATAACAAAATCTCAAAATCCTTTCCCTTGGGGAATTTATGCCCCGTTACAGAAGATCCTAAAAAAAAGGATGTCTTTACTAGATTGCACTTTATGGTGATTAGTAGAAGCATTAATAGTGAAGCACATAGTCTAACGAGGGCGGGGTTGTGTACGGGCCCTGATGCCTACATTAGTAATCATGCTATATCTTTCTCCAATGATTAATGAATAGAATACCATCTTCCCCACCCAAAAAGAAAATTATGGATAAATTTCAATGATGAACAAAGCTTTGACTGATTGTTAGAAAAGCACATTAAGAATTGATTGTTTTAAAATAGTATGAAAATCTTCTAGTATTTTTTTAAAAAGGCTCTTTCTATACTTTTTTCTTAAAAAAATCAAAAGGGCAAAACTAACCTTATCGAAATACAGTTTTCTTTCTTCTTATTATCGTTTTTCCTCCTCTGCCTCTTGAAACCAACCAATGCCAACCCAGAACTCCAATAGAAGGCCCCACCGTAATAACACCTATGAACATCAATTTGATGCATATGGATGCGCGGCTTGAACATATAATTAATCTTGTATATGAAAGCCCCCACCATTGTTGAAGCTCTATAAATAGATTTCTTATTTAATTTGTTTAATTCAACTTTCATGAATTTTTTTAGGATTTTACCGGAAAGATCCTCTAGATTTACTGTATACAAAAAAGGACTTAAAAAAATTATTCAACCGTAATAGTCACAGGGGCCCTTTTTTATTCATTTTTTTGTTGTTTCGCAATAAGGCCATAGAGATACGGTCCCAGTCAGTCCAGCAAGCCAGCCCATCAATTCCTCAGTTTAAGGGATATTGTTATCTTATAAATAGCATATACAGTCATTGATTTATTATAACAGCTCAATCCAAGGATTGTGATTAGGGTTGTAAACGGGTCAGTTTCGGTCTGGGTCCAGGGTGGAACCGGAATCGGAAACGTTTTCTAAGAGGGGGAACCGGAATCGGAACCTGACCCAGTTCGGAACCAGAAAACTGGTTCCGGAACCGGAACCAATAATATTAATGGGAACCGGAACCATTTGTGAGGCGGGTCTGGTTCCGGTTCCGGGTATGAGGTGTAGAAAAGTATAAACCCTAATGTAGAAAAGTAGAAAAGTAAAAAGGGTTATGTTTTCACATACTAAAGTTACCTTATGTTAGTGTATATTGGGCCGGGTCCCGGGTCCATGGGTCTGAGCCACTATGGATCCGGAACCGTTTAGGTATCGGTTCTAAAAAAAGGATCCGGAACCGGAACCATTTGCTTATCGGGACCAAAATAAGGACTCAGAACAGAAACTTAAAGGGTCGGAACCTTCGGGTAATCGGAGAATCGGGGACCCATTTACAACCCTAATTGTGATTGATATTCTCACATCTGTATCAATTGTAAAATCTATTATAAATATACTTCATGTCCTCAAGGAAAATCATCTTGATGAACCAATTCAATACAAGAAATCATGTGGAGATACTGTTACATGGTATCAGAGCAAAAAGGATCCTACAAACGTTTCCTTGCTCATACAGCCCTACATTTTTTTTCTTTTCACTTGCAAGCTCTTCTTCGTTGCTCAGCCATGGCAAATTCACAACAGCCTCTCTCTTCCAATATTCATCACTTCCTGCCAATCAAACTATCTCCAACCAATTACCTACTATGGAGATCACAGTTTTTGCCTCTTCTCAAAGGGCATAATGTCCTGGTACGAAGCCCTGCCCTCCCTTATTTATATCAACTGATGTTCATGAATCATCTGATGGAGTAGTAGACACCTCTGTGGAACCAGTCCTTAATCCAGAATATCTCTCTTGGTCTCTACAAGACCAACTACTGCTCAGCTAGCTTCTGTCTTCTCTAACAGAAGGAGTTCATGCCCAAGTGGTTGGGCTCTCCACCTCCTATGAAGTTTAGCATCACTTGGCTGCCACCTATGCATCCACCTCCAAGGCTCGCATCATGCAGCTTCGCCTGTAATTACATCAACTTAAGAAGGGTTCAGACACCATGTCTGATTTTTTTTTTGAAAGCCAAATCCATTGCAGATCAGCTTGCAATGGCATCTAAGCCTGTAGATGAGGATGATCCGATACTCTATATCCTTGGTGGTTTAGGGTCTGAATATGGTCCCTTTGTCACTTCCATCACCACACGTGATAACCAACCTTGTATCTTTGACTTACATGGTCTTCTTCTCAATGAAGAAATTCATGTCAATGGGGGCACATGTGGATATTCAGAACCTTGCTACAAATGTTGCCACCAAAGGATCTACCCCATCTAATAGAGGTAAATGTGACTTTCGTGGAAAAGGCAGTGGACGATTTCAAAATGGAGGACGAGGTCGTGGACAACCTAACAATCGTCCCCAAACCAATGAACAGTTTGGCTCCTCCTCAAACAGACCCACTTGCCAGGTCTGTAATCGTATTGGGCACACTGCTCTTCGATGTTATCAACGCTTTAACCATGCATTTACACCTAAAACTGCGCCTCCAAATGCTCAATATGCAGCTCAGTCATATTCGTCTGTTCTCTGGTATCTAGACTTTGGGGCCACTAACCACATCACCCCCGACCTAGCAAATCTCTCCATAGACACTGATTACAATGGCAATGTTGCAGTGAAGGTCGGCAATGGTGCAAGTTTGCCTATTCGACATGTTGGTCATTCCATTATTCATACCCCTTCTCACTCTTTACATCTTCATGACATCTTGCATGTTCCGTCCATTATAAAAAGAACTACTTTATGTCAATAAACTCACTCGAGATAATAAATTTTTTTTTTAATTCTGTCCTGACTCTTTTTTCATAAAGGATCGGGTTTCGGGGAAGACCCTCCTTCAAGGACCAGCTAGCCTAGGACTCTATCACTTCACCCCTCAGACATTGGGTACTAAAAATAAAATGGCGCTTCTAGGTGAAAAGGTCTTGATTTCTCAGTGGCACAATCGATTCAGCCATCCTGCTCTTCGCATCGTCCATTTAGTGCTTAATAAATATGCTTTACCTTTACTTTCCAATAAAGTGCTTGGTGTTTATGAAGCTTGTCAACCTGGGAAGTCTCATAAGTTACCATTTTCCAAGTCTCAACATTCCAGTACCGCTCCTTTAGAGCTTCTTTACTCTGATGTTTGGGGACCTTCACCAATTCTTTCTAGTGATGGCCATCGCTATTATGTGCATTTTCTTGATGATTTCACAAAATTCACTTGGATATTTCCAATGATCAATAAATCTGGTGTTTTGCTTATTTTTAAGCAATTCAAAATGTTAGTAGAAAATTTATTTGGCCATAAAATAAAGCAAATACAATCTGATTGGTGAGGAGAATATCACTCTCTATCTCATTTTTTGACGTCTTGTGGTGCTGCATATCGAATTTCCTATCCGCACACTCATGAGCAGAATGGAGCTGCGGAGAGGAAACACCGACATATCGTCGAAACAGGCCTTGCACTGATGTCTCATGGCCAAGTTCCTCTTCACTATTGGCATCATGCCTTTGATGCGACAATCTATCTCATCAACAGATTACCAATCCCAACTTTGGCCAATACAACACCTCTGGAAAAATTGGTTGGAATTTCACCAGACTATAACCTACTTAAAGTCTTTGGTTGTGCTTGTTACCCGCTACTCAGGCCCTACAATACTCACAAATTGCAATATAGGTCCACTCAATATATCTTCTTAGGGTATAGTTCTAAACACAAAGGCTATAAGTGTCTCAATTTGATCAATAACAAGATTGTCATTAGTAGACATGTAATATTTGATGAAGATTTGTTTCCTTTTAAATCAAAATCTCAACATAACACAACACTGTCCAACTCTCCATTGTTGTGCCCCACATCAGTTCCTCCTTTGCTTACTAAGTATCAGTCATCTGGTCCATCCACATGGCATCAAAACGTTCAAAAAGCAAACATCATACCACATGTTGCTGCCACAAGTTCTACACCACATAGCAATTCTCCATCTATCCAACATGTTCCATCAGTGCCACCTAGTATGCATCAGCCAAATGCAAGTGCAATAAACTCCAAATCACAGCCAGCCCCTACTCCATCGACATCATCCCTCAGTTCACCTCAATTAGCATCCCTTGGACTGCCAGTCCACGTACCACCACCTAAAACTATTTCATCAAAATTAGTGGCCCCACATACCAATACCCATTCAATGGTTACCAGACTTAAGGATGGAATTCGATAGCCAAACATTTTGTTGGCAAGCCGGTATCCAATTGAGGCAGCTATAGTTCTAGGACTTGTGGATGATGAGCCTACATGCTTCACACAGGCAGACCGACACTCTCATTGGAGAAATTCTATGGCATCAGAATTTAATGCTCTAATCCGTAATGGCACTTGGGTTCTCACATCACTTCCTATTAATCGAAAAGTAGTGGGCTGCAAATGGATCTTTAAAATTAAGCGGCATGTAGATGGAACAGTGGAACACTACAAAGCACGCTTAGTAGCTAAAGGCTACAGTCAACAAGAAGGTGTTGACTATACAGATACCTTCAGTCCAATGGTGAAACCAACTACAATTCGTACAATCATTTCCATTGCGGTTTCAAAGAAATGGCCTCTACGACAATTAGACGTCCAGAATGCCTTTCTTCATGGCCATCTACATGAAGAAATATTTATGGCACAACCCCCTGGGTTCATTGATGAACGTCATCCTCATCATGTTTGTTTGATAAAAAAAAGTCTCTTTATGGACTTAAACAAGCTCCACGAGCTTGGTTTCAAAGGCTAAGTTTCTTCCTTCAGGAATTGGGTTTCGTTGCTTCAAAAATAGACACATCACTGTTCATCTACAAACAAAATAGAGTGGTCATTTACCTACTGGTTTATGTTGATGATATCATCATAACAGGCAACACTCCAAGCTCTCTTTCTGCTCTACTGACTTATCTTGGACAAGAATTCGCCATAAAAGATCTAGGATCATTGCATTATTTCTTGGGGGTGGAAGTTCTTCCTTATAAAAATGGCCTGCATCTTAGTCAACAAAAATATATTCTGGACGTGTTGCAACGTACTAAGATGGATGGTGCCAAACCTATTACTACACCAATTTCATCAAATAGCAAATTATCTATACTAAGTGGGACCTTTATGGACAACCCAACCTTGTATAGACAAACAGTTGGTGCACTACAATATGCTACAATTACAAGGCCAGACATTTCCTTTGCAGTCAATAAGGCTTCCCAATTCATGCAAAACCCCACTGATGAACATTGGAGCATGGTCAAGAGAGTTCTTCGCTATCTCAAACACACATTATCTTTTGGCATCCAAATATCTAGTTCCAACTCATCACAATTATCGGCTTTTTCTGATGCAGATTGGGCTGGATGTCCTGATGACAGAAAGTCTCAAGGAGGGTATCTGGTATTTTTTGGGCCAAATTGAATTTCTTGGCAATCTAAGAAACAACAGACAGTTGCACGATCAAGTACTGAAAGTGAATAGCGTGCCTTAGCCAATACTGCTGCTGAATTAACTTGGCTACAATCCTTATTTGGTGAACTCGGGCTATACTTATCGCCTCCACCGATCCTTTGGTGTGACAATGTGGGTGCTACTTATCTAAGTGCTAACCCTATCTTTCATGCCTGCACCAAAAATGTGGAAGTAGACTTTCACTTTCTCAGAGACAAAGTAGCTAAAATGTTCTTCAAGTCCAGTACAGTTCAAAGACCAGCTGGCTGATTTTCTCACAAAGGGATTATCATCTTCAAGGTTTCAATTACTGAGGTCCAAATTTATCGTTGCATCTGCCTTGCCGCGTTTGAGGGGGCGTGATAAGGCCATAGAGATACGGTCTCAGTCAGTCCTGCAAGCCAGCCCATCAATTCCTTAGTTTAAGGAAGATTGTTATCTTATAAATATCATATACAGTCATTGATTTATTGTAATAGCTCAATCTAAGGATTGTGATTGATATTCTCACATCTGTATCAATTGTAAAATCTATTATAAATATACTTCATGTCCTCAAGGAAAATCATCTTGAGGAACCAATTCAAAACAAGAAATCGTGTGGAGATATTGTTATACGCAGCAATATCCCTGCTCACTTGTATATACGAGCCGGGATGCACTTATTTTTTCTTCTTCTTCACAGTTAAGTGGTGATATCGCCGCCTTAGTCAGATTTAGAAAAAAAATCTTTTTTCATGTGGATGGTGGTCGCCTAGTGATGGAGGTCAGATGATGACGAGTGATGGAGGCTGAATGGTGATGATGGGTGAAATTGAAGATGACGGTGAAAGAGAAATATGAGAGATGGGAATCAGTCGTAGGTATAATGTTAGTTTAGGTGTTGTGGATTGGATTGGTGGGGAAGGGGGATGCAGAGGGAATGAGATGAGATAATGATGTGGGTAGAAGTGGTTTGGAAATAAGCAGTTGTTATGTAGGGAGATGAGCAAAAGATGGTGAGAAAGGTAGGTTGCAGAGGAGGAGAAAAAAAAAAAAAGAAAATGAGAGAAAAAGATGGGTTTAAGAAAGAGATAGAAGGTGACTTCTGTGAGATGGGGGGTGGAGTTTCATACATTCGGTTGGAAGAGAATGAATGAGTTTAGATGACTTTGTTTAGGTCGTGGGAAAAATAGGATGGAGAAAATGATATATATATATATAGATTTAGATTACTATATGTGATATTGACTTGTTTTGATAACAAGCTCCAGCAAGCACCCAAGTCCACGACTATTAAGGTCGCCATATCACGAACGAAATTGTTGTGTGGTTAAGAGATTAGTTGTAGAGGTGGAAGGAGTTGGAATAAGGAGAGAATAAAGGAGGAGGAAAAAGAAGAAGAATAAACGAGATATCCTCGCCAGTATATGCGAGTGAGCGGGAATATCACTTACTTTTTTTTCTAAATCTAACAATATATATTTTTTTCTGAATCTAACTGTCGCCGCTTAACCGTGAAAAATATAAAAAGACGAGTAAAGATATCTCTGCTCGTATATGTATGTGAGCCGGGATATCACCCTTCCCCGAAACACCAGAAAAACCAAAAAGGCCCCTAGGAATAATATGGTTGATCAATATTTTCTTTGTCTATTTTTTTTATCTCTAATAATAAATTTAAGGAGATTTTTATGGTAAAATCCTCTAAAAATTTAATGGGATGAGACTTCATGCATTTGACGGGCATTGTTTGTGCTCATGTGCCGTCCAGTCCTTGTACAGTTATGAAGTCCAAAAGGGCGCCGACCCTGACAATCCGGACTCAATACCATTCAGCGCGGTCGCTCATACTGCGAGACTCGAATCTTGTGAGATACTTAACTGCGAAGTTTCATTTCTCCAGTCGCACCGCCCTCTATCCCTTCCTTCAACCTCAAAAACGCCAAAACCCTATCAAACAAATCCAACCCAAAAACCCTAGAAAGCAAGCGAATTTTCGTTTCTCTCTCCATCATCATCATTTGCTGCTTCTTCTTATATTCATGGATAAGAAGATCGGAAGGTTCTTTGATTCCGTCGGATCCTTTTTCAGCGGTGCAGATGTCATTCCCTGGTGCGATCAAGACATCATAGCTGTAAGATCACTCTCTTCGTTTCTATCTCATGTCATTCGTTCTTCTTTGAGAAATTAGGGTTGGTTTCTGTCATTCGTTCTTCTTTGAGAAATTAGGGTTGGTTTCTGTTTCTTATTTGATCATCTGATTGAGATGTCACTGTCGTTGCAACCGATTCATCATCAATGTCTGTTACTAGGGTTTCATTTGTTTATTGCTTTGTGGTTTTTAGATTCTGACACTTTTTTCGCAGCGATTTTTTTTCATACATGATCAATGTAGAGGTGTATGTATGTAGCTTGTATGGAGTGAAATTTTGTTCAATTACGCTGAGTGCCTCATGTTGCATATTTCAATATAGAATCATTTGGTGGCTTTCTAAATGTACAATTGGACATATTATGGGATTCAGTGTTAATTTCCATCAGACATTCAGATTGGGTGTTGCAAGCTTTTGGTATCTGGCCAATACAACAGTTGGAAGGTGCTCATTGTCTCAACAGCGTGGTTGAGATTCTGGTAGTATTACCAATAAAAAAGAAGAAAGTGAATATGGATGTATGTATTCACACATAGCGCACGAGGTTTCCTTGTGCAGAGAGGTAACATTTTTACCACCACGTAGGACCCACCTATTATTAATCTAATCTCCTCATACTAACACAAAAAGAATTGGTACTCACCTTAATTCGACACTAATCTGAATTATACTCGTTCATGGATTGAATTCATAAAAAAAAAAAATTTAACTTAAGAAATGCCATTAAGCTTCAAGGCCTCTAAGTAGATGGTGTTATGATCCAATTTGAGATGATATTTTGCCCATGGTTTATCCACAATGTCACAATGGTACGTGTCCATCATAATATCACCCATGATTGCCATGAATCCAAGTGGATCTACAAAGGCTTATATTTTTTTGCCTCTTAGCAAATGGAAGCCCCTATATGTATACGTGCACAATTCTTTCAAGAATGGCCAGGTTGTTCCTAGCTTAGGCCGCCCACTTGCCCTAGTTATATAATCAATCTAAGCCCTTTACACTCATTGAACATCATAGGCACCAACCCAAATCTGATACTCATTTGGGCTGTGTAGGCCCTTCAATTGATCATGCAAAATTTGACACTCATCCCACTTTATCTAATGGATAAGATATGGATGAATTTGGGGCCCTCAACAAGTACCTACCTTCCAAGTGTCTTTTTTTTTTTGTGGGTATGTGAGGTTGTGCTATTCCTAAGCTATGATGGTATGGGGGTTTGAGGTTCAAATTTATAAGCAATATTTTGAAACATTCAGTTTTTCAACAGGTGCTTCACATACATGTTAATGGGAAAGATCTTAAACCCAGTTAATAATACAAGATGGATATTTATTTTAGGGAATATGATTCTGTATTCTCGAAGAAGGCAATGTTATTGAGTTGCTTTTGACCATACATTTTGGGAGTGACAAAGCTCTTGCACTTGTCAAAGATAAGTTCTTTTGGCCACACTTAGCACCTGCTTGTTTCATGTAATTGAATACATGTATCTCCCCTCTAATGGAAAATGAATCAAGTGGAGGTGGGACTAGGGAGATGAATACCGAGCCATCATCCTTGTAGTTCAAATCGGAGGAAAGTGAGGGTTGCATCTTGATTCCTATTTTAGATCTTTCACCACTCACCTTATATCCTTCAACCCCCACCTCTTTAATAAGCTTTGAGTGGAGCTCATGTGACCATGAATTCATATGTATTCTAAGGAAACAAAGAAGCCCATAAGGAGAAACGTTGCTCAACACTTACCTTTGTTGATGCCAAATTGCTAAAGGACATGTGCTGAATTAGGGATTCTACGAGACACTATGGGGTCTCAAAGCACCATGGATGTACATCTCCGCGAATTTTTTGCTAGGTTCACCAAAGATGTCTCGCAAGCATGACTCTATGGTCATTCATAGATAGATTTTCAAAAATGGTTTGCTTTATTGCGTGAGACCTGAACCATTGGTGACATGAAGTTTGTCAGCCATGGAAGCAGCTGGTTACACAACTCTGTTTTTGTAGTGCATATCACCCTTTGACGGAGGGGCGAGCTGATGTAGTGAAACAGAGCCTAAGAATCATGTTGAAAAGTGTCATTAGAAACATCACAAGGCAGTAGGATATGATGCTACACAAGTAGAATTTGCTTACAAAATTTCTGTTATACACACCACTAAGAAGTCTCCATTCCATATTGTGCGGACTCTAAGTAGTGTTCTTGGCCTAGTGCCATTATTGTTGCCAAACAGATCCAACCATGACACGGAAGCTTTCGTTGACCATATTCATGGTTGTCACCGGCAGATCCAATAAAAGATTCAAGGAAATAATGTTTAAGTACACAGCAAGTGCAGATTTACATGGAAGTAAAAAGGGTTTATGAAGTCGGTGATCTAATGATGGCGTATTTGTGCAAGAAAAGATTTTTTGGGAACTTGCAATGAACTTAAAGTAAAAAGATTTGCTAAAATGATGGTGTATGTGTGCGTCTTTAAGATTCTTGCTTTTTGTAGCATTTGTGCTTTATTACTTCACGAGTTTGATAGCTCGGTAGTTTGTATGATTGTGAATATCTCCTTTGTTCTGGTAGAAAGGATGTTCTCTTTATTCATGGGCATTCTTCTTGTACTTAACTTTTTGTTGACATTTTTGGCTAACCAAATACAATTTTGCCCATATTTCTAATCCTAATGATCTTTTCCTTCATTTTCACTAAGGTTGTCTTTACTCTTTACTTTTTGTTCTAGCAGTCTTGTTGATCATTTCTTGATTTTGGTGACAATTTATAGGCATAGTCTGTATTTGATAGGTTTATGATATATCACCATCCATCTTTAACCTCCTTTCTTTTTATTAAGACCTTTATTTTCATCATTAATGCACATTACACGATCAAAATCTCCAGTTTTCTTTGTTTGATCGTGTCAATCATATGAATACCTTTCTCCCTCTTCATAATCCTCAACTGCACAGATAACTTGTTTTGGTTTCACACTTGGCCTTCCTCTTGGCCTTCTTATTGTATGGTTATTTCCCTACTTCTACCTTTATAAGTCTTTTGTGCTTCCATTTTTTTTTTTTTCATTTGTTAAGTGATGTTTTCTTTTTATCAGTAGCCTTTTGGACATCCTCCTTCCACCACTCAAGTTTTCTAATGTGTGTAAT
Source organism: Cinnamomum chago (assembly GCA_038049695.1). Classification (NCBI taxonomy): domain Eukaryota; kingdom Viridiplantae; phylum Streptophyta; class Magnoliopsida; order Laurales; family Lauraceae; genus Cinnamomum; species Cinnamomum chago. The sequence goes on from CP142453.1 coordinate 33,832,247, forward strand.
TCTTCTTTGTCATTTGTTAAGTGATGTTTTCTTTTTATCAGTACCCTTTTGGACATCCTCATTCCACCACTCAAGTTTCCTAATGTGTGTAATTCTTTTTTCCGTTCGACTCTCCATGCATGTAAATGAAGCTTGTATATTAATGTAATTGTCTTGAAATTACTCATATGACTTCTGTAGACAAATTCTTCAGAATTAACACCCTCTTTTGGAAAAATATGTTTGAGAACAATATTACAATTTGGGATGTCAATGGTCTGTGCCTAAATTGGTTTAGGAGTGGATTTTGAGTTTGTTGGGCTGGGCGTATTGAATATGTCAATTTTCATTAGTTAGGGCTAAGCCCATTGGCAGCCCTAGTGATAATGGATCCATTAATATCTCATTAATTTTTGGAAGTATTTTTGGTTTGTGGACATTCTGTAATCAAGGTTCAAGATAATGGTGCTCGAGGGTGTACCTGATGGCCAGGAATAGGTATGTAAATGCAATTTGCATGGTTTTGAAAATCGAAATCGTATCATAGTCCATAGATCATTTAAGGGGATGAATTGAAGTGCATCTTGAAATGTATCACAAATTGCGGTTTGGTAATAATAAAAAGTAAGAAATAAAAAATAAAAATGTAGTTATTCATAATCCATCCATTTTTCATTCATTCAACATAAGTATAATGATAAATAGGATTAGGATACAATCATATGAAGAACGCAATAACATATATTAATATTTCATAATGATAGGCGTAAATATGTTTAAGATATTAACTTTAATAGGAAAAATAAAAAAAATTGAATTGATTTTTTTGTTCCTTTTAAATTAAAAAATAAAAAATGAAATCCAAATAATTAAGTTACATGGATGTCCCTTGAAAAAAAGTGTTTATGAAATAAAAAAAGAAAAAGATTATAGAAAATGCAAGAAAAAAACCCATATATATAGTTGCATGCTCCTTATTACTCTCTAAAACCTCCCCAAAATCACAATAGTTCTTTAAAGATTTCGCTAATCACTATATAACATTTTATAAATAGAAAATTTGACAAAAACAAAAGGAAATAAAGTGCTAAAACTCTAAGCTATGGCTATTCCCACTTCGATGAATCGGTTGTATCATAAGATTCGGTAATACAAGTATTGAATCGTAAGATTCACTTGTAAATGAGATTCGTGGTATGGATATGAATCTTGTTCTTTTGGATTTGATAAGAATCATAGGTTTCAGGATACGAGTTGTAGGATTCTTGACGTAGGGGAAGAGTAGCCAAGGACTACTCTCCAAGCCAAAGGCTTAGGGATAGGGATCCATAGGATTGAAACCGTCTTAGTCTCACATCATAAACACAACCGAGAGAAAAACTCAATGGAGAAAATTTTATTAATCATTGAACTTGTCCCTAAGGAGGGAGTCCATACTGACTCTGGAGTTCTCAAAACTTCCTGCCACCAAGTTGTCTTTTGAGCTTCTCTAGAATTTGTTAATTTCTTTGAAAGTTCCTAGGTGTCTTTTAAGTTTTTAAGAAGTCTACCTAGTTAGTTGTAGTCAAAGTCTTGTTAATTTCTTTTTAAAGTTCCTAGTTGTCTTTTAAGTTCTTAAGAAGTTTACCTAGTTAGTTGTAGTCAAAGTCTTTGTTTTCATTTAATTCTAGCTTTGAAAATCTAAGTTTATTTTTCCTATGTTGGAGGGATGTTCCAACAAGTCCTATATATATCCATTGCTATGAATGAAATCAATGGAGTGTGTTTTGATTTAGCCTTTGGCTTGTGAGAAGATATTTCTTCTTGTTAACTCTTATCATTCGGTGGATTCCGATAGGTGGCGAGTTCCCCGTTTCTGTATCTCTTAGGTGGATTCCTTAGAGTGGTGAGCGGTTCTCTTGCTCTGTATCCCTTGTGAGTTTTCTTTGGGTGGTGATTTCTATATCACTCAGGTGTTCTTGCTCCGGTGGTGAGCTTATCTTCCTTCGGGTGGTGATATCTGTATCCCATTGGATTCCTTTTATTTTTATCCTTTTGTTGCCTATCATATCCCCGGTATCAGTTGGTATCAGAGCTTTAGGTTTCATGGCTGGTGGTAGACGTCAAACTAATAAGCAAAAGATCCCAGTTCGTGAAAGAGATCTCCGCGACATCGAAATATAAGAGTTGAGAAAACAAGTGCTGAAACTTCACCAACAACTTGAACAGTAACAACTTCAGCAACAACAGCCCTTTGAACATGAGGGTTCACACCAAGGTTTAAAGGGAGAATCTTCTGAGGATGGTGGGGAAAATTTTAACCCCTTCTATCTTGATCCTAATCAATCCTCATCAAGTGAAGAGAATTGTTCTCATCACCGTGCTCGCAATAACTATGAAGTCCAGCATGAGCATTTAAATGTGAAAGTATATATGCCGGAGTTCGAAGGAAGAATGCAGCCAGATGAATTCCTTGATTGGCTTCATACCATCGAGCGAATTTTTGAGTACAAGGATGTGTCGGATCAGCAAAAGGTGAAGCTTGTGGCCATTAAGTTAAAGAAATATGCTTCTTTATGGTGGGAGAATTTAAAGAGACAGCGTGCTCGTGAAGGAAGAAGTCAAATTGTGACATGGCCCACATGGGAAAAGATGAAAAAGGAGCTTAAGAGAGTTTTTGCCGGATAACTTTTGACAAGATACTTTTCTTAGGTTTCACAATTTCAAGCAAGGTGATTTGTCCGTAGAAGATTATACAATGGAGTTTGATCATCTCATGGTGAAATGCGACATCATTGAACCAGAAGAGCAGATTATAGCTCGCTACCTTGGTAGGTTGAAGACAGAGATTTCAAATGTTGTTCAATTACAGCCGTATTGGACTTATAATGATGTTGTCAAGCTAGCAATGAAGGTGGAAAAACAGGCCAGAGAAGTTCGTGGCAGTAATCATTGGTCTTTGTTTAAGGATGCAATTTCCAACCAAGGGAGTGGCTTGGAATCCAAACCAATCCAAGCATTGAAGCCATCTCCTAAAGGCGAGAAAACAACTGATAGCAGCCATCCAAGCTCATCTCATACCAACTCCCGCAAGTGCTTCAAGTGTGACGGGTATGGGCACATCACATCCGATTGTCCAAATCGCAAGATTATTACTTTGGTTGAAGAAAATGATGACCATCACTCTTTGGAGGAGCATCTAGAGATGGATAATGAGATCACTTATGTAGATGAAGGAGTATCTCGTCATACATCACAGTTTGGATGCATTCCATCAAGAAGATCAGGTTGAAAATATTTTCAACCACAAGGAGTGTTACAAAAACCTGATGGCAGCAACTATGGAGCCCAAACTTCAATGGTCAAAACAGTGTTATTTAAGGCGTTAAGCGAGCCGAAGCGACCAAGGCTCCTAACGCCTAGGCGAGAAGCGAGAAGCGAAGCGACACGCTTTACCGAAGCGAAGCGAACAGTTAAAAAAAAAAAAAATTTCAGTTTAATTAATTCTAAACATCTAAGTTATAATTATATATATACTAAATATTTAAATGCAAGTAAAACCATATACATTTAAATTAAAACAAACACTAATAATATCTCAAATCTTAATAACAGTCATAACTTAAACATTTAAATTCAAACAAACACTAATAATATCTCAAATCCTAATATTTAAAAACACAAGACACACAATTCAAGCAACTAAAGAAATCATCTCAAGGACTTGGAAATTAATCATCATCACTAAAGAAACCATCTTCTTCATTATCCTTAGATTCATATCCCTCTGTATCCTCCTCCTCTGCCTCATCTAAAATTATGTCTTCCTCATCTATGAGTCCAGTGGTCGATCTTGTACCCCTTGGTGTTACCCTAGTAGATGATGTTGATCTAGTCCGTTGGCTACTTTCGTGAACTCCAGAAGCTCGAGCAACTTCACCCCAAGTCAAAGTATCATCACCAAACACAAGCTCATCATCTTCATCTGTTTCTGCATCCACTCTCCCAATCAACCACTCATTGCTATCATCAATATCCTTCAAAGATATTGGATCAATTGTGTCACGGGAATCATATCGGCGTCTCAAAGCTCTATTATACTTAACAAACACCAAATCATTGAGGCGAGATTGAGCTAGTCTATTTCTTTTTTTTGTGTGTATGTGCAATAATTTATTAACAATACATTAAAATTTATAATAAGATTAAAAAAAATGAAATTGAAGAGGTTTGAGGATGATACTCACATGCTCAAACACACTCCAATTTCGCTCACAACCGGATGCACTACAAGTAAGGCTTAAAACTTTTTTTGCAAAACTTTGCAAATTTGGAGTTGCAGACCCGTATGCACTCCACCAATCAGCTGTGAATAATGAATAACAATTAATTAACTAACATCTTTAAACAATGATAATGAAATAAACTTGTGGGATAACTTAGATTACCTGGTGCCCTCGTTGTTCTTTGTCTAACCGCCATGGGCAACTTAAAGAGGTTTTCACATTTCATGTAAATACTCAACTCTTGACCAATTTTATCTTGTATAGCAAGATTTGGGACCAACTTTTCTAAACATTTATATAGGCCATTCATGACTTCTTGATCTTTCTCAACCTCTGGATTGGAATAGAAAAACTCTGGGTTCAAAAAATACCCAGCTGCATGCAAAGGCCGATGCAATTGAACTTCCCACCTTCGGTCAATGATTTCAAAGATGTGTTTGTACTTCTCTTCATTGCCATTAAAAGAATTAGCAATCGCTTCTTTAGCCCGGTCCATAGCTTCATAAATGTACCCCATGGGAGGCTTCTTCTCACCATCAACCAATCGAAGCACACGAACAAGAGGGCCAGTAAGCTTAAGAGAGTAGACAACATTACTCCAAAATGAAGGCATTAAAATGATTTGTGCTGTCCTTTTGCCTTGTTGTTCTCTTGCCCATTTACTTGTAGTCCATTCCTCTGAAGTAAACATTTTTCTCAAGTTACCTTTTTGTTGGTTGATTCTTGTTAGAGTAAGAAAAGCCGTAGCAAATCTAGTTTTTGAGGGCTTAATCAACTCCTTTGACTGGGTAAATCGTCTCATCATATTTAACAGAGTTGGACGGTTATAAATATAACCGTGTAATGCTATTCCTCTCTCAAATGTTCTCTTGAAGTTTGGCAACTTGAAGATATCTTCCAACATCAAGTCCAAGCAGTGGGCAGCACATGGTGTCCAATATAGGTTGGGTCGTTTTGCCTCCAAAAACTTTCCTATTAAACAAAGATTTTTTATCAACTAGTGTACATAAAAAAACTCAATGTAACAAGTAGTTATCTTTCTTTTTCAAGAAGCTCATACCTGCTAACACATTTGCTGCCGCACTATCAGTGACAATTTGGACCACATTAGCTTCACCAATACGCTCCACAAAATTATCAAGCAATTCAAACATTTTTTGCCCATCCTTTGAGTATGCAGAAGCGTCAACGGATTCAAAGAACATGGTCCCTTTTGGACAATTCACTAAGAAATTAATCAAGGTTCTCCCTCTCTTGTCAGTCCATCCATCGGACATTATGGAACATCCATATTTTGCCCAATCCTCTTGGTGATCTTTCATCAATGACTTGATATGCCCCACTTCTTTGTTGAGCAATGGGACCCGAATCTCATGATAAGAAGGGGGTTTCAAACCAGGACCATACTGTCCAATAGCTTCAAACATTGCTGCAAAACTCTCATAGTTTACAACATTAAAGGGAATTCCCGTGTCATACATCCATCGAGCAAATGCTGTGATGGCCCTTTCTCTCATTTCCTTTCTGAAAGGATCGTTGGCATCAATCTTCGTTTGTCTCCCCTTGGTCTTTCGATTTTGCACCACAACATTCGGATCAGGGGTGAAGTATACATCCATAGGCCCTTTTTGTCTTGGTTTTTTTTGTTTGGATGTGGCTTGTGTAGAACCTTGACTAGAACTAGCCATGGATCTATTATGATGCGCAACAATCTCTACAATATCATCTTCACAATATCATCTTCATCCTCCTCCAAGTCATTAGGCATCTCATCAAAGTCGGGAACCATGTTCATTAGATTCTTCTCTTCCTTTTTTTTAGCCATGTATTCTCTAATCTCCTCTCTAACATGTGCAGGACATTTTGGACAAGTAATAACACTTGTAGAGTTCCCCGCAAGGTGTTGTTTGACCCGATAGACACCTCCATTTGACTCTTTTCCACAAAAATTGCATTTGAACTTGTTTGGGTTTGGGGGATTGACCAAGTGTGCATATTTCCATGCCGGATCTTTTTTGTTCCCTTCGGACGACGATGCCATTTATTTATTTATGAATGACACTATCACACACACTACAATTAAAGGAACAAAACAGTACAGGAAATCAGAAAAATCAGCACATCAGCATTTAGCATTCAGCATTAAAGAAGCAGAAACATAAACAGAAAAAAAATCAGCAAAAACAGAAGCAATTTACAGAAGCAGCAGCATTAAATTTTTTTACAGAAGCAGTATTATCAGCATTATCAGCAGTTCAGCGCTATCATTATCAGCAAAATCAGCATTGAAGAAGCAGAAACATCAGCAAATTCAGAAGCAGCAGAAACATAAACAGAAAAAAAATTATCAGCAAAAACAGAAGCAGCAGAAACAGAAAACAGGAGAGAAGAAGAAAAAAAAACAGAAACAGAAAAAAAATAAAAAAGAGGAACCAGAACAGCAGGCAGCAGAAACATAAACAGAAAAAAAATTATCAGCAAAAACAGAAGCAGCAGAAACAGAAAACAGGAGAGAAGAAGAAAAAAAAACAGAAACAGAAAAAAAAAAAAAAACGAGGAACCAGAACAGCAGCACCATTACAGAACCAAAACAGCAGAAAAAAAAAAAAAAACCAGAAGCACCATTACAGAGAACTAGAACAGCAGAATCAGGAAAAAAATAAAAAAATAGCAGCACCATTGCAACCACAAGAGCAGAATCAGGAAAAAAAAAAAGAAACAGAGAAGAAGAAGCAGAGAAGAAAAAGAAAAAGAGGACCAGCCGAGAAGAAGAAGAAGAGAAAAGAGAAGAGAAAATAAATCTGAGACAAACCTGTCACCGAGGAGCAGCCGCAGGAGAGGAAGGAGCAGCAGCAGTCGACCGTCGATCGTGATCGTGAGGGAGGAGTACCAGTCGATCACGGGAAGGCAGGCGAGTCCTGAAGGCCAGTCGATCGTGAGTCCTGAAGTCCAGCTCCAGTTCGTTGTCTGATCTGAGGAGTACCAGTCGATCGCGAGTCCTGAAGGCCAGCTCCAGTCCGTTGTTTGATCTGAGCAAAATTAGGGCTGGGTTTTATATTTATGGGACAAGGGGGTAATTGGGTGTATGTGCATCTTATAAATTTTTTTCCAATTGCCCCAATCCAACGGTTCACAATTAAAATAAAATAATCCAACAGTCCATAATAAAATTAAAACACAAGCTCGCCTCGCTTAACTAAAGCGCTCGCTTTTTCGCCTCTCGCTTAATTTCAAGGCGCTCGCTTTTCTCGCTTTTTTCTCGCTTCAGGCATATTCGCTTCGCCTGGGGTGTTCAAGGCGACCACACCTCGCTTCGCCTCGCTTCTCGCCTAGGCGAGCTTTTCAAATCACTGCAAACCCCCTGTCTATGATGAATATCCGGAAGACGATGTTGAATTGGAAGAGCTGAAAATATCACCAACTCGCCACACCCAACGGGTTGTTCCCATCAAGTCCAACTTTGAACTCAAAGAAACGGAAGGTTGATGATTGAGATTGGCTTGATGAATCGGTCATAAAACAACGTACCAGAATTTTTGAGACGTATGGAATCATTCGAGGATTTGAATGTAGCTGCGTCATGGACTCGGGAAGTGTAGGTAATTATGTTTCTCAAAATCTAGTTTCTTATTTGAATCTCCCAACTGAAGACCTTACTAGTCCTTATCATGTGCGTTGGGTGAATCACGAGGCAAGAACTTTAGTGACTAAGCGATGTTTAGTTGAATTCTCCATTGGACACCACTATGAGGATAAGATTTGGTGCGATGTGATGCAAATAGACTCATATCATGTTTTGTTGGGGCGACCGTGGCAGTGGGACCGCAATGTTTATTGTCATGGTTGCAAAAATGTGTATGAGTTAAAGGTGAACGGGGAACTTGTAAAATTATTTCCAAACGTTGAGAGAATGAAACGAGAGAGACTTTTATTTATTGAAGAGCAAGTCTTTCCAAGGAAGAAGAGGGGAAAATTCGAAGTAAGTGCCAAAGATTTGAGGGCGAATCTTTTCCAATTAGGGGAGTTTGACTCCGGAGTTCTCAAAACTTCCTGCCACCAAGTTGTCTTTTGAGCTTCTCTAGACTTTGTTAATTTCTTTTAAAGTTCCTGGGTGTATTTTAAGTTCTTGAGAAGTCTACCTAGTTAGTTGTAGTCAAAGTCTTGTTAATTTCTTTTTAAAGTTCCCTAGGTGTCTTTTAAGTTCTTAAGAAGTCTGCCTAGTTAGTTGTAGTCAAAGTCTTTATTTTCATTTAATTCTAGCTTTGAAAATCTAAGTTTATTTTTCCCATGTTGGAGGGATGTTCCAACAAGTCCTATATATATATCCATTGCTATGGATGAAATCAGTGGAGTGTGTTTTGATTTAGCCTTTGGCTTGTGAGAAGATATTTCTTCTTGTTAACTCTTATCCTTCGGTGGATTCCGATAGGTGGCGAGTTCCCCGTTTCTGTATCTCTTAGGTGGATTCCTTAGAGTGGTGAGCGGTTCTCTTGCTCTGTATCCCTTGTGAGTTTTCTTTGGGTGGTGATTTCTATATCCCTTAGGTGTTCTTGCTCGGGTGGTGAGCTTATCTTCCTTTGGGTGGTGATATTTGTATCCCATTGGATCCCTTTTATTTTTATCTTTTTGTTGCGTATCATATCCCCGGTCTCACATACTCTAATTCTATATGGAAACAATTCCAATAAAAGCCAAGTTCTAAATCTAATAAAACTCTACAACAAATAAAAGTCTTGCTAAATACTTGCTTTAATCTTTATACTTTAGCTACTACTAAAATTAGGCTAGCATAATCTCTTGAAATCAGGCACGATCTGAATTTTCTGTTTGTTGAAACTTTTGGGCTTGTGGGTTGGGCCCAATGGGCTAGCCGATCAATGGGCTGTCCTCCTGGGTTGAAGATCAATCGCACTAACTTCTGATCCTCTTGTTGATCTTCATTCTCTTGACATGTCTTGGACGCTTCATTCAATCTTTTCCTTTTGCAACTTTGCTTATTTTGATGGTCCGAGTTTACTTAAGCCCGATCGAACTTTCAAATGCTCCATTTGTAGACTTTGCATTATTGGATTATAATCTTCAGGTTCCCATTGTCAATCCCCAAAGATGAAATCAATGTGGGGAACCTCAATGACTTGTTCTTTGTTTGTAACCTCTTAGGTAAGCTTTGTCGTCTGATGAGCATATTGGCTTTCCATGAAGTTGGCTTATGATTATAATCGTCAGATCATCAGCCTCCTTGCCAACCATATTCTAATCTTCAGTGTTTGTGTCTCCTTTTGATGATTGCGTCTTTTGATCAACACTATCAACTCCTTTGTCTCCTAGGTCTTTTGAAATCAGATCTTCTTCAGAAGTTGAGTTTGTCATGGAATTTTCTGGCTTTTGTTCTTGTATCTCAATGTCAGTCTTGTTATCTTTCATCAGGAGTTCCACTACATTGCCTTTTGTTGTTTTCAGAGCCTTTTCTTTTTGACACTTAACTTTTCGCAGGCGAGACTATTTAAGCACGTGCTCAACAATAATAGCTTCCCAATGTGCTTCATGAATGGTCTTGCAATCATTCATATTTTGCAATGTATTTGGCCTCAAACCTTTGATAAAGCTATTCAAACCCTATGGCTCACTCAATTCTAGTTCACATACTTGTTGTAGCCTTGAAAATTGATCAGAATCTTCATCAACTGTAAAATCTCCTTGTCTTCGATTGAGGAATTGCTATGATGCCAATTGACGCAGCGTGGGTAGGGGAATAGTAGCTAATGACTACTCTCCAAGCCTAAAGGGCCAGTTTGGAAACTCTACTAATAGAGCCAAGTGAAGTAAACTTGATTTTGAAGAAAGAATAAAATATAAGTGGGTAATGATGGTATTTTGTTTTTAGTTGTTTGTTATGGAATCTTTTTTACTTTTTGTATGGGAAAGTGAAGTTTTTTTTTGTATTTTAGTGGATAAAGATAGTTGCTTTTTGACTTTTTTTGAAAAAGATGGAGGGAGTTTTGAATTAAAGTGCTTTTGATGTGACATCTTGTCTGAAAAATGGAGGCTTTACTTGACTTTTACTATATTAGTAAAGTGCCAAACTAGCCCGGGATAGCTATCCATAGGATCGAAACTAGTTTGGTCTCACACCGCGGGCACACAACCAAGAGATAAATTCAATAGAGAGAATTTTGTTAATCACTAAACTTGTCCCTAAACTTGCAATCCTTTATGTAGAGTCCATACTCTAATTCAATGGAAACAATTCCAATAAAAAGCCAAGTTCTAAATCTAATAAAACTCTAAAGCAAATAAAAGTTTGCAAATAAAGAAAGCTTGCTAAACATGGATGAAAAAAGCAGCTGATATGTAGCGTATCGGCCCGCTAAATCGGGTGTAGTGGTGGACACCGCTACGCTTTCTACAAAATATCGCTGCTGAAAACTGTAGCGACCCTAGGCCGCTACAGTTCCATAGCGCCGCCATGTAGTGACTGGGTTTCGATCAAAACTCCTCCTGCTTTCCCTTTTTTCTTCATTGCTTGTTCCTTTTCAAGAAGAACAAAAAAGGTAAAAATGTGTGTGTGTGTGTGTGTGAGAGAGAGAGAGAGAGAGAGAGAGAGAGAGAGAGAGTTTGCAGAGGACATACCTGGATGTAGTAGCAGCGGCAGCAGGCCGCACCTCTGTCCTCCTCCTTCTCCCTCTTCTCCTTTCCCTGTTCTCAATCTCTCTCGATGCTTATGTTTTGGACGATGGACGAAAGCTAGGGCAACAAATGCCCATTACGTCCCTGTTTCATTTTATTAAGGGGTAAGTTATAGGCCCCACAATGAGCCCACCTGATTAAAGGCATAAATAAAAGCTCAATGGGCCAGTAAACTAACAATTAAAAAAAAATTATTAAAAGAACCCATTAAAAAAATGACTCAAAAAACCATTAAAAAATCAATCCATTCATAAAACAACCATTAAAAATCATTAAAAATGATTCAAAAAAAAAAATCATCCAAATTTTTTTATAAAACCATTCAAAACAAATTAAATGGGCCCATCCAAAAGAAGAAAAGCTGAAGAACTTCTTGTCTTTTTAACCACTGGTGGGCTCCATCATGAGGCCCAAATTTTAAAATAAAAAAAGGCATGCCTTAGCCAAATATTACTTAATTGAAATTAATGTCTTTGTGTTAAAATTCACTCTAATTGGAAATAGGGCCATAGCCAACTTTCACACTAACTGAAAATAAAAAAGCATAGCCAAATTTCAAACTAATTGAAGATAGTTTCCAACCAGATTTCACTCTAATACTAAATAGGGCCCAACCAAAGTTCGTTCTAATAGAAAATAGTGCCCCCTTGTCTTAGTAACTAAACAATATGAATACATGTCGAAACAAATGATCATTTCTAGTATTTTCTATTTATACAGTGATACAGGACCTCATAAAATGAGGGGACCGCTACGTCCCCTTATCTTAGTTAATTTGAAAAAGAAAAAAAAAAAAAAAACACGCACACGCACATATTTTCTATCATTTTCCAATATTCTGGATTTTCTGGAAAAATTTTCAGATTTTTTTGACATTTTTTTCAAAACGCACCGCTACGCCGTTACGTAGCATTTTGGCGCTACCACTATTTTCATCCTTGTTGCTAAATACTTGCATAAATCTATATATTTTAGCTACTACTAAAATATGCTACCGTAATCTCTTGAAATCGGGCACGATCTGAATTTTCTATTTGTTGAAACTTTTGGCTTGTGGGCTAGGCCCAATGGCCTGGCTGACCTTGGGTCTGGCCTGCATCAATTTTGATAGCAATGGCAGTGTGCATTAGTTATTAGTGATACATGTGGGTTAGCGGAGGTCCAATTTTCAAGCAACAAGAATAAAAACGCAGAATATTTTAAAAGGGAGGTGCTCTTGTGAGAGACACTCTCACCTTACTATGAGTGATAAGTTGGGGTCCTCCATCCATATCCAATGTCAACAACTTAAATGTGAGGGCCCCCACCTTTATCTCTCATGATAAGGTGAGTGTTTCTCACAAGAGCACCTCCCATTTTAAAAAGTCTACATTGTTGGAAAAATGTTAATTTTTTGTTTTCTTTTTCACTTTTGGCATTATCAGACAGTATATGCGTATGTATCGAATCCCTAAATATAATGTAGGTCGTGTATCAATGTTGGATCCTAAACTATTGCATCTGTTGGGTTTTAGTTGTTTTTAGTTGTTTCATTTAAGTTATTGACTTAAATTTGTAAAAAATACAAATATAAGCCAGATAGATGCCTTTTCTTTTTGTGTTATTTGATTTGATTAATGAGGCAAGGTTAAACAACTCATAGGCTGTTACTTCTATTACGGGAGGGGTCCTAGGATCAAAATATGAGGTTGATTTGGTAAAAAAAAGAAACTCATAAGGCCATGTAAAACAACTCCAAGAATAAATACTAAAGGAAAGGAAAAATTAGTTAAATCACATAGATCAGCATTAGTTGTACATCGAAGTTGAAAAAATCACAACATAATAGAGAAATTATTGTATACTCTTAGCAATATGGCTATTATCCTGCTGCCATGCCATTTGTAGTATATAGACCTACTGTTCTAAGATCTAATCTACTCAAAATCCACCTTCATGCTCAACAGGGTGGGTCAAATCACTGGTTTGTCACATAAAAACACGTGACTAACATATTTTCATTTTTCACCGCTTTCATACATTATAAACCCAGTGGCGCCCTCACACTGTTGAGTGTAAAAATTTTGACAATGCGAATACAAGGGAGGGCATGCATTTTTAGCAGATTGAATTTGGTAACTGCCTGTACGACATGGTACACTTGAACCTGGAAGCATGGTAGTTACCATAGTGCCGACAGTATATGATCTTCTTTCGACATAATAATTAATTAAATTTGAAGAGATCATGGTTTTGGCAATTCTAGTGAAGCAGGAGTTTGGTAATTCTTGAGGCACTGCGGCTGGTTGCGGAGACCCATCTGGATAGAGCGATCGTGGAGAGTGATTCTTTCAATGACGTTTCATGGGTTTCATCCTTTGGAGTGGGCCCTTGGAAGCTTCATTTTATCCTCAGCAAAATTCAGATGTTTTCTTCTTCTCTTCAAGTGGAGTTTAGGCATATGCTTCAATCTGGAAATCAGATGGCAGACACGTTGGCAGAGTTAAGGGGTGGATCATCCGTTTCCCTTTCTTTTTGGTTTTTTGTAATTTTGCTTCCTCTTGTTTTGCTATAATCTCTGATGCACGGATACTTCAAAATGGCCAGCAAATCATGTTGTATCGTATCCAATACTTCACTTTTTATGGGTAAAATCTATGACCCTGCCATGCCCCTGCCTTATCTGGTCATCATAGAATATAATTATGTTATACCATTAGTGCCAGCTTGTTTGTGGTTGCTTTGTAGTGCTGTTCCTTTTTTTCTGTTTTCTTCAATAAAATTCTAGTTATCCATCGGAAAAAAAAAAAAAAAAACTTCGAGAAAAAAAATGCGAGTATCAATTGTATATAAGTCAGCATTATTGATTTGTCTCAGTTGTGGTTGACCAGCACTGCTATTTCTTAATCAGACGATACTATCCTTGGTATCATGTCGGTCCCACAAAGACCAGATAATTATCATCCGATATATGTCCAGTATATTCATTTTTTCTCCTTCTTTCAGTTTTTATTTTCTTTATAAATGCCAGAATTCCTTTTCACTTGGTTTTTTTATCATATTAAAATATAAAATCCTTTTCACTTGAACGATTGAACATATGAATTTTATATTTTTTCTTTTGTCATGTGTAACATTTATGTTGGTTCTCATTCTTGTAGTTATTCTTTTATATTATATTAATTTTGTTTACCTTTTTCACTATGGAGGGCCTCTGTGTGCATTATTTTAGAGTTTATTTAGCATTCATGTATTTATACTAGACTGCTGTATTAAACACAAATTGCTTTCTAACACTTCTGTTTTTGTGTTAGCAGGCTTTAGAGAGAGAAGTTGCAGAAGGGGGAAGTGGTGTCTCTGAAGACGCTAAGAAAGAAAGCATCATGAGGTTATCATGGGGCCTAGTTCATTCAAAGCGTCCAGAAGATGTGCAAAGGGGCATTGCTATGCTTGAATGTTAGTACTCAGAGTGTGTTTAGTTACCCTTCTCAAGTTCCTGATATTTTGTTTATGTCCTCCAATCTGGATGCTGCCTTTTTCTAAATGTGCTGTGACTTTAAACAGATTCATTTTGAGGAGTGGTGCGATCATTCCATAATCCTATGCATGGGACAACCTGGCCTGTGTGGCCCACCTGGAGGCGCATGACTGTCATGGCAGGGTAGTTGGTTTGAGCGTTCTAATGGATATTTGTGCCAAAAAATGTTAACCATCTGAGAGTGGGAGGTAGGCATTTGGTGGGCTTCAAACTTGTCCAAACCTTTCCTGCCATTTAGACAAAGTCGGTTGGGTACTAAATTTGTCTGATCAATCAAAGGCCCTAATAAAACTCAGATAAGTGTCAAAGGCGAGTGCTAATAAACAGGGGTTAGTCCGTATGAGAGGTTTTTAGATTGATCATAGGGTGGAGCCACTTCCATGGATAGGGATGGGCTGGCTGTCCCTGAAAATTCTGCCTATAAACATTTGCATCATTTCCAAAAGGAGATAAAATATCCAAACATTGCATTTGAATACCCTCTTCTTTTTTAAACTTTTTAAATCTTTATTTATTTATTTATTTATTTTTGGGTTGTGTTTGTGTCTCTGTGCATGTCAGTTGTGTTTAACACCTATTCTTTGTCAGCTTCTTTGAATAGTTCAAGCAGCCCAACGGAAAACAGGGAGAAGCTTTATCTTCTTGCAGTTGGACATTACAGAAGTGGTGACTATTCAAGGAGCAGGCAACTTGTGGAGCGATGCTTAGAGGTCTTATCTTGTTTGGTGCTCAAATATTGTATTTAAATTTTAGATGGTGCCTCTACTTCTAAAATTTGGTCTTCTCCTCCTTTAAAATTTGTTATAGGTCATATGACACCGATTCTTTAAAATATATGTCGGTTTTCAATTACTTCTCACTGCAAATAACATTCTCTGGATGCTACTGTGACGAATTTTAGATTGCTCCGGACTGGAGGCAGGGCCTGACACTGAAGAAGGTGATTGAAGATAAAATAGCTAAAGGTAAAAGGCAATACTTTTAAGCCATGTCTTGAATAACTTGTATTTTGATTGTTACAGACTTACAGCTGCTTCTGACATGTTATTGTAATCAGATGGTTTGATAGGAATAGGCATTGCTGCAACTGCTGTTGGGCTTTTGGCTGGTGGAATCGCCGCAGCTGTGTCCCGTAAGAAGTGATACAGTTCCATTTTGATGTCTGAATACTGGAATATCCTTCAATTTTCTAAGGATATGTTTGTATAACCTTGAAATACTTTCCCTTCAGTTTTAAGCTTGCTTTACACCTTTTTCTCCCTTGTACTGGGAGCTGGTTGATAGTGTAGAAATAAAATTTTAAGCCAATCTACCTACATTTTGACGGTTTACTTCTATGTTCATATAGGCCAATTTAACTACATTACTACGGTTTACTTGTATGCAAATATATGATGTTGTCCATCTGTATTTCTGTATTGAACCTGTTATGGTTGAGGAAGAACCACAGTGAGCATGTTTTAGTAATGAACTTCTTTTTCTATTTATCTTTGGTATGAACTTTTGCTTTCGGTAGTTTAATCTCATCCAGGGGGTTGGAGCGCATCTCTTTTATTATTTTTTTAATGTAATATTTATGTATTCCCCGACTTCGATGGGATAAGCTAAGATGATGATTATATAATTGGGTTGCATTCTGCTAAGAGGTAACTCACGGATTGCGTGAGAAAGTGACTTTTTGGTCACTGCGTGAGATACCAGTGACAAGACCAACCACGTTGCACTCACTAACCCCCTATGAATTAGCGATCACCCTAATTTCACACTAATTTGAATTACCTTTGCCATTTGGACAAAACCATATTCATAATGAGATCCTTCCATCCCAGTACCCCTTCCATTAGCATGCATCCAAAAGGTCCATAAGGGGTTGAGA
Source organism: Cinnamomum chago (assembly GCA_038049695.1). Lineage (NCBI taxonomy): Eukaryota > Viridiplantae > Streptophyta > Magnoliopsida > Laurales > Lauraceae > Cinnamomum > Cinnamomum chago. The sequence continues at coordinate 33,848,571 of CP142453.1, forward strand.
GTTTAACCCCTCATGTAATCTTTGAGAGGTACTTATCAAAATGCGAGTGATATAATGGTAGTGTATGAATGGTTCATTTGTTTGCATTCATTTACAAATGTAAATGACATGTATGGGTGACATTTACACACAAATTTAAATGATGCACATGTCTATCACTTACATATGCAATGTGTAAATGAAGTGTGAAAATAGAGTAGAGGAGATCATTTTCAGCCTCTTGTTTACATACTTTAGCTACATTTGTAAATGAGAAAGGCTACACAAGCACTAAAGCTTTTGCCCAATATTGGTTCGGTTTTTAACAGTTTTTCACGATTTGATTATGATTACGGTTTTTAAAAACCAAAAAACGTGAAATACGGTTCGTTAATGATTTTTCTAAAATGAACAGTTAATCAAACCATTACACCCCTATTGCTTGTCTTCTTCTTCTTTTTCACTTTTGTGTGTAGTAATTCTTTATTTGTCTAATAAATACTTAATATCTAATTTCACATCTTAAACTGTCATATATTTTGAGAAATTTGTAGAAAATGCCCAAAAGTTTTCAACCAATAAATCTTATTTTTGCACTTTTGTGGGCCTCCATTTTATTATCTATTCCGTTCAATATCCTCTTTCTAATGATTAGTATCAAGACTCCTAATTTCATATCATCATCCTTCAAAGGGCATATTAGTTTGCATTAGATTACATAGGAATCCATGTTAAAAACTACAAAGGCTTTTTTCTTAAAGAGGTGAGGGTGAAGGAGATGGGGTGAAGAGGGAAGCAAATAAGGTGGAGATGAAGATAGGACCTAGTCTTGAATTACTAGGGTGATGACCGGCTTATTCATTTTCCTTCTTCCCTTGATTCAACTTCCATTTAAGGGATGACCATCTTTGCCCTTCATTTTTTACCCCACAAAGGCAAGAATTCCTATGTATTTTATGCAAATAAACAGGCCACAAATGTTTTATTAATAAAAAGGAAACAGGCCCCATAGGTTTTGAGAAGCATGTGAGAAACACAGACATCTAAAACTATCAAATGTACCCATATATTCATGTGAAAATGGTGCTTCCAAATAAACATTGAAATGTTGCACAGAAAAATTTTCGTCTGTGCGAATGGCCCCATGCAAATGCTCGAGGCCACTCAAACAACCAGGCTTGTGACAACGATGATGTCCATCGGAGAGAAATCTATTGGGAAACACTACTCATGTTTCTTTTGTTTTTTTTTCCCCTAGAAAAGGATTTATATTAAAGCAAGAAAACAGATAAAACAAAGAGACAAGGAGCCACAAACCAACTAGAACATACACAACACCAGACAGGAAGGCACCATAACATACTCAACAAAACCAGACTCACAAAGACCAACCAACAACTACAACAAAAGCCCAGGCAGTTGGGAGCTTGGGCCCAAAACCCACCCTAAAAAACTAGGAGAATAACCAAGCCTTGAAATGATTAAAACCATCTGAAGAGGGGCCAGCAAAACTCATACCATGCAAAGAGAGCTTTATGTTTAACATACAAGACCATGATAGAGTCCCATATTTCTGATGAAATATTTCTAGCAAAACTCCTCATGTTTCACATATTATAAGCGATGGGGATGGTTTTACTTATACCATTAGCATATGAAAAAGTAATGGATTCTCATGCATATGTCAAACCCATTTTTCATATCTCTTGCGCATAAGTCGGCTAACGACCCTAAGCTCAAGCTTCGGATAAGGCAAGCACAAGTGTGTGGTGGGGCCCACCTAGGGACCCACATGGGGGTGGGGGTGGGGGGGATTTCAAGGATTCCCTGGGATCTTTCTCTCAACAAAAAATCAGTCCCAAATGTGATTTCTATCATCTTCATTTAGGCCCAAAAGTTTAATGGTCAACGGTCCATTTAGATTGATACATAGTCGATCCAACGGTCCAGTAAATTCGGATCTAACCGAAAGTTGGTGGACATATGTAATTTAGGAAAATCATGTGTTTGGTCCATTTGGATGGACCAAAGGTGGACCCTATAAGCATGAGCTTATGAAATTTTTTCCTAAGCTTGAGCGTAGGAGAGCCTTGCTCATATATATATATATATATATAAATATTCAAGTGAGGGATTCCCTCACCATGTGTGGTGAGGGACTCCCCTTTTTGGGGAGGTTTCAAGTACAAAAGGGTTTTTGTATTTGAAAAGGGAGTACACCCTTTTGTACTTGAAACCTCCCCAAAAAAGGGAGTCCCTCACCACACATGATGAGGGAATCCCTCATTTGAATACCCCCCATATATATATATATATATATATATATATATAGGGGAACTTTCAAGTGAATCCATCCATCACCTTATGGTGAGGGATGCTTCCATAAATGGGAATTTTCTAGTACAAAAGTGAATTTTCAAGTACATAGGGTGATGTACACTTCCTTGTCTTCATGTGCAAAAAGGAAAAGTGCGCTCACCCTATGGTGAGTAATAGATGCACTTGAACATTCCCTATATATATATATTATAAAATCTTCTGTTAAGGGGTAGTAGAAAGAACTCATTGGGAGGAAACTATTTCAGCCCCCTGCGACCTATGATCAATTCAGCCACTTTTACATTCAAGAACGGTCTCTTACCGTAGTGGTAAGAGGTGTCGGTTCTTACATGCTTTCCTCACTCAAGGCCGTGCTAACTCACTAGAAGTCATCTCCCCTCACCAAAGGGTTCCCTCACCTCACCTGAGGTTTACTCCCCTCATCTGAGGGCTCCCTCGCTAGAGCCCTAGCCCCAGCCCCCTAAGCCGGGATACCCAAAAAGAAAGAAAAAAAAAAAAAAAACAACTTTTACATTCACTACCATGCCATGTAACTAGGGATGCAAAATGGGCCAGCCAAATAGGAGAGGCACGACTCGACACAAGTCAATTGCCCATAGCCTGGCCCGACACGTCAACCGGCATGGCACGAGCAACCGCCAATTTCATTTGGGCTTGAGTTGGGCCAAGATGCCCAGGCATGTGGCACGACACGACCCATGGCCCGTGCACCAGCCTGATAACTGGTTAAAAAGTGCATATTTATTATGTTAATCCTAGATATTCTTGCACTTTTATTATTTTATTTTCTTCAATTTATATGCATTTGCTAGTTAATTCTTGTTTTATCTTTTTACAGTGAAAGCTTGACAAAGTTGATGATTTAGTGGTGGAATTGGAGCAAAAGAAGAATATTGGGCTTTGAAGTGCTAAAAGAAGTGGAAAACAAGTGGTTATGGGTTAGAAGAGAGGCTTGGCCCATATGTTAGTGGATTAGAGCCTATTTTAGCATAAAAGAACCCAATTTGGAGCCTTCTATCACCCTTCCTTGGGCCCCTTTTGATTAATTACGGGATTTTCATTGATTGGTTTTCTCTTAAGAGATAAGGAAAGAGGGTTTTAACAAAAAGAGAGATATTAGGAGGTGAAAGGGGATCTATCATTTGGTGGTTCTAGTTTGGAGGTGGAAGGAGAGAAAGAGGAAAAAAGGAAGGAGAAGAAGAAGACAACTCAAAAGAAGAAGATGAAGAACTCCATGGCTATGGTGTCCTCCTCTTCCACCCTCATGGGCTAAGCTTCTCCTATTCCTAGGGTTTAGATGAAACCCTAGTCAAGTAACTCTATCTTTTCTTTGTATTTAATCTTTGGAATAATTACATTGGGATGTTGATTGTATAACATTGAGATTTATTGCAATTAATGGTTTTATTTTCTTTTCACATGTTCAATTTCTGTGATTTTGCATATGTGGTCATACAATGGTGATTCTTATACATACACCAAAACCGTAGGACGAGTTATAACTTAGGAAAACGAGTCGTGTCTATGACAGTAGAAGTAGCGTAGACGGTTCGTATTATCCAAAGATAATTCGTACTTGTGGTTTTGGTGCGTGATTTTCTTGGTGATTGTATTTTGGCTTGTAGCTAAAATACATCTTTACATCCTAATATAATAACCAGAAATTAATACAATTGAAGATAGTTGCAAGATTAGTGGTGAATTTGACAACCCTAGGAATTCTTTTTTTAACTTGTTCATCATTTGATTTAATTATAATTCTGCTTTAATTTCAGTTCTCAGTTATTTTAGAAAATTCAACAATCAATCACTCTTTTTGGAATTAAAATTAAATTCAACCTTGGTTTTTAAACAATTAGCAATTTCTGTGGGTTCGACCCTTACTCTACTACTATACTAGTAGTTTAGTTTGGTAATTTGATTGATTTCCACGACAGATCAATTTTTGGCGCCGTTGCCGGGGATTGTTTAATTGTTAAGAAGCCTTCATTTGATTTTTATTTTAATTCTTTATTTTCTGCTATTATTCTTTTTCTTTGTTTTTGGTGTGCAACAATTATAAAAAGTTAAAGAGAAGCAGAGTCGATTGGAGCAAACGTTGGTAAAAAAAAAAAAAAAACAAAAGAAGAAAAATTCTACCTTCTTTGCAACTGATCACGGTGAAATCTTTCCTTTCTTTTTGCATTTTATTTTTGCTACAGTTGGTATACTTGATTGGATAGGTTTATTTGTTTTATGTTTGGTCACCGTTCGTGCAACCCAGACTAAGAAAAATTAGACCTTGAGCTAGAAAGAACATTGAGAGCTTTTCGTGGTTTGTCCATTAAGTCTGGAGTTTTAGGAGATTCTATTTCTATAGACATGGCTAATAATGGTGGACAACAACAACCACAACCTCTTAAGGCTCATTTTGTTCCTACAACATATACCACCTTCATGTATTCAAATGCCTGTTGTAACTGGGCATTATGAAATTAGACCCCAAACCATTCAGATGTTACCATCTTTTTATGGGAAATCAAATGAGGACCCATATCAACATCTGAATGAGTTTTTGGAACTATGCACCACTGTCAATGTGCAAAATCTGAGTGAGAATGCTCTTAAGTTACAGTTGTTCCCTTTTTCGTTAAAGGATAGAGCCAAACATTGGCTCAGTTCTATGCCTATAAATTCTATAACAACTTGGGCTCAACTTCAACAAGAGTTTTTAAAAAAATACTTTCCTATAGGCAAAACCAATGATATGAGAAGAGCCATCACAAATTTTACTCAACTCGATGGCGAGTCTTTTCATGAAGCTTGGGAGAGATTTTTGGACCTTCATAGGAAGTGTCTCCATCATGATATCATGCGTTGGCAGTTGGTACAGAGTTTCTATGACGGTATCACTGAACAGAACTGTCAAATGATTGACCCTGCCATGTGGAGGGACTTTCCTTAACAAGAATCAGGATGAGGCATGGGATCTTTTTGAGACCCTTAGTGAGAATTCCCAACACCATGCCTCAGCAAGTCGGAGAGCTTCACCCGCCTCTTCTAGCGTTCCTAAGAGAGGTGGCACTTATGAAGTTGGACAATTTGTGGATGTCCAAGAGCAAGTTACGACATTGTCTAGGAAACTAGACCAACTCTTGGCTATGGGACAAGTTTCCACTTCTGCTCCTGTCACTCAAGAGGTGTGTGCTTTATGTTCATGCCCAACCCATTATGTGACAGACTGTCCCTTAGCCCCGCAATATCCAAAGTTTGTGCAAGAGCAAGTTAATGCTCTTCAAGGCTTTTCCAAACCAGGTAATGATCCTTATTCTAGCCATTCCAACCCGGGATGGAGAAACCATCCAAATTTTTCTTGGAGGCCTCAAGCCCCAAATCCTCCATTCGCACAAAATTCTAGGCCAAGTGTGCCTAACTCTTTTCCGTCATCATCCTATCGTCCTCCTCCTCAACAATATCAACAACCACCACCTCTTCCTAGAAACTTAGCTTTTGAGGATAAAGTGTTGAGTGCTTTGCAAGCTTTAGCAAGCTTTAGAGTCAAATCATCAGTCCAACACTCAATTGCTCCACTCACACACTCAGTCCATCTCAAAGCTAGAATCCCAAATGGGATAACTAGCACAAGCTGCGGGTAGAAGATATGAGGGACGTTTACCAAGTCAGCCGGTGAACAACCCTAAAGGCCAATATGAGGTAGAGTTTTCTAACTCCAGTGAATAATTTCATGAGCAAGATAAGGCCATAACTACCCTTAGGAGTGGGAGAGAGGTAGACAACAAAGTTGAGTATAAGGATGAGAGTGAGTTGACGAGTTCTTCTGGAAAAGGCAAAGCGGTGAATGAAAATTTGTAGAAAGGGGATTCTTCATCCCCATGTGATCCTTTGAGTGTTCCTGTGGCACCCTATGTACCCAAGGCCCCTTACCCTTCTTGCTTGGCCGACCCTTCTCCTTTTGGGAAAAAGAGTGCAAATATGGAGGAGATGCTTGAGATTTTTAAGCAAGTTAAGATTAACTTGCCACTTCTTGATGCAGTCAAGCAAATCCCTTCCCATGCCAAATTCTTGAAAGACCTTTGCACTCAAAAGCGTAAAGCTAAAACTCATGTGTCAAAGAAGGTCTTTCTGACATAGCAAGTGAGCTTGATTCTCCAGCACCAAACTGCACCTAAGTTCAAAGATCCTGGAGCCCCCACAATTTCTTGTGTCATTGGTAATCACACCATTGAGAGGGCGCTCCTTGACTTGGGGGCAAGTGTCCATTTATTGCCATACTCTATCTATAAGCAATTTGGATTAGGTGAGTTGAAGCCTACAACGGTGTCTTTGCAGTTAGCTAACAGATCCATCAAGATACCTCGTGGGATCATTGAGGATGTTTTGGTGAAAGTAGACAAATTCTACTTTCCAGTTGATTTTTTGGTTTTAGACATGGAGCCCGTTCATGACCCTAAGCGTCAGATTCCCATCATCTTAGGTTGACCCTTCTTAGCTACTGCTCATGCATGTATTAATTATCGAACCGGAGTGATGGATATTTCTCTTGGAAATATGACAGTGAGGCTTAATGTTTTTAATGCGTCACAACAACCTCCACATGAGGAGGATTGTTTTTCGGTGGATATGATAGATGGGATAGTTGAGGAATCTCTCCCTCAAATCTTGATTGAGGATCCTTTGGAGAGATGTTTGACTTACTTTGATAGTGATGTTTTTTATATTGATGGTTCTATTGAGGAAGTCAATTCATTGCTTGATTGTTCTCCTTCTATAGACTATCCGCCTTGGAAGTCTAGACCGGAACCCCTTCCTAATCTTGCGAGCACTCCTGCTCCTCCATCGTTAGAGATTCCTCCAGAGCTTGAGTTGAAGCCGCTCCCGGATACTCTTAAGTATTCATTCTTGGGACCCGATGACACTCTTCCTATTATCATTGCTTCCAATCTTCCAAGTGAGCAAGAGTGTCGTCTTCTTGAGGTTCTTAGAGAGCACAAGGGTACTATAGGTTGGTCCGTAGCTGATTTGAAAGGGATTGATCCGTCTATTTGTATGCACCGCATTCATTTAGATGATGATGCAAAGCCATCTCGAGAAATGCAGAGAAGGCTTAATCCCAACATGAAGGAGGTTGTCATGAAGGAGGTTGTGAAGTTGTTAGATGCAGGTATTATTTACCCAATTTCTGATAGTAAGTGGGTGAGTCCCACCCAAGTGGTACCAAAGAAGTCTGGTATCACTGTTGTTGAGAGTGATAAGGGTGAGCTTGTCCCTACGCGTACCACCACAGGGTGGATAGTTTGTATTGATTATCGCAAGCTCAACTCTATGACTCAGAAAGACCACTTTCCTCTCCCATTCATTGATCAAATCTTGGAGAGGTTAGCGGGTCAAAGCTATATTTGCTTTCTTAATGGTTATTCTGGATATAGCCAAATTGCGGTCTTTCCAGAAGATCAGGAGAAGACCACTTTCACTTGTCCATTTGGCATAAATGCATATCGCCGCATGCCTTTTGGATTGTGCAATGCACCCGCAACCTTTCAGAGGTGCATGATGTCTATCTTTTCCGATATGGTAGAGAAATTTGTAGAAGTCTTCATGGATGACTTCTCTGTTTTTGGCCCCTCGTTTGATGATTGTCTCCAAAACTTTACCAAAGTTTTGAAGCGTTGCAAGGAGACAAATCTTGTGCTTAGTTGGGAAAAGAGCCATTTTATGGTTCAAGAGGGGATTATGTTGGGACATATTGTGTCCAAGAGAGGGATTGAGGTCGATAAGGCCAAAGTCCATCTCATTGCTAAGCTTCCGCATCCTACTACGGTCAAGCAAGTTCGATCGTTTTTAGGACATGCGGGTTCTATCGTCGGTTTATCAAAGACTTCAGTAAGATCTCTAGGCCCTTGTGCAATCTACTTGCCAAGGATACTCCATTTGTCTTTGACAGTGCATGTGTGGAGGCTTTTGAAAAGCTTTGTGACTCTCTTTCCTCCGCCCCAATCGTGCAACCACCCAAGTGGTCCCTTCCTTTTGAAATTATGTGTGATGCCTCCGACTATGCAGTTGGAGTTGTCTTGGGACAAAGAGTAGACAAAGTTCCATATGCTATTTACTATGCGAGTAAAACTCTTCATGATGCTCAGTTGAATTACACCACTACAGAGAAAGAGTTACTCACCGTAGTCTTTGCTTTGGACAAGTTTCGTTCTTACCTCCTTGGTTCTAAGGTTGTTGTCTTTACCGACCATGCTGCTTTGCGGCATTTGCTAACCAAGAAAGAGACCAAGCCGAGATTGATTAGGTGGATTTTGTTGCTTCAAGAGTTTCATTTAGAAATTTGGGACAAAAAAGGTTCCAAAAATGTCGTAGCCGACCACCTTTCCCGCATTCTTGTTGAGCACACGAGTGATACTCAACCTTTGCATGACTCGTTTCCTGACGAGCAACTCTTTTCGGTGTCATTAATGAAACCTCCTTGGTTTTCTCATATCGTGAACTATCTTGCAGTCGGTCAAATTCGTTCCCAATGGTCCAAACAGGACAAAGACCGATTTTTCTCGCAAGTAAAGTTTTTTTATTAGGAGGATCCTGTGCTTTTCAAGTATTGCTCTGACCAAGTTATCCATCGTTGTGTTCCAAAGAGTGAGTTTCATAGCATTCTTACTTTCTGCCATTCTTCAGCTTGTGGTGGCCATTTTAGTGGTCGCAAGACGACAGCGAAAGTCTTGCAGAGTGGGTTCTATTCGCCCACTCTATTCAAGGATGCATACAATTTTTGCAAGACTTGCATTCGTTGTCAGCAAATGGGGACAATGTCTCGCAGAGATATGATGCTTCTTACCCCAATTTTAGTTGTTGAGATTTTTTATGTATGGGGTATTGATTTCATGGGACCGTTTCCACCGTCGTTTGGTTTTGAGTATATTTTGTTAGCGGTGGATTACGTGTCCAAGTGGATTGAGGCTGTGGCAACCCGAACCAATGATCACAAAGTGGTGGTCAAATTCATTCAAGAGAACATCTTTTCTTGGTTTGGTATGCCACTGGCGATTATTAGTGATGGAGGGTCCCATTTCTGTAATAGACCCTTTGCAATCTTGCTTCAAAAATATTCCATCACTCACAAGGTCGCCACCCCTTACCATCCTCAAACTAGTGGGCAAGTTGAAGTGTCAAATAGGGAGGTCAAGTTAATTCTTGAGAAAATGGTACGGCCCGATAGAAAGGATTGGTCCTTGTGTTTGAATGATGCTTTATGGGCATATCGTACCCGCCTATAAGACCCCTATTGGCATGTCTCCTTACCGATTGGTTTTCGGTAAAGCTTGCCATCTCCCGGTGGAGCTAGAGCACAAGGCCATGTGGGCCATTAAGAAGTTCAACTTTGATATGCTTGTTACCGGCTCTAACCGAAAGCTCCAACTCAATGAGTTAGAGGAGCTTAGGAATGATGCATATGAGAGTTCTCGTATTTACAAGGCTTGGACTAAGGCATTCCATGATTCTCACATTAATCGCAAGTCCTTTGAGCCCGGTCAAAAGGTATGGTTGTTCAACTCTAAGTTACGGTTGTTTCCTGGGAAATTACGGTCTAGGTGGGATGGTCCGTATGTGGTTGTTCAATCTTGGTCTCATGGTGCGGTAGAAATTCATAACCCTCGGAGTGGCCAAACTTTCAAAGTTAATGGCCAAAGGTTGAAATTGTTTGTTGAAGGTGTGGAGGAAGGGAATTTGATTGAGGAGATTGATCTTGCAGACCCGGTTTATGTTAATTGATTTTTCTTCTCTTGCTGTGTCTGGCTGAAGACATTAAACTTAGCTCTTTTGGGAGGAAACCCAAATTTTTTGTGATTTTTTAAATTGAGTTTTTAGTGTTTTAAAAGTGTTTAGTATTTATTTTATTCCTTTTGTTTTGAAAAAAAAAAAAAAACAAGAAGGGGGGAAGTCTTTTGTAGCCATTTTCCATTATGGAACAAAAAAAAAATTAAGCTCGAGCAATTTCATAAAGCTCGAGCATTTTTTCATGCTCTTTCTACAAATGTTTCTGTTCCAGAAAGCTCGAGCACTCTCAAAGAGCTCGCGCACTCTTTCTGTCAAAAATTGTCTAAACCTTCTGTCCTAAAAAACTCGAGCATTTTTCGAGAAAGCTCGGGCACTTTCTCTTCCCTTTGAGCTCTTAAGTTTCTGTCCCAGAAAGCTCGAGCTTTATCCAAAAAGCTCGAGCACTTTTTATTGCTCTATAAAAAAATTAAAAAAACTCTAAAAGTCAAAAATTTCACAAGCTAACCCTACCCCTTTTATGTTCTCTCTTCTTCCTTTCTTCATTCACGCCGCCCCTCTTCTCCTTCCCTGTACCAGCCACTCTCTCCTCCATATCTCTCTCTTTCTCTCCGGTTGACAACACAGGTAAGGTTCTTGCTCTCGTTCTCCCTCTTCCCCACAAGTCACCACCACTCACCAGCGTTCCAGACCCGGTTTCTTTCTCTCATTCTCTCTCTTTCTCCGGCATCTTCTCCCCACACCAGTCCTCATTCCGACGACGCCCAACACCACTGCCGACGACCCACATCCAACCCACTTCCCTTCTCTCTCTCTCGGCATCATCACAGCCACCACGCCGGTGATCCACACCGTCCCCAATACCCACCCCTGTTCCGTCACACGTCGCCGACATCTCACAACAACCCCACTTTTCTTCTCTCTCTAACCCGACTCACCCTCACCTCACCATCTATATCACTTCATCCCTCAATAGCCTTCATCCTTGCCTTGATTCTCTCCCTCACTCCTCATGACCTAGCACCTCTGTTTTGTGTGTTTATTTCTTTATTTTTTTATTCTTTGTTATTTCTTTTATTAGTCTTTATTTTTAATTATGTTTTCTTTTCTTTTATTTCTTTTACTGTAATAATGTTTTGGAAGTTGGGTGTTCCAGTTTGTGGTTCATGGCTGTTACAGTTTAGTTTTGCACACATTACTCATTCACATTTTTCTGTTCACAATTGCATTGATTCATTAATTTCGCCTTTTTCTAGGTGCATTGTGTTACTTTGTGAGCTGTGATTTTGTGCAATTGGGTATTCAGTTTTGTCTATTAGTGTTATTTAACAGTGCTTTGTTTACCTATTTCATGATATACACATTGTGGCAACCGGAATGACTTCCGAGGATTGTCCACTTGTGCATAGAATGTCATTCCGAATTCATTGTCTTCTTAGATGAATTTGGCATATTGATTCACTCTTTCTTACATACTTTGTTGTGCCAACATTTGCATTCTATTGCCCTAATGGTTTTCATTGTTTGACTTATTTTTGTAGGTATTCATGGGTCGCCTGAAAACTTCAAAGAGCCATACAATTGAAGTTGAATACACTTCACGCAAACGGCCCATTCGGTCCCGCCAAATTCAGACTGAGCAACCAAATGAGAAATGAGCCACAAAACCAATTGCCATACAGACTACAGTTGATGTGGCCCAGTTCTTTCACGAAGATCCTACATCAGAATGGGCGGTCCAAGAGTCCTCCCATTTCACCTCCAATTTTGCTTCGTACCACCTCGGCGGATAGACCACATTCGGACTATAGTCGTCTTGAGCAAAGGTTTGATGCATTTGAGGCCCAGTATTAGCTTGATACCGCAGAGACTCATCACCTTCTTCAGGCTATTCTTGTTGCTCAGCACCTGCCTTATGATTCACCGGGCTCTTTGCCCCCTTAGTTCTCTTCACTCAGGTGCACCCCTTCCTTTTACTTCTTTTGTTTTATTTCATGTTCTTTGATTTCGTGTCCCCTCGAGGACAAGGTGACAAATAAGTTGGGGGTAGTTGCTATTATTTTGCCTACTTGAGCTCAATATACTTCATGATTACAACTCATTTTTTGAGCTAATTTGTGTATTTTTGAGCTTGCATGAGAATCATTATCATAGTTGTGCACTGTTAGTGATTCGTTTTTCCCCGGTTTTCATCATTGGAGATAAATTGGGTTGCTACTCCTATGACTCCATGATTTGATGGTTAGGCTTTGAGATTCTCATATCATAATGGCATTAACTGAGACTTATAACCCATGTTATGTTAGATTTGAGCTTGAACTTTATTCTGAGGATTATACAGTTACATATTCATGCCATTAACTGCCATTGTCACATGTTCAAGGTCGGTCAATCTAGATGTCAGATGACACTTCTTACTTTTGGGGAATGAAACTAGGCCATCTTTTCTACTTTGAGACTGTTCGTTTGTTTCTTGCATCCACACATTATTTACCTGATAGGAACCAAGTTGAGCCTTCATTGCATATCCTTCTTTTCATAGCCCGTAGCCTCACATTGGGTGAAGAAGTTTGGTAAATTTTTAAGGACTTGGTGATTTGAAAGTGTAGAAGTGACGATGTAATGTTATTTGGTAATTGTCCTTGTTTTTATTGTCATTGTATTTTCTTTAAAAAAAAAACCAGAATGAAAGATGCTCGCTAGGTTGGACATCCAAAAGATAACCTAGGCAAAAGTGAGAGCATAAAAAAAAAGAAAAAAAATACAAAAAAAAAAAAAAAGTTTCGATTCATTTGTTTTTCTTTTCTTTTTGTTTGCTCAAGTAGAAGATTGTAAGTAGTTTGGAATTGCTACATTTGGAGTTTGGGAGTGGTGATGAAATGTTCAAAAGAGATGATGAGTTTGAAAAACTGCAGTTTGTTCACTTCAGCTTCTTCCCTTATTTCATGAGATTGTGATTCGTCTACCCTTACTTTATCCTTGACCCTGACCTATGTTACAACCGGAATAAAGACCTAGCTGGCCCCAAAGGTGTAGTAGTTGATGATTGAGGATGTGACTGTAGTGAACATGTGACTTTGAGAGTTGATTTCTCGTAGTGGTTTCTTCTCCTCTCTATGATGTTCTTGTTAAGCTTTCATTCATATTTGCATGTGGATTATTTGGTTTGTACTCAACATTTATTCTATCCACGTGTATGAGAGAATACATATACATTCCATCTCTGTGAGCTTCATTTGTGAGTGATATCTTTTGGTGAGATTTGAAGTCAAAGTAATGCCTGTTTGAAAAAGGAGTCTCATGGCCTAAACATCTTGTTGTGGTTGTTACTTTGGTGCACAATAATTCTATCTGGTTATGAATATTTGGGGATTCAAGGGTTGCTTTTAGTGATATTATTGATACATTGCTTCGATTGTAGTTCAAATATACATTCACTAAGCTTCATTTTTATTGATTGTGGAGTATATTGTGTTCAAGTTGGGGGGTGATAGAATTTTGTGGGTAGATTCACTGCAAACCCTCACGAGACTATAACTCGTCCACTAGGGTAACATAGGGGTTTAAAGCCTTATTGTATATGGTAAATGCAATCGTGTATCCCGCGAAAGAGGATTTAGTTAGTTTTTTTTTTCTCTTGTTTCCTTGGCTTTGCTCGAGGACTAGCAAAATGTAAGTTGGAGAGTGTGATAACTGGTTAAAAAGTGCATATTTATTATGTTAATCCTAGATATTCTTGCACTTTTATTATTTTATTTTCTTCAATTTATATGCATTTGCTAGTTAATTCTTGTTTTATCTTTTTACAGAGAAAGCTTGACAAAGTTGATGATTTAGTGGTGGAATTGGAGCAAAAGAAGAATATTGGGCTTTGAAGTGCTAAAAGAAGTGGAAAACAAGTGGTTATGGGTTAGAAGAGAGGCTTGGCCCATATGTTAGTGGATTAGGGCCTATTTTAGCATAAAAGAACCCAATTTGGAGCCTTCTATCACCCTTCCTTGGGCCCCTTTTGATTAATTACGGGATTTTCATTGATTGATTTTCTCTTAAGAGATAAGGAAAGAGGGTTTTAACAAAAGGAGAGATATTAGGAGGTGAAGGGGGATCTATCATTTGGTGGTTCTAGTTTGGAGGTGGAAGGAGAGAAAGAGGAAAAAAGGAAGGAGAAGAAGAAGACAACTCAAAAGAAGAAGATGAAGAACTCCATGGCTATGGTGTCCTCCTCTTCCACCCTCATGGGCTAAGCTTCTCCTATTCCTAGGGTTTAGATGAAACCCTAGTCAAGTAACTCTATCTTTTCTTTGTATTTAATCTTTGGAATAATTACATTGGGATGTTGATTGTATAACATTGAGATTTATTGCAATTAATGGTTTTATTTTCTTTTCACATGTTCAATTTCTGTGATTTTGCATATGTGGTTATACAATGGTGATTCTTATACATACACCAAAACCGTAGGACGAGTTATAACTTAGGAAAACGAGTCGTGTCTATTACAGTAGAAATAGCGTAGACGGTTCGTATTATCCAAAGATAATTCGTACTTGGGGTTTTGGTGCGTGATTTTCTTGGTGATTGTATTTTGGCTTGTAGCTAAAATACATCTTTACATCCTAATATAATAACCATAAATTAATACAATTGAAGATAGTTGCAAGATTAGTGGTGAATTCGACAACCCTAGGAATTCTTTTTTTAACTTGTTCATCATTTGATTTAATTATAATTCTGCTTTAATTTCAGTTCTCAGTTATTTTAGAAAATTCAACAATCAATCACTCTTTTTGGAATTAAAATTAAATTCAACCTTGGTTTTTAAACAATTAGCAATCTCTGTGGGTTCAACCCTTACTCTACTACTATACTAGTAGTTTAGTTTGGTAGTTTGATTGATTTCCACGACAGATCAATTTTTGGCGCCGTTGCCGGGGATTGTTTAATTGTTAAGAAGCCTTCAGTTGATTTTTATTTTAATTCTTTATTTTCTGCTATTATTCTTTTTCTTTGTTTTTGGTGTGCAACAATTATAAAAAGTTAAAGAGAAGCAGAGTCGATTGGAGCAAACGTTGGTAAAAAAAAAAAAAAAACAAAAGAAGAAAAATTCTACCTTCTTTGCAACTGATCACGGTGAAATCTTTCCTTTCTTTTTGCATTTTATTTTTCCTACAGTTGGTATACTTGATTGGATAGGTTTATTTGTTTTATGTTTGGTCACCGTTCGTGCAACCCAGACTAAGAAAAATTAGACCTTGAGCTAGAAAGAACATTGAGAGCTTTTCGTGGTTTGTCCATTAAGTCTAGAGTTTTAGGAGATTCTATTTCTATAGACATGGCTAATAATGGTGGACAACAACAACCACAACCTCTTAAGGCTCATTTTGTTCCTACAACATATACCACCTTCATGTATTCAAATGCCTGTTGTAACTGGGCATTATGAAATTAGACCCCAAACCATTCAGATGTTACCATCTTTTTATGGGAAATCAAATGAGGACCCATATCAACATCTGAATGAGTTTTTGGAACTATGCACCACTGTCAATGTGCAAAATCTGAGTGAGAATGCTCTTAAGTTACAGTTGTTCCCTTTTTCGTTAAAGGATAGAGCCAAACATTGGCTCAGTTCTATGCCTATAAATTCTATAACAACTTGGGCTCAACTTCAACAAGAGTTTTTAAAAAAATACTTTCCTATAGGCAAAACCAATGATATGAGAAGAGCCATCACAAATTTTACTCAACTCGATGGCGAGTCTTTTCATGAAGCTTGGGAGAGATTTTTGGACCTTCATAGGAAGTGTCTCCATCATGATATCATGCGTTGGCAGTTGGTACAGAGTTTCTATGACGGTATCACTGAACAGAACTGTCAAATGATTGACCCTGCCATGTGGAGGGACTTTCCTTAACAAGAATCAGGATGAGGCATGGGATCTTTTTGAGACCCTTAGTGAGAATTCCCAACACCATGCCTCAGCAAGTCGGAGAGCTTCACCCGCCTCTTCTAGCGTTCCTAAGAGAGGTGGCACTTATGAAGTTGGACAATTTGTGGATGTCCAAGAGCAAGTTACGACATTGTCTAGGAAACTAGACCAACTCTTGGCTATGGGACAAGTTTCCACTTCTGCTCCTGTCACTCAAGAGGTGTGTGCTTTATGTTCATGCCCAACCCATTATGTGACAGACTGTCCCTTAGCCCCGCAATATCCAAAGTTTGTGCAAGAGCAAGTTAATGCTCTTCAAGGCTTTTCCAAACCAGGTAATGATCCTTATTCTAGCCATTCCAACCCGGGATGGAGAAACCATCCAAATTTCTCTTGGAGGCCTCAAGCCCCAAATCCTCCATTCGCACAAAATTCTAGGCCAAGTGTGCCTAACTCTTTTCCGTCATCATCCTATCGTCCTCCTCCTCAACAATATCAACAACCACCACCTCTTCCTAGAAACTTAGCTTTTGAGGATAAAGTGTTGAGTGCTTTGCAAGCTTTAGCAAGCTTTAGAGTCAAATCATCAGTCCAACACTCAATTGCTCCACTCACACACTCAGTCCATCTCAAAGCTAGAATCCCAAATGGGATAACTAGCACAAGCTGCGGGTAGAAGATATGAGGGACGTTTACCAAGTCAGCCGGTGAACAACCCTAAAGGCCAATATGAGGTAGAGTTTTCTAACTCCAGTGAATAATTTCATGAGCAAGATAAGGCCATAACTACCCTTAGGAGTGGGAGAGAGGTAGACAACAAAGTTGAGTATAAGGATGAGAGTGAGTTGACGAGTTCTTCTGGAAAAGGCAAAGCGGTGAATGAAAATTTGTAGAAAGGGGATTCTTCATCCCCATGTGATCCTTTGAGTGTTCCTGTGGCACCCTATGTACCCAAGGCCCCTTACCCTTCTTGCTTGGCCGACCCTTCTCCTTTTGGGAAAAAGAGTGCAAATATGGAGGAGATGCTTGAGATTTTTAAGCAAGTTAAGATTAACTTGCCACTTCTTGATGCAGTCAAGCAAATCCCTTCCCATGCCAAATTCTTGAAAGACCTTTGCACTCAAAAGCGTAAAGCTAAAACTCATGTGTCAAAGAAGGTCTTTCTGACATAGCAAGTGAGCTTGATTCTCCAGCACCAAACTGCACCTAAGTTCAAAGATCCTGGAGCCCCCACAATTTCTTGTGTCATTGGTAATCACACCATTGAGAGGGCGCTCCTTGACTTGGGGGCAAGTGTCCATTTATTGCCATACTCTATCTATAAGCAATTTGGATTAGGTGAGTTGAAGCCTACAACGGTGTCTTTGCAGTTAGCTAACAGATCCATCAAGATACCTCGTGGGATCATTGAGGATGTTTTGGTGAAAGTAGACAAATTCTACTTTCCAGTTGATTTTTTGGTTTTAGACATGGAGCCCGTTCATGACCCTAAGCGTCAGATTCCCATCATCTTAGGTTGACCCTTCTTAGCTACTGCTCATGCATGTATTAATTATCGAACCGGAGTGATGGATATTTCTCTTGGAAATATGACAGTGAGGCTTAATGTTTTTAATGCGTCACAACAACCTCCACATGAGGAGGATTGTTTTTCGGTGGATATGATAGATGGGATAGTTGAGGAATCTCTCCCTCAAATCTTGATTGAGGATCCTTTGGAGAGATGTTTGACTTACTTTGATAGTGATGTTTTTTATATTGATGGTTCTATTGAGGAAGTCAATTCATTGCTTGATTGTTCTCCTTCTATAGACTATCCGCCTTGGAAGTCTAGACCGGAACCCCTTCCTAATCTTGCGAGCACTCCTGCTCCTCCATCGTTAGAGATTCCTCCAGAGCTTGAGTTGAAGCCGCTCCCGGATACTCTTAAGTATTCATTCTTGGGACCCGATGACACTCTTCCTATTATCATTGCTTCCAATCTTCCAAGTGAGCAAGAGTGTCGTCTTCTTGAGGTTCTTAGAGAGCACAAGGGTACTATAGGTTGGTCCGTAGCTGATTTGAAAGGGATTGATCCGTCTATTTGTATGCACCGCATTCATTTAGATGATGATGCAAAGCCATCTCGAGAAATGCAGAGAAGGCTTAATCCCAACATGAAGGAGGTTGTCATGAAGGAGGTTGTGAAGTTGTTAGATGCAGGTATTATTTACCCAATTTCTGATAGTAAGTGGGTGAGTCCCACCCAAGTGGTACCAAAGAAGTCTGGTATCACTGTTGTTGAGAGTGATAAGGGTGAGCTTGTCCCTACGCGTACCACCACAGGGTGGATAGTTTGTATTGATTATCGCAAGCTCAACTCTATGACTCAGAAAGACCACTTTCCTCTCCCATTCATTGATCAAATCTTGGAGAGGTTAGCGGGTCAAAGCTATATTTGCTTTCTTAATGGTTATTCTGGATATAGCCAAATTGCGGTCTTTCCAGAAGATCAGGAGAAGACCACTTTCACTTGTCCATTTGGCATAAATGCATATCGCCGCATGCCTTTTGGATTGTGCAATGCACCCGCAACCTTTCAGAGGTGCATGATGTCTATCTTTTCCGATATGGTAGAGAAATTTGTAGAAGTCTTCATGGATGACTTCTCTGTTTTTGGCCCCTCGTTTGATGATTGTCTCCAAAACTTGACCAAAGTTTTGAAGCGTTGCAAGGAGACAAATCTTGTGCTTAGTTGGGAAAAGAGCCATTTTATGGTTCAAGAGGGGATTATGTTGGGACATATTGTGTCCAAGAGAGGGATTGAGGTCGATAAGGCCAAAGTCCATCTCATTGCTAAGCTTCCGCATCCTACTACGGTCAAGCAAGTTCGATCGTTTTTAGGACATGCGGGTTCTATCGTCGGTTTATCAAAGACTTCAGTAAGATCTCTAGGCCCTTGTGCAATCTACTTGCCAAGGATACTCCATTTGTCTTTGACAGTGCATGTGTGGAGGCTTTTGAAAAGCTTTGTGACTCTCTTTCCTCCGCCCCAATCGTGCAACCACCCAAGTGGTCCCTTCCTTTTGAAATTATGTGTGATGCCTCCGACTATGCAGTTGGAGTTGTCTTGGGACAAAGAGTAGACAAAGTTCCATATGCTATTTACTATGCGAGTAAAACTCTTCATGATGCTCAGTTGAATTACACCACTACAGAGAAAGAGTTACTCACCGTAGTCTTTGCTTTGGACAAGTTTCGTTCTTACCTCCTTGGTTCTAAGGTTGTTGTCTTTACCGACCATGCTGCTTTGCGGCATTTGCTAACCAAGAAAGAGACCAAGCCGAGATTGATTAGGTGGATTTTGTTGCTTCAAGAGTTTCATTTAGAAATTTGGGACAAAAAAGGTTCCAAAAATGTCGTAGCCGACCACCTTTCCCGCATTCTTGTTGAGCACACGAGTGATACTCAACCTTTGCATGACTCGTTTCCTGACGAGCAACTCTTTTCGGTGTCATTAATGAAACCTCCTTGGTTTTCTCATATCGTGAACTATCTTGCAGTCGGTCAAATTCGTTCCCAATGGTCCAAACAGGACAAAGACCGATTTTTCTCGCAAGTAAAGTTTTTTTATTAGGAGGATCCTGTGCTTTTCAAGTATTGCTCTGACCAAGTTATCCATCGTTGTGTTCCAAAGAGTGAGTTTCATAGCATTCTTACTTTCTGCCATTCTTCAGCTTGTGGTGGCCATTTTAGTGGTCGCAAGACGACAGCGAAAGTCTTGCAGAGTGGGTTCTATTCGCCCACTCTATTCAAGGATGCATACAATTTTTGCAAGACTTGCATTCGTTGTCAGCAAATGGGGACAATGTCTCGCAGAGATATGATGCTTCTTACCCCAATTTTAGTTGTTGAGATTTTTTATGTATGGGGTATTGATTTCATGGGACCGTTTCCACCGTCGTTTGGTTTTGAGTATATTTTGTTAGCGGTGGATTACGTGTCCAAGTGGATTGAGGCTGTGGCAACCCGAACCAATGATCACAAAGTGGTGGTCAAATTCATTCAAGAGAACATCTTTTCTTGGTTTGGTATGCCACTGGCGATTATTAGTGATGGAGGGTCCCATTTCTGTAATAGACCCTTTGCAATCTTGCTTCAAAAATATTCCATCACTCACAAGGTCGCCACCCCTTACCATCCTCAAACTAGTGGGCAAGTTGAAGTGTCAAATAGGGAGGTCAAGTTAATTCTTGAGAAAATGGTACGGCCCGATAGAAAGGATTGGTCCTTGTGTTTGAATGATGCTTTATGGGCATATCGTACCCGCCTATAAGACCCCTATTGGCATGTCTCCTTACCGATTGGTTTTCGGTAAAGCTTGCCATCTCCCGGTGGAGCTAGAGCACAAGGCCATGTGGGCCATTAAGAAGTTCAACTTTGATATGCTTGTTACCGGCTCTAACCGAAAGCTCCAACTCAATGAGTTAGAGGAGCTTAGGAATGATGCATATGAGAGTTCTCGTATTTACAAGGCTTGGACTAAGGCATTCCATGATTCTCACATTAATCGCAAGTCCTTTGAGCCCGGTCAAAAGGTATGGTTGTTCAACTCTAAGTTACGGTTGTTTCCTGGGAAATTACGGTCTAGGTGGGATGGTCCGTATGTGGTTGTTCAATCTTGGTCTCATGGTGCGGTAGAAATTCATAACCCTCGGAGTGGCCAAACTTTCAAAGTTAATGGCCAAAGGTTGAAATTGTTTGTTGAAGGTGTGGAGGAAGGGAATTTGATTGAGGAGATTGATCTTGCAGACCCGGTTTATGTTAATTGATTTTTCTTCTCTTGCTGTGTCTGGCTGAAGACATTAAACTTAGCTCTTTTGGGAGGAAACCCAAATTTTTTGTGATTTTTTAAATTGAGTTTTTAGTGTTTTAAAAGTGTTTAGTATTTATTTTATTCCTTTTGTTTTGAAAAAAAAAAAAAAACAAGAAGGGGGGAAGTCTTTTGTAGCCATTTTCCATTATGGAACAAAAAAAAAATTAAGCTCGAGCAATTTCATAAAGCTCGAGCATTTTTTCATGCTCTTTCTACAAATGTTTCTGTTCCAGAAAGCTCGAGCACTCTCAAAGAGCTCGCGCACTCTTTCTGTCAAAAATTGTCTAAACCTTCTGTCCTAAAAAACTCGAGCATTTTTCGAGAAAGCTCGGGCACTTTCTCTTCCCTTTGAGCTCTTAAGTTTCTGTCCCAGAAAGCTCGAGCTTTATCCAAAAAGCTCGAGCACTTTTTATTGCTCTATAAAAAAATTAAAAAAACTCTAAAAGTCAAAAATTTCACAAGCTAACCCTACCCCTTTTATGTTCTCTCTTCTTCCTTTCTTCATTCACGCCGCCCCTCTTCTCCTTCCCTGTACCAGCCACTCTCTCCTCCATATCTCTCTCTTTCTCTCCGGTTGACAACACAGGTAAGGTTCTTGCTCTCGTTCTCCCTCTTCCCCACAAGTCACCACCACTCACCAGCGTTCCAGACCCGGTTTCTTTCTCTCATTCTCTCTCTTTCTCCGGCATCTTCTCCCCACACCAGTCCTCATTCCGACGACGCCCAACACCACTGCCGACGACCCACATCCAACCCACTTCCCTTCTCTCTCTCTCGGCATCATCACAGCCACCACGCCGGTGATCCACACCGTCCCCAATACCCACCCCTGTTCCGTCACACGTCGCCGACATCTCACAACAACCCCACTTTTCTTCTCTCTCTAACCCGACTCACCCTCACCTCACCATCTATATCACTTCATCCCTCAATAGCCTTCATCCTTGCCTTGATTCTCTCCCTCACTCCTCATGACCTAGCACCTCTGTTTTGTGTGTTTATTTCTTTATTTTTTTATTCTTTGTTATTTCTTTTATTAGTCTTTATTTTTAATTATGTTTTCTTTTCTTTTATTTCTTTTACTGTAATAATGTTTTGGAAGTTGGGTGTTCCAGTTTGTGGTTCATGGCTGTTACAGTTTAGTTTTGCACACATTACTCATTCACATTTTTCTGTTCACAATTGCATTGATTCATTAATTTCGCCTTTTTCTAGGTGCATTGTGTTACTTTGTGAGCTGTGATTTTGTGCAATTGGGTATTCAGTTTTGTCTATTAGTGTTATTTAACAGTGCTTTGTTTACCTATTTCATGATATACACATTGTGGCAACCGGAATGACTTCCGAGGATTGTCCACTTGTGCATAGAATGTCATTCCGAATTCATTGTCTTCTTAGATGAATTTGGCATATTGATTCACTCTTTCTTACATACTTTGTTGTGCCAACATTTGCATTCTATTGCCCTAATGGTTTTCATTGTTTGACTTATTTTTGTAGGTATTCATGGGTCGCCTGAAAACTTCAAAGAGCCATACAATTGAAGTTGAATACACTTCACGCAAACGGCCCATTCGGTCCCGCCAAATTCAGACTGAGCAACCAAATGAGAAATGAGCCACAAAACCAATTGCCATACAGACTACAGTTGATGTGGCCCAGTTCTTTCACGAAGATCCTACATCAGAATGGGCGGTCCAAGAGTCCTCCCATTTCACCTCCAATTTTGCTTCGTACCACCTCGGCGGATAGACCACATTCGGACTATAGTCGTCTTGAGCAAAGGTTTGATGCATTTGAGGCCCAGTATTAGCTTGATACCGCAGAGACTCATCACCTTCTTCAGGCTATTCTTGTTGCTCAGCACCTGCCTTATGATTCACCGGGCTCTTTGCCCCCTTAGTTCTCTTCACTCAGGTGCACCCCTTCCTTTTACTTCTTTTGTTTTATTTCATGTTCTTTGATTTCGTGTCCCCTCGAGGACAAGGTGACAAATAAGTTGGGGGTAGTTGCTATTATTTTGCCTACTTGAGCTCAATATACTTCATGATTACAACTCATTTTTTGAGCTAATTTGTGTATTTTTGAGCTTGCATGAGAATCATTATCATAGTTGTGCACTGTTAGTGATTCGTTTTTCCCCGGTTTTCATCATTGGAGATAAATTGGGTTGCTACTCCTATGACTCCATGATTTGATGGTTAGGCTTTGAGATTCTCATATCATAATGGCATTAACTGAGACTTATAACCCATGTTATGTTAGATTTGAGCTTGAACTTTATTCTGAGGATTATACAGTTACATATTCATGCCATTAACTGCCATTGTCACATGTTCAAGGTCGGTCAATCTAGATGTCAGATGACACTTCTTACTTTTGGGGAATGAAACTAGGCCATCTTTTCTACTTTGAGACTGTTCGTTTGTTTCTTGCATCCACACATTATTTACCTGATAGGAACCAAGTTGAGCCTTCATTGCATATCCTTCTTTTCATAGCCCGTAGCCTCACATTGGGTGAAGAAGTTTGGTAAATTTTTAAGGACTTGGTGATTTGAAAGTGTAGAAGTGACGATGTAATGTTATTTGGTAATTGTCCTTGTTTTTATTGTCATTGTATTTTCTTTAAAAAAAAAACCAGAATGAAAGATGCTCGCTAGGTTGGACATCCAAAAGATAACCTAGGCAAAAGTGAGAGCATAAAAAAAAAGAAAAAAAATACAAAAAAAAAAAAAAAGTTTCGATTCATTTGTTTTTCTTTTCTTTTTGTTTGCTCAAGTAGAAGATTGTAAGTAGTTTGGAATTGCTACATTTGGAGTTTGGGAGTGGTGATGAAATGTTCAAAAGAGATGATGAGTTTGAAAAACTGCAGTTTGTTCACTTCAGCTTCTTCCCTTATTTCATGAGATTGTGATTCGTCTACCCTTACTTTATCCTTGACCCTGACCTATGTTACAACCGGAATAAAGACCTAGCTGGCCCCAAAGGTGTAGTAGTTGATGATTGAGGATGTGACTGTAGTGAACATGTGACTTTGAGAGTTGATTTCTCGTAGTGGTTTCTTCTCCTCTCTATGATGTTCTTGTTAAGCTTTCATTCATATTTGCATGTGGATTATTTGGTTTGTACTCAACATTTATTCTATCCACGTGTATGAGAGAATACATATACATTCCATCTCTGTGAGCTTCATTTGTGAGTGATATCTTTTGGTGAGATTTGAAGTCAAAGTAATGCCTGTTTGAAAAAGGAGTCTCATGGCCTAAACATCTTGTTGTGGTTGTTACTTTGGTGCACAATAATTCTATCTGGTTATGAATATTTGGGGATTCAAGGGTTGCTTTTAGTGATATTATTGATACATTGCTTCGATTGTAGTTCAAATATACATTCACTAAGCTTCATTTTTATTGATTGTGGAGTATATTGTGTTCAAGTTGGGGGGTGATAGAATTTTGTGGGTAGATTCACTGCAAACCCTCACGAGACTATAACTCGTCCACTAGGGTAACATAGGGGTTTAAAGCCTTATTGTATATGGTAAATGCAATCGTGTATCCCGCGAAAGAGGATTTAGTTAGTTTTTTTTTTCTCTTGTTTCCTTGGCTTTGCTCGAGGACTAGCAAAATGTAAGTTGGAGAGTGTGATAACTGGTTAAAAAGTGCATATTTATTATGTTAATCCTAGATATTCTTGCACTTTTATTATTTTATTTTCTTCAATTTATATGCATTTGCTAGTTAATTCTTGTTTTATCTTTTTACAGAGAAAGCTTGACAAAGTTGATGATTTAGTGGTGGAATTGGAGCAAAAGAAGAATATTGGGCTTTGAAGTGCTAAAAGAAGTGGAAAACAAGTGGTTATGGGTTAGAAGAGAGGCTTGGCCCATATGTTAGTGGATTAGGGCCTATTTTAGCATAAAAGAACCCAATTTGGAGCCTTCTATCACCCTTCCTTGGGCCCCTTTTGATTAATTACGGGATTTTCATTGATTGATTTTCTCTTAAGAGATAAGGAAAGAGGGTTTTAACAAAAGGAGAGATATTAGGAGGTGAAGGGGGATCTATCATTTGGTGGTTCTAGTTTGGAGGTGGAAGGAGAGAAAGAGGAAAAAAGGAAGGAGAAGAAGAAGACAACTCAAAAGAAGAAGATGAAGAACTCCATGGCTATGGTGTCCTCCTCTTCCACCCTCATGGGCTAAGCTTCTCCTATTCCTAGGGTTTAGATGAAACCCTAGTCAAGTAACTCTATCTTTTCTTTGTATTTAATCTTTGGAATAATTACATTGGGATGTTGATTGTATAACATTGAGATTTATTGCAATTAATGGTTTTATTTTCTTTTCACATGTTCAATTTCTGTGATTTTGCATATGTGGTTATACAATGGTGATTCTTATACATACACCAAAACCGTAGGACGAGTTATAACTTAGGAAAACGAGTCGTGTCTATTACAGTAGAAATAGCGTAGACGGTTCGTATTATCCAAAGATAATTCGTACTTGGGGTTTTGGTGCGTGATTTTCTTGGTGATTGTATTTTGGCTTGTAGCTAAAATACATCTTTACATCCTAATATAATAACCATAAATTAATACAATTGAAGATAGTTGCAAGATTAGTGGTGAATTCGACAACCCTAGGAATTCTTTTTTTAACTTGTTCATCATTTGATTTAATTATAATTCTGCTTTAATTTCAGTTCTCAGTTATTTTAGAAAATTCAACAATCAATCACTCTTTTTGGAATTAAAATTAAATTCAACCTTGGTTTTTAAACAATTAGCAATCTCTGTGGGTTCAACCCTTACTCTACTACTATACTAGTAGTTTAGTTTGGTAGTTTGATTGATTTCCACGACAGATCAATTTTTGGCGCCGTTGCCGGGGATTGTTTAATTGTTAAGAAGCCTTCAGTTGATTTTTATTTTAATTCTTTATTTTCTGCTATTATTCTTTTTCTTTGTTTTTGGTGTGCAACAATTATAAAAAGTTAAAGAGAAGCAGAGTCGATTGGAGCAAACGTTGGTAAAAAAAAAAAAAAAACAAAAGAAGAAAAATTCTACCTTCTTTGCAACTGATCACGGTGAAATCTTTCCTTTCTTTTTGCATTTTATTTTTCCTACAGTTGGTATACTTGATTGGATAGGTTTATTTGTTTTATGTTTGGTCACCGTTCGTGCAACCCAGACTAAGAAAAATTAGACCTTGAGCTAGAAAGAACATTGAGAGCTTTTCGTGGTTTGTCCATTAAGTCTAGAGTTTTAGGAGATTCTATTTCTATAGACATGGCTAATAATGGTGGACAACAACAACCACAACCTCTTAAGGCTCATTTTGTTCCTACAACATATACCACCTTCATGTATTCAAATGCCTGTTGTAACTGGGCATTATGAAATTAGACCCCAAACCATTCAGATGTTACCATCTTTTTATGGGAAATCAAATGAGGACCCATATCAACATCTGAATGAGTTTTTGGAACTATGCACCACTGTCAATGTGCAAAATCTGAGTGAGAATGCTCTTAAGTTACAGTTGTTCCCTTTTTCGTTAAAGGATAGAGCCAAACATTGGCTCAGTTCTATGCCTATAAATTCTATAACAACTTGGGCTCAACTTCAACAAGAGTTTTTAAAAAAATACTTTCCTATAGGCAAAACCAATGATATGAGAAGAGCCATCACAAATTTTACTCAACTCGATGGCGAGTCTTTTCATGAAGCTTGGGAGAGATTTTTGGACCTTCATAGGAAGTGTCTCCATCATGATATCATGCGTTGGCAGTTGGTACAGAGTTTCTATGACGGTATCACTGAACAGAACTGTCAAATGATTGACCCTGCCATGTGGAGGGACTTTCCTTAACAAGAATCAGGATGAGGCATGGGATCTTTTTGAGACCCTTAGTGAGAATTCCCAACACCATGCCTCAGCAAGTCGGAGAGCTTCACCCGCCTCTTCTAGCGTTCCTAAGAGAGGTGGCACTTATGAAGTTGGACAATTTGTGGATGTCCAAGAGCAAGTTACGACATTGTCTAGGAAACTAGACCAACTCTTGGCTATGGGACAAGTTTCCACTTCTGCTCCTGTCACTCAAGAGGTGTGTGCTTTATGTTCATGCCCAACCCATTATGTGACAGACTGTCCCTTAGCCCCGCAATATCCAAAGTTTGTGCAAGAGCAAGTTAATGCTCTTCAAGGCTTTTCCAAACCAGGTAATGATCCTTATTCTAGCCATTCCAACCCGGGATGGAGAAACCATCCAAATTTCTCTTGGAGGCCTCAAGCCCCAAATCCTCCATTCGCACAAAATTCTAGGCCAAGTGTGCCTAACTCTTTTCCGTCATCATCCTATCGTCCTCCTCCTCAACAATATCAACAACCACCACCTCTTCCTAGAAACTTAGCTTTTGAGGATAAAGTGTTGAGTGCTTTGCAAGCTTTAGCAAGCTTTAGAGTCAAATCATCAGTCCAACACTCAATTGCTCCACTCACACACTCAGTCCATCTCAAAGCTAGAATCCCAAATGGGATAACTAGCACAAGCTGCGGGTAGAAGATATGAGGGACGTTTACCAAGTCAGCCGGTGAACAACCCTAAAGGCCAATATGAGGTAGAGTTTTCTAACTCCAGTGAATAATTTCATGAGCAAGATAAGGCCATAACTACCCTTAGGAGTGGGAGAGAGGTAGACAACAAAGTTGAGTATAAGGATGAGAGTGAGTTGACGAGTTCTTCTGGAAAAGGCAAAGCGGTGAATGAAAATTTGTAGAAAGGGGATTCTTCATCCCCATGTGATCCTTTGAGTGTTCCTGTGGCACCCTATGTACCCAAGGCCCCTTACCCTTCTTGCTTGGCCGACCCTTCTCCTTTTGGGAAAAAGAGTGCAAATATGGAGGAGATGCTTGAGATTTTTAAGCAAGTTAAGATTAACTTGCCACTTCTTGATGCAGTCAAGCAAATCCCTTCCCATGCCAAATTCTTGAAAGACCTTTGCACTCAAAAGCGTAAAGCTAAAACTCATGTGTCAAAGAAGGTCTTTCTGACATAGCAAGTGAGCTTGATTCTCCAGCACCAAACTGCACCTAAGTTCAAAGATCCTGGAGCCCCCACAATTTCTTGTGTCATTGGTAATCACACCATTGAGAGGGCGCTCCTTGACTTGGGGGCAAGTGTCCATTTATTGCCATACTCTATCTATAAGCAATTTGGATTAGGTGAGTTGAAGCCTACAACGGTGTCTTTGCAGTTAGCTAACAGATCCATCAAGATACCTCGTGGGATCATTGAGGATGTTTTGGTGAAAGTAGACAAATTCTACTTTCCAGTTGATTTTTTGGTTTTAGACATGGAGCCCGTTCATGACCCTAAGCGTCAGATTCCCATCATCTTAGGTTGACCCTTCTTAGCTACTGCTCATGCATGTATTAATTATCGAACCGGAGTGATGGATATTTCTCTTGGAAATATGACAGTGAGGCTTAATGTTTTTAATGCGTCACAACAACCTCCACATGAGGAGGATTGTTTTTCGGTGGATATGATAGATGGGATAGTTGAGGAATCTCTCCCTCAAATCTTGATTGAGGATCCTTTGGAGAGATGTTTGACTTACTTTGATAGTGATGTTTTTTATATTGATGGTTCTATTGAGGAAGTCAATTCATTGCTTGATTGTTCTCCTTCTATAGACTATCCGCCTTGGAAGTCTAGACCGGAACCCCTTCCTAATCTTGCGAGCACTCCTGCTCCTCCATCGTTAGAGATTCCTCCAGAGCTTGAGTTGAAGCCGCTCCCGGATACTCTTAAGTATTCATTCTTGGGACCCGATGACACTCTTCCTATTATCATTGCTTCCAATCTTCCAAGTGAGCAAGAGTGTCGTCTTCTTGAGGTTCTTAGAGAGCACAAGGGTACTATAGGTTGGTCCGTAGCTGATTTGAAAGGGATTGATCCGTCTATTTGTATGCACCGCATTCATTTAGATGATGATGCAAAGCCATCTCGAGAAATGCAGAGAAGGCTTAATCCCAACATGAAGGAGGTTGTCATGAAGGAGGTTGTGAAGTTGTTAGATGCAGGTATTATTTACCCAATTTCTGATAGTAAGTGGGTGAGTCCCACCCAAGTGGTACCAAAGAAGTCTGGTATCACTGTTGTTGAGAGTGATAAGGGTGAGCTTGTCCCTACGCGTACCACCACAGGGTGGATAGTTTGTATTGATTATCGCAAGCTCAACTCTATGACTCAGAAAGACCACTTTCCTCTCCCATTCATTGATCAAATCTTGGAGAGGTTAGCGGGTCAAAGCTATATTTGCTTTCTTAATGGTTATTCTGGATATAGCCAAATTGCGGTCTTTCCAGAAGATCAGGAGAAGACCACTTTCACTTGTCCATTTGGCATAAATGCATATCGCCGCATGCCTTTTGGATTGTGCAATGCACCCGCAACCTTTCAGAGGTGCATGATGTCTATCTTTTCCGATATGGTAGAGAAATTTGTAGAAGTCTTCATGGATGACTTCTCTGTTTTTGGCCCCTCGTTTGATGATTGTCTCCAAAACTTGACCAAAGTTTTGAAGCGTTGCAAGGAGACAAATCTTGTGCTTAGTTGGGAAAAGAGCCATTTTATGGTTCAAGAGGGGATTATGTTGGGACATATTGTGTCCAAGAGAGGGATTGAGGTCGATAAGGCCAAAGTCCATCTCATTGCTAAGCTTCCGCATCCTACTACGGTCAAGCAAGTTCGATCGTTTTTAGGACATGCGGGTTCTATCGTCGGTTTATCAAAGACTTCAGTAAGATCTCTAGGCCCTTGTGCAATCTACTTGCCAAGGATACTCCATTTGTCTTTGACAGTGCATGTGTGGAGGCTTTTGAAAAGCTTTGTGACTCTCTTTCCTCCGCCCCAATCGTGCAACCACCCAAGTGGTCCCTTCCTTTTGAAATTATGTGTGATGCCTCCGACTATGCAGTTGGAGTTGTCTTGGGACAAAGAGTAGACAAAGTTCCATATGCTATTTACTATGCGAGTAAAACTCTTCATGATGCTCAGTTGAATTACACCACTACAGAGAAAGAGTTACTCACCGTAGTCTTTGCTTTGGACAAGTTTCGTTCTTACCTCCTTGGTTCTAAGGTTGTTGTCTTTACCGACCATGCTGCTTTGCGGCATTTGCTAACCAAGAAAGAGACCAAGCCGAGATTGATTAGGTGGATTTTGTTGCTTCAAGAGTTTCATTTAGAAATTTGGGACAAAAAAGGTTCCAAAAATGTCGTAGCCGACCACCTTTCCCGCATTCTTGTTGAGCACACGAGTGATACTCAACCTTTGCATGACTCGTTTCCTGACGAGCAACTCTTTTCGGTGTCATTAATGAAACCTCCTTGGTTTTCTCATATCGTGAACTATCTTGCAGTCGGTCAAATTCGTTCCCAATGGTCCAAACAGGACAAAGACCGATTTTTCTCGCAAGTAAAGTTTTTTTATTAGGAGGATCCTGTGCTTTTCAAGTATTGCTCTGACCAAGTTATCCATCGTTGTGTTCCAAAGAGTGAGTTTCATAGCATTCTTACTTTCTGCCATTCTTCAGCTTGTGGTGGCCATTTTAGTGGTCGCAAGACGACAGCGAAAGTCTTGCAGAGTGGGTTCTATTCGCCCACTCTATTCAAGGATGCATACAATTTTTGCAAGACTTGCATTCGTTGTCAGCAAATGGGGACAATGTCTCGCAGAGATATGATGCTTCTTACCCCAATTTTAGTTGTTGAGATTTTTTATGTATGGGGTATTGATTTCATGGGACCGTTTCCACCGTCGTTTGGTTTTGAGTATATTTTGTTAGCGGTGGATTACGTGTCCAAGTGGATTGAGGCTGTGGCAACCCGAACCAATGATCACAAAGTGGTGGTCAAATTCATTCAAGAGAACATCTTTTCTTGGTTTGGTATGCCACTGGCGATTATTAGTGATGGAGGGTCCCATTTCTGTAATAGACCCTTTGCAATCTTGCTTCAAAAATATTCCATCACTCACAAGGTCGCCACCCCTTACCATCCTCAAACTAGTGGGCAAGTTGAAGTGTCAAATAGGGAGGTCAAGTTAATTCTTGAGAAAATGGTACGGCCCGATAGAAAGGATTGGTCCTTGTGTTTGAATGATGCTTTATGGGCATATCGTACCCGCCTATAAGACCCCTATTGGCATGTCTCCTTACCGATTGGTTTTCGGTAAAGCTTGCCATCTCCCGGTGGAGCTAGAGCACAAGGCCATGTGGGCCATTAAGAAGTTCAACTTTGATATGCTTGTTACCGGCTCTAACCGAAAGCTCCAACTCAATGAGTTAGAGGAGCTTAGGAATGATGCATATGAGAGTTCTCGTATTTACAAGGCTTGGACTAAGGCATTCCATGATTCTCACATTAATCGCAAGTCCTTTGAGCCCGGTCAAAAGGTATGGTTGTTCAACTCTAAGTTACGGTTGTTTCCTGGGAAATTACGGTCTAGGTGGGATGGTCCGTATGTGGTTGTTCAATCTTGGTCTCATGGTGCGGTAGAAATTCATAACCCTCGGAGTGGCCAAACTTTCAAAGTTAATGGCCAAAGGTTGAAATTGTTTGTTGAAGGTGTGGAGGAAGGGAATTTGATTGAGGAGATTGATCTTGCAGACCCGGTTTATGTTAATTGATTTTTCTTCTCTTGCTGTGTCTGGCTGAAGACATTAAACTTAGCTCTTTTGGGAGGAAACCCAAATTTTTTGTGATTTTTTAAATTGAGTTTTTAGTGTTTTAAAAGTGTTTAGTATTTATTTTATTCCTTTTGTTTTGAAAAAAAAAAAAAAACAAGAAGGGGGGAAGTCTTTTGTAGCCATTTTCCATTATGGAACAAAAAAAAAATTAAGCTCGAGCAATTTCATAAAGCTCGAGCATTTTTTCATGCTCTTTCTACAAATGTTTCTGTTCCAGAAAGCTCGAGCACTCTCAAAGAGCTCGCGCACTCTTTCTGTCAAAAATTGTCTAAACCTTCTGTCCTAAAAAACTCGAGCATTTTTCGAGAAAGCTCGGGCACTTTCTCTTCCCTTTGAGCTCTTAAGTTTCTGTCCCAGAAAGCTCGAGCTTTATCCAAAAAGCTCGAGCACTTTTTATTGCTCTATAAAAAAATTAAAAAAACTCTAAAAGTCAAAAATTTCACAAGCTAACCCTACCCCTTTTATGTTCTCTCTTCTTCCTTTCTTCATTCACGCCGCCCCTCTTCTCCTTCCCTGTACCAGCCACTCTCTCCTCCATATCTCTCTCTTTCTCTCCGGTTGACAACACAGGTAAGGTTCTTGCTCTCGTTCTCCCTCTTCCCCACAAGTCACCACCACTCACCAGCGTTCCAGACCCGGTTTCTTTCTCTCATTCTCTCTCTTTCTCCGGCATCTTCTCCCCACACCAGTCCTCATTCCGACGACGCCCAACACCACTGCCGACGACCCACATCCAACCCACTTCCCTTCTCTCTCTCTCGGCATCATCACAGCCACCACGCCGGTGATCCACACCGTCCCCAATACCCACCCCTGTTCCGTCACACGTCGCCGACATCTCACAACAACCCCACTTTTCTTCTCTCTCTAACCCGACTCACCCTCACCTCACCATCTATATCACTTCATCCCTCAATAGCCTTCATCCTTGCCTTGATTCTCTCCCTCACTCCTCATGACCTAGCACCTCTGTTTTGTGTGTTTATTTCTTTATTTTTTTATTCTTTGTTATTTCTTTTATTAGTCTTTATTTTTAATTATGTTTTCTTTTCTTTTATTTCTTTTACTGTAATAATGTTTTGGAAGTTGGGTGTTCCAGTTTGTGGTTCATGGCTGTTACAGTTTAGTTTTGCACACATTACTCATTCACATTTTTCTGTTCACAATTGCATTGATTCATTAATTTCGCCTTTTTCTAGGTGCATTGTGTTACTTTGTGAGCTGTGATTTTGTGCAATTGGGTATTCAGTTTTGTCTATTAGTGTTATTTAACAGTGCTTTGTTTACCTATTTCATGATATACACATTGTGGCAACCGGAATGACTTCCGAGGATTGTCCACTTGTGCATAGAATGTCATTCCGAATTCATTGTCTTCTTAGATGAATTTGGCATATTGATTCACTCTTTCTTACATACTTTGTTGTGCCAACATTTGCATTCTATTGCCCTAATGGTTTTCATTGTTTGACTTATTTTTGTAGGTATTCATGGGTCGCCTGAAAACTTCAAAGAGCCATACAATTGAAGTTGAATACACTTCACGCAAACGGCCCATTCGGTCCCGCCAAATTCAGACTGAGCAACCAAATGAGAAATGAGCCACAAAACCAATTGCCATACAGACTACAGTTGATGTGGCCCAGTTCTTTCACGAAGATCCTACATCAGAATGGGCGGTCCAAGAGTCCTCCCATTTCACCTCCAATTTTGCTTCGTACCACCTCGGCGGATAGACCACATTCGGACTATAGTCGTCTTGAGCAAAGGTTTGATGCATTTGAGGCCCAGTATTAGCTTGATACCGCAGAGACTCATCACCTTCTTCAGGCTATTCTTGTTGCTCAGCACCTGCCTTATGATTCACCGGGCTCTTTGCCCCCTTAGTTCTCTTCACTCAGGTGCACCCCTTCCTTTTACTTCTTTTGTTTTATTTCATGTTCTTTGATTTCGTGTCCCCTCGAGGACAAGGTGACAAATAAGTTGGGGGTAGTTGCTATTATTTTGCCTACTTGAGCTCAATATACTTCATGATTACAACTCATTTTTTGAGCTAATTTGTGTATTTTTGAGCTTGCATGAGAATCATTATCATAGTTGTGCACTGTTAGTGATTCGTTTTTCCCCGGTTTTCATCATTGGAGATAAATTGGGTTGCTACTCCTATGACTCCATGATTTGATGGTTAGGCTTTGAGATTCTCATATCATAATGGCATTAACTGAGACTTATAACCCATGTTATGTTAGATTTGAGCTTGAACTTTATTCTGAGGATTATACAGTTACATATTCATGCCATTAACTGCCATTGTCACATGTTCAAGGTCGGTCAATCTAGATGTCAGATGACACTTCTTACTTTTGGGGAATGAAACTAGGCCATCTTTTCTACTTTGAGACTGTTCGTTTGTTTCTTGCATCCACACATTATTTACCTGATAGGAACCAAGTTGAGCCTTCATTGCATATCCTTCTTTTCATAGCCCGTAGCCTCACATTGGGTGAAGAAGTTTGGTAAATTTTTAAGGACTTGGTGATTTGAAAGTGTAGAAGTGACGATGTAATGTTATTTGGTAATTGTCCTTGTTTTTATTGTCATTGTATTTTCTTTAAAAAAAAAACCAGAATGAAAGATGCTCGCTAGGTTGGACATCCAAAAGATAACCTAGGCAAAAGTGAGAGCATAAAAAAAAAGAAAAAAAATACAAAAAAAAAAAAAAAGTTTCGATTCATTTGTTTTTCTTTTCTTTTTGTTTGCTCAAGTAGAAGATTGTAAGTAGTTTGGAATTGCTACATTTGGAGTTTGGGAGTGGTGATGAAATGTTCAAAAGAGATGATGAGTTTGAAAAACTGCAGTTTGTTCACTTCAGCTTCTTCCCTTATTTCATGAGATTGTGATTCGTCTACCCTTACTTTATCCTTGACCCTGACCTATGTTACAACCGGAATAAAGACCTAGCTGGCCCCAAAGGTGTAGTAGTTGATGATTGAGGATGTGACTGTAGTGAACATGTGACTTTGAGAGTTGATTTCTCGTAGTGGTTTCTTCTCCTCTCTATGATGTTCTTGTTAAGCTTTCATTCATATTTGCATGTGGATTATTTGGTTTGTACTCAACATTTATTCTATCCACGTGTATGAGAGAATACATATACATTCCATCTCTGTGAGCTTCATTTGTGAGTGATATCTTTTGGTGAGATTTGAAGTCAAAGTAATGCCTGTTTGAAAAAGGAGTCTCATGGCCTAAACATCTTGTTGTGGTTGTTACTTTGGTGCACAATAATTCTATCTGGTTATGAATATTTGGGGATTCAAGGGTTGCTTTTAGTGATATTATTGATACATTGCTTCGATTGTAGTTCAAATATACATTCACTAAGCTTCATTTTTATTGATTGTGGAGTATATTGTGTTCAAGTTGGGGGGTGATAGAATTTTGTGGGTAGATTCACTGCAAACCCTCACGAGACTATAACTCGTCCACTAGGGTAACATAGGGGTTTAAAGCCTTATTGTATATGGTAAATGCAATCGTGTATCCCGCGAAAGAGGATTTAGTTAGTTTTTTTTTTCTCTTGTTTCCTTGGCTTTGCTCGAGGACTAGCAAAATGTAAGTTGGAGAGTGTGATAACTGGTTAAAAAGTGCATATTTATTATGTTAATCCTAGATATTCTTGCACTTTTATTATTTTATTTTCTTCAATTTATATGCATTTGCTAGTTAATTCTTGTTTTATCTTTTTACAGAGAAAGCTTGACAAAGTTGATGATTTAGTGGTGGAATTGGAGCAAAAGAAGAATATTGGGCTTTGAAGTGCTAAAAGAAGTGGAAAACAAGTGGTTATGGGTTAGAAGAGAGGCTTGGCCCATATGTTAGTGGATTAGGGCCTATTTTAGCATAAAAGAACCCAATTTGGAGCCTTCTATCACCCTTCCTTGGGCCCCTTTTGATTAATTACGGGATTTTCATTGATTGATTTTCTCTTAAGAGATAAGGAAAGAGGGTTTTAACAAAAGGAGAGATATTAGGAGGTGAAGGGGGATCTATCATTTGGTGGTTCTAGTTTGGAGGTGGAAGGAGAGAAAGAGGAAAAAAGGAAGGAGAAGAAGAAGACAACTCAAAAGAAGAAGATGAAGAACTCCATGGCTATGGTGTCCTCCTCTTCCACCCTCATGGGCTAAGCTTCTCCTATTCCTAGGGTTTAGATGAAACCCTAGTCAAGTAACTCTATCTTTTCTTTGTATTTAATCTTTGGAATAATTACATTGGGATGTTGATTGTATAACATTGAGATTTATTGCAATTAATGGTTTTATTTTCTTTTCACATGTTCAATTTCTGTGATTTTGCATATGTGGTTATACAATGGTGATTCTTATACATACACCAAAACCGTAGGACGAGTTATAACTTAGGAAAACGAGTCGTGTCTATTACAGTAGAAATAGCGTAGACGGTTCGTATTATCCAAAGATAATTCGTACTTGGGGTTTTGGTGCGTGATTTTCTTGGTGATTGTATTTTGGCTTGTAGCTAAAATACATCTTTACATCCTAATATAATAACCATAAATTAATACAATTGAAGATAGTTGCAAGATTAGTGGTGAATTCGACAACCCTAGGAATTCTTTTTTTAACTTGTTCATCATTTGATTTAATTATAATTCTGCTTTAATTTCAGTTCTCAGTTATTTTAGAAAATTCAACAATCAATCACTCTTTTTGGAATTAAAATTAAATTCAACCTTGGTTTTTAAACAATTAGCAATCTCTGTGGGTTCAACCCTTACTCTACTACTATACTAGTAGTTTAGTTTGGTAGTTTGATTGATTTCCACGACAGATCAATTTTTGGCGCCGTTGCCGGGGATTGTTTAATTGTTAAGAAGCCTTCAGTTGATTTTTATTTTAATTCTTTATTTTCTGCTATTATTCTTTTTCTTTGTTTTTGGTGTGCAACAATTATAAAAAGTTAAAGAGAAGCAGAGTCGATTGGAGCAAACGTTGGTAAAAAAAAAAAAAAAACAAAAGAAGAAAAATTCTACCTTCTTTGCAACTGATCACGGTGAAATCTTTCCTTTCTTTTTGCATTTTATTTTTCCTACAGTTGGTATACTTGATTGGATAGGTTTATTTGTTTTATGTTTGGTCACCGTTCGTGCAACCCAGACTAAGAAAAATTAGACCTTGAGCTAGAAAGAACATTGAGAGCTTTTCGTGGTTTGTCCATTAAGTCTAGAGTTTTAGGAGATTCTATTTCTATAGACATGGCTAATAATGGTGGACAACAACAACCACAACCTCTTAAGGCTCATTTTGTTCCTACAACATATACCACCTTCATGTATTCAAATGCCTGTTGTAACTGGGCATTATGAAATTAGACCCCAAACCATTCAGATGTTACCATCTTTTTATGGGAAATCAAATGAGGACCCATATCAACATCTGAATGAGTTTTTGGAACTATGCACCACTGTCAATGTGCAAAATCTGAGTGAGAATGCTCTTAAGTTACAGTTGTTCCCTTTTTCGTTAAAGGATAGAGCCAAACATTGGCTCAGTTCTATGCCTATAAATTCTATAACAACTTGGGCTCAACTTCAACAAGAGTTTTTAAAAAAATACTTTCCTATAGGCAAAACCAATGATATGAGAAGAGCCATCACAAATTTTACTCAACTCGATGGCGAGTCTTTTCATGAAGCTTGGGAGAGATTTTTGGACCTTCATAGGAAGTGTCTCCATCATGATATCATGCGTTGGCAGTTGGTACAGAGTTTCTATGACGGTATCACTGAACAGAACTGTCAAATGATTGACCCTGCCATGTGGAGGGACTTTCCTTAACAAGAATCAGGATGAGGCATGGGATCTTTTTGAGACCCTTAGTGAGAATTCCCAACACCATGCCTCAGCAAGTCGGAGAGCTTCACCCGCCTCTTCTAGCGTTCCTAAGAGAGGTGGCACTTATGAAGTTGGACAATTTGTGGATGTCCAAGAGCAAGTTACGACATTGTCTAGGAAACTAGACCAACTCTTGGCTATGGGACAAGTTTCCACTTCTGCTCCTGTCACTCAAGAGGTGTGTGCTTTATGTTCATGCCCAACCCATTATGTGACAGACTGTCCCTTAGCCCCGCAATATCCAAAGTTTGTGCAAGAGCAAGTTAATGCTCTTCAAGGCTTTTCCAAACCAGGTAATGATCCTTATTCTAGCCATTCCAACCCGGGATGGAGAAACCATCCAAATTTCTCTTGGAGGCCTCAAGCCCCAAATCCTCCATTCGCACAAAATTCTAGGCCAAGTGTGCCTAACTCTTTTCCGTCATCATCCTATCGTCCTCCTCCTCAACAATATCAACAACCACCACCTCTTCCTAGAAACTTAGCTTTTGAGGATAAAGTGTTGAGTGCTTTGCAAGCTTTAGCAAGCTTTAGAGTCAAATCATCAGTCCAACACTCAATTGCTCCACTCACACACTCAGTCCATCTCAAAGCTAGAATCCCAAATGGGATAACTAGCACAAGCTGCGGGTAGAAGATATGAGGGACGTTTACCAAGTCAGCCGGTGAACAACCCTAAAGGCCAATATGAGGTAGAGTTTTCTAACTCCAGTGAATAATTTCATGAGCAAGATAAGGCCATAACTACCCTTAGGAGTGGGAGAGAGGTAGACAACAAAGTTGAGTATAAGGATGAGAGTGAGTTGACGAGTTCTTCTGGAAAAGGCAAAGCGGTGAATGAAAATTTGTAGAAAGGGGATTCTTCATCCCCATGTGATCCTTTGAGTGTTCCTGTGGCACCCTATGTACCCAAGGCCCCTTACCCTTCTTGCTTGGCCGACCCTTCTCCTTTTGGGAAAAAGAGTGCAAATATGGAGGAGATGCTTGAGATTTTTAAGCAAGTTAAGATTAACTTGCCACTTCTTGATGCAGTCAAGCAAATCCCTTCCCATGCCAAATTCTTGAAAGACCTTTGCACTCAAAAGCGTAAAGCTAAAACTCATGTGTCAAAGAAGGTCTTTCTGACATAGCAAGTGAGCTTGATTCTCCAGCACCAAACTGCACCTAAGTTCAAAGATCCTGGAGCCCCCACAATTTCTTGTGTCATTGGTAATCACACCATTGAGAGGGCGCTCCTTGACTTGGGGGCAAGTGTCCATTTATTGCCATACTCTATCTATAAGCAATTTGGATTAGGTGAGTTGAAGCCTACAACGGTGTCTTTGCAGTTAGCTAACAGATCCATCAAGATACCTCGTGGGATCATTGAGGATGTTTTGGTGAAAGTAGACAAATTCTACTTTCCAGTTGATTTTTTGGTTTTAGACATGGAGCCCGTTCATGACCCTAAGCGTCAGATTCCCATCATCTTAGGTTGACCCTTCTTAGCTACTGCTCATGCATGTATTAATTATCGAACCGGAGTGATGGATATTTCTCTTGGAAATATGACAGTGAGGCTTAATGTTTTTAATGCGTCACAACAACCTCCACATGAGGAGGATTGTTTTTCGGTGGATATGATAGATGGGATAGTTGAGGAATCTCTCCCTCAAATCTTGATTGAGGATCCTTTGGAGAGATGTTTGACTTACTTTGATAGTGATGTTTTTTATATTGATGGTTCTATTGAGGAAGTCAATTCATTGCTTGATTGTTCTCCTTCTATAGACTATCCGCCTTGGAAGTCTAGACCGGAACCCCTTCCTAATCTTGCGAGCACTCCTGCTCCTCCATCGTTAGAGATTCCTCCAGAGCTTGAGTTGAAGCCGCTCCCGGATACTCTTAAGTATTCATTCTTGGGACCCGATGACACTCTTCCTATTATCATTGCTTCCAATCTTCCAAGTGAGCAAGAGTGTCGTCTTCTTGAGGTTCTTAGAGAGCACAAGGGTACTATAGGTTGGTCCGTAGCTGATTTGAAAGGGATTGATCCGTCTATTTGTATGCACCGCATTCATTTAGATGATGATGCAAAGCCATCTCGAGAAATGCAGAGAAGGCTTAATCCCAACATGAAGGAGGTTGTCATGAAGGAGGTTGTGAAGTTGTTAGATGCAGGTATTATTTACCCAATTTCTGATAGTAAGTGGGTGAGTCCCACCCAAGTGGTACCAAAGAAGTCTGGTATCACTGTTGTTGAGAGTGATAAGGGTGAGCTTGTCCCTACGCGTACCACCACAGGGTGGATAGTTTGTATTGATTATCGCAAGCTCAACTCTATGACTCAGAAAGACCACTTTCCTCTCCCATTCATTGATCAAATCTTGGAGAGGTTAGCGGGTCAAAGCTATATTTGCTTTCTTAATGGTTATTCTGGATATAGCCAAATTGCGGTCTTTCCAGAAGATCAGGAGAAGACCACTTTCACTTGTCCATTTGGCATAAATGCATATCGCCGCATGCCTTTTGGATTGTGCAATGCACCCGCAACCTTTCAGAGGTGCATGATGTCTATCTTTTCCGATATGGTAGAGAAATTTGTAGAAGTCTTCATGGATGACTTCTCTGTTTTTGGCCCCTCGTTTGATGATTGTCTCCAAAACTTGACCAAAGTTTTGAAGCGTTGCAAGGAGACAAATCTTGTGCTTAGTTGGGAAAAGAGCCATTTTATGGTTCAAGAGGGGATTATGTTGGGACATATTGTGTCCAAGAGAGGGATTGAGGTCGATAAGGCCAAAGTCCATCTCATTGCTAAGCTTCCGCATCCTACTACGGTCAAGCAAGTTCGATCGTTTTTAGGACATGCGGGTTCTATCGTCGGTTTATCAAAGACTTCAGTAAGATCTCTAGGCCCTTGTGCAATCTACTTGCCAAGGATACTCCATTTGTCTTTGACAGTGCATGTGTGGAGGCTTTTGAAAAGCTTTGTGACTCTCTTTCCTCCGCCCCAATCGTGCAACCACCCAAGTGGTCCCTTCCTTTTGAAATTATGTGTGATGCCTCCGACTATGCAGTTGGAGTTGTCTTGGGACAAAGAGTAGACAAAGTTCCATATGCTATTTACTATGCGAGTAAAACTCTTCATGATGCTCAGTTGAATTACACCACTACAGAGAAAGAGTTACTCACCGTAGTCTTTGCTTTGGACAAGTTTCGTTCTTACCTCCTTGGTTCTAAGGTTGTTGTCTTTACCGACCATGCTGCTTTGCGGCATTTGCTAACCAAGAAAGAGACCAAGCCGAGATTGATTAGGTGGATTTTGTTGCTTCAAGAGTTTCATTTAGAAATTTGGGACAAAAAAGGTTCCAAAAATGTCGTAGCCGACCACCTTTCCCGCATTCTTGTTGAGCACACGAGTGATACTCAACCTTTGCATGACTCGTTTCCTGACGAGCAACTCTTTTCGGTGTCATTAATGAAACCTCCTTGGTTTTCTCATATCGTGAACTATCTTGCAGTCGGTCAAATTCGTTCCCAATGGTCCAAACAGGACAAAGACCGATTTTTCTCGCAAGTAAAGTTTTTTTATTAGGAGGATCCTGTGCTTTTCAAGTATTGCTCTGACCAAGTTATCCATCGTTGTGTTCCAAAGAGTGAGTTTCATAGCATTCTTACTTTCTGCCATTCTTCAGCTTGTGGTGGCCATTTTAGTGGTCGCAAGACGACAGCGAAAGTCTTGCAGAGTGGGTTCTATTCGCCCACTCTATTCAAGGATGCATACAATTTTTGCAAGACTTGCATTCGTTGTCAGCAAATGGGGACAATGTCTCGCAGAGATATGATGCTTCTTACCCCAATTTTAGTTGTTGAGATTTTTTATGTATGGGGTATTGATTTCATGGGACCGTTTCCACCGTCGTTTGGTTTTGAGTATATTTTGTTAGCGGTGGATTACGTGTCCAAGTGGATTGAGGCTGTGGCAACCCGAACCAATGATCACAAAGTGGTGGTCAAATTCATTCAAGAGAACATCTTTTCTTGGTTTGGTATGCCACTGGCGATTATTAGTGATGGAGGGTCCCATTTCTGTAATAGACCCTTTGCAATCTTGCTTCAAAA
Organism: Cinnamomum chago; assembly: GCA_038049695.1. Lineage (NCBI taxonomy): Eukaryota > Viridiplantae > Streptophyta > Magnoliopsida > Laurales > Lauraceae > Cinnamomum > Cinnamomum chago. Next base: position 33,890,224 of record CP142453.1, read on the forward strand.
ATATTCCATCACTCACAAGGTCGCCACCCCTTACCATCCTCAAACTAGTGGGCAAGTTGAAGTGTCAAATAGGGAGGTCAAGTTAATTCTTGAGAAAATGGTACGGCCCGATAGAAAGGATTGGTCCTTGTGTTTGAATGATGCTTTATGGGCATATCGTACCCGCCTATAAGACCCCTATTGGCATGTCTCCTTACCGATTGGTTTTCGGTAAAGCTTGCCATCTCCCGGTGGAGCTAGAGCACAAGGCCATGTGGGTCATTAAGAAGTTCAACTTTGATATGCTTGTTACCGGCTCTAACCGAAAGCTCCAACTCAATGAGTTAGAGGAGCTTAGGAATGATGCATATGAGAGTTCTCGTATTTACAAGGCTTGGACTAAGGCATTCCATGATTCTCACATTAATCGCAAGTCCTTTGAGCCCGGTCAAAAGGTATGGTTGTTCAACTCTAAGTTACGGTTGTTTCCTGGGAAATTACGGTCTAGGTGGGATGGTCCGTATGTGGTTGTTCAATCTTGGTCTCATGGTGCGGTAGAAATTCATAACCCTCGGAGTGGCCAAACTTTCAAAGTTAATGGCCAAAGGTTGAAATTGTTTGTTGAAGGTGTGGAGGAAGGGAATTTGATTGAGGAGATTGATCTTGCAGACCCGGTTTATGTTAATTGATTTTTCTTCTCTTGCTGTGTCTGGCTGAAGACATTAAACTTAGCTCTTTTGGGAGGAAACCCAAATTTTTTGTGATTTTTTAAATTGAGTTTTTAGTGTTTTAAAAGTGTTTAGTATTTATTTTATTCCTTTTGTTTTGAAAAAAAAAAAAAAACAAGAAGGGGGGAAGTCTTTTGTAGCCATTTTCCATTATGGAACAAAAAAAAAATTAAGCTCGAGCAATTTCATAAAGCTCGAGCATTTTTTCATGCTCTTTCTACAAATGTTTCTGTTCCAGAAAGCTCGAGCACTCTCAAAGAGCTCGCGCACTCTTTCTGTCAAAAATTGTCTAAACCTTCTGTCCTAAAAAACTCGAGCATTTTTCGAGAAAGCTCGGGCACTTTCTCTTCCCTTTGAGCTCTTAAGTTTCTGTCCCAGAAAGCTCGAGCTTTATCCAAAAAGCTCGAGCACTTTTTATTGCTCTATAAAAAAATTAAAAAAACTCTAAAAGTCAAAAATTTCACAAGCTAACCCTACCCCTTTTATGTTCTCTCTTCTTCCTTTCTTCATTCACGCCGCCCCTCTTCTCCTTCCCTGTACCAGCCACTCTCTCCTCCATATCTCTCTCTTTCTCTCCGGTTGACAACACAGGTAAGGTTCTTGCTCTCGTTCTCCCTCTTCCCCACAAGTCACCACCACTCACCAGCGTTCCAGACCCGGTTTCTTTCTCTCATTCTCTCTCTTTCTCCGGCATCTTCTCCCCACACCAGTCCTCATTCCGACGACGCCCAACACCACTGCCGACGACCCACATCCAACCCACTTCCCTTCTCTCTCTCTCGGCATCATCACAGCCACCACGCCGGTGATCCACACCGTCCCCAATACCCACCCCTGTTCCGTCACACGTCGCCGACATCTCACAACAACCCCACTTTTCTTCTCTCTCTAACCCGACTCACCCTCACCTCACCATCTATATCACTTCATCCCTCAATAGCCTTCATCCTTGCCTTGATTCTCTCCCTCACTCCTCATGACCTAGCACCTCTGTTTTGTGTGTTTATTTCTTTATTTTTTTATTCTTTGTTATTTCTTTTATTAGTCTTTATTTTTAATTATGTTTTCTTTTCTTTTATTTCTTTTACTGTAATAATGTTTTGGAAGTTGGGTGTTCCAGTTTGTGGTTCATGGCTGTTACAGTTTAGTTTTGCACACATTACTCATTCACATTTTTCTGTTCACAATTGCATTGATTCATTAATTTCGCCTTTTTCTAGGTGCATTGTGTTACTTTGTGAGCTGTGATTTTGTGCAATTGGGTATTCAGTTTTGTCTATTAGTGTTATTTAACAGTGCTTTGTTTACCTATTTCATGATATACACATTGTGGCAACCGGAATGACTTCCGAGGATTGTCCACTTGTGCATAGAATGTCATTCCGAATTCATTGTCTTCTTAGATGAATTTGGCATATTGATTCACTCTTTCTTACATACTTTGTTGTGCCAACATTTGCATTCTATTGCCCTAATGGTTTTCATTGTTTGACTTATTTTTGTAGGTATTCATGGGTCGCCTGAAAACTTCAAAGAGCCATACAATTGAAGTTGAATACACTTCACGCAAACGGCCCATTCGGTCCCGCCAAATTCAGACTGAGCAACCAAATGAGAAATGAGCCACAAAACCAATTGCCATACAGACTACAGTTGATGTGGCCCAGTTCTTTCACGAAGATCCTACATCAGAATGGGCGGTCCAAGAGTCCTCCCATTTCACCTCCAATTTTGCTTCGTACCACCTCGGCGGATAGACCACATTCGGACTATAGTCGTCTTGAGCAAAGGTTTGATGCATTTGAGGCCCAGTATTAGCTTGATACCGCAGAGACTCATCACCTTCTTCAGGCTATTCTTGTTGCTCAGCACCTGCCTTATGATTCACCGGGCTCTTTGCCCCCTTAGTTCTCTTCACTCAGGTGCACCCCTTCCTTTTACTTCTTTTGTTTTATTTCATGTTCTTTGATTTCGTGTCCCCTCGAGGACAAGGTGACAAATAAGTTGGGGGTAGTTGCTATTATTTTGCCTACTTGAGCTCAATATACTTCATGATTACAACTCATTTTTTGAGCTAATTTGTGTATTTTTGAGCTTGCATGAGAATCATTATCATAGTTGTGCACTGTTAGTGATTCGTTTTTCCCCGGTTTTCATCATTGGAGATAAATTGGGTTGCTACTCCTATGACTCCATGATTTGATGGTTAGGCTTTGAGATTCTCATATCATAATGGCATTAACTGAGACTTATAACCCATGTTATGTTAGATTTGAGCTTGAACTTTATTCTGAGGATTATACAGTTACATATTCATGCCATTAACTGCCATTGTCACATGTTCAAGGTCGGTCAATCTAGATGTCAGATGACACTTCTTACTTTTGGGGAATGAAACTAGGCCATCTTTTCTACTTTGAGACTGTTCGTTTGTTTCTTGCATCCACACATTATTTACCTGATAGGAACCAAGTTGAGCCTTCATTGCATATCCTTCTTTTCATAGCCCGTAGCCTCACATTGGGTGAAGAAGTTTGGTAAATTTTTAAGGACTTGGTGATTTGAAAGTGTAGAAGTGACGATGTAATGTTATTTGGTAATTGTCCTTGTTTTTATTGTCATTGTATTTTCTTTAAAAAAAAAACCAGAATGAAAGATGCTCGCTAGGTTGGACATCCAAAAGATAACCTAGGCAAAAGTGAGAGCATAAAAAAAAAGAAAAAAAATACAAAAAAAAAAAAAAAGTTTCGATTCATTTGTTTTTCTTTTCTTTTTGTTTGCTCAAGTAGAAGATTGTAAGTAGTTTGGAATTGCTACATTTGGAGTTTGGGAGTGGTGATGAAATGTTCAAAAGAGATGATGAGTTTGAAAAACTGCAGTTTGTTCACTTCAGCTTCTTCCCTTATTTCATGAGATTGTGATTCGTCTACCCTTACTTTATCCTTGACCCTGACCTATGTTACAACCGGAATAAAGACCTAGCTGGCCCCAAAGGTGTAGTAGTTGATGATTGAGGATGTGACTGTAGTGAACATGTGACTTTGAGAGTTGATTTCTCGTAGTGGTTTCTTCTCCTCTCTATGATGTTCTTGTTAAGCTTTCATTCATATTTGCATGTGGATTATTTGGTTTGTACTCAACATTTATTCTATCCACGTGTATGAGAGAATACATATACATTCCATCTCTGTGAGCTTCATTTGTGAGTGATATCTTTTGGTGAGATTTGAAGTCAAAGTAATGCCTGTTTGAAAAAGGAGTCTCATGGCCTAAACATCTTGTTGTGGTTGTTACTTTGGTGCACAATAATTCTATCTGGTTATGAATATTTGGGGATTCAAGGGTTGCTTTTAGTGATATTATTGATACATTGCTTCGATTGTAGTTCAAATATACATTCACTAAGCTTCATTTTTATTGATTGTGGAGTATATTGTGTTCAAGTTGGGGGGTGATAGAATTTTGTGGGTAGATTCACTGCAAACCCTCACGAGACTATAACTCGTCCACTAGGGTAACATAGGGGTTTAAAGCCTTATTGTATATGGTAAATGCAATCGTGTATCCCGCGAAAGAGGATTTAGTTAGTTTTTTTTTTCTCTTGTTTCCTTGGCTTTGCTCGAGGACTAGCAAAATGTAAGTTGGAGAGTGTGATAACTGGTTAAAAAGTGCATATTTATTATGTTAATCCTAGATATTCTTGCACTTTTATTATTTTATTTTCTTCAATTTATATGCATTTGCTAGTTAATTCTTGTTTTATCTTTTTACAGAGAAAGCTTGACAAAGTTGATGATTTAGTGGTGGAATTGGAGCAAAAGAAGAATATTGGGCTTTGAAGTGCTAAAAGAAGTGGAAAACAAGTGGTTATGGGTTAGAAGAGAGGCTTGGCCCATATGTTAGTGGATTAGGGCCTATTTTAGCATAAAAGAACCCAATTTGGAGCCTTCTATCACCCTTCCTTGGGCCCCTTTTGATTAATTACGGGATTTTCATTGATTGATTTTCTCTTAAGAGATAAGGAAAGAGGGTTTTAACAAAAGGAGAGATATTAGGAGGTGAAGGGGGATCTATCATTTGGTGGTTCTAGTTTGGAGGTGGAAGGAGAGAAAGAGGAAAAAAGGAAGGAGAAGAAGAAGACAACTCAAAAGAAGAAGATGAAGAACTCCATGGCTATGGTGTCCTCCTCTTCCACCCTCATGGGCTAAGCTTCTCCTATTCCTAGGGTTTAGATGAAACCCTAGTCAAGTAACTCTATCTTTTCTTTGTATTTAATCTTTGGAATAATTACATTGGGATGTTGATTGTATAACATTGAGATTTATTGCAATTAATGGTTTTATTTTCTTTTCACATGTTCAATTTCTGTGATTTTGCATATGTGGTTATACAATGGTGATTCTTATACATACACCAAAACCGTAGGACGAGTTATAACTTAGGAAAACGAGTCGTGTCTATTACAGTAGAAATAGCGTAGACGGTTCGTATTATCCAAAGATAATTCGTACTTGGGGTTTTGGTGCGTGATTTTCTTGGTGATTGTATTTTGGCTTGTAGCTAAAATACATCTTTACATCCTAATATAATAACCATAAATTAATACAATTGAAGATAGTTGCAAGATTAGTGGTGAATTCGACAACCCTAGGAATTCTTTTTTTAACTTGTTCATCATTTGATTTAATTATAATTCTGCTTTAATTTCAGTTCTCAGTTATTTTAGAAAATTCAACAATCAATCACTCTTTTTGGAATTAAAATTAAATTCAACCTTGGTTTTTAAACAATTAGCAATCTCTGTGGGTTCAACCCTTACTCTACTACTATACTAGTAGTTTAGTTTGGTAGTTTGATTGATTTCCACGACAGATCACAGCCTCCCTAAGTTTTTTAGCCGTATCACTATCCTGGCCCATTTGGCCGTCTTGGCCAAAACTTTTAATGTTTTTCACTGTCATTTTGCTCTCTTTGTTTCAAGGCTCCTTTAGGCACGTTTGGTAAAGAGAGAGGAATCCTCTATCCAAAGGATTCCTTCATTCCCTTGGAACAATGCTATCCTATTTAAGGATATTTTAGGGGAGGGATTACTGCATTTTAGGTTTGGAAAACACTTAAAAGGAGTCACTCTGCTGACTTAAGTGCTTCTGTGCCTCCGTGGATTTGCAAAATTCGATGGGGTAGGTGGAGAGGGAGGAATCAATGGAAGGGAGGGTTTTTGATGGGTTTCGAGGATTTGGAAAATCCTCTCTCACTTTTTCTCTCTTCATCCAAACCTGGGGTTTTCTCGAAATTGAGGAAAACCAGAGAGGATTCCTCTTCGAGGACAATACCCAAACATGCCCTTCAAATCCAAGCCACTTCAAAGCACTACATCCCTTTGTGGTAGCTCTAATCCATTATTATCCATATCTAATTCCAATTAGAGTTGGCCTCACCTTAAGATTGATCAATGGTGCAACGTAGAATTTTACTCTAATTTTTTAAACATACGTTTTACACGTAATCAATCTTATTGCTGGTTGAAGTAAAATTTTGCCTAAAGTAAATAGAAAGAACAGTTGAGTGGTTTGAATTTTGGATGTGGGCCCTACTGAAGGACTTAAACTGTGGGCATAGATGAATTAGTTACATTGAAGTTATGGAACTCAAACTCTGAATTAGACGAAAAGATGAATCAAATGAATCTACTCCATCAAATTTTCTTATGCAGGTAAGTCTGGAATTACGAATTGTGAGCCCAAATGCAAATTAATCAGACTAGAACTAACAATGCTTTAAACTTCTTTCCACTCCACCAAGTGGTAACCATGAACATCATTCTACCTTTCTCATTGGGCATCAGGATGTAGTCTCTTGAGTCTTCTCAGCCGTAAAGGTAATTTTGGAGAGAGACAAATAGTGTACAGGAAGATTTGTGAAGAAGAAGAAGAGGAGGAGGATACCTTAACAAAGAGAGGTAAATAGTCTACATGAAGGATTGATATAGGGGTCTATATCAAAGTCAACCTTCCACCAAAGGAGAGGAGAAGAAGATGAATTAGAACAAGCAAAGTGTGGTTATATAAGATCACATACAAAATCTCTAAAAAGAAACTAAAAGTAAAAACACATGCATTGTGAGAAGAAATTATTTCAAGCTAAAACCACACAATAACAATATATACAAAATTATAGATGCAAACTCACATTCCTTGTCTTTAGGAGAAATTCTTTTAAGCTAAAATCACATGATAAGATTATATACAAAATAATAGATGCAGAATCGCATGCATTGTTTTTGAAATTGCAAACAACAAAGCAAAGCACCCATTGCATGTAAATAATATTATGTTCAATGACACTTTCTTTCATTTCTAAGAGAAATATTCAAACCATCCTCGTTGGCCATGTTGTTCTCCATCTCCAATCAAGGTAACCAAGAAATTCTTGTAGTCCCCTGAAGTGTCGCCAACAACATCATCAATAAGGCTAGTTTTGTATAGCTTCTGATACTCCTCTTTAACCTTCACCAAGTCGATTTCAGCACGGGTTACTATAGCCCTTGTCAGTGAATCTTCATCAGTTCCTAATCCCTGAACTGATGCCTTTACAACCTAGTTAACAACAATTCATAATTAAAACAAATAAAATTATGAAATGAAATATTTTTAAATAGTTATTAATACTTTGAAAAATAAGGATAATATAAAACCGTTTGCTTTTTACAAGTAACATATCTTCAACTCACCTCTGCAAAGTGCTTTTCAGGGGAATCGATGCAACAAATCACTGTTCGTAACAGAGATGCATAATCACTCCTGCTGCGGTCTTTAATGTCCTGTTAATAAAGAGATTTGTGATGATAGCAACTAACATGTTATAGAAAGAACAAAAAACAATTGGTGCTCAAAATTCTATTATTCATCTTCATGAAGAATGATCTTGTATATAATCTGTGACCCAAAATTTCAATCTATAAAAGTACTTCCCAAGTAATCTGGAGTTTGGACCTTCCAATCAAATGCCTATTTACCAAGAACAGGAACTGGTCAAATCAGCGGTTGTGAATATCCAATCTGTTGGACATTTTTTGAGGACTGTTATTTGAAACTTGCAAGGATCGCAAGTTTTTGAACGGATAGAAACATCTAGTTGATGAGATCACACGGAATGGCCCATCTTAAGAGTTGAGATCAATGGGTTTCAGCACTGATCATATGGTCATTTACACTGGACAATTCTTCATTAACACTGGTACCTGATCAATGGCCTTTCCATAGCATTGTCGGTAGCAGTTGAATGTTGCTTTGAGTTGGAACTTGTTCCTTGTGCTCAGTATCCATATAACATGTTCTTGATCCAGTTTCTTTTTTTCAATGGAGTCATGCAACGTAACTGCCTCAGATTTGGCTAAAGTCTCATCCACTTCTTCCCTTTCATATCTATATGAGCTCACCATAGCCACCAAAAGCTGTGGAGAAAAATCTCGACAAATCAATAAATAAATAAAAAAAAAAAACACACACACACACAGATGAATCCTATATGTGGATGGCATTGAGCCTGATTTGAGCCATGTCGAGGTCAACCCCACCCAACCCATTTATTTTGTAAGGCCTAAAATTTAGGCGCAGCTAATTCATTTATCAATCAGGCCACACATTGAGGCTTGAAAAGCTGTTAATGGGATTGGTATGCTTGAGCCCTCCTTAGAAGCTTGTCAAGCATTGGCCATGACCACCCCATCAATTCGATGAGGGGATAACAAATACATCCAGGCCACAAATTTAGGCCTTGAATCTGATGGGCCATCTTGACGTCTTGCAAGACCAAACCTACAGTTGAATAGCATGAATAAGTCAGCTTTTTTTTTTTTATCGGTAACTGAAACTTTCATTAAGAGAAGAAGAGAATACAAAAAGAAAAACAACAATGAGGCAAGAACACAGGGAAAGAAAGAGAAAAGAAAATGAAACTAAAGGGTACAAGAGCATTGTACCCCACCCTAACCCTGATTACATAATAAAACCCGCCCAAGGATAGCTTCTCTCCACCCCTTGTTGGCTAGCGCATCAGCCATACAATTGGCCGTTCTAAGCTCGTGACGGAAGACGACATTAATGGTAGTAGTGAAAGACTGAATTTTGTTAAAGAAGGAATTGAAATTTTCAAGGAAAAGGCTTCCTATTAGACACCCAAGCAATCGCATTAGAGGAATCACTCTCCACAATAAGTCAGCTTTAGATATCTTTTGAAGGAAATATGGCTTGATCACATAACCTGACAGTTTAGGGGATGAGCACCTTCCAAATATGTTACTTGATATTGTCACAAATGCATCAAATATATACATTTATGCAATTTATCTAAGTACGCAAGCTCACTACTTGAAAGTTCAATGAAGTGTGCCACATCCAATAAGTACATTGAATCCAACTCTTAAACCATACAAGTTGCAGGTGGGCTGGCTTACCTTCCTCAGAGGTTGAGCTACATGAAGTGTTATATCCTCCTCCAAAGAGCAATTGTAATGAAAGCAGTAGGCTTGTCTGACCGCAATTAGATGCTGAGGGGATGAAGCACATGCTATCTCTATAATCACTGATAGGTGCTTAAGACCCTTCCTTCCCAGTGCTTCCTTGGCCAGTTTAGCATCCCTTTCAGGTGGATCCGTTGCCCACATGATTACTGCTTTCTGTTAGTTTCCAAAGCTTTTGATTAGAACTCTTTTAACTATTATTTCATTCTGTTGTACTAAGATACTCAATTAAAGAGGAGAATACACTGCAAATATGATTCCATGAATGGAACTAACAATAGAAACTGCATTGCTATTTCTCCTATGAAGTTGAAAAATGTGCAATACCCATATCCATCAATCAACTACCTAATCTCGGCTCTTGGTAGTCATACGGAGTAAAAAAACTTGTATTATAGTTCTCTATGCCAAAAATTCATCTCAAAAAATGATTTTGAAATGCCAACAGCACATAGGTGAGTTGGTTAGGCATATCCTCTCCCACAGAGTATCAGTTCCCATGAGCTCTACTAGTAACCTTTATGGAGGTCGTGTTTGGATGAGGAGAAAAGAGAGGAAAACAATGCAGAAAATTTCCACAATTGTAATTTTGAACTTGAACTATGGGACAGTTTTCTTTACCTCTGCTTTCTCCTCATTGAAATGACTTGTTGGACTGCAAGTATTTAATCCAACAGTTAAACTTGAGAAGTGAGATCTAAAGTGTTGATGTAGGTCATCATCTGCGCCTTTACATAACAATATCCCCGCAGGGTAGTGGGAGATTGGAACGTATTCTCCATGATTTGTTCACATGTAAGTGATGTGGTTTATTGTTGGTTTGGAACTTCTCCCTCACTTCTAGGGGTAGAAAAAAACAGGGCAGTCCAGTGCACCAGGCTCTTTTATTCTTAAAAGAAAAAAATACACTTATGATTATTGATACACCATTTGTATGGCATATAGCCTTACTTTGATCCATACTATCTAAATTGTGGGGCTTATTATAGTCATTAATAGATAAGTAATTTTGATTGCATTATTATAACCATATATTTAGTCATTGAATTTGGACCATTGGCTAAGTGCCTATTTGATAGTGACCATTTAAAGGATGTTGATTGTTTGAGTAATGTGTGGCAACTTGTAGGCACCCTAAAATGAATTATCATGAACGTATCTGTGCCATGTATATGATATGGATGAGTAATGAAAAAGTGAATTTGGTGCCAACACCTCTAGATGGATATATATATATTCCACTTGCTGATGAGTTTTGTAAATACTGCATATTTGATGATCCAAAACACTGAAAACTTGTGATAGAATAATCCAAATGGCCTATGGGCCATACATCAAAATTCTGACCCATATAGAATCTTAACCATTTAATGAAAGCCTCCAAATTCAAGGCCCAAAAAACAGGAAAAAACAAAACTTGCTCCAGATGATCATTGTAGCATGCATATATTATATGCCAATCCACTGGTAGCTAAGTGATCGAGGCATTGGTTGTAGCTCCTTTGGTTAGCGAGTTGGTTGGGTGTTTGTGGGTGTGATTATTTCGTCTGAGCTAAAAAAAGGTACAATATAACATTTGTTGAACAAAGGATGGCTGTGATCATTCGATCAAATTCATTATTTTATTTTATTTTTTAACTTTTTTGATCGGTCAATCTAATTCACTGTTGAATATTGTTCATCTGCACTGGGGCTCATCAGGGGAAGGGTCTAGATCACCAATCTGTGGGCCCCACATGGACAGTTACCTCCTGTCAAAGGTTTGTAAAATACAACAGAAGGAGATGGCTCTGACAGTAAATCTTTAAAAACTCAAGGGTATTTTAGTTTGCTATACTTTGGATCTTTTGGTTGGTATTTTTACCTCAAAAATGGCAAAACAAAGTGGCAAAATGGCAAAAGGATGGACAATAATGGCTATACACACTGTAAATAAGTGTATAATCCATTTTTCCCACATCCACAAACAGTGCTGCTCATCCTGGTCTATCCACTTAGCCTCCTCCAAGTGATTTCTAACGGTCTGATAAATGAAAAGTCTCTAATGGCACCCATAAACTTCATTGACTATCAAGTATCAGACCCAAGCAGTTTGATATGGTTTCTATCCAATCCAGTTGATGGTATTGAAAGACATGGTTTTGTACAACTAGCTTTGGTGTATTATAATCACTTGAAGATTCCCATTCCAATGCAATTGAAAACGAAGAAGAAGAAGAAGAAGAAGAAGATTTTAAAAATAAAAAGCAGAGATTTTTTTATTGTTTGTTACCCCGAAATCTCCAGAGAGCTCAGAATGGAGACTGTCGATGAGAGATTGATTGTAGAGTTGTTGGTAAGCTTGGCTGATTCTCATCCGTTGATTCGCATTCCGATGACCCAGTATGTCTATGATTGCTTGCTTGTCCGTTCCCCATCCTGCCATTCAATAACACAATCATTACTCCTCTAAGAACAGTATGTATATGTATATGTATATAAATACATACACAGAGAGAGATGAGACCTTGGAAAGCCTTTCTGAGCTTTTCAGAGTCTTGGGTTGGAGAAGGAAGAGGGTCGGGGATTGTGATCGAACCCATTTCCATTCTCTCTTTGTTCTCTTCTTCTTCTGCAGGGAGATTGAGATTTTTCTGTATAAGTTATGGAAATGAAAGGAAACGAAGAGATATATCAGCTAATAATAGAAAATAGAGGGAGGCAGAGAGAGAATACGAAATTGATGGGCAAAGAAGACCTTTTGTGTCGTTGTCAATTGTTTAGAGAGAGAGAGAGAGAGTCCTATGATGTTTTTTTCACAGGCATTTTAATGCTTGATCTTGACCGTGCACCTGCCCACAAGGCAAACTAGCCAGTGTGTGACCCACTTGTCTTAGCAACATGGCTTGATCAAGTCCCAGTGAATTGCCACTGACCCATTTCACTTGGGTTGATGTCATATGATGTCATCTTTACCACAACATTGATATCATGGTCGCGACATACAGTTAGGGTTTATACTAGGGAAATTTTCAAAAAATCCCTTAAATTTATGTATTATTTAAAAAAAATGACGTAGTTTCAAAACTTTTCAAATTAGTTCCTAAGTTTTCAGGAAGTTTTCAATTAAGGACATCTATCTATTTAAAGCTATATTTCTGTCAAATTTTTTCCATTTTTTTTAAACACCCAAATTACCCTTCATTGAAATAAAACTCTCATCTACTTTCTCTATATTCTCCTCATTTTCTTCACCAACATCCTCACAATGATTAAGGACAATCAGTGTTCTCACAACGATCGGCTGCATGTAGTGGTTGTCGAAACCATATTATGGATTTAAATGAAGGTTAATTTGGGCATTTTCAAAATATTGAGGAAAAAAATCACCAGAGAGTACTTTTAAATGACCAGATGTCCTTAATTGAAAACTTACCGAAAAACTTAGAGATTAGTTTGAAAAGTTCTAAAATTTACATCTTTTTATTTAAATAAGACAAAAACTTAAAACCTTATTTGAAATTTTCCTTTTATACTATGGTAGGAGGCACCTCTCATGGGTGTATGCTTAAGCATGGCAGGATAGTTTAATTAATGGAATAGCCTCGTTATGGAAACTATGTCACAGAGCTGACTCTAGATAGATTCACGGAATAAGGCGTTGATTCATGACTATAACACAGATGATGACAATTCTGTTATGATAAACGAAATCATAGTGGAGCTAAACGATGGGACGAACCCAATCACATTGGCTGGCACCTGGAAAGTATGACTAGGCCTAATAGATATGAATCATAGTTAATTTAAAGACATGGAAACACACCTTGGCTGGGAGGTCCCTCAGTTGAGAAACTTCCGGTGAGTTTGGCCACCTATCAGAATCATTCCACTCACCCAACTCAACTAACTGAGTAGATATTGGGAAGTCTAAACGAGTTTTCAAACCATGATATATGAGAAACCGAAAGCAGACACACACACACAGCCAGAAATCATGGGCTAGCTCTGTCCACTCCTTCTAATGAGCCCTCAGAGTGCTTAATATTAGACCATAAGATATGGACTTGGTTAAGTTTAAAAGTCATCTTATTCAGTAACTATTCAGGGAGATTATGACCCTTGCTTGCCGGCCGCACCTCTGATGGCCTATGATCAATCCTAGACCCTCTACCCTCTTATTCATCTTTTACTTCAAATTTTCTTGAAAACCAAACACTTCATCTCAACATCTTCTTCACCTTTCTCTGAACATTAACACATCAATTTGGGGCTAGAAAAATGAGTCACAGGAGAGTTAATACATAATGTTCAGCTTTGGTGTTATTGAATCAAGAGCTAGGATGATCAATGGTCGTCATGTTATTACACATCTGAGCCATACATAGACCATCCCATTTCTCCCCTTTAACCATAATTGGCATATATACATACAAGTGGGCCATACAGGTTGAGCCTCTATTTTGGAAAACTGGAGCAAACTTTCATATCATTAGCTTTAAAGAGCACGATAGGATGCCCCCTAACAGCATGGGTGCACCTCTTAATGGTCACACTCAGTGGCGGACTCAGGATTTTTATTCAAAGGGCGTGGATGTTAATAGGTAGTTTGGTTATGGGGGCAAATCAAGGGTTTTCGTATGTGTTTGGAGAGTGGGCATATAATTTTTATTGGATCTTTTTAAATGCATTGTGGTTTAACGGGTGTAGTACTTATGCCTGGGTCCGCCCATGGTCCATCCCATGGTCCCACTTTATATGGACCTAATTCATGTTGATAGTTGCACACTGTCATAGGATTAATTATGCTAAGGATATACATTTTAGATAGGATGGATCTATTTTTGGGTCTGATTTTGAGATGATCCTATATGTTGGATAGCCACATTTCATATATGGATTGAAGACAAGAAGTGGGGGCTGATGTAAGCATATTTAGATCAAGTCAGCATTAAAATATATCTGTTTAGATCCATGTGAGACTCAAATGACAGAATGATTGAACCAACAGTGTGCTTAATTTAATCCATAACCCCTAAATCCTTGGATCGAGAAACACATGGATCAGATCTTAATCTAAATCTAGAAGCTTTGAGATCCTATAAATTTCTCCCGAATCCACAATCAATCACATTCAAGGTTGAAGAGAAACGTGAATTGTGCATAAGTCTGCCATCACCATGGGCACGTGGTTGTCTCATCACCAACACATTCATTTGCAGGCTTCAAATATCTTCTGTAGTTTGCTATAGTTTACCAACCTCGGGGGGTAAAGTAAAGTAAAGATAAGGTTGGTGCTTCCCTGTCCTTTGCCACCAGTATTACGTACATGCATCATTATCCATAATATATCTTGTCTTGTTGGCCTTCACTTACCTATGGAAAAGCATATGCATACATCTGAAATAATTAAGAGAGAGAGTCCGAAAGGTGATTGTTGTGGTGCAGGCCACCACAGGTGATGTGATCACAATCACATCGAATCCGAAAATCTGTGTCTCTGATTTTCAGCAGTGCTATGGGACCGTTTTTTTTGTCAGAATTTTGGACAACCCCTATGATATCCCTTGAATATCATGATATTCATAGGGGTTGTCCAAAATTCTGGCCAAAAAAACTGTCCAGATAGACTTTTTGTTTTATTTTTTACCAATCACGTGCCTCACGTTTACCAGTTATTATACACAGATATTAATAATATGTAAAATATTGCATAGAGGATAGTCAAAATACATTGCAGATAGGCATTTGCCAAACGAATTTTGAAACTGTGGTGGGGGTAAATTCATAATTATTAATTTTATACCATTTCAATAGAAATGGCCAAAATATTTTGATTCGGTTAAGTGTCTAAAATAAAATTTTGCATAAAAGTTTTTGTATTATATTTCGGCCGGAAAATCACATTTTGGCTGAATTGATTTTTTACATAATTAATTATTCTCTTAGTTTTATACATATTATTCTTTATATTTCTTATATTTTCTCAAAATGTAATTTCAAAAAGTTTTACTAGAATGTATTAAATCTATATTTATTATTTTTTTTATTATTTTTTTATTCTTCTACATATACATTATTTTTATATTTTTCCGAAATGTAATTTTGAAAAGTGTCGTCAAAATCCTAAATCGGCCGAAACCTTTTATTTTAGAGGCTAGACCGAACTGGGGTTCGAAACAATATTGAAAATTATGGGTAAATCACCATAGTTGAGGGGAAAATTAGGAATTAAACACAACTTAAGGTGGAAAAGGCTTACTTACATGAGTGGATCAAAAAATCGGTCGATACCGGTACGATATGGCCTCGAGATATCGATATCAGTATCTTTGGGCCATATTTCTCCAATATCTCAGCCCATATCGGCCGAGATAAACTTCATCTCTGTTTTTCCAAGATATCGGCAAATATTTTCAAAATATCGGCCGAGATCTCATAAAAAGGAATAAAACCCTATTTTTTCTATCTTTTTTCTCATCTTCATCTTCTTCTCCTCTCCTCTCATCTCCTTACTCCTTAGAGCAGCAATCATACATCATCACACATCCCTCTTGCATATTTTCAAATCCCACATCTATTTCTTGAAGAAAATATTATTTAAGGTAAGAGAAAATCAACTTAAAGCATTTTATTATGTTGTTTTTATTTTTTATTTTTAGACAAAGCATAGAATTCATTGGGTTTGTCACTTGTGTTGTGTTCTTCGTTTAGAAGTTAGATCTACATACTTTCATGCTAGATTTACTCATACACATGATTTTGAATTTTTTTTTTCATTTTTTTTTATTATTTGAATTATAATATATCATTTTTTAAGGATTTCATCATAAATATGTTCTTTTAAGGATTCATGATCATTGTATGGTGTGTAAATAATTGATATACATACTTTTATGCTAAATCTATATATCTAGGATTTTGAAAATGATTTTATTAAATATTTATATGAAATACATGAGAAGACAGCGAACTGCGACACATACAGGACTCATAACTTAAGGTGACTGAGATTTTGATCTACTGTTGTTACTAATGGAAAAAAAAAACATTGTTTTCCAGCATTTTCTACTATTTTGGATTTTTTTGGATATTTTTGCGAATTTTTTAAGATTAAAAAAAAATTCACACATCAACGACCGCGACAGACCGATATCAATGACCGATACCGATATCATATCGGTTTTTCGGCCCGGCCGATACCATGACCAAGACCGAGATTTTAAACCATGCTTGCATGTCACCTGTCCAAAGATCCATTGCTGAATATGCAACTCTTTCCACAAGTTGGGCTATCTTTTTGCTTTTTGGGCTTCCTCTTCCCACTTGTGTAGTGCTTTCCTTCACACTCTATGGAGTCTCGTCTTTCCACTTGTATGAGTTATCTTGGGTCCTATCCCCATAGACGGAAAGAAAAAGAAAAAAAAAGAGGAAAAAAATGCTAGCTAGTAAGGAAAGTTTTAAGCAAAGACAAAATAATTGAATATATCTCAAATGGCAATCTCATATTATTAGAATTATTAGATCTTTCATGATGTCTTACCCATCATATCTCAAGAAAACACCAAATTGTAAAAAACTCCCTAGCATATTTCCATGGTGAGGATTTTTTTAATAAAATCATCTACAGAAAAAGGTGGGGTTAATTCAATGGCATGATCAGAGTCAAATTTGCAAGTATATTCTTCAAGGGAGAAAAACTAGAAAAAAAATTACAAGTATAGTCTTGTTTAATTTTAAAACCATAAAAAAATAATAAAGTAATAGATTAATAGAATACTTGATTTAATAATGTGTAGTAAAACTAGAAAAGGTAAAATTAGAAATCAGTAGCTTCGTGGGTATTTATGGAGCATCAATATATAATAAAGTAACAGAAACTCACCTGAGATGATTTCGACATCACCAATGCCGGTGAGAAAAACTTTTTCTACGTGGGTTGATAGTTCTTCAAAGAAAATGATTATGCTAAAGAAGAGATCAATGTAAGTAATAAGAATATACTTGAAGACTGCAACTTATTCAACAATTTAGCATAGGATATACTAGAATGGCAAAATAGAAATCATTGTTGAGACGAGGCTTTCATGATAGAATTTATTGTTGGGACAAGGATTTTCCGTGGTTTCCATGGAACATTTTCTGTGATGTGTTGTCCCATCACACTTATGTAAAAGCTGAAAAGAAAATAAAAAGGTTTCTGCTTCTTAGGTATGACTTGCTTTCTATGAAATCTGTGTAAAATGTCACAACCTAAAAATGTAAAACCATAAAAATAAAAGATAAATTATTCTACTTAGAAACTATTTTCATTATATACAAAAAAATGCATTACAAAAATACACCCTTAGAATTTGATAAAAAAAAATGATATGATTCTTAATTATGATCATTAACCTCTAACATGCATGCAAAATGAAATGTGGAATCAAGTTATTCTAGCCATATCTTTTTGAAAGCAACCTCATGAGAAGGATGTAATCAACAAGCAAGGTCATATTTGAGTCACATGTAATTCATATATGCCATCCTGTCCAGCCTAATCATTTCTAACTTGTGGTTTTTTCTTTTTCTTTTTTGCATGTTTTCCTCGTGTTTCCTCCTCTCACGGTACAAGGGTTGATCAAATGCTACTTTCATACGGTGCATATATATACTCTGAGATTTGGGTCTTTTTTATTTTTTTTCATATGGTGTATAGCTGAAAACATGTATCACCTTTTTTTCTAATTTGGATGTGAGAAAGTGACTTTAAGTGTTGTGATCATGTCATCTTTCACTTAATAGAATATGCCTTTCAGTAAGATCTGCAAAAAAATATATAAAACACATATAAATATATCAAACATGCCTTTGGTCCATAATGATGAAAACGATTTTGACGGCTCAATGGGTTTATTAAATAACCAAGACAGCCAGACCCAATCTTGGAACCAATGGAGGAGACAAGGATAAATTTGAGATTTTATTTATTGCTAATAGAATCTCTTTTTAAAGGCATTAGGGACACATACAGCTGTTTTGGACCCAATACAACCACATTGTTTTTATTTTGAGTATGATCGACCCCAAGAAAAAAGATTTGGTTCAATATCATATAGAAAGATGGGATATTATACAAAATCTCATATGCTTGTATATCTTCTTAATGTGGTTTGCATTTCGTGCTCTAACACATATTGGTTTCGGAAAATTGGTAAACCTTTTGATTAAGTTGCTGATTGATTGGTGCTATGTTGATATGTCGGTTTGTTTGGGCTGCTTTTGGATTAAAATCTTAAAAAATAATGAAATAATAAAAATTTTAAACTTTTTTTTTGTTTTTTTTTAATTTTCTTTTAGAGTATGTTACATTAAAATGCATTTTTTTTAAAATTTCTAGATAGAACATTCTCTCTCACGGGGTCGGAACCCACTCTAATACTATGTAATAAACTATGTACCAATAGGTGGAAGGCCCATACAGGTATATTAAAACATGTCAAGCTTATTACTTAAGCGATGTGGGGTGTGAGACTTCCCAACAAATTAGAGATATAGATGAACGGAAACATCACTTTTTTTAAGTTGAATTTTATCAAGGTGATGGGTGAGTAATCACTTTCCGTCAAATTAAAATTTATTTAGTGGCCTCTTGTGAATCTTCACCATTAATCTTACACTTCTAACCATTATGAAAGGAAATTGTTTGCAAAACCCATAAATTTAGTAGCGATTATATAGGCTTTGTATGTTTGGTATCTGCATGCATCACCTTTCATAATCCTCCATTAATTCACTACTACATCTCCCAAAATAACTTATTAAGTCTTGTTAGCTTTCTTAGTAAAAACGTGACATGTTGGTGACCCATTAATCATATAAAATACAAAGGACATATGATTTTAGATTAGCCATTTATAAAATACCAGTTTCATCGATCAAGCATTTCTAGACATCCAGTCTAAAGGCAATTGTTTTTTACTTGTTTTAACATTCTTTTTACTACTAGCGAGTTTTGAAGTCTTAGATTTTATAGTTAAGAATGTCAGTTGATGCTCATTTTCATTGCAACCTATATGAAATCAACAGCTTTTTAGTACATTTTAATTTTAAGCTTGACTTTAGCAGATACCATATCAGGCAGCGATTAATGCAATAATATTGTTGATACCATTTTTTTTTTTTTTTTTTGGCTATTGGAAGGTTCCAAACCCTTTGGGCTGGACTAATCCCTCCGGGCCCAGAGGAAAGCCGGAAAAACTCCCCGATAGCCCCAGCTAGCGTAGTACTGCAGTTTCGAACCTACAACCTCCGCGTGCAAACCGTAGTCCTAAGCTAACTGAACTACCCCTCGGGATTAATACTGTTGATACGTTAAGCATGGAAAGTTAGCCTTCATATCTTTAACCTGTCAAGTTAGGCTAGCACGTCTAGAATCGCTCGCTAATTTACCCTATTTAAAATGCAAAAGAGTGTCACATGAATTTACCAATATATCCACCCCTCCTTATCATTATTGTAGCCTCATCTTTTAATATAAAAAATAATAATGAGGATTCAAATAGAAATGTTGTCTGAAATTGATTACAAATTGGGCCACAGGCACTCTTGGATACACACAAAACATGTGTTACTGTCCCTCTCCTGCAGCAGGGTCAGCGTTAGGTAGAACATCTCAACATGAATATCATGAGAGCCATATAAATCAATAGCTAACACAACGATGAGATAAGGGATGCTTATCAACATTTAATGCTGTAATGGCTCTTTCTTTCTCTATTCGAAACGAGAGAAACGAGTACGAGTAAACAAATGTAACAGTACCAGTTCAATTGGGATTTTCTCAAGATCCCAGGTGTATATTTGATGGTTGAAATCAAGAATAAAAACTGGTATATGAGAAATGAGAAAGAGATATAAAAGAAGTAACATAACAATGGACAAGTCATTGATAATATGCAATTTAAGGTATGAAAGAGAGATGATATCTGTTATATTTAATATACCACTGCATCTGTATCAACATATAACACATGCAAAAGACAACATAACCCCACTTCAAAATAAGCTACATGGGGACTCATATTGGATTTATACATATGCATGTGTGCATTATTGGCCTACAGGCCTACTTCATGTATAGCTCACTGTGATTACTATTAAGTTTTCTCTAGCTTCAAGTCATTCCTCCTGAGATTCAAACTCAAAATCGATTAGGTTTTTTTTTTTTTTTACTAACGGAGGGTTCCCAATCCTTTGGGCTGGACTATTCCCTCCGGGCCCAGAGAGAAGCCGGGTAAAACCCATGTGGCCCCTAAGTGGTAGCACAAGTAAACTCAACATTCGGCTCCTGAAGAGGGGGGAACCGGGGGTCGATACCAAGACCTCTAGTTCCGGAAGAGGGAGGAACCGTGGTTCTGACCACTCGGCCAACCCCTTGGGGTTATTAGGTTTAATACTATACTAAGTTTCCTTAGTTAACTATTTTTACCAAAACTTCGAGGTGTTAGTAGAGGCAACATAAATACTTTTTAATAATTTCATACTCATGCCATCTATTTAAGGTCCTTAAAATTTAATGATCATATATGTGTTGAACTTCTGGGATAAGATTACTATCATTGAATAGCGATAAATTTATCTATGAGCTCAATTTACAACTTGTGCATGTTTGTTTGCATGAAATACATATATAGGAATTTATGGTCAAATAAGCTACATCAAAAGATTATTAAGGTACCTACACCATTCAACCAGAATCAGTTGTCGATTATTTAAACTTTCACTCACAAAAATAAATATGAATATACAATTATAATTATATATGTAAAATCCTATTATTCAAGGCCACATATATGAATGCCATTAACCTCATTTTGAGGCCAAATACAAAATAGGTCAAAATTTTATATCCATTTTCAATGAAGCATTTTGATCTCTAATATCATTTAAACAGTCTTCTCATATATCCACAGGAGGACTGCCAAGTGGCAATCTAATCAGTTTTGGCCTTTTTTTATCATTCAGTGCCCAACCTGCACCACACAGTGACTTAATAAAGCAATGCAGACAATCAAATCCGACCTCACATAGGAGACCCAAGTACCAACATCATCACGTGTCCGGCTTTAATTTAGGTGGGCCACACAGACTATAGGACGCTATCATCAATTATCACATGAAAAGCCGAATCCAGTCCTTTATAGGAATGCATGGTCTTCGTCTCTGTTTGCCTACAAGTGGAGCTTTATCAATTATAATGGAGTGCCCCCACCAACATCAAGCTTTTCTAGCTGTTTGTTGCTGCTAAAGCTATAAGTTTTTGAAATGATCATATGCTCACGTCTGCATGAGAACTTTCATGATATCTGTTTGACTCAGGTGGGGGTGTCCGTTTCCTTTACTTGATTGAGGTCATACAAATTAATATTCACAAGTTAGTTTGACCCATCTGCCTCATTTTTACCTGATTCAATCCCATCTCACTACACCAAAAATCGAAAATTGGAACGGAAAAGCGTTCCTAATCCTTCCGTTCCTAATCCGTTAAAGTGTTCCAATTTCCGTTCCAATTTGGTACCAACCGTTCCTAATCCAAATTGGAACGGAAATTGGAACACTTTAACGGATTAGGAACGGAAGGATTAGGAACGCTTTTCCGTTTCAATTTCCGATTTTTGGTGTAGTGTCTTTTTCAGAACATGAACAAAGCCAATTTTCACTTCATTTGAAATGTATATGGATTTTAGCCAATTTTCACTTCGATATATAGTACATATGCCATAGGATCAATCTTGAGTGTGCAATGTAGACGCTTAGATGGAAGTTTATTTTTACAGCATATTGGCATATGATATCAATTGGAGAGAAATATAAAAGCAAAAAAGGGTAAAAAGTTGCATTACAAGTGAGATTGGAACTTTTTCTCACTTTATCATAAAATTCTGTGTTGTACTAACAAATGTACAATTGATCAAAGCTAAAGTGTTATATTAAAAATACTATTTAACTATGGAAGGGGTTGATAGGTTTCTTCCTTGGATTAGTGTGATTATGTAATAGGGGAATTTCTTTTTTTTCTTTGAGGTTGGGTGATGCATCTCTCTTGCACTTGCCCCACCCTCCTTTCTTTTGTTCCTTTTGTTCTCCTTGTTTTCTAGTATCTTTTAATACATTTTATTGTTACCATTTCAAAAAAATAAAGAAATAAAGAAAAACATTATTTAACTTTGCCTTTCTAATTGCCAAAACACTCATGGTTGAGTGTTGTTGGCCCTAACATCCCCAAGGATCTATCTCTGGGCCTTCATGTTGATAGTATCACACGTTCCCAATATGGGCACCTAACTAAAGGCCTCTTAAGAGAATGGCTCCTTACCTTAGTGGGAAGGAGTGACAGTTCTCATTGGGAGGTCTTGGGTTCGAACTTGGCCGCATGTGTGAACCGTGTCTATATCTCTTTGCATGTGTGAGTTTCCATTACCTCACATGTGCGAGTTCTGTCTATGTCTCCTCATATGTGCGAGTTTCCATCACCTCACATGTGTGAGTTATGTCTATTTTTTATCTCGCATGTGAGTTTCCATCACCTCAAATGTATAAGTTGTGTCATAAGTCTATGGTCTCAGCCCCTTCGCTGGGTTAAGGAAGAAAAAGAAAAGGCTAAAGGCCTCTAAAGGGATGATATATGAGACCCTCAAATTCAACTTCACCCATTCATTCAATGCCCCACCCATGATTTACAATCTGGCTCTCTCAAAGATTTCAATGGATTCAAGTGGTTTGGGTGCTATTCAAACGAGCTGGGCTCCAAGTTACATCTTCCTGGACAAGGTGTAACTGTTGTTAAATCAAATATCCTTGTATGATCATAATTAAAATACAAGAAATTAATAAATATTGACTACCAAGAGCAGTTAAACCAAGTAATCCTTTT
The DNA here is from genome assembly GCA_038049695.1 of Cinnamomum chago. NCBI lineage: Eukaryota > Viridiplantae > Streptophyta > Magnoliopsida > Laurales > Lauraceae > Cinnamomum > Cinnamomum chago. The sequence continues at coordinate 33,913,349 of CP142453.1, forward strand.
GCCTTTTTTTTTTTTTTTTTTTTTTTCTTTTACTGGTTTTTGACCAGTTAAAGGGTTTATATAGGTTGGACGAACCATCCATGGGGGTAGTTCAGATCAAGTCGTGTTCCACCAAGTGATCTGGTTCAATTTTAAAATAATAGTGGTCGTTAGCTAGTGTGTAGTCATTTACATATGTTAATGAATCCCATGTGTAATAATTACACATTAACACATTTATTTGCACTCGTTTACGTATGTAATGCATAAATGATATGTGATAATGGTGTGTGTAGTCATTTACATATGTTAATGAATCCCATGTGTAATAATTACACATCAACATATTTGTTTGCACTCAATTACATATGCATTGCATAAATGATATGTGATAATTAGGGGTGCACAAAAAACCCGCTCAACTGTTTTGTAGTAGATCGGTTCGGTCATGGTTCGGATTTCCTTCAAACCGCTCTGTTTTATTCGGTTTTCGGTTTGAATGTGCAGTTAAACCACTCAAATCGAACCCAACCCAACCAAACCAATTATATAAATATATATTTTTTATAAAATATAGAAAGGAATATGAAAAATTACTTGAAGAATACTCAAACATAACCGTTACTTAAAGTCCAACATCTCTCACCAATTGAACTGCCATTTTTTGTAAAAAAAAATAAAATTAAATAAATTAAATTAACAAGAAAGCCATAACCAAACCGAACCGAACCGGTTCCTTTCGGTTCGGTTTGAGCACATGGGCCGTTCGGTTTGGTTCGGTTTAGGAAAATAGAAACTGTTGGGTTCTGTTGGATTGATGGTTCTCCTTCTAAACCGATCCGAACCGCCCATCCGCACCCATAGTGATAATGGTATGTAAATAAAGCCATTTACCTAAATAGGCATGAAAATCATTTCTACACCTCCTCCAAAAAGGCGGTAAGTACAATCTCTTATATGGTGATTATATTTTTGGGGCTCCAACAATCTCCTTTATTTTTTTTTCTCCCCATTTTTATAATCCAACCGATTTAATACGTTTGTTACACTAATAAACAACTCCATAATCATGAACCTGATTATCTTAAATCTTCATAGATCTTAAGTCATTAATTTTTGAAAAAGTCCTGACCAATAGATATGCTTTTTTGCACTTCCGTGTACCCCCTAAATATTCTTGATCCGAACCGCTCAATATGCGTGTATTAGTGGTAAATATCAATACCGTTAATCTCATATTTTAATTTTTCGTGGATCTTCAGAAGCTTGTGAAAAACTTGCAAAAAAAAAAGTTTAAATACATTTAAAAGCATTGGCTGTGCTCATTCACAAATGTTAAAAAGGGAATTTTAACAAACATGAAAATGCGTTTCACCTGTATAAGATTAATAAATTCAAAACTACCAACAGGTCAAAGGAAAACAACCCCCTAGCTTTTGTAGTAAAAGACGCTGCCTATGCCATTGTGTTTTGTCATCTGTTAGAGCTGGTGGGCCCATGTGAAAATGCTTAGAAGGCAAAAGACTTCATCTTATCTGATTCCTATTGTTTGGGCATGATTTCGATGGAATAACTAATCTTGATGGCTAAATTAATGTCTAAAAATAATAAACAGAATCCACTAATCCGTGATTAGATCTTAGCAAAATCTCTCTTTATGTTGAATTTCATTTCATCATTGATTTCAACACGAGATTGTGGGCCTCGTAATGACAATATTGTGAGCTAATTTGGTAATGCATTTTTTTAATCTTTTACAAAAACCAATTGGTAGCTAGACTAGTTAGGAACATAAATGCAAAGAAACTCTTAAGAGAAAGTAATTTGTAAATTCCCAAAAAACCTGAAATTTTGATAGCCGATTTTATTGGATATGAAGATGCAATATTGGTAAATTGAAGAACCCACTTGTCATTATGAAAATGTATTTTTACTGCCTCTTCTAATGCTGGTATCAGTGCCAAGCGGTTGTGAATTCGAATCCTATAAGGTACAACTCAATGCTAAAATATGAGCGTCGCAAAATGTGAGCAACCAGATTTCAACCAAAGGGGAGTGTTGAAAAGTATTTCCGTTGCTTCTACTAACGATTCTAGGCTTTCGTAGGATTGGTTTGCAAAGGAAATTTAATATGTCGAAAAGTAGTTCGGTTACCTCACTAAACGTCTCAAAGTTTTGGTAAGATTGGTTATCGGAGGAATTTCAGCCACATTTAGCATCCATCGGGTTTCACTCAGTTGCCACACACTTGGCGACGCATTTTAACACTAAAGAGTTCCTCCTTGCTCGCGATCAAGTGGCTATTATAATATACTATATTTTCTCCGCTAATCAATTCTACAAAAATTTCAAGACGCTAGTAGATGCAGCAAAAATAATTTTCAACAATCATGGTTAGGGATGCCAATGAACTGACCTGAAAAGAAAATCGGTACAAGCTCTACTTTTGAACCCCGGAGAGATACATATCTAGTTCTAAATTATTGCATATAGAATTAAACAGTTTTCGAATTAAGTCTTGGACTGCCCAACTAAAGGATTTTTTTTTTTTTTTGGGCTATCGGAGGGTTTTCAATCATTTAGGCTAGACTAATCCCTCCAGGCCCCAGAGGGAAGCCGGGTAATTAAATTAAACTCTCCTATAACTCCAGTGTGGTAGATATAAGAGAGAATATATATAATGTTAAGCCCATAATGCAAAGGCAGAGTTAAGGGTCAAACAGGTTTTGAGAAACCATTAATATTTATAACCATGGATAATCTATGCCCCTCTTAAGAAAGATGATTTTTTCTTCTTCAGTTTGCTTTCATCAAACAAGAAACCCTAGCTCTAAATTTATTAAAGCTTATATTATACTGATGTCAAAGAGTTTATAAAGCTTGAGTCACTTATGAGCTCTACTCCTTGTCACTGATCTGGATCTAAAATTGGACCTTGGGGTTTTCTGGTTTAAGCCTTAGATCCTTATCCCACCCTCTACAAAATTACATCTTTTGAACACATGGCCTTGATGGAGGACCGTTATGTAACTTGTCAGTCGCTCCCCAGGACTACACGAGCTCCACACTGTGAATGGACTAACTAGCTTGTGGGACCCACCCAGCCATCTCTCACTTTCAAGTTTCTACTACCTATACTGTGAATTGTGAAATTTGCAACTTTTTAATTTACAAGCATACACATCACTCCCCCCACCTTGACTTTTTTTACATGACGAAAATGCCCTTTTCATGGGGGTATAAAGGGCGACTTTCTGAAGAATGAAATCCTATCCCTCGTTTCCACACTTTCTGAAAATGTCGCTCTCTCTAGCCATCCAAGAATGCGAGCTTCTCATTAGGGCCTTCTCAGGTCTCTCTCTCTCTCTCTCTCTCTCTCTCTCATGTTTTTTTTTCTCTTTCAAAACAATAGTTTCTATTAATTTTTATGTGACCCAAATTGTTTTTTCAGAGAAGTAGAATTGTGGGTCAGTAAAAATTAGCATTAGCAATGCAAATCAAAATCCGAATTCCATTGCTTGATTCAAATTTCCATAGAAATGTAATCATAAATCTTTGTGATGTTCATTAAAGAGATATGAAGTGGAATTAAACATTAAGTGCCATGATAGAGATATTACAAATTTACTACGTAAATTTTACAAAATTGATGATTCATCTGAATCATTCATGCAAGAATCTAATGACACATTTCCTTTTCTTTTTTTTTTTCTTTTAATTCACGTAGGATTTGGGGTGGATGAACAATCTATGATCTCTTTGTTAACAAAGTTGCACCCGGATCAAAAGCAATCATTCAGGAAAAGCTGTCCAAGGTTCTTCAGCCATGATGATCGCTTCTTTGAGAAGTGGGAACATGATCACATCAAGCAATTGGAAATTGAATTCTCTCGCTTTAAGGTGTGTGTGTTTCATTTCCCCTCATTTTTCAAATTCTTAGTGCTAATTACCCACCCAGCCTTGAAAATCATCTCTTGAGAATTGGGCAGTGATGGGATGTTGGGTGTCTTATATCAAAGAATAGGATGATGGTTGCTGGAGATCACCTCAGCACCGTCGGATTGTGGGCCACAAACATCATGTATATTCTCACTCATTGTAGGGTTGATTCGAGATAGGGGTATTATTGTAATTTGGCCTAGTGCATGATGATGTGTGGTAGACGCATATTGCATGCGCCAAAAAGATGGGGTGGGAGCTGGTGCAGCTTCTGTGAAATATTTGGGCCCACTTGTGATGTACTGTGTCTGGACTCTGGACCCTGTCTCTTAATGGACGACCACGATTCATCCACCTGGCCTTAGACAAGTGGGGCCGGTCATAACTCTGTTTCTGTCCACTTCAGTATGTGGGCTGGGCCTTCTACAGAGTACTGGCACATGTTAAACTTGCGTTCTGGCCTAGTCAAACTCTGTTCAGTAGGTCAGCGAGTTGGGCGAGTCAAATGAGTTTGACTGAGTAATTGGCCACTCACCCGAGTTACTTGGATCAGTGACCATTCCAGTCGAGTCAAATGACACTGTTAATGATTCATGATTAGATCATTGGTCATAGTCAATGATCAAGTGAGGAAGCCTCATCTTTGTTGGGGTCTGTTGCTTGGCCAGTATGAACCCACATGGATGCATGGTTTGATGATCTAGTCCATCCATTCAGTGTGCCCTACTGTCAATGAGCAACTGCTACACAAATAGCTCTGTGCCAACAGATAATCCTGGCCACCTTATTTTTCCAGTTGGACAATGATTATTGACCACTTTGTATATATATATAGCCATCTATTAGAACTTAGAAGGCCATCTAATTGGATGGATGAGATAAACCAACAGTTGTGGGGCCCGTGCATCTACCATTACTTACATTGCAAAATATTATTGATGATATCACTTGATATCCTTCTTAGAGTACTGCAAATATATCATTTGTTGGGCCTCCTACATCACTATATGAAGGCCAGTAGGTCCATAATCCATTGCATCCAGATTAGAAGATCATAACCCTTCAATCTGATGGCCCACAAATGGATGACTAACAATGAATTAGATCAAGTTTTCAGAAACAAATGGCCATAAACTGAGAGTTAGGGTCTTCCAGTGCAAGCAATCCTTGGGGCTTTGCACATCTTCCATCTGTTGTTTGCCCCCATCTGATCAGAACTCCTGGAATTTTGCAGCAATCAATACATTCTTTATTTGTTCAATGTTCAGCTATGCTGTGTGTAAATACCTCTGGATGGGTGTTTCACCATGCTTGGCATGCCAAAACTAGTAAATGATATGAAACTTGAATTACAATTCCCTAAGCCTGCAGCACTGCTCATGATCTTTTATACTTAACGCCATTTCTCTCCAATAAGAGAAAATCTTATGTCTTCTTATTTGAATCCTATTTGAGAATGGACATGTCATTTGTGCATCCCACCAAAATTTTAATATGTAGGAATTAGGTTCCTAGACTTTCTATCAATTATCATATTAGTACAAAATACAGGCAATGAGTTACTTTCTCATTCATGTGATATATCTGCGGCATCCATTGCTAATTCTCTCCATTATATCAGAAAGCTGTCGTGCTTTGGACTATGCACCCTTGGGAAAGAGATGCGCGTTTCGCGTATGAAATCATTCACAAGGGTTACCCTTTGAGCATCCTTATTGAGATCACTTGCACTCGATCGTCCGAAGAGCTCTTAGGGGCAAGGAAAGCATACCACTCCCTCTTCAACCACTCAATTGAAGAAGATGTTGCTTACTATGTCAAGGAAGACAGTCGCAGTGTAAGTGCTTTTTAATACCTCAATTCATTGAAAGTAATATAGTGTGTCCAAAATTTTGGAAGTTTAGTGATTTCATTATCTAATTTTGATTGAGGACTTAATGTTGGTTATGTCCACAATTTCACATGGACAGCTCCTGGTGGCATTGGTGAGCTCTTTTAGGTATGAGGGACCGGTTGTGAACACTGAGATTGCAAAATCAGAGGCCAAGACTCTTGGTAAGGCAATTAAGGAGGCTAATGGTAAGAAGCTCTTAGAAAATGAAGATGTTATAAGGATTCTATCCACCAGAAGCAAATTGCAGCTCATAGCAACCTTCAGCCACTACAAGGAAATTCATGGGAAGGGCATTGATGAGGTAACAGATGAGTGTTCATTCATATGTTCATTAAAATTTTGTTCATCTCTTTACAGAGATGATCAGCTAGTATATGACATCACTTGAGAGTTGAGACAGTCAAAATCTTAATCATTGAGATGTACTGTTTGAAGATCTTTACCTTACAAATCATTTGTGTGCATCAAAATCTGCTATAGTATCTTGTTTTTACGGCAAAATTCTTCTCAATTTTCAATATTTTCTACGTTAAGACCTTTTTTTCTCGTATCTTGTAGCTCTAACAAGTTTATGATCTTATCAGGATCTAGAGGATGACTTCATCTTGCAAGCCACTGTACAATGCATCTACTCTCCTCCTACTTATTTCAGCAAGGTGAAGAGTCATCAGCCCTGTGCATTGAAATCACTTTGAATGATGATTTTGTGGCTACTGTTACTTTTTCAATGCTATATTCATATCAAGTTTGTTCATTTGAGTGACAGGTACTGGAGGTGGCACTAAATATTGAAGTGGATGAGATCACAAAAGAAGCTCTTACTCGTGTAATTGTGACCCGAGCTGATGTGGACATGAAAGAGATCAAAGAGGCATACCAAAAGATATATGGCATTCCTCTAACTGAAAAAATCGAATGGGAGACACGTGGAAACTTTAAGGACTTCCTTCTTGCTTTGGCTGCTAAGGGAGGCTACTGAGATCCCTTCATTTGTCCCTTTAAAAGCTTGTTCTTTGAGTGCCCAACACATGCATTATTAGATTTGTCTGTAGTTTGTTGTCATTATCACATCCTCTCTATTTGGTTATTGATGTTTGTGGAATTGTATGGAAGACGATGTAAGTCTTATATTTCTGTTTCAATCACCATTGTTATCATCCTTATTTGAGTAATACTTTATGGTGAGTTCTATCAATTCTTACGGTGTGTTTTGAGATGTCTGGCTTGTTTGCACGAAAGGGAAGTCACTGAAACAGAGTTAATGTTCAATTTTCTGCAGAAAATATTTCTCCTACCTTCCCCTATGAAATTGAAATTAGTCCTATGTAGGTCCCATACAACAAAGCCCTCGGTTTTCCTCTTTCCATAGAAACTAGGTTGGAAAGACATAGAGAAGACCATACAATTTTTAGGTTTGTCTTTTTATAATGAGATTCAGTTAGCCATCTTTGCAAAGGAAGAGTAGTAGCAAGAAAAAGAGTGTCAGGACATAAATACATGGAAATGCTCAAGTTGCTTTCATATTTCTTTAGAACATATTTTGTTCTTCAGAAAATGAATCTAGGTTAATACCTAAGTTCACCATATTCCAGCTATCATGCTGACCAGAAGCTGACCTTACAAGTGATTTTCTATGCATTATCAGGCTGAGAAAGGAATGTTGAAATGAGAATCAAGTTGCTGGACATGTTACGTTTTTCTTCCATTATAGTAGGTGGCTAGGTGCACAATATTTGAAGGATACTTGAAAAATATAGATATTGTTAAAGGTCCAATTGTATTATTGTTACTGAAATCCTAGGCATTCATATGGAAGTGGGTCCAGCGAACGGGTGGAGAAAACGGTTAAATGCTGAAATCTAGAGGTAATCATAAATCTTAATATTTAAATTCATAGGGTGAATGGAGAAAGATATTTTCCAACAGGAGAATTGTTCCGATGGTCCGTTGTAGGTCTCCGCCTTTGATCCTTTTTCTCTTAGCCCTTTTGACAGAAACCAATTTCTTAAAGAAAACCAAAGAGTTCAGTAGATTCAGATTACTATGGTTGAGTCATCAAGTTTCAACACATCCCTCAAGAATTAGAAAATCTGGCCCTCACTACTACACCATAAAAAGAACAAGTCATGAAATCTTAGTTGAGACCTGAAAGTATATTGCAGGAAGAGACATTTACCAAAATATTCATATGCAAACATAGGGAAAACAAGATTATACATTAATCACCAGATTACTGGGTTTCTATATTTCACCACTCCTTAATAGATACATTAGTCTATATGATGGAGCAGAGATTATTCTGCGGTGAAGAAATAAAACTCTGTACTTCTTATTAATGAGATAATAAACACCATTAGATTTCAATACCAAATTCAGAGAACACAGTTAAAATAGAAAACAAAATAGCTTCTGAACACAAAAGCTCATCTCCTAATCAATCAAAGCAAGAGCATTTTTCCTACACAACACAGGAAGTAGGAAGCTAGAACAAATTTATTAGAAATTAGTGGGAAATCTACTATATGGATGTTATGGTAAGAGCTAAAGATCTTCAGCGTGGATGTTACGGTAAGAGCTAAAGATCTTCAGCCCCCAGTAAAGTAAGAAGGAAGGCCTTGTGGTCCCCAGAACTGTGATTTGCTACAGCATGGTTCAGAGAAATGCTGTTTCTCTTAAAATAAAGTTCTATGATATTGTTCAAGTCCTTCTCAGCGTGTGTGACAATTACTCGTGTGAGCGCATCTTCATCAACACCCTGTTTGCTCACTGCGTCGTTCAACACCTGAAACAAATTAATGAAGCACCAAAAACTTGTATAAGCTTATTGTAGTCCATTTTTTCCCACACTGGATTGTTTTGATCAGGCAAACAATCCTAACCACTGGATTTGAGGAAGGAAAGGGTACTTGAAAGACAATAAAATTGTCCAATGATCTGCATTTTATGTCAAAACCAAAGGTTAGAATTGTTTGGACTTTAGATGGTCCTGGAGTTAAAGGTGTGGCCTGGGCCTACCTGTAAAAAGTTTTACACTTAACACATGCCTGAACATGACCGACAAGAACTTAAGAGTGGGAGAATTATGTTAAAAGTATTTCAATACTCTAAAAGCACATGCAGCTCAAGAAAATTTCTTTCTTTTGGCAATTGACCGCTCACCTTTGCTAAATACTTATGAGGGGATCTAATGCATCGAACCACAACTCGTAATGCTGCCAAGAAATCATCTTCGGGATCACCCATGAAACCCTGTAACAGCAATCTCATGTTTAAAATATTTCATTTGTTTCAATCCCATGACTTAAATGTTCATTTACTTTGAGCAGAAAATGAAGGAAACAGAGGATGCAACTTCATTCCTTCCCGTATCTCAACATTACAGAAGAAACAAAGGGACTACTTGTTAGAAATGATTTTTCAGATTGATTAATTATTCATACCTTGGTAATGGAAGCGCCATATTCGTCTTTGTAACTGTTAAAGGTAGCATTAACTTGTGCCTTGCTCCTTGTACTCAAGATTCTTATGATCTCCTCATGACCAAAGGCCTTCTCTTTGATGGCATTGTGAAGAATCTTGGCCTCTGAGAGGGCTAGGTTTGAATCTATCTCATCACCATCATACCTATATGTGCTTACCAATGCAACCAAAAGCTGTCACAAAAAGACTTTAAGATTAGAAAGACCATTTAGTAAATATTACTATAAAAAGCATTGTGTTCACCTAATTTGGAGCCTGTCTCATTTGAAATTAGGGTACTGATCACAGTTTATTCAGGTCGTTTCCAACTTTCATCCAGTTCATAATTCAACCTCACCAATTCTGGCAAATGAATTTGAGTTTTAACTAATTGATAGTAGCTAGAAGCCTACAACATCATTAATGTGTCTTCTTCAAGTATATATCAAAATGTGTGAAGCATAAATGTTGGAAGTAATGGTATATGACATTTTGTTTATTTTTCCATATTGGTTGGATCGGTGATAAAGGGACATGAAACAAACCTACACACCCAGGGATCGATTGATGAGCAGCCACCCAAGGTGAGACACCTGAACCTCTTTCCACTTTACTACGAAGCATGTCTTAGCAATGGTATATGACTCCATTCATATGAGACCTCTTTCAATATATTTTTTTATTGCAAAAAGGGCCGTTATAGAAAGGCATTTTAGAACAGTTTGCAAAGAAAAGCAGTACTATTAGTCAAGTCCTACATGAAATCGAAACAGCTCCAATTCGCGTACTAGACCAAATTGATATCAAAGTAATGATGAATTGAACTGAAAACTACTTGAAAGAACTAATTCGCAGTTTGAACATGGTAGTAACTTGGTAACTAAGCACATCAACATGCAGTATATTGCGGTGTTCTGTATAAGTCTGCTGGTCATACCTTGTGAAAGTCACCTGTAGTATGCATGGCAACATCTTCTTCCAGGGAACGCTTGTAAAGAGAATGGTAGGCCTGCTTCACTGCCAAAAGCTCACTGGGTGATCTTACACATGCTATTTCTAAGATTACGCGAATATCAGGAGTCACAAAATTCTTCACAGCCACATTAGCCATGACTGCATCTCGATCAACCGGATCCAGCATCCATCGGATCACTGCTTTCTAAGCTCACACAGAATAATTTAAAAAGATTCTTATATTATCTGGTGAGAAGCACAGAGTTATATATAAGCTTGAGAAAAAAAAATTATATCAAACACAAACCTCAAAGTCTCCAGAGAGCTCTGACTTGAGTCGATCGATGAGATTCTCCTGATAAAGCTCTTCATAAGCTAGCATGATCAGCTTCCTCTGAGTGGAATCTCTATGACCCAATATCGAAATTATCACTTTCTCATCTGTCCCCCATCCTGACAAAACGTATAGAATCAAAACAAAATGATCAGTAAAACTATCAAAAGTAAGATTTGGTACTAGTCGTATGTTCATCATCTTAGTTTTATCCCATCAATTTAATGTCGTGCTTGAAGAGTTTATTTAACTACAAAAACTAGTCATCTTGTAGAGTTCTGCCATCATTTGATCCCATCTCTCTCTCTCTCTCCAAATTTCTACACATCTTTTATTTAGTTAAAAAAACCAATAGTTGATGAAAATCATAAAAATACAGAAGTGATGATATAGAATGGATTGTGGAAGAAGCCCCCTATAAAGCCTTTGACCTGGAGTAGGACCATGCAACCCAAGTTTTTATGGACCTCATTGGACCAGACTCCAGGCTGCCTGGCTCAACATGGATGAATGTATTATTATAGAAAGATTTTTACCTACCAATAGACTGCATATTGTGCATATGCAGTCCAGCTTGTGGTGTCCACTTGAATGCGCGCATTTCTGATGTAGTGGGTACGAGGAAATTAGGTCTCTTTACGGACGAAGGTCTAGCAAAAAACCAGCCCATCAAATTATCCTAGCCCTTGATTTAACACCCTTAAAATTTAATAGTCTTTTATGTATGTTTTTTTTTTTAAATTCTATTCAATGGTGAGTGAAGGTTCAATAAGCATAAAATTGGGCATGGTGCTAGATCATGAGGGATAAGAGTGTAAAGGAGCTAAACTAATCCAAGGTGAGCCCAAGGAATATGGTGGACCATCCGGCATATATTCCTCACAATCAAATGATATCAAAGGAAAAGAAAATGGATGGAAAATACTCAAGAACCTTGGCATGCCTTCCTTAGATTCTCAGCATCTACATATGGAGAAGGAAGAGGCTGAGGAACTGTCAAAGTAGCCATTATCTCCTTCTTCTTCTTCAAAGGTGAAACAACCAAGAGATCACTGATGAGAGCAAGAAAGAAGAGAGAACTGGAAGCTATTTATAATATAACTTCATTGCTATATCTTCACTGCATGTTTTAATATTGACAATGTAACGTTGGTAAAACATCCACTAAGTCAGCTTAAATGGCTATTAAGATCTACTGCAACTGTCACTAACCAATTAATTGAGGGCCTAACATGATCTACTGCAAATGCACACGTGACTTTTCAAGATGCAACACCACTAGGGTTGTTAACGGGTCGGTTCCGGTCCGGGTCCATGGTGGACCTGGAACTGGAACTGTTAAGGAGGTGGAACCAGATCCGGATCCAGAACCGTTTCGGAACTGGATTCTTGGCACTGAAACTGGAACCGGAACCAAAACCATATATGTGACAGGTCTGTATCCAGGTCCAGGTCTAGGTAAAGAATGACATTAAAAAAACATGGTTTTTAAAAACGATTTTCGAAAATTGAGATAATATGTCGGGTCTCAGGTTTACGGATCTGAAACAAGGTGAAACCGGACCCTGACCCGTTTACTTATCGGGGCCTAAATAAGGACTCAGACCTGGTTTTTAACGGGTCAAAACCTCCGGGTAATCGAAGAATTGGGAACCCATTTACATTCCTAAACACCACCCACCCAGAGTAGGGATGCTCCTGGGCCGGGTCGGGTGAATTATATATCACGTGGACCTGAAAGTAAGACGCAGGTCAAGCCTGTCTGCAAAACACAAACTTACATACATACACCCTTTGAGATAAGTATGCCAGGCCAAGCCCAGTCTTTAAGCATGTATAAGGCCAGGCTTGGCCCATTCAACAATCGATCCATAAAAATAGACACAGGCGCAGCCCATGGTTCACATGTAGCGATGTAAATGGGTCCCTAATTCTCTGATTACCCAAAGGTACCGACCCGTTAAAAACCGGATTTGGGTCCTTTTTTTTTACCCATGACCGAAACAAGTCCGGGTCCACCTTCGTTCTGACCCGGGGCCCAACGTATTACCTCAATTCTTGAATATCTCTCTTAAAAACGAAGTGTTTTCCCATATTATTCTCTACCGAGACCCAGACCCGTCCCATATACAATTCCAATTCCGAAACCAAGAAACCGATTCCAAAACGGTTCCGATTCCACCTTCTCCTTAACGATTCAAGTTCCGGATCAACTATGACCCAGACCTCAACCGACCAGTTTACATCCCTATTCACGTAGTTAAGAATAGATTCCACATCGAACCCAATACGGGTTGGGCTCTTGTTGGCTTGGACTGGCTCATCCCACGGGCACCCCTAACCCAGATTCAAAAATATTGTTCTCAAGAAAGTATTGTCTTCTGTTGGGATATTTTCGAATTTTGGCCTCTCAGAATATTATCATGATGATGTCCAACAAAAAACACTAGTCTTTAACTAAATAATAATACAAAGTATAAAGATTAATATAGTTTGAGGATGAAATCTTGACTTATTTTATATTTTTACCATTTTTTAGGTTTACTCGATGGCCAATTTTTAAAAGAACTGCCGGTCTGAAAAGTGCACCTAACGTGGTTCAATTAAAAGTGAGAAGTTTTTATTAAATCGAACCACACTAATGCAATATGCAGCAGTTTTGAATCAGCCAGGTCAGGTTTGCCAGTGTAATCCGGTCCTTATAAATATCACAGTTTCAACTTAATAAATAGGGTATTTTACCGGAAAAAATACTTTATGTGGCTAGTGCACCAAACAAGGAATATTAGGCAACCTTACATCTAATAGGGAATCCGTACCGAAAAATCGACTTTTTAAACCCTTTTTTTAGGTGGTCGCTATCGACCTTCATTTTATGTATTGAGGATCGACAGCGACCCTTGCTATAACAAGTGAGGGTCACAGTAGACCCTGAGTGGGCATAAACTCATATTCTTTCTTCTTCCTCTCTTCCCCAAACCCAATCCAATGATTGAGAGAGGGAATACTCGCTTGTCTGTTGTCCGCATTTATTCCCATGAAAACATGTTAAGCAGCTTGGCCGCATGTTTTTTTCTTGCTATGTCAATAGCATGTCATGATTTGGACCGTTGATCGAGTCTTGTGGGTGGGCCTCAAAGGTGGTTTATTTTCTATCTACTTTTTGGTATAGTAAAAGATGGGCATCACTGACCAACCTCATGGATGGCGCCTTTCAATTACTACTTTTCCTCTGGTTCTTGTTGGTATTTTGTGGAGAGATACTCATCACCCATGGAAGGGATGGCGAGTGCAATCGCTACCTATTTATGATGGTCTCTACCAACTGTTGCAGCTTGTTCCTCCAGATATTTCATCCATTACTATTGAGACCGATTCTTCTTTGCACACTCTTCTTCTCCATCCTGATAAATCGGATTGGGTTCTCCATTTTATGGCAAGACGTCTCCATGCTGTTGTTGTTCATAGTTTTGGGCCTGTTCAATTTGTGCGTCTTCATCCTCAGACTGTGCAATTCAGTAAATTCATTAGCAGATTTCCTAATCCTCCATTGCTCAATGTTGATAATATTGATATTTTGTATCACTCTGTTAGTGCGCAGTTGTAATTATTTGGTTGCTTTCATGTATTTATTTTAATTGTTTCTGTTTTGTATTAGATGGGGTATGCCCCTTGGGAAGCTTCTATAATCACATTAATAATAGACTTCCATTTGTAATTTATTTTTGAGAAATTGAAGAACTACCTTACTCTTCAAAAAAAAAAAAAAAAGATGGGCGTCACAAGAAAAAAATGGTACAATAAGAGATTATTCCAGTGAGGGTGGCGCAAATGACATGTAGTTAATCATTTTTTATATAATTCAGTATCAAGATTGATTTTGTGATGCTCAGGATACATTGATTTTGTCCAAATCATAACTATAAATAAGAAAATCTCCCAATACATAAGAAAAAATGAAATTCTCAATAAGATGATTATAGTCGATGCTTGTAAATATCTTTTAATTAAGTTACTTTCTGCATTGGATCACTTACAATGACTGGAATTGATATAGTGTTTTTTCCTACAAATGGCAAGGCCCCAACTTAAAACATTCACCATGGAATGAGCATCATGACAACTCTTCTATTGGAGAGCCCGCCTTGCATCATTAGTATGCAACTTGAGCAAATATTGATGATGATTTTGTAGGGCACACCGGGTCGACACAAGGGGAGGAGGTGGATGGGAATTATTTTGCAATTTCAAAATAATTGCAATTTTATGAAAATACCTAATAAAAACATTATATTTTCAGAAAACGGCTGATATATATTTGATTAACTGCCCCACCTTCCATTGATCTAACCCTCCATTTTAGAAAATTGTAGGGTGGAGATCACCTGTAGTAAAAATGGTCAGCTGAAACAATCTGAACCTTCCAGATGATGTCTTCTGTTACCATAGGGAGGTTACGTGATGTCACATAATATTCAGTTCATTTGATGACATAATGTTCTTCCCTTTAAGTGGCTTAGAAATCGAACGGTTACTGATGAAGAGGAATGGGCCATTGCACCTTCTGTACAGGTCCACTGCAGGCCCTTTTGCTCAATCTATATTCCAAATTAGGAAATATAACTCTCAAATTGAGGTTACAACATGAAGTTTTCTAATAGGGTAAGAAATCAAGATGGTGTGATAAAAAGATGCATAACTACACTAACGGAAATAATTGGTGGGATAAAAAGGTAACTACATTAACAAGCAACCAATGCGAGAGAATTGTGGAGAAAAAGTATAACCGTACAAGGGTAAAAAAGTGGAGAGAGAGAGATGGGCATCTAAGAGCATCTCCAAGAGATACTTTAAATTTGGATATGCTTTTTAAAAAATGAAGGCTGATGTGGCATATGTATTTTGGCAAATGTAACTTGGCAACTCCAAGAGAGATGCCAAATGCAAATGTAAGTGGGCCTATAATCATTATTTTATGCAAAAGAAAGATTTGCACCCAAAAACTCAAATGCAAGTGGGCTCTCACCATTATTTTATTCAAAAAAAAAATTTGAAGTATGCTTTATGGTATGCCAAATTTGGCATACCATCACATACTTCAAATGCCATGTAAGATATGAAGTATCTGTTGGAGACAATCTCATATGTCATTTAGAGCTGTTGGAGGATGACATGGCCATTTGAAGTATCTGTTGGAGTTGCTCTAATAGATGTTACATTACAAACACTAATGGAAAGAATCGTAAAAAAAGAAAACTAGAGGTATATCTACGGATGTAAATGGGTATTTGATTCACCAATAATTATCTCGAGGTTCCGACCCTAAAAGGTTCAGGTTTAGAACCTATTTTGGCTTCCAATTTATAGACTAGTTTGGGTTTAGAACCCAATTTAGATTTTGATTGATAAATGAGTCCGATTTCAGATCTATACGAGTTCCAACCCATGGATCTAAGACTCGGCATACGAGTCATTAATGTTGTAAATTGTAGTTCAAAATCAACTTTGGTTGATCATTTTTATGTTTAAGCTTGGAGGTAGTAAACTTGATGCACTTTCATAAGTTAAATAATATTATTATTTTAAGCAAAAAATAAGAAATAATAAAAAAAATGAAAAGATTTCAAAACCAGCTTTGGAACCGGATTACCGTCTTCTAGTCGGAACCAAATCCAAGTTCCTTATTACAACCAAGAAAACAGATTCGGAATCATACTAGAACCATCATTTAGAAATTCGGAATCATACTAGAACCATCATTTAGAAATGGTTCTTGTTCCAGTCCCAGAACCAACCCAATTACGCCCCTTGATATAATCAGATCCAATAAAATGTGGAGAGAGGGGGAGAGAGAGAGAATGAACACACCTAATAGAATTATGCGAATTTTTCCGTGCGCCAACCAAATATATCTAATGCAAATCATGGGGGCATGGCCTCCTAGACACTTCCTAGTTCCACGCTTGATCCCAACCCCGGTGATAGAAATACATTAAAGTGAAACCCACAAGCTGCACTGCAAAACAGTATGTAGCCTGCTCGTAGGTGAATATCTTCTTCACTGTCCTGCAGAACCACAATTATGACTTCTTGTTTTTTGGGTTAGGTTGGGCTACTGCCACATTCAATCTTGGTCATACTGATCTGAGTCGTGGATAATTGATTCTCAATGGATTGCAATATCAAACAATTATGTTATGTTTAATTTATAAATGGATTGGATTCTTGATCTTCTTTAACTGTGACCTAAATTTTAATAATGTAACATCCAGATTGCATATTAATCAGGCTTGAAAATCAGTCCCACCATATCTCAGGTTTGAAATCTTAAATTTAAAACTAACCTAACTTGAAAATTAGAAAATAATTGTTCTATCCATATGCAAGATCCAGAAAAATGAATGTCCCATCCAACCCTTCATGAACCGGGATCATTGACATGAAGCAAACTGCAACACACAACCCGCTCAGAACTTTGATAGCATTCACCTGCACACTTCAATGATTCACAGTCTACACTAGCCATTGCACCGGTCAAGGTTCTTCATGGAATATAAAAAATAAAAAAAATAATAAATAAAAAAGAAGAAGAGGAGGAAAAGCCCCCTTGTAACATAAGTTTTCTGATTTCCAAGGTCATCATCAAGTTCGGAGAATTTTTAAGCACCACCACAAACTTTCTTCCTTCTAACTAAAGCAAGCTGGCACAATAAGAATCAAACAATTAACAATTAGCCCTCATGCAATTTGTTACTTTAGAAAGAACAGCCACAGCATTGATATGACCCATTCGAATAAAAGGGAATAAAGACTGCCAAGGTGATGATAATGATTGTGTTGTAGCAGAAAAATCATTGGCTTTGAGACCTGATCAATGGAATCGAAATGCTTGTCCAAGTTTTCTAGATAGTGATGGAGCAATATAGGCTTACTCCACCAAATAAGTTTTTTCAGCCAAGCGTCTCTTGAATGCCTGTTTCTCTACTTATTCTCTTGATTATTCTAGCCTGAATATTTGTATCATGTTTTAGGAGGGAGTTGAATCAGTTGATCACATCCATAAAGCTCAAAGAATCAGTTAATATGTAATGCATCTTGCTAACACAAACCAGGAACAGCATGGGACGATATAATACAGTCCCTATCATTATGGACTGATACAACTAACCTAAGAGTGACATTTCACTTTATCACCTAGTTTTCACAGTAGTTCTATAAACAATGAGGAAATGTTTCTCAAGGGTGTGTCAGTTAAAACTTGAGCATCAAACCAATCCTCATATTGAATTCATATGTGCTTTTGTTATTACTGTTTCAGACCAAAATCACCCCTAGAGTGTAATTAGGGATTCCATGACCCAACAAATTCACCACCATCTCAGTCTCCTCTCGCACACTCGCTCATATTTTTCACTGATAAAAAAGAAAGGAGTAATAGCTGGGCATTGATATCATATTTAGCCACAAAAATATGATACACAACCCAGTTGCCTTATCAAGAAGACTAAGAAATTGTTTTATATTTGCAAGAAATGATGAGCTAATAATATTGACCCAGTAACTAGCAATGAGAATAATATTCTGCCCACAAACTTAAACCACAGATAGGGTCTGGTCAGAACACAAATTATACTGGAACAAAGAATGCAATTCATCTTCTCTTCTGCAATACCAAATCATCAGCAGAGTAATAATCCTTGATGAGCCGGTACATATATGATGAGTTATGCCCTCCCCTACCAAAACAAACATAGAAACTAAAGTTAGAGAACTTTTAAATAGGGTACTGGAACATTAGTGAACATAACAAGAATGATAGCCAAGAATCTTTTGAAATGGAGAAATGGTTAGATTCCAAGCATCAAGTGATTATGCATTTGGGTGTCTTTAATATTGACAGTAATAACGCATATAAGCTTACCAAAGGAAATCAGTTTTTTAGTTCAAATTTTATTTTCCATTTAAAACAAAAAAAAAAAAAAAAGACCTGGTGAAGGATAAGCATTGACAACTGAAATAAGGATGAAAGAGTCCTGGCTAAATTTATCAGTCATAGATTCAAAACCTAATCAAGGGAGGGAGGGAGGGAGGGAGGGAGAGAGAGGACATGAACTGGCTTGAATGATCCATTTGACTACCTAAGGGAGGTGTATCTTCTTAAAATCAAAATGGTGGAATGCATCAATTTTTGCAAGTCAATGATGCTCATTTGTAATAAGAAACACTTGTGTTAAGTTTTTCACCGTGTCAGCACATTACAACATCGTTACATAGAAACACTTGTATCATTCTTCCAATGCACTTTGGGTTAACTCAAGTTTTGGCAGCTTTTCATTATATCCTTGTCTTAAAGGACAGATTATACCTTCAGCTTTGTGATGCTTTCTCGTCACTGTACCTTTATCTAATTACACTATTCACCATCTTTAAATATTGATCCCTTCTATTGCTAGCATAATATTCTTCTTCTTCTTCTTTACCTCATAGGTAATATGACTTGAGCCCTCAACTTTTTTATTAATGCAACAATGAGCACCTTCTAACAATGCTTGGAGCTCTCATCTTGCATAATCATTATTTAGCAATATGAACTCTCTTAGAAAGAAATTATTTTATTACTTTTTCTCTAATGGTATCATTTTAGTTACTTTCTCACAGTATACACCAGTATTTTGTAACATGTTGCATTTGTTGGTCCTCCTTCCCTAAAGAAAAACAGTGTTGTAGGTAATAATCATTAGTCTTTTTACCCTTTTGTTCTTATTATTAAATGTTCACATAAATAATCATAATAAGTTTTCACAGAAATGAAACCAATTTGAAAAACAATAGAGCTTTCTATGCATGATATAAATGATAATAATGTTTATGCAACCTGGGTAATGCAATGGATGTGTCAAGTATGGTACTTACACTTATGTATTGGACTTGGGTATGGCAACATTTTTAAGCATCCAGTTAGAAATTTAACCTTCTCTCACTTGGCTTGGGATCAGATTTACCACCTTCATTCGTCATACTGTCATAGTTTCCGAGTTCAATGTAATGGATTCATTCAGTATGTTTTCCAGTTTGCGCAGTTCACAGCTTGTGTTTACCGACTTTGATAAATGAATTTGATTTTCTATCTTGATACAAGTGATATGATTTGTGTGTTTCATAGGCTCAATCTATCTTATATTTGCATCATCAGTTTGCCTTATATCAAACCCTAAATACCTTGTCAATGCTTATATGTTGGAGTTGATGATATATGAAATTTACTCACATAGCCTCTTCTGATAATTTCCCTTAAAACATAAACCCTTGAAACAAAGGCATTTTAGAAAAGGGTACAAAGAAAAGATTAATATCCACACACAAGTATTCAATATAAACTAAATTAGAATTAAGAGTCCCAAAAAAACCCAATTCACGAAATAGACTAAATCAATATCTAACTATTGAGCAAATTATTCAAATATAATAGTTTGCAAGTTCTTAGTGAGTACGGGTAGGTAATGATTGGTGGATCAAAAGTTATACTCTCAACTGTTTTCAGATATTTCATATATAACTATGCATATAATCAGTTAAAGGAAAATAATCCAATTTATCCAGAAACACGTACTCTCAACTTATCCAGAAACACGTACTCCCAACTTTTTTAAGTTTTCGACCAGGGGAATCATCTTACATGGGGGGCAACTGTTAGAACAAAAACTCCTCTCTTTATGTAGAAAGCAGGGCCCCAATTTCATTCTGGTCTGACTAATTCACCACAGGGTTGGATCATGTTAGGTTTTCATGTCCCATGGAAATAATATTGTCCCTTGGCATTATACTAAGTATGAATACCATTCACATTCTATGGGAATGTGAGAGCCAATATCTTGTCAATACATTAAGTTAAGATCTATGGTTAATCCTTATGAATAGTAGGCCCCATAGTCCAAAAACTCAAAACAAGTATATATAGGGAATACACCATGTACCTGTACACCCTGAATCACTTGTCAAAATTCGTAAACATAACAATTGTTTATTCAAAAAATATTTTTACTAAAATGTTAAGAGTGTTAACACTTCTTGAAGTTCCACATGCCCTTAACAACTCATATCATGTCTATGACATGTGTTCACATCCAATTAACATAGGATGCAAGCCCCATGTCAACAAAAGGACGACGCACTCCATGTTCTTTCTAGCAAGTAGCAACTACAGATTTTTTTTCCTAAGTTTTTCACTAAATTCAAGAAAGAGCCTAAAGATTTGTGAGATATATGATAGCCACTTTCTTCCCACTAAAGAAATATTAGAAATAAGTCTGAGCTTACGTGTCAGTAATGAAAAGGCTAACAAGCTTTGGAGGCACATAATCGAATGTCGGATTGACAACATGAAGAGGAGCACCACTGCCACTTCCAAAATCCATGCAATCAGAGAACTCCCCAAAATCCAGCAATTCAGATGGTGATTTCAAATCATTTAGCAAAACCTCTGGATTGTGAGGATACAGGGGACACAACTGCCATGTAGACAACAAAGCATTAACACAATGATGTAAATGGTGTTATGATAAAATAAAAAACTGCAATATGCTGTATCAACTTTTTCAGAAATAAGGACAGGAAAACCAATGCACATAGCATTATAAAAAATAATAAGAAGAAGAAGAAAAGATAGCAAAACAATTGTCACTGCACCAAGCATTTATTTTCCATATATGTTTTTCATCATCTTTATTCTTTTATAATTTCATCATCCAAAATGTACACAGAAATCAAATGGCATTTTTAGGAATAAACAGAGTTGAACTAGAACCTACATATCATCATCATAGCCTTATCCAATCAATTTGGAAAACTAAAACCTACATATACGGTTATGTCTTGAAAAGGTCATAAAACAGTGATGACTGTCAAGACATATTGAGAAGGTCACAGATTATTTGCCTTGAACCACACGTGGGGGTTCATTGAACCCTGCGTATGGAGACCCATCTAGTTCTAGGAATTCTTTTTTTCTTTTTAATTCCATATTGTAATATTTAATTCATATTCAAGTTTACCAGAAGATTTTAACTATGAAAGCAGTGTTGTTGGAGTATTTTAGGGACTACAGGTTAGCTTTTATTTTGAATTGTCCCTTATGTAAAAGGTTATCCGCCAAGGATTTGTGGTTACATATTGTTGCGCTTAAAATCCTATCTAGGTTGAATGAATAAAATTCAAATGACTCCAGAAATTGAGCATCACAAGAGGGCCTGAAACTGCAAGGGATCAATCAAGTGATTTGCAGCCCCAACAGTCTCAAATATTTACAGAAAAATGATTTCAGGTGTTGTTTTGGAGACAGAAGGAAATACAGAGGATATATTGCAAGTTTGTTAGAAAATCATAAATGAATTGGGTTTCACGTGGAGTCTACTTGGGGCAACTATTTGGTGGGTCAAAATCAACCCAATAAAAAGAAAGGAAGCCAACAATAGGATCACCCAACAGTCCTCTCTTAGATCGCGTGGTGCATGCCATCATGTAGGGGCCACAGCCAATCTTGTCTAAAATGTCTAGAACAACTACATTTTGGAAATCCTTCGATTCTTTTTTTTTTTAAGGAATTGATGGTTGTTTTGATTAGGAAAGGATTAGTAAAAGTCTTTATTGTAGTGGGAAGTTGTTGTGAGTCAAAGAATGAGACTTATTTAATTTGTAGTAAGTTAGGGGTTTTTATGTAAATATTAGAAAAGGTCAGGGGCTTTTATGTAAATCTTAGGAACTTAAGGGACTACTTTGTAGTTTCCAGAAATAATGAAAAACCCATGTAAAAAGGGTAGACTGACTTAGTTGATCCTTCTCTGGCTTCCCGAAATTCTTCTTCTATCTCTTATCTATCTCCTTTCTTTCACTTTCAAACTTTTTTGATATCCTTAAATAAAATCCTAGATCCAGGAGGATCTAGGTTTGTAACTGAAGTTAATTGCTAGGAAATTCTAGGGTTTATTTGGCGCTTTTAGCCTGATATATAGGTAGCACTAGTCGATGCCATGCACTTTTGTTCAACAGTTCTATAATATTGAATAAAGCAGTGTTTGTTTGGTTTTTTTTCCCTCACTTGGACGTGTGATGCTATAGGGACTGAAGAAGGCTCTCAAGGTCAGTCGTCGTGGCTGATAATTTTGTGCATTGTTAATTTTATTTGACTTCCTGGAATTTCTACAAATCCCTAAAAAATTCTCTGTATTTTCTAGTTTTGGCTTATTTCGGCCTTGAGAGTCTGATTTTGTCAAATTGAGACTGCCTCAACTATTGACCATTTGACCTCATGAGCAACAATACAGAACACCATTGTGGGACCCACCTAGGAGATCAATCATAAGGGAGTAATGGGTGGGGATAGAAAGGTCGATTAATAAATAACGATGGACGAAGAATCAGTTTGATCAGATTTCAATGGCTTAAATAGCAAGGCTTCAAAATCAATGGTAAAAAGCAATCAAAAGTCTTCAACACGGATCAAAAAGTTTAAGTTTGGTGTCAATTCGTGTGAAGAAAGGAGGGAGTAGGGTAAAGAGTAAAGACATTAGGTGAACACTACAACCCAGCTGCTGCTCATTTTAGTCCAATGAGCTAAGTCTCTCATGCGATCATGTGTGCGAGTGCACTTGCACAACTAATTCTATTCTGTTCGCTGGTACCATTCCAATGAGCAAATTATCATATAAAAAACAGGAGAAGACTTCACAAGTAAATTTAGCCCCAACAATAAGTTACATTTTTCTTCTCTTTTCGAAAATTTTATCACATTTCCTACTACTATGCCACAAATTTAGACACATTAAGAACACAATTGTCCTATCTTTATGATGAAATCCTATTGTAAAAAATGTCTATGCTTTTTCATTTTTCATTTTGTTTTCTGTCCTAGTGTGAAGCTCAGCTGTTTAGGGACATCATGTAGCGAATGGGGTGCATGAGTTCGAGTTCAAGTTCGTAACCTTTTCCAATTAACTTATGCATTGCTTCTTAAAGTAATCAACTCTTCCACTCCACCAGAATGGATTTTGCAAAGTACAAAATAATGCATCAGCACAACAGAAACTTGTGGCTTTTGTGAAAGAAACCAATTGGCAATAGCATATCTTTATTAGGTAACTAAGAAAACAATAAAAAATAGATAGGGGAGCAAGAACCAGAAAACCTTTCTTCATACAGGGGATTCAAAACCTTCAAACATACTAACATAGAGATCAAATATAGACAATACTTGAGATTAAGAAAGTAAAATGTCATCAAGGAATCCATTCAATCAATTCACCTCAACTTGTAGAAATGCCTATATTCTTTTTTAAAAGCAAAAGTGTGATAAACTGGCGATCAGTGTCAACCAGTCATCATCTAACCAGTGCAGCTGTATATTAAGAATGATACCTTATGGCTACCAGCAACCACAACAAATGGGACCGCATGCCTTTGAGCTGCAAGTGCAACCATATTCAATCCAACAGGCGCTATCACCCCAGCATTGGCCATGATGGCATGAACTCCGACTATCACCTTTCATTGTGACTTTCATGTTAAAACCAAGAAGTCTTCAAAAATAATAACAAATAGATCACCTATAAACCAAAGTTACCATGTTCACTCGAGAAATCATGGCAAAAACTGCTGAATCAGTAATAACTGTGGTTTGAATGCCTTTTGCAACCAGCTCTTTTGCAAGGACATGCCCTTGATACCTATTGATAACATCATATAACAATGAAACACATTACCAGCAGTTTAAAACAAAACCAAGCAACAAGTTATAGACACGTTATAGGATAGCATTAAACAAAATGTGCAAACCTTGGAGCGCCTTCAGCGACAAATACCCGAAATGACCGCTTTTTTTCCTTAGCAGCACAAAGAAACTCCTTAACTGTTCTTGAACGGCCCAATGTTAATATTACCTCACTACAAAGACAAAAAATAGTAACTTTACGAGCCTTTGAGTCAACTTCAAATGCAACTATTGAGGAGAAGATAGAAGCAAAATAAAGAGTTCTATTAGTTCTGTACTATGATGCAGAAATACTTGTATCTCTCTAGCGCATGAAGATACTTCTAAGATACACTTTCAAGTGTCCTACTGTAAAAGTCCATTATTTCATAAAGATTTATTAGCTTTCTTATTTTTCAACATGAAGAAAATGTCAGAAAGACAATTTCATTAATTCCAAAATGAAGCATAGGTGAAAAGTAAATATTAAAAAATATAAA
This sequence comes from Cinnamomum chago, assembly GCA_038049695.1. Lineage (NCBI taxonomy): Eukaryota > Viridiplantae > Streptophyta > Magnoliopsida > Laurales > Lauraceae > Cinnamomum > Cinnamomum chago. The sequence goes on from CP142453.1 coordinate 33,938,149, forward strand.
TATAAAATATGAAATTTCATGTCAAGGATAGGGTAGCCATATCCTATGACACCCAGATACAGCAGGGACACACCATAGACATGGCAGAGACACAGATTTTACATGTCAAAAGTGAAGTATATTACACAATAAAAGGAAATATTGAACAAAGATAAATTATAATTATGTTGAAATATTTCAAATCTCATCATAGACACTTTCATGGATTAGGATGTTTTAGACAATGATGCCACAAATTGCACAAATCTTTTTAGAATCTGGAGTAACTGATAGAAAAGAAGAGATGGAATGACAAGATGACCTTTTTTTCATTTTTTTCCTGTAGATCTCATGTCTAGAGAAAAGAGTCAGACATTATTTTGCCCTTTTATATGAGCTTCTTTCTCAACTGCTTAGTCCTTTATAACAAAATCCGTGGCAAGATGTCACAACCCCGCCCAATCAGCAAATATTGTTCGCTTTGGCCCACGTGCACACGCAAGGACTTCCCAGGCTGTCACCCATCCCGGTCTTGCTCCCGCTAGAGCACGCTTAACTTTGAAGTTCTAATGGGATTTGGGGCCGCACAGCTTTAAAACGTGTCATGTTGGTTTAGATGGGGTTTGACTTATAAGCCCAAGGATCCGGACCAAGGTTTAAAAAATCGGACTCAGGACCCGACTCATTCATGGCCAAGTCAGGCTGAGTCCCAACTTCAATTGGAGGGCCGAGTCCCATAAGACTCGGGCGAGTGCATGGGACTCGGCCAAGTCGCATGGCCGAGTCCCATGGGACTCAACCAGGTCGCATTAGGACTCGGCCGAGTCACATGATTCAAGTCCGAATCCCAAGCGACCCGACTCGGCCGATCTTTTAAATCTTGATCCGAACGCTCCCTTTTCGATGTGGGACTCTCGGTCCTCACCCTTTCAAGTGAGACGGAAGTGCAGCCTAGTTGGGTACCGAACCCTAGGGTCTCACACTCTCCCACACCAGTAGACGGAGACGTCATCAGCTGTGATACCAACTGTCACAACCCCGCCCAACTCAGCATGATATTGTCCGCTTTGGCCCACGTGCACACACAAGGACTTCCCAAGTGGTCACCCATTCCAGTACTGCTCCCGCCCCCCGAGTATGCTCAAATTTGGAGTTCTCATGGGATCCGGGGCCGCACGACTTTAAACCGTGTTATGCTGGGTTAAGACGGGGTTTGTCTTATAAGCCTAGGGATCCGGAAGCACCCTTGCCGATGTAGGACTCTCATTCCTCACCCTTTCGAGTGAGGCAGAAGTGCAACCTAGTCGAGTTCTCAACTACTTAGTCCTTTATAACAAAATCCGTGGCGAAAGGAGGAAACGACATGATAATTGTTATCAACCAACTACTCGATAAAAAGTAAATGATAAAATAAGTATGGGATGAGAAAAACACCTTTAAAGAAAGTTGATTCTATCCTTTTTTTTTAATGGTAACTTATATTAGAAGAAAAGCAAGTAGTACAAGAGGGCTATACTGGCAAAGCTAGCAGCCAAGAAGAAACCCAAAACAGGACACAACACCAAAGGAGAATTACAGACTACAAAGGAGACAAGATCAACAATTAAGAACTGAAAAAAAAACAGAAAAAAACAAAACAAAAAAACAAAAAAAACAAAAACACAAAAAAAAAAAAAAAAAAAAAAAAACCAAAACAAAACACGAGAGACAAGCAGCTTCTATTGTTGAGGCATAGAGAGATACTTCCTTCCCGTTCTTCACAATTTGGTCTAACGAGTATCCCTTAAATTGATAATTTATCGACACCCAAGAAGTTTATACTATCGTAATGATAGTAGATCACTTTTCCAGAATGGCGCCACTTCATACCGTCAGCAAAATGCATGATACAGTTAAAGTAGCTTCCTTATTCTTCAAAGATATTGTTAGATTATACAATGTGCCCAAAACCATTATTTCTAATAGGGAGGTCAAGTTTATGAGCTGTTTTGGGCACTCATTATGGAAACTTATCAAGACTAAGTTGCAATTCTCAAGTGCATACCTCCATAGACATATGGTGAAACCAAAGTAGTTAACAAGAGCCTTGAGAATCTTTTATGCAGCTTACTGGGTGATAATGTTACTAAACGGGATCCTATATTTCCTATAGCCAAGTTTGGTTACAACAACTTGATTAACTGGTCTTTGGGGCAATCACCATTTGAAGTGGGGATGGGAATTCAGCCGTGCCAACCTACTGATCTAATACCATTCCTCTTGAAGCATGCCCAAGCAAAGATGCTGAAGCTTTTGCTCAACATGTGTCAGATTCACGACAAAGTTTGTGAGAAATTAGTACAAGAGTGATGTGGATGTACATTGTCGCTTTGTAAGCTTTGATGGATGCGACCTGATTATGCTGTGACTTCGTCCAGAAAGATTTCAAACAACAAAATTCAAGCTGCAGTCCAAAAGCGCAGGTTCCTTTAAAATTGTCTGGAAAACTAGTGTCAATCCTTACATGCTTGACTTGCCTAAAGATTGGAGCACAAGTCCAACATTCACTATTGAAGACTCGACTCTGTATCATGGACATCACAAGGATGAGTCATATGAGGAACAGGCACTGTGATTACCTCTTATTCCAAGGGTGACTGAAGAGATTGAGAATGTGTTGAATAATCAATTGGTTTCGATATGCAACAGAAGTTACAATCGCTAATGAAAAGAGTAAAAAACTATTGATTATTCTAACTAGAAGGAATGATCTCTAAAGCTAAGGTTGTTGGCCAATGATCTATATAAAGGTTGTAAAGGTTCACCCAACAATTCAATGAATATTTCCTCTCTTCCAATATTGAGTGAAACAAACTCTCTTAGACTATTGAGTAAAACAAACCCTCTTAGACTATGTGAAGACTCTTAGGTAACTCAAATGCATGAAGACTCCATTGGCATGGCTTCAAGCATGTGTTAAGACTCCACATCCATCCACCCTCCATTACTTATATTCCAAAAACAACCTAATATAGCATCCAAACTTCTTCCTTGAAATGATTCCAAAACTTCTAATTTTTACAATCACATTTTACACTAGAACCCTGCAAATCTATGATAAATCAAAACCATATATAGTCTTTTATAATGACAATATAATTGGGAAAAGATTACGAAAATAATATGCCAGTATAAAAAAATGCATGCCAAAACAGGTTATTTACTTGGGTCATTGTACAAGATGACAGAATGCCTGGACTCATACCAACACCAAACAGTTCTTCACACTTGTACACACTTTATCAAAATAAAATGTGGGGTAAAGTGACAACATATAGACAGAAAAATTGCAATCACAGCAACTACATCAAAGTACATAAGGTTATAAATCTTAGAAAATCTGTAAAGGAAGCATACTTCTGATGTATATGCTCCACCGCTTGTTCAGCAATTTGTTCATGGCAAGTGTCAATGTCTTGAATCAGTTCATTGATGGCTTCAATAACATCATGCTTTAGCTTCCTGCTTCTCGAATTTCTATCGGCCGCTGTAGAAGTGGTGTACCATGCAATGCCTCAGTCATGTGAATCATTTCATTATTTACAGAAAAAGAAACTACCCTATGCAATACAATGAATGTTATAATGATTTTCATGGGACAACCAAAGTAGTCACTTCAAGTATGATGGGCCTCTCAAAAAGGTGACTGGTCACCTTCTGAAGGAATGGATTGACCAATACAATCAGCAAGTAATCTTTGAGGACATACCAATGTTCACAGCCAGCAAAACTCCACTAAGCTCATCAAAGCAAAATCAGATTTGTATGCTCAAAATGACTAATGAAATTAGATTCTGCAAGAAACAATATTGGACAGCTTACATTTAGTTTTATCTTCTGAATCACCGCCTGAAGAAGAAGTATGGGGGACAGCCGCTGACTCAGGTACAAACTCAAGAAGGGTATGCAGAGAAGGTGCACGCAAAGAACTCCTAGCAGCTGCAGCGACTGCCGCTGCAGAGAGTGCTGGTCGATCTTCTGGATCCATGCCACCATCATCATCATCACTTTCTGCAGATAAACCCAATCCCCCCATAGCAGTAGTTGCTAAAGAAAGATCCTCCTCTCTGATGATGTGCAAAACACGCCTCACGATGTTCCCAACAGCAAGCTCTGCAATCACATCCAAATGGGACAGTCATCGTAGATTAACATATAGGAATCAGCAGTAGGTAAATATCCTTGTAATTTATAACACATTGAAGCAGGATGGTGTCAAATACTGGAACTGACAACATCTGCAACACTAGCAGCAGCAATATACAAGAAAACCAAAAGAAACATTACCATAGCATCACCACCAGCAAACGATAGGATGCCAGGGAAATGAAATATCATAAATTGAAGAGAAAATGCACCGATCAAAAAACAAATAAATAATGAAGAGAAAATGCATCTCTAATCTATGTACTTAAATAATACAAACACATGTATGGAATAGGGAACTTGTGAGAAATCAGTGATGCGCCAGAACTTTGAAGAAAGGCTTTTGAGTTCAATGATTTAGACATGAGTAGAATGAAGACAGAATAGAGAAGGCACAGCTTCAGTAGATCCAAGAATTGGGAGGCTAGTCTAATCAAACTTGAAGAAACAGTTAGTACCATGTGAAATAATATTTTCTGACGTCTCAGCAACTAAATGTAGAGACTGGGGAAGATATTATGATTTATGAACAAGATCAGTGTAGGCAGGGCAAAATGGAGACAAGCTAGCAGAACATTATGCAACCATTGGATGCAAGTTCAATTAAGCTGACATTTCTTTGTCACGGCTAGGCTTCCATTGTATATGGAGCATAATATTGGACAATGAAGAAAATGGCTAGAGAAGGAAATGTAGCTAAATGCAAATGCAAAGATGGATGTGATCATAAATGAGTGTACAAAAACGATATCCAAGGGTGGCCACTATAGAAAAGAGCATTACTTGTATATAGAAGTCCAGAATTAAAACACGTACAAAGAAATGACGTGCTACAATAGAGACTTGGAAGTTGGAACCAGCATTGGAATTGGGAGTCCATGAGTACAACAAAACAAAACAAAACCAAAAAAAAAAGGAAAATAGAGCAACCACTAAAGACTTGGGATGGTGTATTAAAAAGTCATATTGACTCATGTTAGATTGTGAACCAATAGACTAAATAGGGATTAGTGGAAAAGTAGAACTCATAAAAATAACCTGTAGAAGGGAATGATGATGATAAAACTACTCCCAAATGAACAAAGTAGTTGGAGATTGATCTAGAGAAACACACTTTACCAAAAGAAAACGCTGCTATGGATTTGATTGGCCCAATTCCCAATGGACACTCACACAATTGCTGCTTTAATTGCAAACTAGTAGAGCACATAGAAGCAGGTTCAAAGAGGTCAACCCAAGATCAAAATCCAGACTACAAAATCCAGCCAAAATTAGCAAAAGGTCCAACCAGTATTTTAAATTCAGACTCAACAGCCAACTCGATGATCGGGTCAACTCCTATTTTTTCTCTTTTGCAGAATGGGGTGGAGGAGAATGGGAGATTGAGAGAGAAAAAAGTGGATTTTTTATTTTTTATTTTTGAAAGATGGGTTTTTATTATTGGGATTTCGGAGATGGGTTCTCATTGAATGACTGAGAAGAAGTTTAAAGGACAGAATCATGGGAAAGCTGGGATCATGGAAGAAGCAGCGATTTTCTAGTAGGGTCCTCTGGAAGACATGGCCGAAGAAACTGGAAATGGATTTATGGTTTGGGGTTTCAATGGGTGTAGTGTAGAAGGAAACTATCAAGGGTTTAGGGTTTAGATGGGTGTGGTGTGGAAGGTGTCAGAAGCCATGAGAGAGAAAGAGAGGACTTCAGATCAGAATAAGAAAAATAAGACTTGGCCAAGTAGTCTAGGCCCAACTGAATGCAGTCCACATGCTTGTTTTGCTTGGACGCAGGGAGGACATCCAAGACCAATACCAAATTCATGTGGAGCTCAAAGACGTGCTTGCTATGTGAGTTGCATCCATTCTAAGCAAGGGACAATTTCATCTCTCCAGTTTCTTTTCTTGTTTGAGTTAAAATGGGATTCTTTAGGCGTTCAAGTACATTTTTTCTTTTCATGAATTATTTGAAAGAGTCCCACAGAATCATCCGGTATTGTTGCATAAACTATAGAGGCAAATTTTAACCAAAGGGTCATGAAACCTGAATAATAATGTTGTATGGATTCCTCACCTTGACTGTATTCTACAGTCTCATATTCTGATTGGAATCGTCCAGCATCATTTTGATGATGGTAGACTCTACTCTAGTAATCTCACATATTACAGTGGCTTGAGAGACACTCAATTCTAAGTTCATTGACACATAAAATATACAAAGAATTAGAGGCAAGAGTACAATTCCCATTTCTGTACAGTTTAAAAAGAGGTTGGTGGTGTTAGCCAAAGAAAATTAATGGCAAGCGTACACTTCTCATTACTATACAGTATAAAATGAGGTTAGCCAACTAATAACCAAGTGTGAGTGTCCTGCATAAAACTTAAACCCTAAGTGAAGGGCCTCACGTACACAAAAATATAATAGCATTATTTTTCTTTTGTATAACACAAATATAATAGCAATATAATACCAACAATACTTGCCCATCTTGATCAACCTTATTTACTTTCAAACAATCAGGTTGAGGAAGGAAAAGACACCAACAGTTAAAAACATACCCATGGGATTTGCGGCAATCAGCTGCTCTCCAACTGCCTTTGCAGCCTCAATTAAAGAAGCGGCCTGGTTGGTATTTGACATTCTCTGAGCAGATATTACTGATCGAAGGAGATCAGCTGCCAGTCTGGCTGTAGCATGAGATCCCTCGATCTTGCTGCCCACAAAAAAGATGAAAATATAAAAGAATGTATATCATTAAAATCAAAACAGAAGGCCCTCAACCAGTGGTTCAGGAAGCAGACCAGACAATGCAATCATACTCGATTTAAGTTTTTATTCTCTGTTCATGTTTAAAATGACATGACAGTCAGACCCCCTATTGAACTGGCAGTCAAACCAGTTCAGACCTAGCCATCCAAGCCAATGCCTCAACCTCCAGTTCATTATCAACAAAAAAAAAAATTAGAAAATGCTAGGTCCAAATTACTGTCATCTTAATCTTGGTTGGCAGCACATAGGCCCACCACAAAATTTGGAGATATACATATTTCTATGTTGGGAAGAAAAATGAGGTGTCCCATGCAACACAACTTGAGGAATCCTGATATACTGATAAGTGCATAAAAAATATATCAATATATCATCTATCTTAACCTTATCCCATCCATCTAGTGTCATCAAAAAAGGCAATGACTACTTATCAATGACATTTTTTATGTAGTAAGAAAAACTATGTGCCAGTAGTATGTTGAATTGTTGAAATGATAAATGTGCATATTAAGGGATAAAAGTACGATACAAACGTATAATAGAGCTATAAACACTACTAAAAATTAAGACTGAAAATGTAGTATTAAACATCACATTAGTTTTTATGCTTTTATGCCCCCCCAGCTCTGTTGCCCAGCTGTTTAGGTATGTATAGTGTGTATGGGTGCATGAGTTCAAGTCCCTTCTAAAAAAATTTCTACATGTTTCTATTTCTTTTCCCCTGTTAAAGCGCCTGGACAAGTCCGATAATCCATTAGCAAGAATTTCTAACAAGTGGAGAGCATCATTGATTCATAGAACCACCCATGACACATGTGGATGAAAAGTGAACCAAAAAAAAAAAAAAAAGAATAAAAATACAAAGAACTGGACAGTAGCAAGACCCAATTTGCATCCTCCTAAATGGCTCACCCTGTAATTGGTTATGGAAAACAACAAAACAACAGTAACTCAGGCTATCTAAACTCATGAACCCTATTCTATTTTGTTCTCCCCCCAAAACTTCCAAAACAAAGAATTCAACCCAACCCAAACAAAAGAAGGGATTTGATTTTGGACGCAATGTGTGACCAAGATCTCTCTCACTCTATCTCTACCGTAAACCCTAAACCCCAAACAATGTAAAAGCAAAGCAGATGCAGCAGAGAAAACATGGGGGGTTAATGAAATTACCGTTTCTTTAGTTTTGCAATGAAATCGTTGACGAGAGCGTGCGTGTCGGGCATCGTTGATGATGAATTCGAATTCAAATCCAAAATGAGCTAATTCTTCAAACTGTTGCGTAGCATATCAGACTGGAATGAATCGAAAGCAATGCTGGGAAATCAAGGGAGAAAGTAGAATCCCTAGTTGTAGAGGATTCCCTGAGCTTTATCCAAAACCCCCAACAGAAAAGCAACCGAGCGAGAGCTATAAGAAGATGAAGAGGAGAAATCTGCAGAGAAAGTTACAGGAGTGAAAAGGATTGGAGGAGGATTTTAGTTTTACTTTCAGACGACAGGAGCGATTTTGATCAAGGACAGAGGAAAGGCATACATGTATGACTTTATTTATACTTACTACTTCTAGTGGGCCGGCCCAATCCTCTTTGGGCCCTGCTTGGATATTATAATGTGGCTTGAGAATCTGATTCCGATGATTAATCTAAATTATTGTTAACACTTCCTAAGTTAATCTAAAAATCCTGCATTAGGGAAAAGGCCCTTAAATCTCAAAAAAGACCATAAAAGCCCTCATGCCACTTTTTTTATTACTGGCGCTTAATTCATGGAAAGAAAACCAAATTATATATTATCTATCTATATTACTAAGGGAATGTAGTCTCCCTTACATAAAGACACCACACCTGTCACTCAGGGAATGTATTCTCCCTTCATGAATACTACTATCATGCTATGCTCTCTCTCCACTCTCCACCCTCCTCTAAACTAACTTCCGCATAACTTCTTAAAAAAAAAAAAAAAACGACAACAAGAATAATGAGATCAAATTTTATAGGCTAAAAGCATTCCAAGTGCAGTTGCGATATAATTGGGTTGTTTTAATTGCATGAAAATATAATTTTTTCCTAACAGTTGCTATATACATACTCTCCATCTCTCTTATTAGACGTTGGATGGTGGGCCAAACAAGGCCCACCTCGCACGGGTCCAACACCTAATGGGTCGCCCGTGGGTATTCCTTCGAATCCATAGATCAGATGGGTCATTAGTTGGCCCACCTATATCCCGGTATCAACGCCAGAAAATAAAGATGAAGAGGTGTAAAACTGAATTGCCCAAACAAGAACTAAAACTTAAAAAAAAAATCCCAAATAATGACTGAAACTTAAAAATAAAAAAATATGGGTAGATGTTTACTTTTGAGGAATAATGCTGTGCATTAAAGTATTTGGAAGTCTCATGTCTTAGATCCGATTTACTATGACAAATATGCAATAAATTGAAAAAAAAAATTAATTTCACTTTCTAATTTTTGAAACTTAATTTACACTAAAAATCCTAGCAAACAAACAAAGTAAAATTTTACACTAAAAAATCATGACAGTCATTGCTCCACCAGCCAGGTAGGATGGGTCAATCATTTCAAACACCAGACCTGATGATGTTTTTCGCTACACATCATCTATTTTCCTACTTTAAGATGTTGGTCTGAACCATCTTTAGATTCATCATGATGGCACCCCTCACCCGATTAGCCAACCTATTGATCATTGGGTAAACACCAAATTCGATAATAATTTACGATTAATCTGCAGACAGCTGTCACTAAGGGAATGTATTCTCCCTTCATGAAAACACATGTCATGTTATGCTCTCTCTCCACTCTCTTCTAAACTAACTTCCGCATAACTTCCTAAAAAAAAGGACTTACTATGTAACTAATCTGATACTGGAAATACAGATAATATTGGAAAAAATGGGGACGGTTAGAAGAGAAAGAGAAGAAATAGAGGAGCAGCAGAAAGGAAGAAGAAGAGGGCGATGACTCTGATATTTGAGAATACAAAACAACGAACGAAAGGCACTCCAGCAGCACAGTCACTCTTAGCGGTCAACCTGCAACTCCATCTTCGTTATAGCAACAGCACCTCTATCATCCGTTTTCATCTTAGAGCAAGTAAGAGATAAACCCTTCCTCCTCCATTTCTTCATGAGATCGTAAGATCTCTTCGTGAGAAAAATAACAAGAATGATTAAATCAAATTTTTTGGGCTAAAAGTATTTCAAGTGCAGTTACTATAAAATTGGGTTGTTTTAATTGCGTGGAAATATAATTATTTTTTCGAGCAGTTGCTATATACATACTCTCCCTCTCCCTAATCAGTCCTCGTACGGGTCCACTACCTAATGGGTCACCCGTGGGTCCTCCTCCAGATCTAGTAATCAAATGGATCATCGGGTGGCCCACGTGGGCCCTGGTATCAACACAAGAAAATCAAGCTCTCACCTAATCCTCCCAACCAAACACCTTGAATACATAACCAAACACTGATAGGTCGATCTGCGATCGTGGCCCAATGGGACCCATTATCCTGTGCAGGCGGAACAACAACTGTGCATTTAATAGTTCTGTGGTACGTGCATAGCACGGGGTGTTGCTTATATATATTAAAGCAAAGGAGGAGGTGGGTTGTGAGGGGTGTCACCTCATCCCTAAAATGTCTCTCATATCAAAGAAATATGCACAAGAAACCCACATTGTTTTAAAGTGCCACCTCACTTTGGGCCACTCTTTCTCTCCTAAAACCTCTCATAAGAGATTTTTATGATGAGTCATATTTCTTGTCATTTTTTGAATTATAAGCAAATCTTTATAGTCGGTTTGTTTTCTTTTCCTTAAATCTTCAATCATCAATGGGTCCCATGTTAAATATGTTTTGTGGGCCCTACCGATGAATGAAATCCAAACTGTTGCTCATTTACTCTCCTTTCAGTTTTTTTTTCCCTAAATGGATGGATTCAGTAGTGGGCACAGGTTCGTATTAAATATATTTCAAGATTGGACTCCAGTATTGGATGAAATCCCAATGACCTTCTCTTAACCCCTTTTTTTCTAAGAGTGGGCCCCACTGATGGAGGGAGACAAGTGGCCATTGTCTGGTTTCTTAATGGATGCTAATCAATTAGTGGGCCTCACACATTTAACTTATTTTTGCAGTGGGACCCACTCATGGATTATGCATAGATATTAGTTTTCTAAGTCAATATGTATCCGTAGTGGGCAATCAGACTAGGTTGATATCATACACAAGCTTAATTTCTTTGATAACTGTTAGGATGTGATTTATTTGCATATGAGTTAGAACTATTAGAAACATACTATAATGACTCATATCTATATCCATGTACACTCATCCCATGCAATGTACATCTTTTATGCTTTTTTCTTCTCTTACACTTGTTCGGCCCCCTCTCTTTCAATTTTTTTATTCTTATACTATCAGTCATCTGGGGGGGTGCAACTGTTCCATCACCATAAATCCAGATGTAGTGTGTGGCCCATTGAAGATGAAATCATTTGATTTCCACTTCCTTTCTTCTTATCTTCCCTTTTTTCTTTTTTTGGATGCAGAGCCATCAGTGGGTCCCACACGTTAAAAACATTTCAAGGGTGACCCCCACTGATGGATCAATCACGTTAATTTTTTTATCCCCTTCTTTAGGTTCTTTTTAGTAGATGTAGATCCATCCGGTTTGTTTTCATTTTCTTATATTTTCAATCATCAATGGTATACTATATCCATAAATGAGATAGTCATAATGTTCAATGTTTTTAAATTCAAGGGGTCGTCGTATTATGTAATTTTACTTTATTTTATATTTATTTTCATACATAGAAATTTTTTTAATATTCAAAGATAATAAAAAAACTTATTTTATATTTATTTTATCTTAACAATATTTCAAAAGAATTCTTAAATTTTAACATATTTTCATTTTTTTGTCCGGGCTTAGCACTGGCCTTTGTTGCTAGTTTAAATTGAAAGTAGACACCGAGAGCCCAATCTTTTGGAGAACCCCATATACCTTTATCCCTTCCCATTCATGGGGCGTGGATATTTGATAGGGAGAGTTTAGTTGAAAGTAAATTTAAATATAAATAGGAAGTAATTGTTGGTCAAATACATATGGGAGGCATGATTTTTTTTTATATATATAAAGGCAAATATTTTAAAAGAATCTGCAAATATTTTAAAAGAATCTTATATATAAATCTAAATCAATTGTCAGAAGAAAAACATCAAATCATGTTCAAGTCAAACTTATCGTGTTCGTTATGGTATCGTGTTCTTGTCATTCTTCTCATTTTTGTAAGTTGATATTAACTTTTATGTGCATCTGTTTAATAATAAATTTCCATAGAATGACTTATAACAATTATCAATAAACTAATTTTATTTAATATAAAATTAAAATAATATTTATTGAATAAGGTTTCACCTGTAGATATTATTATTTTTTTCATTTTGACATCCGTGACAGTTGAGTTCGACGTTGGCTTACAATCTTGGAATGATTTATATCTTCTTGATGTTCCATTTTTAATTAAAGATAAGAGAGGAAGATGTTTGTTTCTTAGTGTCATGTAATAAACACCTTTACCTTGTATATGGAAACAAAACTCATGCAAAACAAAAGGGATTAATATGTGATCGGTACAAATTTAAAATGGGAAAATAAAGGAAGATACACGTGACGACAATAATACTTCATCTATCAGGACAAATTCATTCGAGAAGGGTAGGGTTGAAAAATTAAACTATTAGGGCGCATTTAAATTCACTTTACTCTATTTTTTGCAATGTAAATCAATCTACAAATCCAATTACTGTACGTAAAAAGGTTGAAGTTAGAATTCATTTATTGATTCAATTATCGCTAACCTTGCTATATTGACTTTTTATCTTTTAACCATTCTTCATTTGATCCTCTCTCTCTCTCTCTCTCTCTCTCTCTCTCTCTCTGTGGCTTCCTTCCATGTCTCTGGCTTTCTCTCTCTCTCTCTCTCTCTCTGTGTGGCTTCCTTCCATGTCTCTGGCTTCCTTCCATTTCTCTCTCTCTCTGGCTTCCTTCCATGTCTCTGGCTTCCTTCCATTTAAATACTTCATGATTCTTACTAGCTTCCTTCCGTTAAAAAAAAAATAATTCAATTCATATCGTGATGAGGGGCTACAGAAAACTGATGCCTTATGCATGGCATATGTGTGATCCAAACCATTCATGTTCATATGAGTTTATTAAAAAATTCATATTCATATGAGTTCATTAAAAAAACCATTTAATTTATACCATGATGATGTGCCCCCAAAATATAATGCTTCCAAATCACCTTACAACTGCAAGTGGACCGAGGGGATGGGACACTGGGACAACAACTATTGTCCCTGCTCTCCTTTCTCGAGTTGATGACCTCTTGTGTTTTGGAGATGATCCACCTATAGACTTTCATTATAATATTAATAATAAAAAAATCGGATCATTTCCCCTTGAATCTATTGCATATAAAAACTTAATTTTCATATACCATGCCTGTATGGAAGATAAATTAATGAAACTTATAAAACAGAGAAAGAGAGGGCAAAATGGAGAGTATGAATCTCATATTCCACTTCTTTTCCAGCAACACACTGCAAAGTTAGAAAGTTCTCTCTTTTTGTTCTGGGTGAATTTTCCGTTTTGGTGATGGATTTGCTGATGGAGATGACTATTAGTGTTGACGTGAGAAACTTGGTCCCCAATTATTCAAGTTAGAAAGTGTTTAGAAATCTGATTTAAGGGCCAGGACGTTTAAAAAAAAAAAACCTCATAGCAACTTAGACTATAGTTCTGCTAATTAGAAATCAATGAATGTTTAAATGAATATAGTGTATAAACACCATTAAAGAAGAAATAAAAAATAAATAGATAATGAGATACACTTCAGGCCAGCTAAATATCTATTTGGATTTTAGCAACTTTGGGGGCAAGAAATCCGCTGCTAGAGATGGCATGCTCATCCCTTCTAGAAAGAGCATTTAATGCAAAGGGTTGGATTCATTGGACCTTTCATTCCTTAATCCTTACTTAAAAGATCCAGTTGTTGATTCAAAGCAACCCATGTTTTGCCCGGAGGATTGTGTTCTACGAGGCATCATTAGTGGGTCCCTTTCATTGAAGGTGATCAACATCTAAGGTTCTTGATTTTAGAGACAATAGATCTTGATCATTGACAATGGGGCCCTTTAAAAAATTCTAATCAGATTAATAGTGTGCAGCATTATTTGAAAAGTAAAAGATAATGATTAATTTTGCATTCAGATTCGATCCTATTATGTAGGAAAATTAGAGAATTCAGATTCGATCCTATTATGTAGAAAAATTAGAGAATAGTAGTTTGGTGAGATTAGATGAGAAGAGCAATTCTGGAATGTGGCATCCCAAAAAGTTTGAGGATGCACCATGTGTCGCTTCCCCACGAATTCACCTGCCGTCTTTTATTATATAAATTTTTTTGCGGTGATATTGTCACTTGTTTTTTTTCTTCTGCCTCATCTTTTTCTTCTTTATCAGACACGAGTCTCCCCTTGATGTAGAGCGGAGCATTTCATGGAAGAAAATATATTAGAGGATTTGTTTTGTTTTCTTCCAACTAGCCCACTCACCATCCAAATAGAGTAGGTTCATTCCTTCCGCTTTGTCTTCCAATAAAAATTCTTAAAAATCATTGCCTCTTTCTTATATGGCGAAGGAAACATAAATAGAGTAAAACCATGAAAACAATTCTATGATTCCTTCATTATCAAAAGACCCCCACCTAGAAACCAATTAAACCCATAAGAATCATTAAGAACACATGGACACCTAAACTGAACCCTCGGATGCCTCCAACACAATGCCCAACAACATGAGTGGCACATTAGAGAATCCTCTAATTTTTAAAGAATGTGTTTGTATGCCAATAGACAAAAAAACATTAGATTAAGCTATACAACTCTCTCTTTCTCTAAACAAAATAAAAAATTTCATTCAAAGAAGAAGGAAAAATAACCAAAAAACCAAAGGAGAAAAACAGAAAATGCAATTGCGGGGTAAATAATACCCACTGAGCGAACATACAAAACAACACAACATAAGAAAAAGAAAAAACAAAGAAAACCACAAAGATGGACTACTTCACAACTCCTCTCTAAGCTAAGAAATCCGCCTCTTCATTCACAAAGCGTGGAATATGCTTAAAGTCCACATTCAACTCCGAAAATAAGCACTTAGATTTCATCGAGATAAAATTAGAACCTCCACGGGCCTTTCGCTTCATTAGACACCCAACATGTTGCATTAAGAAAAAAAACTTTCCACAATCAGAGGTTGTGGAAACAAAATACTAAATCTCGCAACCTTTGATTGTGGAAAGTTTTTTTTTTTTCCTTAACGCAACATCTTGGGTGTCTAATGAAGCGAAAGGCCCATGGAGGTTCTAATTTTATTTCGATGAAATCTAAGTGCTTACTTTTGGAGTTAAATGTGGACTTTAAGCATATTCCACGCTTTGCGAATGAAGAGGCGAATTTTTTCTAGGAAGGCTGGAATCTTAGGTTCATTTCACTCACTCTCTCTCTACTAAATGAAGATTTGTATAGAAAAGAAAAGGCAAATTAAGGGTGGGTTTCGCATCGTGCCATTTGGATGTTCCCATGTTTACATGAGATAAGAGTGTAGAAAACATGTTTGGTATGTGTAAATGCTTGTTCTAAACTTTGTTCTCATGGGAAGGAATCTCAAAATCTTAACCCGCTAGCATATGAAAGTTGGAACAAAAAAACTTTATTTTTTATTTTTTTTAAGAAACAACTTGCTTGCACAATTGTTTCTTTCTTATCTCTTGCCTTTTGAATAATATCATTTGAATATTCTAAATCCTCCCACTTATCCAAAATGTAGGCCCCACGTTTACAATCCCAAACGAGGTGGCCCTACTTTATAATTCCTAGAGGTGGGTCACATGATCACAATCACAAAAGGTGGGCCCCTATTATAATTCTATAATAGTGGAACCACATTATAAATTATTTATAAAGGTAGGCATCATGTTGTAATTTCTCTACATGGGTCCCGTGTCCACACTCACATTTTAATGGTGCCCCATGTTCAGATTTCTAAATGTGGGTACCATATTGTAATTTTTTAAAGGTGGGTCCCATGTTCACAATTAACAAAAAGTATGTCCCCACATTTTAATGATGGCCCCATGTTCGGATTTCTAGATGTAGGTACCACTTTGTAATTTTTTACAGGTGGGTTTTGTATTCACAATTAACAAAAAGTTTGGCCCTGTTGGAAGTAGGTGGGCCTCGTTGATAGGTTTTCAAAACTTTTTGACCCACTTGACTCAGGGATCAACTATCTAAAATGCTATAATCCAATCCAGAATGCAATCAATCATTCTCATCAATAATTTACAGCAATATAACCTATCTAGAAGAAAGAAATCAGCAACTATATACAACAAAATAATCTACAACAAGTAGAGAATCAGATTATACCTTTGGAGCCCGGTAGTGCTCTAATCGAGGAGAAGACAACCAACTAGAACAAGAACTCTTCTTGAAGCAATTAGAGATCTCCAAGACCTTGTTGTCTTCCACGTTATGACCCTCTATCAAATCTCTTTTCTCAAGAAGACGTGTGGGATCTCCAAGAGAAAACCCTACTAGAAACTCTAAGGAACTAGAAGGCAATTAGAAGAGAGAGAAGAGAAGAAAATTGTGTAACACTTGCACAAATAAAGAGGGTTGGGCGTGCACTCTTATGGCTGGACGTCCAAGGGGTGTATTCCCCTTTAAATAGCCCTCAAGTCTGCTCTCTTTTCTCTCTTACTAATTTGTATTAGAAGTCACACTTCCACACAAATTAGTAGCTTACTATTACCATTATTAGAAGTCTCACTTCAAATAGAAATAGTAACTTTCTAATTCCTTCCTTTTAGAGTTTAAGTAAGAATAAAATCTTTTTAATACTTGGCCAGCGTGGAGACCACTAGGGATTCCTTAGAAAGCTGGCTCCAACTTGGACACGCGACCCCACATCTCATGTGTAATCCGGGCCCATAGTTAATTGCAAATAACACCACTATATAAATGCAATTGCACTCCAATCTTAGGAATAAATTATAATGAAGACCCAAAACTTCTCAATTACCACAAGTAGGCCCCTCTATCATTATCCATAGATCAATTGGAATAAATCTGTCTCATCCAATCTTAGATCCACATCTTATTATCCTTGAGCCCCAATTAATTACGGTGATCATCAGTACCATCCAATTAACTCTTAATCGAGATGGGTGAGCACTTACTAATGATAAATCCATTAATCGACACAAGGGGATAATGTAGATAGATTTCATCTTGATCATTGCATGTTCCCACAGTCCTACTACCACGTACCCAAGACACCGAGGTGTTGAGCTACAGTTGGCCTCACTCATTGGTGATTCAAAGCAAATGAATAGACAGAAACTTGAGTTCATCAATGTCTCAAGATTGAGAGCCTATTGCTAGGGAATTATGAGAGCAGTCCTTAAATCGAGACAATATTTCATAAGGTGTTTCTCATGGTCCTTCAATACATCTAATGTACCAGCACTATGATCCAGAATCTTACATTCTGATGATTGAGACAGATCACACTATCTCATAGTGATCAAAGTGCTGCAACCTTGTCAGATAAGATGCCCAGTCTCATCACTGGTTGTGAAGATATTTTAAGTATAAGATTTGGGACACATATCTCCCGTATGTGGATCTCATCCATATACATATATCACATCTAATATACTAATGGGACCCGGTTCAACTCATGAAAGGAAAGCATGATTATATTGATAAATAAAGAAATTAATCAATTTATTACATCAACTGATGGATTGAGACCATACAATCTAAACAGGCCCCACATTATAATTCCTATAAAGGTGGGCCCATATTGTAGATTTTAAAAATGTGCTACCCCCATGTTCTAATTTTTAAAGGTGGGCACCACATTCTACTTTCTAAAGGTGGGCCATGTGTCTCCAATTTAAAAAAATGTGGCTCCACTTTGTAATTCATAAATATAGGTGCATAATCTCGTTTACAAAAGGTGGAACCACATTATAAATCATATGAATGTGAGCCCATATTCCAATTTCTAAAGGTGAATCCTATATTTAAATTTACAAAAAGTTGGTCCACATTATAATTCCTATAAAGGTGGGCCCACATTATAAATCCAATGGATACGAGTTCCATGTTCTAATTTTTAAAGGCGAGTACCACGTTGTAACTTCTACAGGTGGGTCCCATATATGATAATAATAGATATATATATATATAATAAAAGGTGGGGTCCCACATTATAAATCATATGTTTTCTCCTTGGAACAAAACTTTTATAATGTTACCAAACAAGTTCCGTACAACTTATTTTTAGTATAATAATTTAATATAAAGTTGTCAAACAAGTTCCGCAGTGTATAGACTCGGCACAACCTGATTTCAGTACAACCTAATCCGAACACAAAATTGGGAATAACACGAGAATGATGCCAAACAGGCCCTAAACTTCCAACAAAGCCCCAAAACAAATACAAGGCCCACATAAAAACCTAGGGCCAGCAGCCAAAAAATTACCTTTCTCATTGATACACAATAGTTTCTTTGCTAATTCTTTTTTAGTTTTAGCAATTTAATTTATTTTCTTTTTTCCCCATCCATTAATATATGAACATTGTTTTGTTTTAGTTATTTCTTTCTTGGTCTTTTTTCATTTTCTCAATGATTTTGTAATTTCTTTGTTACAAATAATAAATAAGAGACTAAATCTAGCCTCTGTTTTTTTTTTTTTTTTCCAAAACTACACATGGATATTAAATTGCAAACATTCTGGCCATCAATTATTTCGGTCTAATACCTGATAGACCAAAGAGTTGTTTTTTCTTTTTTAATTTCTTAGGTAAAATATTTATTTTGAAATATAAATCATTTCTCTCCACTTTTACTCATGAAGTCTTAAAAAATATAATATATTTTTACTTTATTTTCATTTTTTTGAGAAATGCTCCTATACTGTGAGCACTATATACATGCTAACTAGATGAGGTTAGGGATGTAAATGGGTACCCGATTCTCCGATTACTCGGAAGTTCCGACACGTTGAAAACCAGATCTGGGTCCTTATTTAGGCCCCAATAAGTAAATGGGTCCGAGTCTGGTTCCACCTTGGTTCAAACCCGTGGACCCGAGACCAGATATATTACCTCAATTTTCGAAAATCTCTCTTAAAAATCATTTTTTTAATATCATTCTCTATCTAAACCCGGATCTGGATCTAGACCCGTCCCATATATGGTTCCGGTTTCGGTTCCGGAGCCAAGAAACCGGTTCCAAAACGGTTCCGGGTCTGGATCCGATTCCACCTTCTCCTTAACTGTTCCGGTTCCGAGTCCACCATGGAACCGGACCGGAACCGACCCGTTTACATCCCTAGATGAGGCCCATTTGGGGCCCTACAAATCATGGGACAAAGGGGGGTGAAAAGATCAAAGTAGGACTACCCCACATATGTAGTTTGAAGTCAATCTCATGTCTCCAACCCCCTGATTTGTGCCCCACAAGTTTAACTTTATATCAAATAAGAGAATTGACCTTCGATCCAATGATCCAATCTATTTGGATGGGTGCAAACCTATGGAATCCGGTGTAACTAAAGGAGGTCTCGTGCGTGTGGATTGTTCAAATGAGCATTTCAACTAGTTCACAACTGCAAGACAATTGGTCCTGAGCAGTGTGAGATGAGACACCATTGCCATTGGGGTGTCTCCTGTGAATGATTATAGGCGTAGAACTGGGCCCACCCAGGACAAAACTATCCTATAACTTGGCCCATTAATCATGGGCCCTATTTTATCCCGAGTCCAGCCCGCAGACCTGACCATAGACAAAAATATATATACACCCTTTCCGATGTTTTATAAACGTTCGGCTGGGCCTTTAAGAATACATGGGTCCAAGGCTGGCCCATTTAATAATTAGCCTACAAAATTAGGTCAGGGCATAGACCCGGAAGTCGGAACTTTAAAAAAAATTGAACGCCCACCGTGGGGCTCGAACCCACGACCACAAGGTTAAGAGCCTTGCGCTCTACCAACTGAGCTAGACGGGCTTTGTGATAAACTTCATCTACTTACTATAATGATATTTTCCCTTTGACAACCTAGCCCATTGCAGGTTTGTCTCTCTCTGATCAAATAGACAATGACAGAAAGTAGAAGAAAGTAGATCCTGACTCTAGATAAGCTGATTTGAGACATTGGTGCATACGTAAGAGTCCATGAGTTTCGGTCTCTAGCATACCAAATGATACAAGCAACAAATAATTCAAATTATTGCCCATAGTTAACACCGAACCAAGCACTTGCAAAGAAAACATGAAAACACACTCAAATCATTACTCAAATTGCAACTTCTCTATCAAAACAACAATCATTCTTATTCAAGCAGAGTGATCACTGAGTTTCACTAAGGGCCGATTTGTTTGCATTCGGATACGTGGGAATTGAATATCAGATAACGTTGTTAAAAGTAAAGATTAAAGGTGAATTTTCAAAAATAAACATCAGAGAATATTTTTTTAGGAAAATAAAATCAAACGAATATGCTATTTGGTGCTCTTTTTTGGAAAATCACCTTTTATCTTCATTTTTTTACCACGATATGTTTTAAGTTCCTATATATTTTAATGCAAGCAAATATGGCCTAAATAATTTTAGTCAAATTTAAGTGAATGATCATTAAAGTGCTAGTTGTTTGCACTAAAGTTACATATGTAAATAATGCACATGGTTAGCATTTACAAACGATCACACTTGTTTGTTCAATAGGCCATTTTCATTGAATCATTTACATACGTAAGAAGATGGTAAATGGTTCATATGTGGATAACAAAATGGTTCTACTTCACTTGTACTAGGGCATACGCTCGATGCTGGTTGTGGGATTGAATCCCTTCAATCACATTTTCTAGGGCATAAATTAGTAATCCAAGTTGTTCATCTTCTTTATTAGCGTGATAAGAAGCATTTTAGTTTCAAATCTAAAATCTTAGTAGTGTTTGAGAATTTTTTTTCAAAAGTCGCAATCTATAAATCTAATTTTTTGTACGTTTGTGGACCCCCAATTTATGATCCAAGCCATTCAATATTCTCTTATTAATATATGTCTCCAGAAATTTGTGAAAATCATCAAAAAAATAAAATAAAATCCAAACATGTTTACTCACGTGAAAATGGTGCTTTCAAACCCTTTACATATGCAAAAACCCATTTGGATATCCAGTGCATAAAAAGGCAAATGACCCCTAAACGACCATTTATTGGTTTGGGGGTCAATGTTCTTCCGGTCATGCTTTGTGTTCAAAGACAATGGCCAAAATAGAAGACACTGGCCAGAAAATTCTACGCGGAAGGCCAATGAGTAATGGGGGTTGCAATGGACCAGACAAGTCGAGTCCAATTGTGATTTGAAGGACCAACACCCTTCTTTTTTCAGTCCTGGCTCGACCTTATACAAGAATAGATATCTAATTAGGTTTAGTAATATCTAACAAAAGGGCTAGGCCGAACAGAGACTGAGGTGTCCAAAAGCCCAAATTAGGGTTAGATGATTCTGTCCAGCCTGTCAAAAGCATATCGATAGTCAAGGGCAGTTATGATCAGTCAGGTTTAAGCCCATAAGCAGGCTCATTCAACACTTCCTAACTGATATGGAACTGATGAGCAGTTGTCTGCCACATGTGCAAAAAAAAAAAAGAAAAAAAAGGAGAAAATAAAAGCAAAGCAAGACTACAATCCTAGAGTAGAAGATTCTCACCTACTATGCTTATGCGGTCCAACCCAAGCAGCCCGCATTCTTGATGAATGAAGTGAAGCATCAAATCAATAACTAATAAAATATAGGAGACTTATAATGGTCTTTTGATTTTAGTGACTTGATAGGAAATCCTTTTTCCTTTTTATATAAAAAGAGATTTTTTTTTTTGTTATTTAGTGGAGAGAGGATGTTTCATTTTGACTTTCTTTTTTAATAAAAAGAGAAAACTACAAAAAAAGGACCCTAGATTGCCACTAACCGAAAAACAGGCCACTAGTCAATATTGCACGGAAGTGGTTCTCTGTGACCACTTCCGTTTTTTTCATTAAAGATTTAAACTTGTGACGACGTCGTCACTGAATATCTCATTTAAACGTGTGACGACGTTGTTGCTCAATCGCAAGAAATCTCATTTTCCCCTTCTTCCTCTCATCGTTTTTCCTATTTCTCTGGCGGTTTCCTTTCCCCCTTTCTCTGGAATTATTAGTATGTTGTTTTTGAATGCTTGTGTAATGAGAATGAGATACTTGGTTTTGTTACCTTCTAATCGTATCGCAATCTTCCAGGTCTTTTCTGCAATGCATGATGGAATGTGATGTGGCCATTTGTTTGCATCTTTTTCCTAATAATTAGCCTTATGTTAGAGTATGATTTTGGTATTTTTTTTACTGGACTACTTAGGAATTTTTGTCTTCTTTTGAGTTTATTTAATCATTGGTCTTTTTATTGTTTTTTTTAGGTTTTTAGGTGATAATTTGGATGGAGAATTGGCAGAGCAACCAATTGAGCAAAAAGAATTTGTTTTCCTGAAATCAAAGTTTGATTCCCGTCAGAATTGTGCTCCTGTGGTATTTTGGCTATAACTTGGGTTACCGACATCAAAATTCGGTGATCTTGGACTCTTCGGAGATCTAACAAAGAGGGCTACAACTTTTGTGAAGAGTCCAAAGGCCAGTTTGGAAGTCGAAACGGTGCTAAAATGCATAAGTCAGAATATGTCCAGAAATTTTCTAACAGATAGGGCCTGTTCGGTTCAGAGTTCATATCTTGGGCTACAGGAGTCCAATTGATGCAAGGTCAGTTGCATTGGAAAGATAAAATACGGCCCTACAATTCCTATGAAGACGCCAGCTCAAGATAAGGTCGTTTTGATGGTCAGAATCGTGGTTGAACAGGCTGACAGATTTCTGTTACATACTAGGAAGCAAATTCCTACAAGTTAGGAGACTAATCAGGAGATAGAGGGAAGGGGGCATGCAGAACGAAAATGAGGGTTGGAAGACGGTTTTTTAGAGATTTTTTTTTAAAAGGAGGCAGAGAGGAAGAAGGGGCATTGAGAAGGAGAAGAAGAAAATCAGCAACAATCAATCTTCAGTCCAATGGGTTCTTCTTTACTGTTTAATTCTTTTGTGCTAAATATTATGTTGCATTGCTAAATTTTCTGTCCTAGGGGTACGATGTAGTTATGGATTTTCCAATATGATTTGAACCAATGTTGATTTGAATATTTCTTGTTGAATGCAATTTAGTGAATTCGTTTATCATGCTTGCAATCTAACTGGCCATTAGATGCATGTTTAAGGTATCAAGTGAAATAGCAAAAGTGTAAGTTTGATATTAGTTCGTGGATTCACTAATCATTGGTTGTTGATCATAAAAGTAAACAATGCCAGTGAGGTTAATATCAGAATTCCATAAATCGTTAATGAAGTTGCATTGATTGCTATGGTCACGAAAGTAGACATAGGTTTAATGTGGCTAACGTGTTGAGTCTTGAAAGAGATCATCACATACATTAGGGCATTCAACCATTGTATGAAATAGGAGAGAATTAAGTCCATAGGTTCAGATTATGGAGGTAATTCATTGATGAACCCAAACCTCTAGGACATTTTATAATCTACTAGTCATCTTAATTTTATTTGTTTTGGTCAATCATCATTTATATTTTCAATTGTTTAGATAATATAGGAGATCACACGTTGGTAATTAAATTTCTCTTCTCGTGGGAACGATATCCGACTCACCTTTGTTATACACGTAGCAATCCATCCACTTGTGGTAAGTTTTAGGGCTAGTCAGAATGCACCGCAAACGAACCTCACATGTGGTCGGAAGTAGAAGCAGAACACAACACCTCATACAGTA
This sequence comes from Cinnamomum chago, assembly GCA_038049695.1. Classification (NCBI taxonomy): domain Eukaryota; kingdom Viridiplantae; phylum Streptophyta; class Magnoliopsida; order Laurales; family Lauraceae; genus Cinnamomum; species Cinnamomum chago. Next base: position 33,962,108 of record CP142453.1, read on the forward strand.
ATGCTAATGCTCACGTTGGTGAGACTAATCTAAATGTAGGAAATCCTGTCAGAAGGCCATCAAGTGAATCTCAACAACCTACAAGTGTCGATCCATAAGTGCGCATGGAGTTTGACTTCGATGAGGCTGCAAAGTCTTTCTATAACAGATATGCCAGACGCGTAGGTTTTAGCATTCGCTCTAGTCTAAGAATGGGGGAAAGGAAACTAACATAGAAAGGGGGAAAACAATAGGAGGAAAAAGAGGAAAATAAAATTTCTGACAATTAAGCAACGACGTCGTCATACGTTTAAATCTTTAATAAAAAAAAAAACAAAAGTAGTCGCAAGGAACCACTTCCGTCTAATATTGACTAGTGGTTTGTTTTTCGGCTAGTGGCCATTTAGGATCCCTTTTTTAGTTGTTTTCTCTAAAAAAAGAAAAGAAGAAATTTTGAATTTATTTACTTTTGATATGATATGTAGTCTTTTCTTGTCGGGATAATGGAGGCCCTACCCCTACTTCTATTCACCATCCATCCAAACAAAAGTCCTCTTTGCAAACAAGGGTCTTGTAAAAAATTGGTCACATCTAATTTAGCAGCCTTAAAAGTTTAATTGTCTACTAAATATAGATTCTTTTGAGATTCAATCCAATGGTGAATAAAGGTTCAAAGAACATAAAATTAGACACGGTGCCAAATCATGGGGGTGATAAGATTGTTAAATGAGCTGCACTAATCAAACATGGGTCCTAGTGGGCCACATATAAGCGGACTATACATGCCGTATGCTCAAAGGAGAAAATTCTCCTAAAGCATTAGTTTGAAAACACAAACTCTTGACTCAACACAGATCCCTGAATTCAGTGGTTTGAATGAGTCCAGCAAAGTACTCGAGCTTGCTGTACTCATTCACCTCTTTGATGCATGAAGAAAGATAGGCTTACCATGTTCCATCAATAGTACCAAACCCACGCCGATTTTGGCAGACTGCGCTCCACCCTGGTTAACTCATGAGGTTCCAACGTGCCCAGAGGCCAGAGGCAAATCCATTTACAGTCCGTAGGACCAAAATCATGCGAAGGTGGGTGGCCCGCCCCGCATTGAACAGTCATGTTTGAGGGCAAGACACAACTAATTTACAAGACCACGGTTTCAAGAAGAATACTGAGTTCAAAGTCTAAACAAATGCATAATGGAACGGGTCCTCTTGCACCCAAAAAAAAAAAAAAAAAGGAGAACGGGTCCTCAGCCACACCATTGGGAATAAGTCACAAAGCTGAACGAACAAGTTTTTGTTTTACTTCTTCCCAACCTCAGTTTTAGAAGTCCCACTATAACGTTCATAACAATCATAAATGAAAACAGTGTGACGCCTAAAACCAAAGCTTTTCATTTAGTCATGTCCTCTAAACTTTGCAGCGACTGCATGTAGGAATCAAAATGTGAACATTCACAGCGTCGGGATCTCCAGGCTATATATCTCAGCCCGATGTGGATCAGTCAAAACACAAATATAAATAAGCAAGCCATGTGGATTAAAACAAGTATAAATATGGGCCGGAGGTAGAAGATGAGAGAGTCTCATGCGCATCTGGCCTTGTACGCCTCCCATCCTTGACGACGGTACTCTTTTGCAGCCTGTGCAGGATCAGCTGCCTTTATGATCCCACGGCCTACAATGATTATATCACTACCTCTATCATATACTACCTGAAACAGACGTGATCAGTTCAGACTAAAAAATTAGGGTAAAAAAAGTTAAATATGCACAGATTATGAAATCCAGGAATTCAAACACTAGAGTTCAAACCTGAGCAGAAAAGCAGGATTCAGATGCATACCAAGAAATTTGCATGTTTTAAATAAGAAAGTAGACTGACGGAAACTGCACGCACACACAGATGCACACAAGAACTTTGAGGAAATCAAGCTCAGCTGCAGATCCTAGAGCTGTCCAACATCTGACACATTATCTCTTCAGCAGGTCTTAATAGAAAGGGTTTCGGGTTCCAGATGGGCTCTAAACATCAGGTTCTCCACATATTTAGTTCTCTCAACACAGCAGAGAATAGGGTTTAAAGCAACAAGAATCATTTTGATTCAGCTGAATGCGGCTGCATTGCAAGCCAAGATAATACCTTGTCTAGTCAACTGAAAGGAAAACACAATGGAGAAAGACATATACTTGGTCATTTCAAGGTATTGGGATGAGAATGGCTCAATGAATGAATAAGTTCCACATTGCATTCATGGTGCATAGAAAGCATAATCCATATTAAATGGAATTCCAAGTATCGTCACACCCAACAGAAAATCATTCTACTTTTCTCCATGTAGGTAAAAGATTGCAACAAAAATTTCTGAACTCGAGCCATTGCCCAAGCCATTCAACAAAATACAAACCAGATATACAAGACCATGATAGAATGGAGACTGGAAACTGCTGACCTGGTGGAATAAGACAAGACCTCAGGCCAATGTGCTACTAATTGAAAGGCACAATGAAGTTCGAGGTTTTGTATGCAGGTTGATGGCCCACCAAGCAGAAGGGGTAAGCCGAAGAGGATGTGGATGGAAGTAGTAATAATAGATCTGAAGAAGTTCAACATATCTTAGTATTTGGCTCAACCTATCGGAATGGAGAAACAAAATTCATGTAGCCAACCCCCACATAGTTGGGACAAGACTTCCATGATGATGATGAGAATGAAGTTCAAAGTTTTGAGATGATGATGGTCTAGTAGTATTCAACAAAATGGAAAAAAAAAAAGTTTAAGTCAAACCTATTTCATATAATTCCCAGAGCCTAAAGCATTATTTATAACAAAATCATTCTTTCCTTTGGTCTTGCCCACCTTTATTTCCATTTTATCATATGATAGTATGCTATCTACAAATTATCCAAAAAAGAATTGTCAAAATGAAAGCATCTAAATGAAGAGGATTTGCCTTGACTACATTTTGTTTCACTGGTATTAGAGCAAAAACACATTTTCAAGTGGAACTGGAACTCTCCTTGAAAACAACCCTTCAAATCTGAAATTTCTAAGACAATCATTCAATGGATTCATCTTCCAGGTAGCCGATTCATTCCCTCACTTTAATCTCCTCTATTCTTTATCATTGGTTTTTGCACTTGTCATCTCTCCCCTTTTCCGTTAGTTGTGGCCTATTGATGTTTTTAACTTTTTATTCTCCTATACATTTGTGAACTCAAGATTGTCCTTTCAAGTTTGATTTCCTTTTAACCTTTGCCCTCTCTACCCATATGTTTTAACTTCCAGCTACTCTCAAACCACATATTCTCATCGTTTCAGCCTAATGTTTCCTCCTCCAAATCAAAGGGTGCAGCACCAAATCTGTGGATGGATCTTAATTTAATTATCACCCTGCTTGTCTTCGTCATTCTTTCAAGAATGTCTCCAACTTAGCCAACCAGTTTTTCAGGAATTTCATATTATAAGGGCACATGATGAGTTTATTTTGTCACAAGGTCATTTTTTTAGTGGATTTGTTAGTAAAACTCATGTTATTAGGGATGCACATATGCTTGTCTCCGGGGATGGTTCAACTCCAACCATTGCTCACATTGGGACAAGCAAAACAGTGATTTCCATGGGAATAAGGTTATACCAAATGTTTCCCTTGTTCCTAAATTAGTGAAATCTTATTGTTTGTATCTCAGTTTTGAAGGAACTTACATGAGGAAAAATAAGGTCTGTTATATTAGAGCTGTTAAAGATCATTAGAAGCATGGGAGGTAGGTTGGTTGGGGGTGCAGGGCCACCTAGAGGTGACGTGAAAAGATTCAACCAGGCGGTTATGGCCGACCCTAAGTTCCCAATGATTATTCCCTTTATTGGTTAGAAGACCTAGTCAAAATATTCAGAAAAGATGATATTCTGCAGATAGAGAGAATAAAGTTCCAGTTTGGAGAACCATTGGCACACTGCCTTTCTCAGAGATCAGTTGGAGTGAAAACTGGACCACATTCCACATGATTGGTCATGCCAGCATCAATTGTGCCTTGATGGAATTGTCATAGTTCCCACTATTCATTTTTAACGTAAAAGAGCTGCTTCCACCAATCACCACAAAACTATTAGGTGTAATCTCTATAGCTATTGGTGTATTTGGAGTGTTAGAAAAGAATGACATCGCGACCTTGAATGTGACAACAATTAAATAACCATAACGATGAGTGCTTGAAGGCAAATATGATTATTTAGGTGTCTTTAAGATCTTACAAAAGCAGAAGCAAAATACAGTGAGGAAATCAGGAAAAGGTAGACAACGGCGAGGCAGCCAAAAACACTAACAAAAGGAGAGGGAAAAATGGACACACAATAAGGTGGTTTCCAGTCTTCAACAATGGCTCCTAATCAAATGTCAAAAAACCTATGATGCCCAGATATGGCATGGATATGACAAGGACACGCCATGGACATGATAGGGATATGGATTTTTCACGTAAAAAGTGAAGTATCGGATACAATATAACACAATATGTTGCCCACTTTGAAGTATCCATGCATCATAGCACAAAACTCCTAAGGTGAAAGTTCTTTTCATACAGCTAGGTTCTAAGTTTGGTGTAATATCAACATACACAGTGAAGATGAAAACCATGTAATAGATGGTGTCTTGAGAAAATTTTAAGCTCATCTGAGAAATTCCGGCGCAAGTATCCAGTAAGTCTTCCCAGAACTGTGGGCAAGGTTTGAGGGGCTCTGTACAGAAAAATATCATCTGAAAAAATGTGTCCTGAAACTCAACTTATGCCTAACTTTGGAGGTTTGTGACAGAAATACTTTGTTTAATGTGAAGTTTCAAAGCCCACGATAGGTTTAGCTAAGATTTTGTTTAGTTATAACTGCTCTGGGGGTTCCTCTGAACATGGATTTGATGGATTGTAAAGGGTGTCTCAATTGCAACTATATAAAGCGTGCCTGCAGGTTCCTTTTAGGCCAGCATGCAGTGTTGGGCAAAGGAATCCACAATCTTCAACTATCTTTGTGATAATCAGAAAAGTTTATAGTGATTTGTTGTTGATAAATCAAAGGAATTTCTTACAGATTGGCTTCCAGAGTTATAGAAGATGGAAGAAAGACAAACCTAGAAGAACAGGCAGGTTAATAAATTTTTGAGAGGACTGAATATTCAGGTTAGAACAACTGTAGATCTGATGACTAAAATAGGACCTGACTGTTTCAGATTGCTTGCTTGGGTTTTACACCAGTTCCTGCAATGCAAAGCAAAAGGAATTCCAATTCTTAAAGAATACATCAAGGACAGCAATGCATGAATGGTATCATGCAATGGGCAGTTTTCTTCTGTATTAACATGGGAATACCTAAAATTAAGAGGCACAAAAGGCCAAGTAAGAAAACAATCGAAAAATTGAGATGGAAAAAGACATAAGCAAAAGGATAATCCTCTTACAAGAATCGTGATTGGAAGAGAGAAAAGAATGATGTTTGAAAACTAACTATACCACAGCTCATTATAGATCCATCACAAAAAGAGGGGTTAATAACATAAATATCCTATTCCTTGGTGTGGAACAACTTGTGGATTCCTTTGTCCAAGACTGCATATTTGATTGTTCAAAGTAGGCTCCATTTGAACAAGTTGGGGAACTATTTTACTGAAGACTGCAGATAGGCACAACTTTGCACAATCTTCAAATATCAAGTGTACTTGCAGGTCCTTCTGAGTTCTGAACATGGATTTGATGCTTGTTATGATCTGAGAACTCCTTTTACAAAAAAGAAAAAAAGAAAAGAAAAAAGAAGAAGAATATCCTATTCCTTGGTGTGGAAAAATTCTGCCGAAGGCAGTCTTCATGAAACAAAATAATGCACCACTAACATAAAATGGAATATCAACCAAGTGGCTAGAATCAATGATTTCTTTGCTACTAACAGAATTCTTACCAATCAAATGACAACATAGTGCAGAAAGGGAAACAAATAGACGATAAGGACAAACTTACAGAATAAGGGGTGTTGTATTGCTGTCCCAATGCATCACCTCCAGTGACCATTTGAACTCCTGGCGTAGCATGAATAAATGATGGGTTTGCTTGCACTTGCCATGATGCTGGGTTGACCGATATAAATCCAATGACAAAATCTGGATGATCTGCTGCTATTTTTACTGCAGCAGATGTATAGTCTCCTTTGGCAAGGTTACCAGCTGAGCTCATTTCTGCAAGCAATAGTAGCCCCCTACCACGAGCCAAACCCTAAAGCACAAAACTTGAAATTTTAGTTGAGCGTTCAGACCAACATTTAGGCATGAAGCCATGACTAAAATATTTAACATGACATTAAAGGCTATAGTTTTAGTTGTAAACCTTAAGTTTCAGGCCATCCACAATGCCAGGGCCAGAGATTATGTGGGCATTAATTATATCTGCCCAGTCCAATATGTGAAAGATACCTCTACATAAAACATAGCCAAGAGATTCAACTTACAAAGAGATTGAGTGCAACTTGTGAATTGTGAAGTGTATAAGCAACATCAACTTACAAAAAAGGATAAAAGCTAGACCTCACCCTTCATACTGCATAGTCACAGTATTTCCAATGTCTGCAAACTTGCGATCTTCAAAGACTAGGAAGTTGTGCCTATCTGCAATCTTCAGTAAAAAATAGTTTACTCAGATCAGAACCTAGCTTTTTTTTTTTGATAACCAGATCATAACCTAGCTTTAATCACAAGAAACAAAACAAAGACCATAGTTGATACAAATTGGGGCAACCATACATTAATTCTTTTTAAAAAAAGGACCAGTAAATGATTTCACAAAGTCGAGTAAATTTTCGAGGACATAATCAACGTCGTGAAACTATTTATGATAGAAACAATACCAAAGCACTACAATTCATGACAGATACCTTAATAAACCTAAAGCGATGAAACCTAAACATGTGAGGCATATTGGCAATGATGCAAAAAAGCTTGTTACATGAGAAAGAAAACTATCCAATATGGAGACAACCTTAGCTAGGAGTAAAAAAAAACATGACATGTTGGAATTAAAGTTAGTCTTTTTATGAATTTGGGCAACACTTTAACCAAAAACGCCTAATTGAGTGTCATTCTGATATTGTTGACATGCGTAATATGACCTTTATCAAAAAAAAAAAAGTAAGGTGTGTGTGTGCGTGTGTGGGTGGGGTGGGGGGTTGGGCAAGAACGGGTGCCATTTGCATGGCATGTGATCCATGGACATGGGATTTTGGGGGGGGGGCGGGGCGGGGCGGCGGCTCGGCTGGGCTGGGCAAGAACAGGTGCCATTTGCATGGCCTGTGATCCATGGACGTATAAAGCTTTTTGCTTGCATCACTGACAGATATAGTCAAGAAAAAATCAAAGTTCAGCATTATGTAAACACCAATTAAATTCAATTTTGATCTTTGCAGGTCAGAAAGAAAATGAAAACACTTCACTAACAGCGAGAGAGAGAGAGAGAGAGAGAGAGAGAGAGAGAGAGAGAGAGAGAGAGAGATCTTTTGAAATAAAATGCATACTAATTATACCTCACGAAGTTGAGAGCCAAAGTCTGGTGTAAAATCAGGGAATATATCCACGTGAGTTTTCAACAAACAAATCTCAGGTCCAACCTGCATACATATTCAACACAATAGAAAATTTCACCAATCTCATCATTAGTATGATCATCATCAAAGCCTTGTATAATAGAAAAATCACCAATAAATACAGTAAAGATTCAAATTGCACAAATAAAATGTACAGACCTAATGTTTATATTCTCAAATAAGGTCATCACCTAGTGCGATCCCGCCGAAGCAGGGTCCAGACTTGAGAATTCAGACAAGAGACAAACCTAACATTTGGCAATTTTGCACAAAGTGGCCACTCGCAAGTCCCGAACCTGCGTTATCATGCATGGCACTCGAGACTTTTACCATTGCACCAAAGCAATGACCCTAAAGTTTATATTCTCAAATATACAATAATCAAAATAACAAAAGGTAAAACAAATGAAATTAAAAAGCCAATCCATTGATAGCTCACTACTCAGGCGGGCCATGTGATAGGTTCCAGTCGGATCTAGATACAACATGGTTTCATCCCGGCCTGACCCATTTGCAACCCTACCAAAAACCAAGTGCAAGGTCATGAATTGTTTAGTTTTTATGCAGTACATTAAGTAGTCTGAAAATATTTCCATTGACACCAATGATCACTCCACTGAACTACTTTGCAAGGGAAATATATGCATACGCGCTTGGTCAACATATAAAAAAGTAAAACTACACCTAGCTGATTTCGTTCCAGAGCACATGGCAAATGAGGTTTATCATAAAAGCAATCCATTACAAATGAACACCAGTTGATCAAAAGCACAACTCAGAAAACATTTGTCAGCATTGACTAGAGTATAGAAGATTAGATGTGTCCACCCCAAAAGCGATGACTTGTGTATTATAATTCAATCAACAATATGAAATAAGATATCCATGGTTTCGGCTGCGGTATATATATCTGATCATATGATAGAAAGCATGTGTAATTACTAAACTCTTGGCTTCCTCAACGCAATGCATACTCTCTGTCCCTACCACAACAGCACGTATCAAAATATCTACTTGTTGCCGCCACCACCTTACCATTGATCTTGGGCCAGGTTTATGTGTTCTACTCAAGCAAAGGAAACAACCTAATACAAAATACATTATCTTGCTAACATTGGTGTATGGAAGTGATATTTCTCCACATCTATCTGAAGTCTGCTTAACATGTTTTGTCAAGTATTTTTATCTTACTAACATTGGTGTGGAAGTGTGAACTCTTTGCAAAGGAATGCGAAAAGAAAGCTCTAACATGACAATGTAAGTAGTAGTAATAGAGAAATTAGACCTTCTCAGCAAGGGAGAGCAGCTCTTTTGCAGTGGAAACATCGGCAGCAACACACAAATTGCTCTCCTTTGCCTCCATCACCTCAAACAACTTCTTCCCCGCCGGATTCTTAACCAGCCCCGCCCTCTCCCCATACCTCATCCCCAAAACCCTAACCCCACCCCCAGCAGCACCAACCACCGGTGCTGGCACCGAAACCTTCCGATTCTCATCGAGAAACCCCCTAACCTTCTCCGCCATCTCTTCCGAAATCTTCCCTTTCTTCACCAACACCTCCACCACCTCCGACAGCCGCATCACCGAATGCAACCTCACCCCCTTCTCCTCCAAATTCTCCCGACCGCCCTGCTCCCGGTCGATCAGAACAACGGCATCCGTGACGCAGAGCCCAGCGGACCGGAGCGGCGCGGCCGTCTCGAGCACGGAGGCGCCGCTGGTGACGAGGTCCTCGACGATGAGGCAGTTCTGGCCGGGGCGGAAGGCGCCTTCGATGGATTTGGCGGTGCCGTAGTCTTTTATCTCCTTGCGGCGCATGAGCATGGGGATGTCGGAGGAGAGGGAGAGGGAGGTGGCGATGGGGAGGGCGGTGTAGGGGACCCCGCAGAGGAGGTGGTGGGAGGGGAGAGAAAGGGAAGGGAGGGAGAGGAGAACGGTGGTGATATGGCGGAGGAGCGGCGGGTAGGAGACGATGAGTCGGAGGTCGATGTAGATTGGGGAGGAGATGCCGGATTTGAGCTTGAAAGTTCCAAACTTTACTGCTTCGATCTCGTGGAGTTGCAGAACTAGGTCTTCCATGGCTGCTTCTCTCTTTTTTTCTCTGCTTCAATCACTAGAAACTAGAAAGAAGAAGAAGAAGAAGAAAAAGAAGAAGAAGAAGAAGAAGAATCTCTGTTTTGGTGCAGAGGAAGGAGGAAAAGGAGAAGATAATGAGTGTTTGGAGAAGGAGAAAGATTGCAACTTTGTAAAGTAAAACGAGAGAAAGTAAAGAGAGAGTGTTCCTGCAAGAGGAGTAGTATCTGAAAACGGTAGGAGGAAGAAAGTATGGACGTGAGACGTATTGAGAATCCCTAAAAATCCATCACTTAAATCCAAACCATCCAAATTAAAGCTAAATTTTTTTCTAATTGGAGATTTATTAACTAAAATAATAATAAGGGAAAATAGTCTTACCGACATAAAACAATAAAAACTGAGCTTTACTCGAATTCGTGCAAATCCATGATGGGACATTTAGATGGGCTCCACTAGAACGGTAAGGACCATTCCTCAAAATTGGGCGCTTGGGAGGATCCAGGTTTGGATATAATAAAAGTGTAAGTAACTTCAATTTTCATATAATATATCACATCAAAATATTTTAAGTCAAAACTCTCTTTATTAGAAAAAAAAAAAAATCAGTCAAAAGCCAACTAACGTTATCCGCTAAAATACAAAAAATTTCAACTTTTCCATATAAAAAGACAAAAACATAACAAACAACTAAAAATAAAATATCATCATAACTCATATATATTTTATTCTTTTTTTAAAATTAACTTTACTTTACTTGACTCTATTAATAGAGCTACGAAACTGGCCACAATCGGGTGATTGGCCCACTTGTTAGTAGATGAATTGATAGGACCATCATCTTGCCTCTCCCAATGTCTATACGAGGTTTTTAAATTGAGCCCTGCTTTTCACCCCAACTGGGGTGCCTCGGACGGACCCCGGGACCCCTGGGGTCCGTTGGATCCCAGGAGGCGCCTGGGATCCAACGGACCCCAGGGGGTCCCGGGTCCAGTCGGGGTGCCTAGACTTTTTCTTTTAAATTTTGGACGCGTTAACAGGGAAGAAATGAAGAACACAAGTACGCCGAAAAGGGGGAGGAACGAACCAACTTCCATTCTATCATGTAGCCAACTTCATTTTATGTTTTGTGTCGCTAAGAACCCTTAAATACTGACTTGAGATACTTTCTTATTTAGCTTTTTTCCTTAGGAGATTATTGAGAAAAAAATAAGTTTTAAGAATTTCTTAAAATGAGGTTTACAAAGTAGTAAAGTAAAGTAAAAAAATTCACCAAAATCTATCATGATATACTACTTATTTACATATGTGGTAAAGTAAGGAAATAGTAAATGTCACATCAAGATAAATGTGAGCTAATTAAAGAAAATGTGAGATAAAGTATACGGTGAAGTAAAGTGAGATGAAGTGGCAAAGTAGTTACTTTTTATTTGACTTTACTTAATCACACTTTACCATAGTTTATATGGTAAAGAAAAAAATAGCTTGTGATAAAGTTTATGATAAAAAAGTGACGGCTCGACTTTACTTTACCATCCTATTTATTCATTTAAACATGGTGAAGGGACAATATGTCACATCTAGTTTAATGCATGTTTATTTATATGTGTGGTAAAGTAAAATAAATGTTGATCTCACATCATGGTAAAAGATGAGGTAAAGTGAGGTAAGATGAAGTATGTGGTGAAGTAAAGTAGGAAAGAGAGAGAGTTGTAAAGTAGTTACCCTTTGTATTGACTTTACTTTACTATATTTTATATAGTTTTATGTGATAAAGAAAAGTGGCTTATGGTAAAAAAAAAAAATTGGTAGCTGGAATTTATTTTACCATACTACTTTTTCATCCAGACATGATAAATTAAATTTATTTTGGTTTATTTTAATATATACTAAAATCATAGTACCTTTCAAACAACTCAATTTAAAATCTGCAATATTCTTCAAAAATTGCCAAACAATAAAAATATTAAAATATTTTAGTATTACACTATTCTATTCTATACTATTTTATTCTTGCAATATTTAAATCCGTAAATATTGTATTTTGTAAACATCCAATGGGCTTTTATATTGTAGAAAGTTTTCTACAAGGGAGAGTTGTATGAAAAAATATTAAGCTTTTTAAAAGAAAATGATATTTTTCTTCATATTTCTCTTGGATTACCAAATGCACAAGATTTTCTTCTTTAGAAAATAAAAGATTATATTCTATAAAATATTACTTTCATGTGTTTTCTTTTCCATCCAAAGTGTGTGTGTATTGCTAACACTCAACCTTTGGTTCCTGAAGAGGAGGGAACTGAGGGACGATACCAAGACCTTTAGCTTCGAAAAAGGGAGGAACTGTAATGCTGACCCCTCGGCCAACCCCTTGGAGTTCATCAAAAGTAAATATGATGATAAATAATATATATAAAGTGTCGTTAAATCTATTTTTGTATTATTGTACTTTTTGTTTTTTTCTTGTATCACCATGAATTTGTGATGTTGTCATTTTTAATAGTATTTTAAAAATATTGTGATATATATATATATATATATATTTTTTATAACTAAGGGTGTCCCAGCCATTTGGGCGAGAATAATCCCTACTGCCCAAGGGAGCTGGGTAAATCCCCTATGGCCCTAGTATGGTAGTGTAGTTTCGAACCCTCAACATCCGGGTGCAAACCGTGGTCTTACGCCAACTGAGCTACCCCTCGGGTAAATATTATGATATTGACACTAAAATTTAAATAAATGTTAAAATAGTACAATAATATTTTAAAATAATTATTGTATTTCTAGCAATGGTTAAAAATGGTAATGCCCTTGAAATCTAAAATGCATTACAATTCTTATTGTATTCTTATTTTATTAAAAAAAGGGCAACACTGGAAAACGGCCCTCTTAATAGGACCTCCGGGATGCATGATGATCATGGAAATTCGCTGAATTAAAAGATTTATATGAGACATACCCATGTGCAAAATCTAGACTCTATAAGATCATCCTAATCCTTTGATCCATTGCCGTGACTTTTAATGATTTTAGAGGTATCATCCCTTTTACGATTTCAATTCATTGGGGGGTTGTGAAAAGATTGGATGGGCTCAAAGTGGGCCCCATGTAAAAAAGAGGAGTATAAAAAGGGGCGTCTATAAAGCGGTGCGTTTTGGAGAATTACCCATTAAATAAATGACGTAAAAATAAATTACAATGAGGACTTGCAACTTTTTTCCAAATATTTTTATGTTTGAAATAAAATTATTTATGCCATTCAAAGACTAGTATACCAATCACTGCATTGGTTTTTTGCTTTGAATGATATAGCATTTGAAACCATATTTTGAAATTCTTTTTTCTTTTTTTTTTATGAATCTCATAATAATTTTGTCATGTTATTATTGGAAAATACCAATAATATCTAAAAGTTTAACACAATGAAAACTTATTAAAATACCCATATGTTTAAAAATCTAATAAATATAGAAATTTTTGGAAAATATTGAAAAAAAAAAGTATTATAACATTATGACATAGATATAATACTAGTTTCAATTTATTGTGGTGTTTTAAGTTTCTCACAAGTCATGATATTAAAGGATGGAAAATATTCTCCAGTGCATCACGCATATTTAGAGGTGGGTGGGTCCCACCTCCGAGACGGTCCGGATGTATTGTGCGTAGGTAAAGGTCTTCCATTAAAAGATACCCAATGATTCATTCTTTTTGTTTTATTTTTTTATGATGAGGGTTAATTCTCTATTGTAAATGACTTGTCAGGACTATACGTCTATACCTAACTAGAGATGTAAATGGGTACCCGATTCTCCGATTACCCGGAGGTTCCGATCCATTAAAAACCGGGCATGGGTCCTTATTTAGGCCTCGATAAGTAAATGGGTCCGGGTCCGAGTCCGGTTCTACCTTGGTTAGGATCCGTGGACCTGAGACATGACATATTACCTCAATTTTTGAAAATATCTCCTAAAAACCATATTTTTTTAATATCATTCTCTATGTAAACCCAGATCCGGATTCAGAACCGATCCATATATGGTTCTGGTTCCTGTTCCAAAGCCAAGAAACCAGTTCCGAAACGGTTCTGGGTCTGGATCCGGTTCCACCTTCTCCTTTACGGTTCCGGTTCCATGTCCAACATGGACCCAAATCAGAATCGACTTGTTTACAACCTTATACGTAATGATCCATTCTTGAAATATCATTAATCAGGGTATTTTAGAAATTGTATGTATTTGCGACAAATCTTCTCCTCTAAAAGATGATCAAGCCCTTTTTTTTTTTTGTATTTTTGTATTTTTCTCAAGTTTCTTCAAATGCCATGTTAGTATAGCGATTAGGAGTCAATTAGTTTATGCCACGCATATCCTTCTGTTAATGTATTTAAGTAGTATCTTTTGTCTTTGACGCAATCCAACCATGTTAGGTTATTTTCTTATATTCTAGTTTAGCTGGGTTGGTTTGTCTCGATTAGGTAGTATGGTCCAAGGTATTCTGGTAATTATACTAGGATTTTCTTTGGGGCTAAGAAACGCCTTTCTTGGCATTATATATATAATGTAATTTGTAAAGCGGAGTGTGTGTGTGTGTCTATATATATATATATATATATAGGGAGGTGCTTCTGTGAGAGTATCTCTCACCTTGCTATGAGAGATAGGAGGTGGGGGCAGCTCTCCAAAGCTCAAACTTAGGATAAGGTAAGCTCAAGTGTGTGGTGGGACCCACTTGGGGACCTACATGGGGGTGGAGATGGGGGGGGGGGGGATTTCAAGGATTTCCTAGGACCCTCATTTATGCAAAAAATCAGCGTCAACCGTGATTTCTATCATCTCCATCTGTGCCCCAAAAATTTAATGGTCAATAGTCCATTTGGATTGATATATAGTCGATCCAATGATCCAGTAAATTCGGATCTGACCAAAAGTTGGTAGACATGTGCAATTCAGGGGGGTCGTGTGTTTGGTCCATCTGGATGGATCAAGGGTGGGCCCTACAAGCGTGAGCTTACAAATTTTTATCCTAAGCTTGAACTTAGGAGAGCCTAGCCCATAATATATATATATATGATGTACTTTGTAACCTTATACACTAACAAAGATAGAAAGGAATAGAGAATCAGTGGGAGACATTAAAGTCTAGGTTCTTTCTTGTGGATGTGTGCAGTTTTATCAAACCACGTAAATTTTGTTGTGTTGATGTGTGTGATTGCTTGATGATTTGATTTTGTTTGTGCATGTGTAGACCGCCGATCACAAGTATTTTCCACCACGCCACTCTCACACCCCAAATTTTTCAGAGGGTTGTTGGGCTTCAATCTGCCTGAGAGGTTTGGCCATGTTTGGAGAAGTTACATCTGATCCAGTCTCGATCCCAAGTGTTGCAACTAAAGCAACAATTTCAGAATCTCGAAAAGGGAGGTCTGTCCGTGACCAACTATCTCGACGAGATGAGGGGCATTGCAGATGGTCTTGAGGCCATTGCCCAACCGGTTACTGAGTATGATCTTTGTAACCAAATTTTGAATGGTTCGGGCCCTGAAAATGACTCTGTCAATGGATGGCATCTATAAACCAAAAACATTGATGGTGACTAGGTATCCATTACCTACTGCCTTACAGGCTACAATAGCCCCATCAAAACCCACCGAATATTCTCAGGCTGTAAAATCTGTCGATTGGCGAGCAGCGATGACACTTGAACATGATGCATTGCAACGTCAAGGGACTTGGAGTTTAGTTCATGTTAAACCCTGTTCCAATGTTATAGGGTGTAAATGGGTGTTTAATATCAAGCAACTGTCCGATGGTACCATTGAAAGGTATAAAGCCTGCCTTATCGCTAAAGGTTTTCATCAACAACTCAGGGTTGATTATGGTGAAACGTTTAGTCCAGTTGTAAAGCATACCATGGTACAATTGGTATTATCAATTGCTATCGAATTTGGTTGGCCCATTTGTCAGCTAGACGTTTACAATGCATTTCTCCATGGGATTCTCTCCAAAGAGGTGTGTATGGAACAACCCCAAGGGTATATGGATCCTACTTGACCAACCCATGTGTGCTAGGGGTGCACAAAAAATCCGTCGATCCATAAATCCGATCCGATCCGCGGATTTTTATCCGATCCGAAGGTAAATGGATTGGTGACGGATTGAGAATTTTGTAATCCGTTAGCAACAAATCTGTGACAGATTCCACCCTCAATCCGCGGATTCAATCCGATCCGATCTGTTGACATTAAATATAAATAAAAAATATATAAGGAGTCTAAATATAAATTAAGATGTCTAAATATAAAATAAGAAAAAAAATTTATAGGTCAAAATGTAAATTTTTTATAACATGTTTGATATTTTTCTTTTAATATTAGATTGAACGGATTAATCCGATTCGGTCCGATCCTTCACGGATCGGATCGAATTTTAACAGCCACGGATTGGTGACGGATTTGGCCCAATCCGCACCAATCCGATCTGTGTACACCCCTAATGTGTGCAAACTACATAAAGCCATCAATGGGCTAAAATGAGCCCCGCGGGCCTAGTTTCTTAGGCTCACAAATAATTACTTACAGAGTCTTGGGTTCATAGGCTCCAATGTGAGACATTTTGGTGGCGAATTCATAATTCTACTAATTTATGTTGATGACATTGTCACTACTAGCAATCATGCTACAGCTTTGCCAAAATTGCTACAGGACCTTGGTAGTCTATTTGTTATGAAAGATTTGGGTCCGCTTCACTATTTTCTTGGCATTGAGGCATGCAGGGTGCCTCTGGTCTATATTTAACACAAACAAAATATGTTTGGGCTTTACTCCATAAAACATATATAGATGCATGATGCTAAGCCCATCAAGTCCCCGACTCAACCTGGGTTGAAGCTTTCCACAATTGATGGTGATCACATGACCAATCCACAAGACTACCGTGGTATAGTTGACGCATTTATGTTACATTGACAAGACCAACTATTGCCTTCGTTGTCAATCAAGTGTGTTGGTTTATGCATGACCCGAGGACCACACATTGGATGGCGATTAAGAGAATCCTCCGTTTTCTCAAGAGTACAATTACACATGGACTTCACTTCCGCCAAGGCCCACTTCAATTTACAGCATACTCTGATACAGATTCAGCAGGGGATCTTGATGTTCGGCGATTTACATCTGGATATGCCATCTTTTTGGGATCCAATTTAATATCTTGGAATGCAAAGAAGCAGCCCATTGTGGCACGCTCAAGTACCGAGTCTAAGTATCGTTTGCTGGCACTTACTGCTGCAAACTTATTTTTGGCTTCGAATGGTGATGAAAGACCTTGGGATTTTTTCTTAAAATTTCACATCTCATTTATTGTGATAACATAAGTGCTATTGGACTTGCCTCAAATCCTGTATATCATGCACGGACAAAACATGTGGAGGTGGATTATCATTTCATTCGAGGTTGGATGGCGATTAAGAGAATCCTCCGTTTTCTCAAGAGTACAATTACACATGGACTTCACTTCCGCCAAGGCCCACTTCAATTTACAGCATACTTTGATACAGATTCAGCAGGGGATCTTGATGTTCGGCGATTTACATCTGGATATGCCATCTTTTTGGGATCCAATTTAATATCTTGGAATGCAAAGAAGCAGCCCATTGTGTCACGCTCAAGTACTGAGTCTAAGTATCGTTTGCTGGCACTTACTGCTGCAAACTTATTTTTGGCTTCGAATGGTGATGAAAGACCTTGGAATTTTTTCTTAAAATTTCACATCTCATTTATTATGATAACATAAGTGCTATTGGACTTGCCTCAATAATCCTGTATATCATGCACGGACAAAACATGTGGAGGTTGATGATCATTTCATTCGAGAAAAAGTCATCCATGGTGATATTCAAGTTCGCTTTATCGGAACAATTGATCAATTAACAGACATTTTTACTAAGGGACTCAGTACGACAAGGTTTCAAACTTTGATGACCAAGCTTCACGTCGTGAAACGACTGCCCAGCTTGCAGGGGCAGGTTAACAAACCTGACCAGTCCGATCTAAGGGATAAGATTGACTTACTTATCCGGCTTTGTACAAGTTTAGAACTTCCCAATCCTTACAAGATATGTAATTCAAATGTAATTGAGACATCTCTATGTAACAATCTCTTGTAAACTCTATTTATACTTCATAATGCAAAGGCTAAGATAAGCTTGCAAGTCAATAATTACTTCACTTAGATCGGCCAGCCATATAGCTGATGTTCTTGCCATGCTAAACAGGGGTTGAGAGAACTTCTTGGGCTTGGGTGGGTATTGTTATGTAGTTTGATTGCACTTACTTAGTTAGGTTACATTTCTTTTGTATCCTATTTCTCCTTTTTCTCTCTTCGTATTCTTCTCTTCCTTTAATAAATTTTGTTGCTATCAATAAAAAAATATATATATATATATATATATATATATGTGTGTGTGTGTGTGTGGAATTATACGTGGGAATGGAGTACTGATATGATATAACAATCATTTCAATTGGGAGGATGGTGGAGGATATTTGGGATTGAGTGACTCAGAGTCGAAGTGGACCACCTTCTTCTATTGTAGGATGAATTTTAACACGATGACCCACGTGAATCAGATTCGCCACTTACTTTATTTTCACACTTTCCGTGTCCCTGACGCACGTTCCTATTATAGAGTCAGATCGCATATGGAATGCACTGGATCTTGTTTTTTTAACTTCTTTATATTTTGTGCGTAAAGTAAAGCCATAAAGGAATGGTCTTGGAATGAGATGTGAAAATCAAACTATTCCAAGGAATTTAGGGGAAAGTGGCTTTTATTAGTATATGGGTTCTTTTTTTTTTCTTTTCCTATGATAGGGTTTTCAATTTTTTTGGACTGGACTAATCTCTCCAAACCTAGAGGGAAGCTCTCCTGTAGATCCAATGTGGTAGTGCGAGTGCAAATCATGGTCTTAGGCCAACTGAGCTATCCCTTGGGGTTAGTATATGGGATATTAAAGATAGAGATCAAGTGAATTGCCGGAGATGGAGGTTAGGATTGGATTGTCATTGTTGATAAAAAAAAAAAAAAAAAAACATTACTACAAAGCAGCTACTAATACTTTCGGTTGATTATAGCCAATGGTGGCTCCAGAAATTTGAGTAAGTGGGGTCAACAAAAGACTTTTTTTTCCACAAATCGAATAAATTTATTTTTCCCTTTATCAACATTTGTCATCTACTTTGGATAATTCAACAAATATAATATAAAATTCTCAAATAATCTATTTCCGACAATTCGACAAAGATCACAATGAATTCTTAAACAAAAATAAACATAAATTCTCAAACAATTTGACAATTCTTCTTCCTTTTCTTCTTCTTGTGTTTTTTTTTTCTTTGCTGCACAGATGGGGCCGAGAGTCTATATGCTTAAATCTCTAGGGTTTTCTTTTTCTAATATGGGGAGAATACCGTATTTAGAGGTTAAGTTAGCGTAAATAAAGAGTTAATGATAGAATGTCTAAAAAATGAAATTTTCTTTTAAAAAAAAAAGTTGAGCCCATTATTATTATTATTTTGGTAGACAGATGGCCCATTAACTTAGGCATTAAATGGGGTCAAAATCTTCACATAAGTTCAATTCATTAAAGAGGGTTTTTTTATAATAATTTTTCAGATCTCAGTGGGGTCAATTGACCCCACTGACATCCATGTAGCGCCGCCCACGATTATAGCTACCCTTTATAAGAAAGTCTTGGCTCTACCAATTATTCTTTGCCATCCTTTCCCTATCAAACCATGTAATTAGTTACATTAATACAATCAATTGATCTTGTAAAATAAATGGTTGATGTCCTGCCACAATGTCTACGGTGATGGATTTGAATGCAGAGATTCCGAGACACGGGCAGAGATCTATGTGCATTCTAGTGATTGAGAAGCTCCATGGATCTTTTCGCCTAATCTCTCTTGTGGGATGGAATGAATACCTGAGCTTCCTTATCTTATATAAATTAGTCCCAAAGAGTCATACTTACTAGAAACTTATTTGCCGAGAAACCTACAAAACCTACATTAAATGAGATTGTATTCTCTATTGGAATTAGCCCTGCTTGATCAAACGTATGTGGGACCGGTGGCATACGAGCCAAACGATTTCCTAAATACTGTGTTGTGTTGATAGCCGTTCTCCACTTACATAAGTTTTATCACTATCACATATTCACTCACATCTTGCTCATTTTGAGCTTGTCGATCTCAGTGTCCAACTATAATAGATTTTTTATGATCATTAATAGCATTTAAAATAGTATCTTGTGAGTTCGAAAAACCCAATCGTGGGGGAAGTGAGATAAAACAAATGATGACATTAATGTTAGGCTTGCAGGAACATGTGATGAAGGATGATGGAAGGTGAAATGTAATAAAGCTTGGTTTTTATTTAAATAAAAAAAAGGTGAAAAGTGGGGAGTGGGAGGAGGATGGTGTTAAAACTTTTAATAAGTAGGACCATAATTGTTGTGGGTTTAGTATCATGAAAGTTTCAAACATTACACTTAAACCATGTTAAATTTATGGACAATTACAAATTATTCTACTGTCAAACCATTGATAGCTCACTTGCAACACATCTCAGACTCACAACACTGTTCACATGAAACGGGTTAGGCTCAGGTCCATCCATCTTGTTGATATGTAAATATGTACTTAATATGACTATCACATCTAGGGGTGGCAAATAGGCCTAGGTCTGGTCAACATGTGGGGCCCATTGTTTGGACCCAAACCTATATCCATTTCCTAATCTGCATTCGAGGCAGGATAATTATTTTTTTTAGTGAAATTTAGATGTGGATAAATTATTGTAGTACTACGTACATATTTGACATTTTTATTTTCAACCTCTATTTGTCTGGATATCTAAAGTACTCATTTTGAAATATTTGTGCATCATAGGTTAAGATTATCCAACAATAGGTTTATTGAGCTAGGAAAAGGTGGTCCAAGTGATCCCTTATCCTCCATCATGTGTTTCCTAAGAATGTATGGTTAAAGGTTGGGCATAGCAGAAAGGTTGGCACTAGTAAGTCATGAAAACTCATTAAACAAAATCATAATAACATTTTATTTTAAAAGAAAATAGGTACTGGTTCCCTCCACATAGACGAAAAATCGTAATAAATGATTAATAAGAGAGATCACTATATCCTATGTTTTTTTTTTCTTTTTTCTTTTTTCTTTTTTTAATACCATACGGCTCTTATTTCCAGAAGTCTCATTTCTCATTTTAAGAGGATTTGCCTCTTCTTCTCTAAAGCATGATAGAGAGTAGAATCGTCTTTATCCCTAACAGTCTTATTTTGCAAACCCCTACACGTAGTATCGTATGCATAATATTATATCAAATACTTTACTTTTTATATGTAAAATCTATATCCCTACCAAATCAATGGCGTAACCATGTTGTATCTAGGCATTATAAACTTTTAACCATATTTTAGAGGAATAAAATGAAGTGAGCCACCATCTGTGAAACCTTCAAGGTAAATCAATCTCTCTCTCTCTCTCTCTCTCTCTCATGAGTTATATGTTCAGGATGCTATCCAAAAAACGGGAGATTGCAATTAATTTTTTTTTTTTTATCTTGGACTAGATTAATAGAGAATTGGTGCCAGTGATGCCTAAAGGCTAAACACATGTACTCATGGAACAACATAGAGATGTCAAACGGGCTGGGCTGGGCCGCCACGACCCACTCCAACCTTGGCTCGCCCCAGCTAGCGGGCCGGGCCGACACGGCCCGCCTGGGAAATACCCTGGCACGGCACGACCCACTGGCACGGCCTGCAATGGGGCGGGCTAGAGCGGGCCGGGCCAGGCGGGCTGGATGGCCTTTTTTTGTTTTTTTTTCATTTTTTAGAAATAACATTAATACCCAACACAGCCGGCAAGCATTTCAAAATTATAATGATATAAAAAGACCAATGACTAACAAGAGGTGTCTAGAAAGGGAGAAGATACCAAAATGTACCTTTTATCTTTTCTGTAAAGGGCCAATTGTAGTAATAGTATTAAATATTTCTGCATCTTCCAGGGAGGTTCCCACAACACTGATGATAGAAAATTAGAAATCAGGAGCAAAAAACTCCAATAGTATATCTAATTTTGTCTGATAGACTCCTACAGATTAGATATGCTTCCATGAGTCAAAGGGCACCACCACTGGGCATCAAGAAATAAAATTCAACAAGGTCATCATGATGAAGGTTGAGTCCACTAGTCCTATCACTTGAGGGTCGCGGTTTTACTCGGCTTCTCTTTAGGTCCGAAGGGATTAGTCCAGTCCAGAGAGTTTCTTAGCAAAAAAGGAGAAAAAAAAACCAAGATCACGAAAAATGTGTGTGCTTAAGCTTGAGCATGACCTTTTAGGAAATTTGTCACGATATACACTTCTTACGTAGAAATATTCGAGGGTTAGAGACTTAGAATAGTATAAATAACACTAATAAATTTAGAAAAAGAATAGGAGGGTTAGAGTATTATAGACTTTGTAAAATTGAAAATGACACAAAATACCCTTATATGATCGTTTTATAGCTGTTTGGGGGGGGGGGGTAAAATGGACAATATTTTTTAAAAAGTTACTTTTGGGCAGGCCTGGCGGGCCCATCCTGGAGGGCCACAGAGGGCAGCCCACGTGCCAGGCAGGCCCAGGCCAAACGGGCCAACGGGCCAAGCCTCCTCGGCCCAGCACGACCCGTGTTGACTGGGTCGTGCCGGGCCACAGCCCGTTGACTGGCGGGCCGGGCCGGGCCGAACCCATTTGACATCAACACAAGTAGGTTGGGATATCATCATCATCATCAAAGTCTTATTTCAACTATATTGGGGTCGGCTATACGAATTCTGATTCTCCAACTTTACATAAGTTGGTTGGATAAAGTTTCGAAAATCAAGGTTCATACACATGACCCAATAGCCAGCCCAGCAAGACTAGTTATTATATATATATTAAAGCAAAGGGGAAGGTGTGATGGGTGCCACCTCAGCAACCCATTCATTGTCCTTTCAAATAAATATGGAGAAAAAAATTAGAGTGCTTTAAGGTGCCATGTCATCACATGCCACAATTCTTTCTAAAAAGAAAAAAAAATCTCTTTATGTTGTAAAAAGGAGAGAGACCAGGAAAGAATATTAGAGAGAGAAGAGAGAGAGAGAGAATTTTCTATTATCTCATTATGTGTGTACAAATACAATAGGGAGATGCCTATTTATAGGCAAAGTAGTCTCATAATAGAGAAACCCTAAATTTAACCCTAACTCATCTTAAGTGGGCATCCACCCAAGATCCATATCTTATAACACTCCCCCTTGGATGACCACCATTCAATGACAGTTGCCTTATTAAAAGCCTTGCTAAGGAAAAATCCAGTGGGAAAAAACCAAAGCGAAGGAAAAAAGAGTACAACATTTTTTAAGATCATTGAACTGGTGTTGGACGTGCATATTGCTGCCTCGTTAAAACCTTAACTAGGAAAACCTAGAGAAGGAAAAAGAGTACAGCGCACAAATGTCCATGGGTAGCATACTTCAGGATGCTCCCTGATAAACTACTCCCCTTGATGATAACAACCATTTACATAATTTGATGATGAACTATACGCATGCCAATCTCATATACAAACTTCTGGAATACTGATTTTGGCAAATATTTGGTAAATAAGTCAGTCAGGTTGTTACTAGAACGAACTTGCTTGACTTCAATTTCATTGTTCTTCTAAAGTTCATGAGTGGAGAAGAACTTCGGTGCTATATGTTTAGTCTTGTCTCCTTTAATGAAACCTTCTCGAATTTGTCTTATGCATGCTTTATTATCTTCATAGATAATATTTGGGATACCTACAATAGAAGGTAATTGACAAGAACTACGACCATGCTGAATCAAAGATTTTAGCCATACACATTCCCTACTGGCTTCATAAAGAACCAAAATCTCAGCATGGTTGGAGGAAGTAGCTACCAAAGTTTGTTTAGTAGAACGCCAAGAAATGACGGCATTACAATTTAGAAACACATAACCTGTTTGTGATTGACCCTTATGGGGATCAGAGAGATAACCTGAATTTGATTGAATTTGCATAAAATATTCTCAAATCAGTTGTTCCACGCATATATCGTAGGATGTGTTTAATACCAATCCAATGCCTTTGAGTTGGTGCGGAGCTATACCTGACAAGTAGATTCACAGAAAATGCAATATCTGGTCTAGTGCATTGTGCCAAGTACATCAAGGCTCCAATAGCATTTAAGTATGGTACTTCGGGACCCAATACCTTTTCATTTTCCTCAATGGGACGGTATTGATCTTTCTTTATATCAAGAGACCAGACAACCATAGGAGCACTTAATGGACGTGCCTTGTCCATACCAAATCGTTTTAAAACCTTCTCGGTATAATTAGATTGATGGACCAACATCCCATTAGAATTTCTTTCGATTTGCAATCCGAGACAGAATCTCGTTTTTCCAAGGCCATTCATTTCAAATTCTTTCTTTAAATAATTAGCGGTTTCTTCGAGCTCTTCTGAAGTCCCTATCAAATTTATATCATCAACATAAACTGTGATGTTACAACATCCATGAGTCTCATTTCTAGATTTTGAGAAACTGCTAAACTTATCAAATATCTAAATGTCGTTATATCCATAACGGTGAAGTATGTTTCCTCATAATCAATCCCAGGTTTCTGCAGGAAACCTTGTGCCACTAATCGTGCCTTATATCTGATAATTTCATTCAGCTCATTCTTTTTTCTTACAAACACCCGCTTGTAACTTACAGGGTTAACATCTTTTGGGGTTTGTACTATAGCTCCGAACACACCATGTTTGTTGAGAGACTCTAACTCTGTTTTGATGACACTTTCCCATTGTGGCAAATCCTTTCTTTGTCAACATTCATTTATAGAACGTGGTTCTGCATCCCAATCATCATCATCATTTTCCTTTGATATTTGTGTAGCTACCGCATATGCAAATGCGTCATCGATGATAATCTCATTTCTCTTCCATCTCTCTCTTAAATAATTGTAAAGTATAGAGATCTCTTCATTTTCCGATACCGGTGCCTCTTCAGGGGCTTCCAAAGTCTCACTAGGGACTTCCATTATTCTAAAGAGAACGGATTTTGCCATAACCTCTTTAGGAGCATTATGTGCTTCTTCGGGAGGAACATCTTTAGGAGCGTTACATGCCTCTTCGAGAGGATATGATGATGATTGCTCATTTCTCCTTTTCCACGGAGCTGAGTCCTTTGAAACTATAGGTCTGCCACGCTTCTGGCGTATCGCAGATTCTTTTGCTGCCGTATTTTGACTTTGTCCTACAAGGACATTAATCCTGGCAGGTGCATTCATAGCTGGCACATGTGACTTCGTCACTTTTGCTACATCGTTAAATGCATCAGGTAATTTGTTTGCAATTTCTTGCAAGTGCACAATTCTCCGAACTTCATTCTCACATTGTGAAGTTCGTGGATCCAGATGAGACAGAGTGAAAGTATTCCATGTTAGTTCTCGCAGTTGTTCAGGAACGGGTTGTTCTATAGGAACAATACGTTATTCAGGAACTATCTTATCTCCCCCTAACGGCAGGGAAATTGTCTCATCGAACTGACAATCAAGAAAACGAGCAGCGAAGACATCTCCTGTCCTTGGTTCTAAATATCGAATAATCGAAGGAGAGTCATAACCTACATATATTCCCAATCTATGTTGTGGTCCCATCTTAGTACGCTTTGGAGGTGGTATAGGGACTTGAACTGCACAACCAAACTTGCGCAAGTGAAAAATATTTGGTTGATGCCCTGATATAAGTTGTGTAGGAGAATATTGATGATAGGTCGTGGGCCGAAGTCGAATTAACATTGTTGTATGCAACACAGCATGTCCCCAAGCACTAACTGGTAATTTGGACTACATCAATAGAATTCTAGAAATAAGTTGGATGCGCTTGATCATGGATTCAGCTAAGCCATTCTGGGTGTGGACATGTGGGACAGGATGTTCGACTACAATTCCTATAGACGAACAGAAATCATCAAAAACCTGTGATGTAAATTCTCCTACATTATCAAGTCTTATAGACTTAATGGGATAATCGGGGAAGTGAGCCCACAGTTTAATTATTTGAGTTAATAGGCGGGCAAATGCTATATTCCTAGTTGAAAGTAGGTAAACATCCGACCAACGGGTGGAGGCATCGATCAAAACCATAAAATACTTAAAAGGTCTACTAGGGGGATTGATGGGTCCACAAATATCACCTTGTATCCTTTGTAGAAATGATGGGGATTCGGATGCAACTTTAGTAAGAGACGGTCGGGTGATCAATTTCCCTTGTGAACATGGGGTACATAAGTATCCACTAGGTATGGTCAATTGATGATTCTCTAAGGAATGCCCAAAAGAGTTATTTATGATTTTTCTCAACATAGTGGCCCAAGGGTGACCTAACCTATCATGCCAAAGCTGTAAAGCCTGAGGATCACTGAGCTTCGGGCTCAGTTTTGTTGTTTTGCTCATAACAGAATGTGATTTAACATTGGAGATTGTCGTGTAATATAAACCTAAAGAGAGTGCGCTTAGTTTTTCTAGTATTTGCTTCTGGCTTCCAATACTAGTAACGATCATAAATATTCCTTGTTACCTTCACTTACAGTCTCAATGTGGTACCCATTCATTCTGATGTCTTTGAAACTAATCAAGTTTTTTCGGGAACTTTTTGAGAACAAAGCATCTTTGATGAATAGATGAGTACTATTAGGTAACATCATATGGGCTCTTCCGGAGCCTTCAATTATCTGCACAGGTCCAGCTATGGTGGGTACCTTTCGTGGAATGAACATCAATTCTGAGAAAAATTTCTGATTTTTCAAAATAGTGTGTGTTGTGGCACTATCTACCAAACAAAAATTGTCCTCAGTTCCATGATCCATACCTTTAACAAAAAAAAATTAATAATAATAATAACAAAAACATCATAACTATGCAATCACATGATTAAAATTGAAATAATTAAAAAATTCACCATAAATTAGGATATTAAGGAAGTTATAAAAAATAAAAAAAACAGAAAAGTCTAAGAAACATGCATCTCAAAGGAACTAAAAAAAAATTTGAAGTGATGCTCAAAGAATCATGGGTCTTCTAGATCATGCCAGGGGGTGCCCCCAAAAGATTATTAAATGCCTCATTTTCCAGATGTTTGTTATCTTCATCCTCAAAGAAGTCCTGAGTCTCCAAATTTGTAATGTCAATTGGAGGACTCTCTGATGTCATTATATCCCAATTCCAGCCTTCTAGATCATTTGTCTCCGTTGAATGGACAGAGGCTTTATATGCTTTGTATCGTTCTACCACTTCCTTTGGTGCACGGCAAGTGCGTGACCAATGCCCACTTCTTCCATGTCTGTGGCACGTGTCATCAGGACGGTGGGAAGGATTTGCCGGTGGATTTTGGTTATTCTTATGCTGAGGGCTAGACCACTTCTGGTGATTTTTGAAATTTGGTGGATGACCTTTAAAACTACCTTTTCTGGAGGAGTTATGTCGCTCACCTCTACTGGAGGATTTATGTCTGCCATTCCCCCTGCCTATGCCTCTGTTTGAGCTAAGACTGACATTTGCTTCAAGAACTGCCAAAGATCCAGTTGGTCTGGAATTATGATTTTTCATCAATACTATGGAATTTTGTTCAGCAACTAGGAGGCATAAGATAAGTTCTGAATATTTGGACAAAACGTCGCTCTCGATACTGCTGCTGCAGGAGTACATTCGAGGCATGAAAAATGGATAACGTTTTTTCCAACATTTGCTCATCCGAAACCTTTTCACCACATAATCTTAATCTTGAAACGATATTGAATAGAGCAGAGTTATATTCAGATACTGTTTTATAATCTTGTAACCGCAGATTTAACCATTCATTCCGGGCAGCTGGCAGTATGACTATCTTCTGGTGATGATACATATCCTTCAGGGATTTCCATAGGCTTGCTGGGTCTCAGTAAGGTATTCATGTTTGAGGTCGTCATGTATGTGGTGACTTAGGAAGATGAGGGCTAACGCCTTTTCTTCTGGGGACATCTTGTTATCTTCGTTTATAGTCTCTCCCAATTTCTTGGATTGCAAGTGGATTTTAGCATCCAGTTGCCAAGATAAGTAATTGTCCCCATTTATGTTAAGTGCTTTAAAGTTAAGTTTAGCCAGATTTGACATTATGCAAGAACTGTAATAAGAAATATATATTAAGTTAACTGTATGCAAATAATCAATAATGTAAAGGAGAAAAACATTGAAAATTGAACATCGGAAATAAATTAAGGAAGGAATTAATTATAAAAATTAGCCAATGAAAGGTGTAGAACATCAGGTTCTCAACTTTGAGAATCAGAACTGCTGGTTCTGTCAAATTTTCAGGTTTGAAGTAAAACTTCTGGTTCTAATAATTGATCAGAACTTCAAATCTTCAGGTTTGAAGTAGAACTTCTAGTTCTAATAATTGATCAGAACTTCAAATCTTCGTGTTTGAAGTAGAACTTCTGGTTCTAATAATTGATCAGAACTTCTGGTTCTGTCAAAACTTCAGGTTTAATTTTATGGCTTTATAATTTTATGGATATGAATCTGTAGGTTCATATCAGTATTCCAACTTCTAGGACTTTTGGTCCATAGATCAATGAACTTCAGGTTCAAATTTAGAACTTCTGGTTCCATTCATAGTATTAATAAATTTAAATTAAAAGAAAAATCATGCAAGAAGATGAACAATAACCAAATACTATAATTATTATAAATAAGTATCATAAATTAATTCTATGCATTCTAATAGATTGGATTTGAACTATGGTTTAGATACCACTTACCTGATCGCAATTTAGAATTTTTTTTTTTTTTTACATGTAAATCGAAGTCCTATTGCTCTTGTGAATCCAAACTAGTAAGAAAAAAAGTCTCTTTCATTGTAGCTTTCACGCACGCAAATCAAGGCTATATAAAAAGTCACTTAATTTTTTTTTGTGTGATTCTCTGTGAACAATCTTTGACCTACATATAAATGTTTTATTTTATTTTATTCCACACGCAAACCGAAAAGGTTTGCTTACAGAATGCAAACTACAGAATGCAAGCGGACGGAATTTTCTTACTTGTGTTCTTCCACACGCACGGCAGAAAAGGGAGTTGTAAACGTCCTTGATGTTGCACGCTAGCCGAGGCTTGATGTTGCACGCCAACCGAGGGTAGAAATGGGAGGTCTTTGAGTTTTCTTCTCAATGTAGGCAAGCGGGTTATGAAGGCTTGGTTTTTTTTTTATTTTTCGTGCTGATAATGTGTTGTGAAAAGGAGAGAGACGAAGAGAAAATATTAGAGAGAGAAGAGAGAGTTTTCTATTATCTCATTATGTGTGTACAAATACAATAGAGAGATGCCTATTATAGGTCATAATAGAGAAACTCTAAATTTAACCCTAACTCATTTTAAGTGGGCATCCACCCAAGATCCATATCTTATAATACTTTATCCATATCATCTATCTCATAAAGTCTCTTAATCAATATCCCCTAAAATCTCTCTATTTTGCTACAATTATTCTCTCTCTTTTAACACCATCTATCTTCCATCCTCTCAAGGTTGTCATCCTTTTATTTTAATATTTGGGGCTCACCTTTATACAATTCATACTAATAAAATTTTCATTAAAAATATCATTTTCTTTTAGGTTCCAAATACAGCTCTACTCTATTCAAAGATTATCACATGTGAACGAAAATCAGAGCCGACCTTCTGGTAGACCACCTCATGGATGGGCTTGTGATAAAAATGTTTTAAGGTTGAAGATTTTTGGTTGAATCTTATAGGTATCATTTTCTTATATGATTATATAGACATATGACCCTAGGTTTAAGCCATCATAAATTATACTTCCGTGGGCTCACATGGACTCATAATTAAGAGATATATACATTGATCCAAGGGGGGCCAATTATTACTAGGATCAAATAACACTAGCCTGTGGTTTCAAAGTCTCATAATTTATGGATTTTTAAAGTTAAGATATTTATTCATTTTTTTAAAAATCTAGAGCTAAAAAATGGTTTAATCAATTCTAACAAAATTCGCTTTTCGATATCTTCTTTGGTAATTATTGCTGTTATTATTATTTTTATGTTGTTGTTGAATGTATTGTTTTTAGCTTTATCGTTATAATAGTTTATTGTTGATGTTGACCACTTATATATGTGATTGAAGATGTGTTGACTGTTTCTATATAAATATGCATGAATATATGCTTCTATGTTTATAATTAATTTTGACATCTCATAAATTCAAAATGCAATATCTTACTTTTTGGCCAGGGCTAAGCAGGTGGTGATTTTGCTACAGTTATTCTCTCTCTCAATACTATCTATCTTCCATCCTCTTAAGATTGTCATATTTTTATTTTAATATTTGGGACCCACCTTTCTACAAATCATACTAATAAATTTTTCATTAAAAAATATCATTTTCTTTTAGTTTCCAAATACAGTTCTACTCTATTCAAAGATTGTCACATGTGAACGAAAATCAGACCTGACCTTCTGGTAGACCACCTCATGGATGGACTTGTGATAAAAAAGTTTTGAGGTTGGAGTTTTTTGGTTGAATCTTAAAGGCATCCTTTTCTGATCTGATTATATATGCATATGACCATAGGTTTGGCCCATCATAAATTACACTTCCGTAAGACTACATGGACTCATAATTAAGAGATATATACATTAATCCAAGGTGGGCCAATTATTATTGGGATTAAATAACACTAGCCTGTAGTTTTAAAGTCTCATAATTTATGGTTTTTAAAGTTAAGATGTTTATACATTTTTTTTTAAATCTAGAGCTAAAAAATGGTTTGATCAGTTCTAAAATGGTTTGGTGCCACTTCAAAGGGGTAGAGAAGAAATTTGTGCGGAGGGATTGAAATGACCATTGACTTATGTGAAAATTAAAAAAAATAGTGCATTTGTGCAATGAGAGGATTGCATATTTTTATGATTTTCTTTGTTAACAATATTATGTTATTTGGTGTGATGTATTTTCCTTGCATAGAAGAAAAGAATGAATCATTTTTCCTTTAATAGAGACGACTTTGATTTTCTATGAAAATACAAAATTCCATTCTCATGAGGAAATAAAAATATGCATAAACTAGAATACTCTTGTTGCACAAACAAATCCAAATGTGATGGATTTATTTTATTGGGCTTTGAAATTATCAATGGGTAACAAAAACTCGAATGCATTTCTTATTACTAATATTATATATATTAACAAAATTCGCTTTTCTATCTGTTATTATTATTTTTATATTGTTGTTGAATGGATTTTTTTTAACTTTATCTTTGTAATAGTTTATTATTAATATTGACCGCTGGTATTTATGATTGAAGATGTGTTGACTGTTTTTTATATAAATATACATAAATATATGTTTATATGTTTATAATTAGTTTTGATATCTTATAAATTCAAAATGTAATATCTTACTTTTTGCCCTGGGCTAAGCACGGGTCGTCATTGCTAGGAGTATTCTATCGCTTATCTTAGAAAGAAAGGATATGAGTTTAGGATTGAAAGTATAGAGATTCATTCATTCATTATATGCGTGGATAAACCTTAACCCGGCCCCTTTTTTTGGCAGGTAAGAAATATCCGACCCATGACCAAACCGTATCCAGGCCAGATTTAATGAGTCAAATGCGGGTCGGGTTAGCGGGGTTTTACCATCCCTAATGACATCGGGTCTCCATGCAAGTAATCCATGGACCCAAACCCGAGTTTTATATCGTGGACAGAAATTGAAGACAGGTCTAAAAACTGGATCCATACTTTTTTTTCCCAGTTCGGACCCGTCCCACTGGATATTCAGTGACCCATGTTTCTTATCAATCCCAACCACTGATCTAATGATGGGTCTCACCACCAAAACAACAGGAAGTGTAACTCTGTTTTCTCCTGCTTCCTTTTCAACAGTCAATCTGTTACACCATGCATGCATGCCCATGGCTATGAATGGTGTGGCCCACCCTACTATGTGACACCTGGATCAATGGTCTCTAACAGTTTGGATCTTTAAACCAGTGGGCCCATATAATGGGAGAGAGAGAGAGAGAGAGACGTGGCGATGATATAAATTCTACAAAGACAAATAGGACAAAATAGAAAGAAAGATGTATGTCGGAAATATAGAGATGAGAAGCAAATCAATGCCCAAAAGCACAAAAGCAGATTCTTCCGATCCAGAGAAGGTGTATGTTTCCACAAGAGAGTTTTAATAATTTTTAATTCTACCTGGGAGAGGAAAGCCAAAAAGAGGTAAATCCCATTTTCAGTCTTTTCTTTTCTCTTTCATTATTTGTAAGAATCTCAATCTTATAGAATTCATGTCATTTGTTATTCCAATGTTCATTCTTTCCTCTCTTTTGGGGAGCTTTGTTGTCATTATATTCATGGGATAGGATCTTCTTGTCATTTTAATGTGGAACTTCATGTGTTTTAAATAAATGAATATAACTCATATAGTTTTTTTTTTTTTTTTTTTTTTGTGTATAATTTATTTGTGGCAGTTGTTGTCGTTATTATTTTTGCAGGGGAGAAGCAGTTGGAGATGCTAATTCTTAGATCTTATTGGGATTGAAAGCTTGGGGCCATTAGATGAATACCCAAGGAGAAACCAGCAGTTCAAATGAAGGTTCTCTTTCTCTGAAATTCTTTAATTTTTTTAATCTTTTGGAGGATTCATAGTGTGCAAGCATTGGTGTGGGTTTTGGGTGATTAGTATTGCATTAACAACTGTTTTTTTTTTTTTTTTGGTAAAAAGAAATTTCATTAAAAAAAAAAAAACAAAGCCAAAACAAAAATTGTAGATAGTTTCTGTATGGTAAAAAGAAATTTCATTAACAACTGTTTCTGTATGTGTTTTATTGTACAATTTTAGATAGTGTTGTTTTGGATTACTTTCAATTTCTGTTGGGGCCCATTTGAGAATTAAAGAAGTTAAGAGGGAAGGATCTAAGGTGGATATGTAAATGGGACCAACACTTTCCTAGGATTTGATCTATTAAGGTGATGATGGATAATCATTTCCGATCGACAGGGAGGTTATTTTGTGACCTGCTATTGCTAGAAATCATAAGAATTCAACACTGATATACACATGGGCTCTTGAAATGATATGCTTTTGGAGAGGAATGATCCAATCCAATGCGGAAACCTTAGGAAATACTGGTAGAATCAATGGCGATGCCCAGCATTCAAACAACAAATATCCACCCCATCCTACCAAAAGAAAATTAAAATGTAATGGTTTTGTTGATTGTGCCATTGTGAACATTCTTGGCCCAAAAGATGAAAATGTAAAAGAAAAACTTAGACTTTGTGTGTTGCTGTGTTTTTCTTTTGCTACAAAAGAGTCGAACTCACGCATTCTCACCTCCTTAAGAAATGATGGCGGTTTTTTTTTTTTTTTTTTTGAGGTGGGGTTCTGAACTACTGCCGAGACATGTAGTGTGTTTTGTTTTATAGATAATCAAACTGCACTTCACTACAAATTAGACCTATAATATATAGGGGAAGCTTCACGTGCATCCATCCATCACCATAGGGTGAGGGCACTTTTCCTTTTTGCACATGAAGACAAGGAAGTGTACCTCACCCTATGTACTTGAAAATTCACTTTTGTACTTGAAAATTCCCATTTATGGAAGCATCCCTCACCCTATGGTGAGGGATGGATGCACTTGAAACTTCCCCTATATATATATATATAATGCCCTTTTCATTCTGACCTCTTACATGCAAGGTTTCAGTGACTTAGATGAAACAGGAGTGTAAACTTTTTACAGATTAGTTTTCAACTTGTACAAACAAGTCATGAATCATAAAAGAAAGCAATTTCATGAACAGAAAAGAACGTAGTAAATGCATTAATTATGCAAAATCAACATCAATGAAGTGTTAGAGAAATTTGCACCTCCAATATGACTCCATGCCTCCATCTTATGTGATTCATGACTGATAATATTTTTCAACAATATAGTAGAAAAGAATAATATTGCATTTATGGTAATAAGTATAAAAAAAAGAAAACCAAAATAGAATTATTAAAAAGCATAATCTAGAGTGCTAGATTATCTAATAAAAAAATGTAGAAAAAATGATGTCTAAATACTAGGTTTCTACTTATGCAAGTCATAGATCTAGGAAGTTATATGGCCTTCATATCAACCATTTAAAGACAGTGCAAAATATGAAATAAATTTTAAAAAAATGAGAAAGAAGCTTTCAGAAAGAATGCAATATCAATCCAGTTTTTTTTCAAACATAACCAAAGCCAGCAAGGCATTTTGAAAAAAAAAAACAGAACTTTTACCTACAGAGATTTTTCTTAAACCGAATGATTGTATCTTTGATTTTGTTTGTGTCGTGGTTCTCATCTTATTAACAAAATCTAGAAGTGAAAAGTTTTGGAAAGTTTTCCAAAAGAGAAAAGGTGAAGGATGAAAAAACTGGGAAAAGGGGGTTCAGGCTGCATCAATCATTTAGTCCAAAAGTTTGGAGAACAATGATAAGCACTAATGTATCATCATACTGTTGCCCAAAATACCAAAACATATTGGCCAAATTTTTTAACCATTGGATGGTGCAAATGTGCAATTGATTGGAAGGCCAAGGCAGGCTGCACTAGGTGTAGCTCTAGTGGCTTAACATTGTCTATCCATCCATCAATAACCCATAGAATGGAGACTTCAACTGAATTTCGCCCGATTGACGATTGTCTATAACAAGATGAAAGCAGGTCATTTTTTTAGAGGGGACATGTCAGTGGATCCTTCATGAACACTTTGGATCCAATCTTAGTATAAATTCTGCTTGGCAAGTTCAACGAGAGAAACTTTGCAGCTTTTGAGTTCATTCTGTATCTGTGAAGAGAAAAACCGTGTAGGTAAAAACTGTTTCATGTTGTAGGCTGTCCTGCAAAATATAAGCCTTTGAGAAAACAACTCTGGGATGCTTTTCAGGTTTTCTTGTCTTGCAGGGGGGAATCTTGAAAGATAATACACATTTCACCTCAAACCTCTTTACAAATTCAAATGGAAGTAGACAAATTCGGCTGTCTAGCACTTCTTTTTCCCTTTTCTTATGACAAATTCCACCGTTGAGCACTTAATTATCCTCACCATCAGAAACATCAGCATCATCCTTCTCACATGTTCATGTGCATGTATTTGACACAATTTGTGCCATTTTCTGCCATGAAACTCTACAATCTTTATACATTTTATGAATAATCTGTCACCCAGAGTAGAATCCTTTTTCAGATTTCGCATGTCTTTTATATCCAGTATTTAGTTTCAGCTCAGCAAAGTATATTTTTTTTGCGCTTTCTCCTTACATGATTTAAATACTATTATTTATCAAACAGGTATACAGAAAAGGCTGGAGATTATCCTATCTCAACCAGCCAATCGAATTTGTGCAGACTGTGGTGCTCCAGATCCAAAATGGGTGTATGTATTTGATCATTACAGTATACAATCAAACAGGCCTTCATGCATTACATATGTTCTACTTGTTGCTGTATTTCTTTCATTTACAATACCCATCCATGTTAATGCGGCTACTACCGGTCGTATATTTTTTGGTTATTTATAGTGAATGGAGAATGCATTAGAGTTGCGCAGTTTTGGAGTCAATGCTAATGTTCACATCATGTAGGAGTTCTTAATCTAAGATATCTAGATCAGTATATTTTTAGGTATGATGTTCTCTATGTAATTAACTTTGACATGCACTCTTACATGAAGCAATTCCAAATTGTCTAACATTTTGCACCATCATTGCTTATATATACCATGAAACAAAATTGAAGTGACCAAACATTCCTGAAAGTAGGACTCAAATTAAGCTACAAATTTTTTTGAAGGACATATAATTTGTTTTTTCTGGACACTTTATTTTAGATTGTAAAGGCAGTAAGTTGCCTCTAAGAAAAAAGTTGCCTCTAAGAAACGAAAAATGAACTCAGCATATATTCTTTTAGTTGTTCTTGGTAAGGTTTCTATGACTTCGAACAAATAGAATTTGATTTGACAGGTTAGAAGTTGAACATCTATGAAGGGGTATGGAGACTTATATGATTTTATAATGCCAATTGTTTAATTTATTTCATAAGGTTGGAATTTTCTCCTCTCCTATTTTGCCACCCTGATAACTGGGAGAGAACTTTCTTTATTTCCAAAATGGAAAGCGGCAATGGTCACTATTTATTTTATTTCTTTAATAGAGACATTCTTCGTTGATTTGTTTCCTGATTTCCTAGCATGGTTTCATTGTTATTAGAAGTTACAAGGTTTTGAGGTCATGGTATTTCATTTTCATTTTTGTAAATACTAAATCAAAATTAAGGAAAAAGTCTAAATCATGTTAAGAAAAATAGGAACTATATCATCCTCAACCTCGGGTTTTAAATACAAATTAACCTAAGAACTTTTAGTTTGCACATGCGGGAATGGTTTTCTGATCACTCTGATCCAAAGCAGGTACCGCCCAAATTCTAAGTCCAAATATGTGATTGCTCTTATGCCGCTTGATGCATATCTCGAATGTTCAAACAACAGTTAAAATTGATGAAAATAATTTGAGGGAGAGTTTTTGGATGGGCAGTACAATGAAAAAGAACAGAAGGGTACTGACATAGAAAAAGCAAGAAGAGAATGGACACTAGTAGTATAGAAGTAAAAATAAGGAAAAGAAAGAAGACAGTTTTTCTTTGATTGGTTCTTGTGTGTATTTGCAGTGTACTTCTTGTATACTGTAAGATCTCTTGGTATGATTTTTATTTTTAATAAGACTACAGCTGCTGATAAGAGAGAGAGAGAGAGAGAGAGAGAGAGAGAGAGAGAGAGAGAGAGAGAGGCGATAAGCAGAATTGCATAGATGAGATAAATGAAAAAAAAAAAAATCAAATTCTATTCAAAACCCCAAATTCTTAATACAAAAACTTCTCTAAATTTAGAGACAATAATTTCAAACCCAAAAAGCCTAAAATGCCATAAATTTCTTAAATATTGTCATGCTGACATGATCTTGTGCCTATTAAAAGGGTGAATTGATAAATATCCAATGATAACAATCTTGTAGCAGTGACCTCTGTTTAGAATCCTAAAGCAATCCAGAATGTAGCTAATGAATAAAAAAGTGCCCAACTACATGAAGCCTAAATGCCAATGAGATGAAAAATATATGAAGCCAAGGACCTCTTATACCTAGTTCAATGCAATTATACATTACCACCATAATAAAGACTAGTAACTAATTAATTCCTGTTACCTCTCATTTATTAAGAGGGACTTCTGGGCCTTACGTATCTGTCAACACCTTTAGTGTTTTTTTCCTTCTGAAGATTAGTAATGAATGAAGATTTCATCCTGAAAAGATCATGTACAAATGCTAAAGCAACTTGGTACTGAAGAAATATACCTAGAACATGGATGAACAGAAAACAAAATCCACAAAAGCAAATGGTTACATAGGTGGTCCTTAAAACTGGGTGTAGGATTAAAATTCTGATGCTTAGTGCATCAATTCACTGGATGTCCTAGTAGGCACCAGATGGACTACCCTAAAAATTGTCCAAAATTGTCCTAGTTGGATCTGATCATCTGGTATTTGTCCTTTTTTGCATTGAATGTGGAACGCTATCATTTTTTTTTTGTTAACCAAAGGGTTAATTAGCTGATGTTGTCGATGTGGTGTCCATCCATAATTGGCTCACCAGGTCATTTCTTTGATGGTTTGGCCTACCAAACCATTGCCCAACTTGTGGAAACTAATGGCTCAAAGTTATTGTGCAAGACCTTGGGTTACTGAGTTGTACAATTTTCTCCTGCAGCGAGAGATTTTAACTTGTTTATTCGTTATTTGGCTGTTATATGATAAAGTATAACATGTGTGTTCTCTAACCATGTCTATTGAATGGAGGCCAGGTCACTAAATATTGGAGTATTTATTTGTATCAAGTGTTCTGGTGTTCATAGAAGCCTTGGAGTGCACATCTCAAAGGTATTGGATCTGATTGCTCGATATAGAAGTTATACTGATACGATTTAATTTGCATCTCAATCTTGTCGTCTTCCATTCCAAACCACAATAAGCACATCTAAATATCTTTCAGTCATAGGTTCTTTTGTATAGAATTGGCCAACATTTAGCGTAAACAAGCCTTGTTAACTGAAGGTTGACATCATCTTTTTTAGTTGTGGTAAAAAGTCCATTCCTGTATATCTAGTGTCTTTGAAAGGACAGTTAAACCAATCACATTTAAGCATGATTGTTCATCATCCATCCCATCTATTCAGACACTTGATGTGATTAATGTGTTGTAATATTGATGTCAACCATTGAGTCATTTTTACGGATATATATTGATAGGTATGCACTCCCTATGTTATATTGGTATACAAATTCCAAAAGCATTTTAGAGTTCTTAGGGTAGGGAATGGGTGCACTTGTTCCTCTAACTTGTCAATTTGGTCCTCTTTATCTTTTCCGTCGCTATCTTTCCCCAGTCCATTTTATTTGTGACCCTCAGGGCCTCAGCTCTTTCTCTATGCAATGGCTTGCCACACTTGTATAGAAGATAGACACATGCATTGTCTTCCATGGTTTCCTAATATGACTGACCTAGGGCTAAATTCTACCTTACTAAATCCCCACCAGGTGGTTAAGAGGAGCAGCAATTTCGTCAACATCATACCTGAGATTTACATGTTCTGTTAAGTAATGGATCTTTGATTTAGGAGAAGAGTTCATAGCACAGTTGGAACATGCTCGTGTGTGTGTCACGCATTCTCGCGCACGTGTTGTCTGTAGAACTGATTTTGTCCATTGCCATTAAAACCTGATTTTTGATCAGTTGCCTTTACTTCTTCCAGTCACCAAAACAACTGCCTGTTTTCTTATTCCATTGCCACCATTCTTATCCTAAGTTTTTCTTATCCTATGTCCACCACTACCTTTTTGTATCTTTCTTTGTTAAAGAAAATGAGAGCCTCGCACTGATTTTGTCCATTACCATCCATCACTAAGATTCCATGTGGATGGGGAGGCTAGAGGCAGGCTGTGGCTGGTGGGGATTGAAGGTTGCTTTGTAATAGAA
Organism: Cinnamomum chago; assembly: GCA_038049695.1. Classification (NCBI taxonomy): domain Eukaryota; kingdom Viridiplantae; phylum Streptophyta; class Magnoliopsida; order Laurales; family Lauraceae; genus Cinnamomum; species Cinnamomum chago. Next base: position 34,001,029 of record CP142453.1, read on the forward strand.
AAGGGGAGGTGTTGATTTCTTTTTCTAAGCCTATTGGAGTTAGAAATTTTAATGAGATGCAGGTGTTTGCCATTTTAGAGGCTTTGAGAATTTATTCCAATTCTTTCGATAAAAGTTTGATTGTGGGGAGTGATTCTTCCATGCTATTACTTGGAAAGATATGTTTGTTGGAAATTTCACTACTGTCTAAACGAGATTAAATCTTTTTATCATCTTTGATTTAGGTGGTTTTCAAGCATGTCAATCATTTGGCTAATGTCTTGACAAAGTCTCTAGTTAGCAAACAGTGGTTAGGAATGTTCCTTTTGTTGGCACTTAATGTTGGTTTTTTTTATTTAGTTTTTAATTTTCTTGTCAAGAGGGTCGTGGCATGACGCTTTTATACACATCTCTTTGTAAGTTCTGTTTATGTTATCTTTTTCTGTGTTGTTCCCTTTCAATTCTCTGTTCTTTATGAATTATCAAACTGTTACATATAGGGGACATCCAACATATTGTAGGTGGGCTTATCATGAGCTGGAAGTGATGTCATTTTGAAATACTGATTGAGTAAACGTAAAATGCCATACTGGGATATGAGCCTCTGTAACAGCCTATGTAACAATCTTGTGAGCCACAGATTCTATCAGTGAAGCTAGATGTATTTACAGAGGATGAAGTTGCAGCCTCAGAAGAACTGGGTGGAAATGCTGTAGCAAATATGAAATATGAAGCTTTTCTTCCAGAAAATATCAAGAAACCAAAACCAGACTCTCCTATAGAAGAACGGTCTGATTTTATCAGGTATGATAAAAAACCATACTGACCAAATTGTATGTAAGAAAACCGCAGTACTCTGAAATGAAGCACCATTGAATATGCAGGAGAAAATATGAGTTGGAACAGTTTGCCAACTCTAATGTAAAGGATGGCTCCTCCCCAACATCTGATGATGCTTATGGTGGCCATTCTAGTTCATCCCAAGACAAGAAACACGATGGGAAACAGCAGTCTAGCCACCAACGACGTCATGGATTCACTTATGCGTTTCGCAACAGCTGGAGAAAGCATGACCATAAGCCAGAAAAAAAGAACACATCGGTATGATCATTTTGTATTCACGGACATTTTGTTGGTTACTTGTTTTTGGAGCCATTTTTTTCTTCTGGGGAACTAGCATTTTAACTCTTTCTATGGGTAAGTAGAATCTTACTCTTAAACTTGTGCAGATTGGCATGATCGAGTTCATTGGATTGATGAAGGTTAATGTTGTAAGAGGTACCAACCTAGCAATCCGGGATGTTGTGAGCAGTGATCCATACGTCATCATCTCACTGGGATACCAAGTAGGCTTCTTTTTCAAAATGAACTTTTGTTTCCTAGCATATTAATGAAAAAGTATGTCCTAATTATATTCAAGTGTTTCACAAACCTTTGTAGTCAGTGAAGACCCGTGTTATAAAGAGCAACTTAAACCCAGTATGGAATGAAAGGCTAATGCTGTCAATTCCGGACCCTATTCCGCCGCTCAAGTTGGTAAGTTGGTGTTACTTGGTGAAGCATAACCCATTTTTAAAGAACAAATGAAATACACAAATTCATAGAAGCATTCGCTGTATCCACTCCCCCTTTGGAGCCCCTCAAGATACTTTGCTTTGCTGAAAATTTTCCTTTCAAAAGTGAGGCCAGTTATTTCCTAGCATACACTTTATTTATTTATAGTTTGCACAACTTTATCTTGCAACCTTGTGACTGCGACAAATGAGCACCTTAGGGGCCTATTCTTTACTAAAATTCCTGATAAGAATTTGCCATGTTGGGTTTTTTTGGAAATGATGTGACATCTTGTCCCCTAACATTTGCAAATGTCATGTTTCTTAACAAGCATTTCAAAATTCCAGTCACCTAAAAGGTCTCAAATGACCTTTGGGATTCTAGGAATTACATTCCCTTTGCTTTTTGGTGGAATTTTTGAATGCTCAAGTACAAGAGAGCATTCAAGAATTCCACCATGTCTGGGAATTTCAAGATTCTGCAGACAGAAATCCTATGAATTCCACCATGTCTGAGAAACAGGCACTAGAAGTTTGCTTTGGAGCTTGTTTCTTTTTACCAACATACTATTTGTCTAAACAGGTTTTTGCATAGTGATTTTTCTATTTTTATAGAAATTAGCCAGTTTAACTTTGGTGCATATGACCAAAGCCAACTCCCACCAACCCCACGCGACCACACCCACACACGCACAAAGCTCTTCTATTTATTTGTATCTGAAACCTATTGTCTCCAGGTTAATGGTTAAGAACGACAGTGTACATGTCGCACTATGCATTTTCTTGGTAATCAATTTTTACTTTGATTAGTTTAACACCTAATGATATTAAATTCTTATTTTTTCTATTTTAAGTTTCTCTCCTGAAACTTCCAAATCAATGTCTTTCAGTTTCTTTAGAACATAGATGCCATACTTATTTTATAAGAAAATATCAACCCCATCAAAAACCAATGAAAAGTTGGTCCCATCTCCTTATTTTCTTTATAAACTTAGTAAACTAATAACTAAGAGTCCCAATTCCTAGGAAAGATACTATTGACCTGTTTAGTGAGATATCCTCCATAAGTTTATAATTTGATATCTTAACGCTACAGATTGTTTTAGGCTATGTTCAGTCTCCTGTTTTATAGATTTTCTTTTCCTTCCAAAACTCCCAAAATTAAGAAGTTGCATATTGTCTCAACCACATGGGAGAAACTTTTATCTGCTACAGAACAGAAAGGAGCCATATACTTGGCCACATTGTGTTTTCATGAATGCAAAGATTAATCATTTTCCTGAACAGTTTTTTTTTTTTTTTTTCTTTTTCAGCTTGTTTATGATAAGGACGCGTTCTTTGCTGATGATCGCATGGGAGAGGCTGAAATCGACATCCAACCCCTGGTCTCCGCTGCTAAAGAATATGAAAATTCAAACAACTCTGATTCAAAGCAGCTTGGAAAATGGCTGGCAAGTGAAGACAACACTCTGGTTAAAGACAGCGAAATCACTCTTGCAGATGGGAAGGTGACACAAGCAATCACCCTGCGGCTCCAAAACGTTGAATGTGGAGAGTTGGAGATTGAACTGGAATGTGTTCCTCTCAGTCACTAATGAGATTGAAGAGGGAAAAAAGAGAGAAATTCATTCCATGTCAGCTGGTCACTCCACTAGTTGATGCCAAATTACACTTCACGAGGCCTGATTTCTTCTATCAATTGTTTCATTACCAATGGTCTGTGTTTACCTCTAACTTTGATGATAGGAAGAAAGCTCTATGCAGTGCCTTAAGCATATGATAAACCATCTTATGAGAAACCACTTCTTATTTTCTTTGATGAAGCAGCTCTGTATTTTTTTTTAATATCTATTCAATTCACTGTATCTTTAGCAGAAACATTGATAAAGGGAATGAACATTGCCAAAGAGCTGAGAAACAGGGCTGTGGCTGATGACAAAATCCAATTTTGATTACAGATTAATTGTTGATGGTAAGGTGAGAGTGGTGATCACATTGGATCTGGAGACTTGCTGTTGAATGCAGAATATGTTCTTCTTACAGTTGGTTAACAGGAAGTTAATGAAAAGTTTAGAAAAAAAAAAAAAATGATCTGAAGTCAACTAGTTTTCCTACATTATAACAATTTCAGTGTTTCTTTAATCTCATTTGCTCCATGGAGGACTAAACCTGTCTTTAGTTGCCGGAATTTGAGAGACAGCGTTCAAAATGGCCGCGTGTGATGTCCACATGATATCGTACCTCCCAAAATTCTTGTTTACGCTCCATGTCAACCCACCTAACACAACCCTCTTTCGTACCTGAGACTTCGTATTTATGTGTAAAGTGTCCCTCTCCAGCCATGTCTGTCTTCCTGTCATAACCACTGTGTAACTGGCATCGCAGCTAATTAGACAGCATCAATTTAGGCATGCTCCGGCATTTTTCGACTACTATCTCAGGGAAGGAAACAGGTGGGATATTCTTGGCAAGAGGAATGGATCATGATTGGTGGTGTAGATAAAAACAAAATAACAAAATAGAATATAAAGGCAGTGAGAATGGAGTTTCAATGCATTTTTTAGGTTGCAGATCCTACCCAATAGAAAAACTGTTACCGGTCAGATGAGGCCTTTATGCATTATGAGATACTACTATGTTTTGGCTAGAGTTCTAAAACCATGATTGCAACATATACATCCTGCAGCTGTGCTTTTTTTTTTTTTTTCCCTATTTCCTGCTGCGATGGAGAAGAAAGGAAAGGAGGAAGAGCACATTTTCAGTCGCTCAAAATCATCAAGATCATGGATTTTTGATGAGTTTTCCATTGAAAAGATTTTGCACCAAAAAATAGCACATATCAACAGAAAAATTCAGTTTTTCCATGTAAATTACAAACTTGCCCTTGCATGATGAGTACAGTTACCACCAATTTTACTGCATTAAAAAGGAGAAGGACGAGGGGAACTGTCCATGGTTCATTTGGATGGTGGACAGTTTTTAGTACCTGCTTGCATCAGAATGCCTATTTTACTGGCATCTTTTGTTTTTGAATTGGCAAGACGCTGTTACGGACTTTAGTTGCCACTGAATTTTTTCATCATTAATTAGCACAAAAAGTTTCCATTAAACTTTGAGAAGTTAAACTCAAGGGCCAAAAACACACCTAATCTATTATACTTAGTATTGTAAACACCCCTAATCTATTATACTTAGTATTGTGACACCTGTCTGAAACATCCCCACTCTCCACTTCTCCTCCAAAAAATCTTCCAGACTGATCCTAACTGATCCTCTCTCTTCTCTACCATTCCGTCGAAAGAAAGGAAGCGCTAAAACGTCCACCATTTCTGTCATAGGTAAGCTTTTCAATTCTGTTCTCTTTTCTGTTATTCTCTATATGATATTAGATTGTCTGATTCTTTCTGTGTTTTACTGAAACATTTCTGTTGAACCACTAAAGTACCCCAAGAAAGAATTGACTCCGTAAAATCAGTCACTCGATGCACTTCAAGTGGAGTGCACGGGGTTTTGCATAAGTGAACCCATATTAAGAAGTTATTTCAATAGTATTTGTATCAAATTAAGTGAACCCATGTATATAACTTAATTTTTTTTTTTTTTTTTTGTTGCTGCATCTTACTTTCATGCTATGCAACAGAACCTCATGTTTAGCAACAACACCCATGTATGGATACAACAAAGAAATGACTAACAGAGGACCACGTACACCTAATATCCTTCTACCTGATGAGTTACAAAGTGGAACATGATTCAGTCCATTACTTTTGACCCCGAAATGATTTATAGAATGATAGATGAACTGCAATGCATTGAAAAGAATGAACAGATGAACCTCGAATGAGGCCATGCCTCCTTCGAGGCCAAAAGTAATGGAAGCTCGGCATTTGATCCATCAGGGAATGTAGTATACCGGTGGGCTGGGCTTGGGTAGAGGAGATGGGTGCGCAGAGAGAGGGCATAGGTAATGTTGGCTGAGAGAGAGGAGAGGCAGAGAGATAGAGAATGGTAGAGAGATTACAAAGTGAAACATGATTCAGTCCATACCCCGAAATGATTTATAGAATAACAAATGAACTGCAATGCATTGAAAAGATGAACAGATGAAGCTCGAATGAGGCCATGCCTCCTTCGAGGCCAAAAGTAATGGAACCCCGACATTTGATCCCTTAGGGAATGTAGTATACAGGAGTGAGGATTAACTCTAAGAAGCAGAGCAGGAGACGGAGGAGCGGGAAGATGGAGAGGCTGCAAGGAGATGAAGAGCGAGTTGAGAGAAAGAAAAGAGAGAACGTAAATAATAGCAAGTCTCTGTATTGCCCCGTATACAGTGATTATTTGTAACCAAGAAGTAGGCATAAAAGTCTTTTTTTGAATCAAGAGAATCATGTAAGAATGAGTGTGAGAATGTTATAATCAATATGGCATGTAAATTATTGAACATCTATTGAATAGATGAGCAATTGGTGAAGACAGGGGCTTGATGTCCAAGGAACATATTGACGATGGGGGATTGTGGGACCCCATGGCCCATTAGATGAAGCATCAGGACTACAAACCCCAAGGAAGATTCCTGGTCGAACAAGGAGAACCTGGACCCAAGTGAGGTGGGCCCTGTTTGGGCCATTATCCACTGGATTTTCATGTTTCTGGCATGAATTTAATGGAAACGGGTTGAAGGTCCACAACTGTTGTGGGACCCACTGCCTAAGTCAATCAGAGTTTTGAACCCCACGTCTTGAAGAGGGCCTAAGGACGACTTGAATGGTGGTGGTCCCATGTGGCTTTGGCCTCATCTGCCCAGATATCCAGAAGCTTCAATTTTGTTAACCATAAGCCTTAAATTTTTTTAGTATTGTTGAGACTGTGGGGCCAATAAAGATGTCTGATGGTGAATCCAATCCATTAAGAGTAAAGCCTATTCCTGGGCGACATCAGACATTAGGTCTGATCTTGGTTTGCTCCAGTGGGACCCACTGAATTTTACATTAATAGGTACAAACATAAACTGTTTGTTTATTTTATGTTTTGTACTTTAAGATTAGTTGTGAAAAGGGTTTCATAATTGAGAAAGACCTGGATTTTGGTGTATAAATATTAAATAACTTCTTACTTTGATGAAGTGAAGTTTTGAGAATTATGGTTAACTGTGATTAGTTATGATTAACTGTGATTAATTATGATTAACTGCGATTAATCCTTTAAACTGTGAGCAATTAACTTTATGCTTATAATAAGTTGTTGGCCACCCCTATATCACTCAATATTATTACGATAAGAAAGAGAGAAAGAGAAAGAAAGACCCCGGAAATAAGTAAAATACCTCCCCCTAGCAATACAATAAATTAAGGGAAAAGAAAGAAAGAAAGAAAGGAACGGAACGCAATCCCTAGGATAGAATCCTGAGTGCCAAGAAAATCATAATGGAAGGTGTCTCCTCTCATTGAAACAACTTGCTCTTTCCATGGGTGGATTGTCTATTAAGGAATCAATTGTATGTGTGACAATTGATTCCTCAACTATGGATTGTGGGAGGCTTTTAGGGTTATATATATATATATATATATAATGTCATATGTGTGATAGTTTTTTTCTCTGCGATTCCTCACCTGAGACCTACAATTGATTCCTTAATACACTAATCTCATGGTATCCTATTGGAAGCAGAAGTGGGCCACATGCATAGTGAGATACGCTAAAATTTATCATTTTTAGAATTACTAGTGAGTGGGTACATGCGTTGCACGTAGTCGTTACTAAAATGACATATTGTACGTAGTGATTGGGGACCTGGGGACTCTTTCAGCTGACCATGTTGTGTGTTTCAAGCCATTGTAAACCATGAAGGCCTTTTGTTAGATGTTACATGTTTTGGTATTTTGTTGCATAGCATTGGAATGCAAAGCCAACATGTACGAAGACGGGGTATATTATTTTATTGGAATAAATCACTACATTTAATTAAAGATAAAATAATACATCACAGTGATGAATTCTTTATCTCAAGGAACTATATACCTATCAATAAAATGAACATGATCAACAATAAAAATTTCTTAAGACCATACATTGATCATTCTATCAACTTAAGAATCTCATCTTCATTCACCATTCACCCACTTTTAATCGGGCCATTCATTCAACTTTAACACTTCATACAACCTAACTCTAGCTCTCGATACAATCATCCTAAGTGGGTTGAACCATCTCTAATCAACAACTCATTGTGATATATGTGACTGAAAAGAAACTTTCATTCCAATCAGATTAAATAATTATAACTATAATTAGTGGTTGAGGTGTAAGAGTTGTGGTGCAAGCATAATAGGTGGATGTGAGATGTTCAAGATTCAATATATACCGGTAATCCGTTCAAATTCAATACATTGAATATATAAAATTTATTGATTTCATTCACATTTGGAGTTGATTGTCTTGATTCCATTGGTGGTGACCCCATTAATTAGTGAAAAGCATAAGCTTTGGCTCATAATTGCCTGGGGATTGACTATTAGTGCTTCCTCCTTTCTCCTAGAAAATTTGGTATCAAAGCTTTGGCCTTTAGCAACTTAGCCAAAGATAACATCACTTTCTTCCATCTAAATTATGATCTACCATTGGTGCCTCCTTTCCTTTCTCATAGAAAATTTGGTGTCAAAGCTTTGGCCTCTAGCAACTTGGCCAAAGATCGCATTGCTTTCTTCCATCTCAATTATCATCTATCTCGTCACAGAATAGGATATCATTAAGTCTAAATAATTAGAAGAAAAAGAGTTAGTACACCCGTGTGAGCAAGAACTTCATAAAATCGCAATTTTTAAACCAGAATAAAATAATGAAACCTAAAATTCTAGGAAGAAAGGAAAACCCAACGAAGGAAACACTGATGTTTCATATGAAAGATTATGTAGCAAATTAAAGTATTACTTACTTCAAAATTGAGCAAAATAGTTTTGATGATAACAATATCAAAATGCAACAAGTGCAATAATTTTTTCACATTTCTTCAATTTATCTGTTTTGTTGGAAAATTAGGGCGAGAATTTGTAATTGCAAAATATGAAAGGTAAAAAAACCATACCAATGATTGATAAATCCAATTCCAGAGTCAAATATTACAAGTAATGTGCTCAACCTGTTGATGGGAACTACATGCATTTACCCATGCACCAATCCCTAGGTCTACAAATGCAGCTGTAAACCTGAAATAATCATGTGCAAAATTCATGGTCATAATCAATGAAGCTATATTCCACCCCTGCATGGGGTCATCCGTTTGTTTCTACATGTCAAGTCTATAATGTATATAATGTGAAAAACAACAACAACAACAGTAGTGGTGGTGGTGGGCCGGGGTTGTATTATTGCTACTATTATTAGTATCTAGGGCCCCTATACCTGGAATTCAGAAATATCAATGGCTGAGATATCACAAAATTTGAATTTGACTTCAACTGCATTAGTATATCAGTAACTTTCAGCTCAAAGCTGAAAGTACTAATACAAGCTCATCACCACATTTAAAGGCAGAAACCACAAAATTCATCATCTAGCCAAATGCGGCCTCATTCGGATTGACTGACTTTGTCTGTGTTGGGAATGTTGATGAGGAAACTTCAAGAGCATATGGGAGGACGAGACTTTGACGTCTTCTTTGAGGACCACCATCGTTCCGCTGCAGCAAAGACTATTTTTTTTTTTTTTGTCACTCCTTCGTTGTTCCTCTTTCCTTTTTGAGAAACAAGAAGGACAAGAGTAAAAAAAATTCGAGAGGCTTTCTAAAGCTTTAAAGAAGTGGTTAAAAGAAAAAAGAAAAGGGCAAAAAAATAAATAAAAATGCATCTCGTAAGTGGAGGCTCACCAGTATTAGAGAAGGAAGCATTGTTACCTGCATAGGAAGTCTTCCGAGAACAAAAGAAGGAACCAGGAGGAGAGGCTTTTTAATATGGGCTAGTGTGGGGCCCATGAGATGCATGAGTTAACATTAAAATTTTAATATGCATATATAAGGTTGATTTAATCATTTGAAATTTGAAAAATCTATCAATTTAAACATTAGAGTGAAATAAATGTAGAGTTTATATACGCTAAAGAATCACAATTAATGCATCAACATCCAATAAAAGTGTTTATTGTTGTTTAAAAACATGAAAATGAACAGGAGGAATAGGAGAAGATGCTACCAATGATGTTGGTTTTAATGATTGTGGCAAATTTCTTTGGTGAGGTTTTTTCCCATTAGAAGTGCATGCACCATATCATCCTCATTTTATTTCTATGGAGTTACTTGAGAAAATCACTAAATGACAACAATTAAATGGCACATAAATGTAATTCTAGTTTTTTTAGCAAGCAGAATTCAAACACAATAGAGTTAGACAAGTAGTATTTCAATGGTAGTAAAATAAAAAAGTAAAGCTGAGGTTGTTTTCATTTAGAAGTGACAGATTTGTTCAATGTTTCCTATGAGGATATAAGAATTAAAAACATAAATTTTCAATATTTATGGATTCGTTGCTATATAAGATAGGATCAATGTATAGTGCTATTGTATGATTAATAGTAGATCAAGCCGATTATAGACAGGTATTTAAGAATTAATAAATGCAAATGAAAAGAATGACTATTAGAGGCTTGTTAGATGAAACATTGCATACTAAAAAAATACCAATGCAAGCAAGAGATATGGTTTAAACACATCATTTGCAAGTTTGTGCTATTCTGAAATCTAATACCCTATTGAGTCTATGCCTGCTATTTATTTAATTTTTAATTAACTTTAACTCTGATTTTGGCAAACAAATAATGACATAACTAAAGCCAACGAACTTATCATGATAACACCAACAGTGACTTGTAGTGATTGTTTTAGAAGATTGAAATTAAGGAAGAACAAAATGAGATACTTATCATGTTAGATATTATACTATTACAGAGTAATCAATAGGATTTGCAAGTTGTTTTAGTGGGATGTAATAACTACAGGCTAAGCAAAAATTATAAATTAATCATGTTACATATTCTACTGTCATCAATAGTATTTTGCAAGTTGTACTTGGATGTATTAACTATAGGTGCAATGGCATAGATCATGATGCATAGAATGTTAAAGCACCAAAAGTAGTAACTCAACTTTACTAAAGATAATTATTGAATGTTTGGTTTCTCCTCAGAAATAGAGTGATTCAATAAATTTAAGCAAGAAAACACTTTCTACTGATTTATGAAGAAACATCATATCTCAATCATGGAAAAAAGTGCTTAGCGATCTCAAAAGAAAATCCTTATAAATAAAAATTAACCCACAAAACCAATAGCATAATAGAAGATTAAAAAGAATGACTTAATCATTAGAAATTTGCAATGACACCATTACTATAGAATTAAATACAATGTAGTAGCGCAGAACATGAGACTAATACTTAATTATTTTTCTGCAAAATGTAAAATTCTAAAATCAAAACAATGAAATTAGTTTTAGCTTGAATTATATTTTACAAAGAAATTATAATAAGTTTAAGTGTATGCAACCAGACATGATACATGGTAGCTAAAAAAAGATCCATGAGTCATGTAAGCAAATCGAATCAGGTTTCAATCAAAGTTTAATCATAGTTAAACCCTCTTAACTATTTTCATTTAAAGAAATCATTACCATAAAGTTGTTGAACATCCACCTCTCATTTCAATCAAAATGAGTCTAAGAGACATGACAATGGCTACCATCAACAATGAAATATATCTAGGGAACTGATCTATTGAGATTATCTAACTACTAATATAACCAATGTTCTGACTTTCCTTTTCATTATAAAATGGATTTACTACAAAACCAAACCCTGATATAATAGAGGATCCTCTCTCCATTGTGTGAAGGTTAGAAATGAATATCATCCGTACTGTAGTAATTAAAACCCTAATAAAGTCAAGGTTTCATATCCAATGCCACCTAATATGCTTCAACCTTCACCCCTTTAATAATCCTTCAGTGGAGCTCATTTGACCATGAGTTCCTATTTATTGTTATGTATTCTATGTAAACCAACAGGTTTATGTCTTTACAAAAAGGGTTGTTGCTTAGTTGTTTCAGACACACCCATAAAACTCGATGCAAATATAGGCAAGGTAAGATTCTTGAATTATTCAATTATATTACAACATTCTATTATATAAAAATATATAGTAGAGTTATTGAGTCTTGATTGGAAGGAAATATGAGATTATCACAAGGCAAAGTGATCCCCTCCTAAAATCCTCTTTCCATTTTTCCAATCACAATTAGGATTTAGGTCACGAGCATACAAAAGATAGTTGAATTAATTAATATAAATTGTGCATGAATACAATGCGAAGGAATCAATCTTAGCTCTGACCTAACAATATGAAACCATACCTAGAAACCTATGTTTGTATATTTTTGGCACAGTGTGGCATTGGCAAGCAAGAGATAATGGAATAAGGTCATGCATTTCTTAAGTACAGTAATATATTCAAATATTTAAAATGGTAGTTGGGAATTATCAAACTAATAAATGAAAAAAATTTCAATCTAATTCTTTTACCAACATCAGATATGTGATGCTAGAATAGGCTATCCAACAGGACATTAAGACAAATAGTCTTCCAAGAACAATCCATTTAGCTAGAGCCCATGAATGAGTATATTCCACCGATTCGTTAGTCTCATCTGTTGTGATTCCATTTTATTGTTTCTATCATATTATATAATGTTGGCATCTGATTGATGGTCTTGAAATCAGTAGTTTTATTTATTTATTTATTTTTTTTGGGTAAAAAAAAAAATCAGCAGTTAATCTAATATTGTAGCAGACACTTGAGATGCCTACCACATTGGATTGTTGGTTTGTTCCATGGAATGTTCCCAAAATCCAGATTTGTTAAAACAAAATGTTTCATACGACATGTTGACCATAGTAGAAGTGCCTTTCTCCTAATAACTCAAGAATGGATAATACAAGAAGTCTGAAGTTGTCTAGAGGCTGCCATCACTTCATTAGATTAAAGTAACATCTGGGTAGCCATGATCATGCAGTGAAGATCTCTAAAGGAAATAACACTTTCTCCATTTCTACCCAAAAAAATAAGACACGCATACACATACACTTTCTACATTGCTTATATGTGAAAAGAATTGTAGGAGTAACCAAGAGGCTCATATAGATTTTCCTTTTTTCTTTTTATTTTTTTGAAATTCAAATAGAGAATTTCTTATGAGTTCTTTTTCCCCTCTAATAAGAAACTCACCTTTTTAATTCCAAATGAATCATGAATGTGGAACATTGTTCCTAATTCTTGGTTCCTTGATAAAAAAACTCTTGGTTCCTTGATATGATGGTTCATAAAACCAATGCTATCGATTAAACCAACAAGTGTTTATAAGATGAAATTGCTGGATATAAGCTGGTCTTAATATCCAAGCATGGTATAGAAGAAGATACTCGAGCAACCATTCCTATATGGTAATACACAACAAATTGAATATCTATTTAACAGAGGCTGAAAAAAAGCTGTGTTAGATAGTGCAGTCTTTTTTGGAGCAAAGTAGGTCCATTTAACAACTGTTTTTGAAATGGGGTTTAATTCAAGCTACGTGTGTACCTTTTGCAACTGTTTATAAATGGTAATACACAACAAATTGATATCTATTTAAGAGAGGCTGGATAAAATTTGTATTATATAGTACAATCTTTTTGGAGTAAAAAAGGTCCATTTGACAACTGTTTCTAAGATAGGATTTAATGTAACATGGGTGTGTGTACCACTTTTTACTCTATGACACATTTGCTAGGTGTGGGGTTATCAGGACATGGGTTACACAAATGAAGCTAGACAATTTAAAAAATCTTTAGTATATGAAATTCGTAACCCTAGATCTTCAAAGATATGAAAATGGAATGTCCTAGATTTTGATTGTCATCTCATCATTTTGGCCTTATTCCATAAAAAGTAATCTAAGTTTCGATTTCTATTAGACTTTTTATCAAACACTTCATGTTCAACTTTTTGGAGCAAAGAAGGTCCATTTAAATGTTGTTGCTGACATAGAATTTAATATAATGTATGTGCGTCCAATGGATGTTCCATTTCTATATGAAAGAAATGAAGTCATTTTCTTTCTCGAGTTAAAGCATGGTTTAAGCACGGTAAGCAGTTGTTGATAGGATTCCTGATTCTTTGGATAAGGGTGAGAGTGAAGTTTCACTGTTTCCTCCCACTTTGTGATTTTTCTTTTGTTCTAATAAGTGTTATGATACTCTTATACCTACGTACTCCAATCCAGCCGATTGGAATTTTTTTCTTATTGTATACTTTTTGGTTTAGCATGCCACTAATTGATAAAAGAATATGAGAGAACAAGTAAAGATGATCCAAACCAATTTAACGAGAAGATAGAGTTAATGTGATATAGGCGTGTCTCACCTTTCACTCCATGGGGAAAAAAATTAGTGGCCTCGTATATGGTGCTCCATCATAATTTAAAAAAATAAATAAATCTATTGAAAAAAATAAGTACATACCTTTGAGCGGTAGAGCAAACATGAAGAGAGTGAGCAACTCATGAGATTAACGGTTTAGATACGTATCAATGAACCACATGTAAGTATAACATCAAATTTTAAACAAAAACACATTGATTGGGTATTGGATTGAAACAATTATTCCCATCTTATATCCAAAATAACTAAGTACATGAAGCAATCAATACACACATTCTTTTTTGTTTTCTTGGTAGGCATACACCTCTTATTTTTACTGTTAAAATTATTATTATTTGGATTATATTTTAATTCAGGTATATATCTATTACTATTGATGACAACAAAGGTGTTAAAGGCAAATGAATAGGAAGGAAAGTTATGGATAAGCTCTACCAAACTTACAATGCTGAGCTTCAGGGTAAGCATTTTGCTTATAGTGGAGAGAAAAGCTTGTTCACGGGTATTTGATTGAAACAATTATTCCCATCTTATATACAAAATAACTAAGTAGAGAAAGCAATCAAGATATAGAAATTCAATATACACCATCGAATTCAAACATTCTCAGTACAAAATCAATCCAGTAATAGAGCAAGTGTAGAGATTTATGATGCAATAACAATATTTAATCATAGTTTACAATTACTACTAAAGAAGCAACCATTCAAAAACACAAAAATATTTATGAAATGTGTTTTCGCCATCTTCCATGAAACTCCAAAAGTATCATGTAAAAAAAAAGAGAGTTGGTGATAGCTCTATCCAAGAAGAGCAGAATGATATATAGGCTCCCAAGCCTCTGTTTCTAATAGATAAGAAACATTGAATTAGTCTCCTCTAACCAATAAACATAAAAAAGAAAAAAAAATAAAAAAAAGAAAAGGCATAGGGATGATATTACTTCCCAGAGATTAAACCAACATACTAAAAAAAAGAAGAAGAAGAGCTGGAACATAAAAGAAAACCCATTATACAGAGCATACCCAAACACATTCAGTCCCGTGAAAATCCGGTAAACCCAATTAGGCAATTTAGGCAAATAACTTTGAGAGTGGAATTTCCATCTTTCAAAGTAGATGTGACTAAAACATCAGAAAAGGAAAAAAAAATTACAGTTGATTACCTCCCCACGTCTTACAAAGATGGAACAAGAAGAAGATTTGGAGGGCTCTGAGTGTGATGTTATTCGAAAAGATGAAATGAAACAACCATTCTTTTGGCGTTGAGGAATAAGAAATTAAGGTCTGGGAAATGGGAGCGGAAGAGGTTAGGGATGTGTATCGATTCTCTTACATGTATGTGGGTTCAGAGCAAAAGGGGCAAATGAACACATATCATCTATGGGCCCCACAACCTACCGATTGCATCCATGTGGATTCCATAAACAACAAGAAGAAGGAGGTGGATTCCACGAGCAAGCAGGAGGACGAACGGAAAGAAGCAGGAGGGGAAATTGCTGCTTTTATATTATGATATGAACTGCACTGGATGAAGTCTTCGACGATCCTCTTTAAAGCCATGGCCAAATTCTAATTCTCCAAACCCTAGATCGTAAGATAAATGAAACGAGATACAGACAGAGAAAAGAGAGAGAGATTGGAAAAAAGAAGAAGAACCCTGAGAGAGATTGGAAAAGTAATTAGAGGTAGCGGTGATGTTTTCCTTGTCGTTGGACATTTCACCAAGACAACCAAAAAGGAAGAGGAGAAGAGGTGGCCAGGTTCTGCGTTTCTTGCTTAGCCAGTGTTGTGGATGAGAGGAAGAATCGAGAAGACACATGCAGAATCAGGAGTTTGCCCTCCAGTGGGCCCCACACGAGTAAGGAAGGACGCTTTTATATTACGAGATATGATATATGAGTCGACCAAAAACTCCTGCTTTTATATTATGGTATAGAAATGTATCATTTTTAGACAATTATTGTCTCACCTATTGAGATGGTTTGGCTTTGACGAACACTGAGATGGTGAGATTGTGTTGCCACGCTAAAAAAGCGCCACCTCAACTTTCTTCCTTCCTACTTTCCATTTAAAATGATTTACAACCCCTAAAATCTCTCTTCTATAATTATCTTCTCCAAAAGCATTAATCTTTGAGGGATGGATAAGGGGATCTAATGGAGTTGACCAAAAAAAAAAAGCCTGGACACACTTGCTCCCATCCTATCCTAAATTTTAGGATTAGTGATAATCCTAGCTTAATGACAAATGATCTCAATGTCGTTTCATCTTTTCCGTTTCTAGCATACTGACCAAATCCTTATCTAAGATTTAATCTCTCCATCCTAAATCTCTCCATTATGGTTTCCATAAACTTACATAGAAATGTGTGTGCTCCCACACATTTCTATTATGGAAAAATGGAAGCTTAGATTTTATGTGGCTGTTGTAAATGTTTTCTATAAATCTATATTACTAAGGGAATGTAGTCTCCCTTCGTTTAACCACAGGGCTCCAGGTGTCAGTATCTCCTCTCTTTCTCCACTCTCCTCTCTCTCCACTCTCACTAATCGACCCACATAACTTCCTCAAAAAAAAAAAAAAAAAAAAACACTATGGTAATGCAGGATGGTGGGCCAAACAGGGCCCACATCGCATTGGTCCACCACATAATGGGTTTCCGGTGGGTCCTCCTTTGGATCCATGGATCGGATGGGTCATCGGGTGACCCACCTGGCTCCCGGTATCAACACAAGAAACTAAATTGCCGAAATACTGATTGAAACTTAAAAAAAAAATCCCGCTTCTTAACTGCTTCCTAAAACACGTACTCTCCATTTCTCTGATCAGACGTGGGATGGTGGGCCAAACAGGGCCCACCTTGCATGGGTCCACCACCTACTGGGTCGCCCATGGGTCCTCCTTCGGATCCAAGGATCAGAGGTCATCGGGTGACCCACCTGAGTCCCGGTATCAATGTAAGAAATTGAATGGCCTAAACAATGAGTGAAACTTAAAATAAACAAACAAACAAAAACAAACTCTCAATTCTTAACTGTTTCCTAAAACATGTACTCTACCTCTCTCTGATCATACACAGGATGGTGGGCCAAATAGGGCCCACATCACAAGGGTCCACCACATAATGGGTCTCTGGTGGCTCCTCCTTCGGATCCTCGGATCGAATGGGTCATCGGGTGGCCTACCTGGGTCCTGGTCATGGTTCAAAATCTCGGTCTCGGTCGCGGTATCGGCCGGGTCGAAAAACCGATATGATATCGATATCAGTCGCCGATATCGGTCCGTTGCGGTCATCGCTGTATGAATTTTTTTAAATCCAAAAAAATTCACAAAAATATCCAAAAATCCAGAATATTAGAAAATGCTGGAAAAAAATATTTGTTTCCATTAATAACAGCAATAAATCAAAATCTCGGTCACCTTAAGTTATGAGTTCTGTCTGTGTCGTAGTTCACTGTCTTTTCCAGTATTTCATATAATGCAAACATTATTGATGCTCGTGATCAATTTATTAGTGTCAAATATAAGAAAATAAAGATAACATATCAATCATCATTTAATACTAACTTAATCATCAAATAAAGTTGTGAAATTCAAGACCCTGAAGATTAGTGAATGAGATAGTGAGTTAGTGACTGAGATAGATAAATCATAAAGCACTTGGGCATCAAAATGTTCATGGTTTACCTGAAATTAGAGGGGACTAGTGGAGAGTACTAGTAGAGACTAGAGAGAGACTGATGAGTGTGAGTGTATGACAGATTGACAGCCTAATACCAACTGGAGTGTTGCCTTGGCTCGATATCATCATCATCATCATTTCTTCGGTATTGGCTAAAAAAATATGATCCATACCGTTGTGCAGCATTAGCACTACCATACCCATAACCATATTCAGATTGTTCTTGATAAGATGATGAACTATCTTGATCCCTTGTGGCTGTGGATTGAGATGGTTGGTTGTAATCAAATGGCATGAAATAGTCATGAGGGGCATAAATAGGTCGTCGAGAAACTGTTGGGGGAAGCCTCCCTTGCTCAATTAACATCTGTTCGATAGAAATAATCAGTGTTGTGAAGGGGGTACCCAATTAGGGTCATATGAATAACCCTTATGCTGTCCATACATGGCACCTTGTTGGCCAACATAACCCCCATGTTGTCCATACATGGCACCTCGGCCAACATAACTCCCATGATGACCATGTGTAGTGGCGTCGGCGCTACTACTACCCCCTGCCTCAGTCTGTCCAACATGTTTGACATAGCCACGACGAGGATCTAACTCAGTAGCATCAGGAAAATGCTCAACTGTCTCATAAGTGACATGCTCATCATCTCTATAATGACCCTCATCCACGGGAGAGTCAGGTGGAATTCCTGCTGATGATGAAGAAGTAGAAATACTTTACTCACTCTCTTCATCCACCTCCTTTCTCCTTGGTTCACTCGTATTAGGTGCACGCCCCTGCTGCATTGTCAAGTTTATTTCTTTTATCCTTTCTGCAGCCCTCACTGACTCAGGCCTATCCCCAGTCAATTCCTCCATCAACTGCTCAAACTATGGGTCTTGGTCTAACACCAGTTCTTTTTGTTCCTCCAGCCATTGACCTAACACAGTATCCTCTTCTGAAAAGATATAGTCCAAATTAATTGGACAGAAATAATCTCGGTGATCCTCAAACTGTCTTCTCCTTCTATTTCTACTCCGGAGCTTAAGGTTGTAGTGAATGTAGACCAATTTATTTAGCTTTTGCATTGTCAATCTATTTCTTGGTCTTGTGTGGATAAATGAGAATGTGCTCCAGTTTCTTTCACAATTGGAAGACGATGTAGTTTGACTAAGGACTTTAATAGCAATCGTCCTTAGTGCAGGAGCACTCTCTCCATAATTCAACCACCATTCAGCTGAAAAAAAAATAGAAATGATATTAGAGTCAATAAAAAAAGGGGGATTCGACGAGAGGTCTCTGAACATTTCACTTTATTGCCTTAGGTCCACAATCTTTTTTTATAGTGTGAAAGGTCCTTTTTCCAAATTTGAAAACCTAAAGTGTCTAATTTACCCTTTCTTCAAATCATATCCCATGATTAGTGGGATAAGCCATTAATAATGGTCAACTACCATTAAATTAGTCGCGATTAATAAAATTCCACTAATAAGATTTCCAAATAAAGTTCAAAAAACTGGAAACAAATTTCAAATAAATTTCTAAAAATGAAATAAATTTCAAACACACAAATAAATTTCAAAAGATCCAAATAAATTTCAAAAGACAAAAATAAATTTAAAAAAATATAAATAAATTTCAAAAGACGAAAATAAATTTCAAAAGATGTAAATAAAATAAAAAAAAAACAAAATTAAACTCTAAAAAAAAAAAACTAATTTCAAAACATACAAATAAATTTGAAATAATGCAAATAAATTTCAAAAAATGCTATAATATCAAAAGAACATAGGGAAATTTAAAAAGATGCAAATAAATTTCAAAAATCTAAAAATTTTCAAAAGATGAAAATCAATTTAAAAAGACGCAAATAATTTTCAAAAGATGAAAATCAATTTTAAAAGATCCAAATAAATTTAAAAAAAGTGTAAATAAATTTAGAAAAACGCAAATACATTCGCCACAAACTCGGATAAATTTGTCCAAACTCAGATAAATTTGTCCCATAACTCAGATAAATTAGCCAAAACTCAGATAGATTTGTTCAGAACGTAAAGAAATTGATTTCAGAACTCAGATAAATTTGCAAAAAACTCAGATAAATTTGTTCAGAATTTAGTTAAATTTGTCTAGAACTCAGATAAATTTGTTTCAGAACTCAGATAAATTTCCAAAATGAAGATAAATTTGTTAGAAACTCAGATAAATTTGTTAAAAACTCAGATAAATTTTCCAAAAACTTAGTTAAATTTTTCGGGAAATCATATATATTTGCCAAAAACACAGATAAATTTATCAAAAACTCAAATAGATTTGCTTTTGGGCTTTAAAACTAGGTCAAACTTGACCCGACCTCACCCAGACTGGAACCGACCCTCTGGGTCATAAACCACTCATTCTAACAAAAAAAAAAAAAAGGTTGAGATATAAACCACTCATTCTAACCATCAATGGTGAATGCAAAAGATGTCTATCGTAATTGGGATGATAGTTCCACAGGAGGCACAAATCCACGGCATTACTGAGAGAGATGATAAGTAAAACAAAATGTAAAATGACCATTCCAAAATGTAGCACTCTGGTAGCATAATGTCATTTCATCACACACTCAAATAAGTCACATCATCAGAATCATGTAAAGTTACTACTGATGGAGGTAAGAAAACTAGGAAAGAGAGTGAAAAAAAAAAAAAAAACACAACACCATCATTATCTTTACTCATAAATCCAAGGGTGCAGGCTGCTCTGCCAATTAGCAGTGCCTTCGGGAAACCACAAGGCAATCTCTTTCCTTGCACTCTCCACTGAATCACTGCCATGGATGACATTCCTGTGTCGAGAAATGAAATCTCAATCAGATTCTCATAAACCTAGATTGCCTTCAACAAGTCAGACATACTTGTTATTTGTAACTATTAATGACCATAAATCAAGAGTAAGGATTATAAATCAACAAAAATCTAATAAAGCTTGGAGTAGCCTTGCAAAATTACAACACCTTTTCTTAATAAGTGTTCCACGCGGCAAACGTGGCATGTCGTGTGAGACGAAAGCCACATGTGGATGCAGTGGGATGGAACACGTGGTTGCATTTAGGGAGGAGTCAGAGGGTTTTGTCGTCTTCGAACTCGCACAAGCAGACGGCGCATTCTAGCATGCTCTTGCCGAGCTTGAGTCCCTTGACGACGAAGTCTTCGAGGATGGGGAAGGTCTCGATGACGGTGGGATAGAGGCTTTTGGGCCTGCGGGATCGGTCGCAGAGATCAGATCTGTGATTTTGAAATTTACCTAGAAATGAGGAGGGGAAACAGAAGATTTGTAATTTTGAAATTTCAAAATTTTATGCCTAAAATGGTTGAAAGGGTAAATCAGTCATGAGAATTGTATGCAGGGACCTCTGGCTGCAAACAGTCTAGCTGCTTGGACCAGAGCCCTTAAAAAGAATTCGTCTGGACTAGAGGCTGGAAACATTCAATTCTAGGGACCTTTGGCTAATTATCTCATAAAAAAATAATAAGTCCTTAAATAATATAGAGATGACATTACAATCAATACCATGATAGGTCTGTGCCACAGCTCTCCGCACAGTCGTCGTTCCAAAGCTTCCAGCCGTACATTGTATATGTCAATCTGAAGACATTAACGTAGAAAAATAAATTAGAGAAATTACAATGTTATATACTTTTTTCCTTAATTATCTTACATTCCTACCTGATTAGTAGCCCAAATTGCTTCATCTATACTCTGCCAATCTTTCAATTACATTTTTTAGTCCCAAACGGATTTCATCAGATATGTGTCCATCCGTAAATTAAGGATTAAAGAAGTATCCTGTAACAGTAAAACCAATGAATTTTAGTCATTGATAAATTAATATAGTGAGGACTGAGGAGAGAATGGAGAGTTGAATACAACGATTCAAGTATTAAAGGATATTCTTCACTTACCGGCAATGTGTAAATCATGTTTCAATTGTCGTCCCCATCGATCTTCGATGATCTTCCAAAGCTTTTTGTAATATTTACAATCTGCTTGAATAGCCAGCTTTGATCTCTTTATGGCCTCATGTAAGAAGCCCATTGTTGGCTTATCATCGCCATCAACCAATCGAAGAACCTTTATTAGGGGATCAAAAACATTCAAAACACCCTTCACATGAGGCCAAAACCTGTTGGACTCAATTATTTCACATACTTCAACAGTAATGGGACTTGGCCTCTTTCCCCGTTTTGAATTCATGAAATCATTTGATTTTATCAATCGAAGAAGTCCTTCTCTATACCTGTAAACACTTTCGATAGCAATGAAGTGGGTGGCAAATCTAGTGATGCCAGGCCGTAGTAATTCATGGTTGTCTGTATGCGTTTTCATCATGGAAATGAGTCTGTATGATTGACAAAAATTTTTTTGGTGATCTTCTTAATCTTACCAATCACAAACTTCATGACTTTTCCTTTTACAATATCTTCAAGCATTAAATCCAAGCAATGTGCTGCACATGGAGACCAGAAAATCCTTGGCCTTTGTTTCATAAGCATCATTCTTGCAGCCTTCATGTTTGCAGCATTGTCGATAACAACCTGAACTACAAATCTGCCCCAATTTCTTCAATCACCTCATTCAATAACTTATTAATATATTTTGCATCTTGAATGTAATAATTTGCATCAACTGATTTGATAAACACCGTGCCCATAGACGAGTAGACTAGAAAATTCAAGAGATGACGATGTGTGATGGTCGTCCACCCATCGAACATTAGTGTGCAACCTCTTTCCTTCCATGCTCATTTGAAAGTTTGCACCCAAGCCTGCAACTCTTCATACTCTTTCTCAACATAGACATGCCCAATCTCATAAGGGGTAGGTGCCTTTATACCTGGACCATGTTCTGCAGCTGCATCTAACATGGTGGTGAAATAAGGAGATGATACCTTGTTGGGAGGAATGCCTCCATCCAAAAAAACCTTCCCAGCGGCTCTCACTAGATGTTCTCTTGCTTTACCAAACTTGCCCTTTAATGCTTTCATAACGCTGGGCTGCTTTGATGTTGGTTTTCTAAAAGCATATGGGTTAGTTGGCCCCACTTGCTGAGGTGCATGTGTAGGAGGTCTTTCAATCTCCTCAATGTCTAGATCTCGACGGGGTTGTTTTTGACTAAATGCCCGACGCAAACTTGCTCCCTCAGGTCCGGATGACCCACCCTGCTCATATTGGCTACCTCTAGAGGCTGCTTCATATTGCAATATTCTTCTTCTCTCTTCCTCCTCCTGAAGTGACCTAACACTTTCTCTCCTAACCGTCCTCATTTCCGGGTCTTCATCGTCATCATCGGAGGAGGAACCGAATACTTCTTCTCTACATGCATCAAATTCCTCAGTTCTTCTTCTTTGTTGTACAACTTTTTTTTTTTGCTGATGCATTTAGGAGCTCCTTCATTTCAACAGTCACATTTGGTGACACTTTATGACATTTCATCACCTGTCCTGATACATGCCCCCAAATGTTGTTTCAATCGAGTAATCCCGCCATTGAGCACTTTTCCACAATAATTACATTTCACTCTACTTTTGCTTCCAACTGCTTCACCATGGTTCCATGCTAGATCTATTTCACGCACCATCCTGTTCCTATAAAATAAGAAATTCATATAATAGTAATACACTAATACTCTAACAACAATTATTTTTGGGAAAAGTCAAGATTTAATAAAATCATTATAAAAAATCCTAAATATATAGATATAGCATAAAAGTAAGTAGATCAATCATTTACACATCATACAATGATCACGAATCATTAAAACAATATATTTATGATGAAATCCCCAAAAAATGATATATTATAATTCAATTATTAAAAAAATTGAAAATAAAATAATTAAAATAAAAATCTAAATCATGTTTATGACTATGAGTAGATGTAGATCTATCATCTACACACTATTAATAAGCCTTTGGTATCACAAATATTCTAACAAGTAACAACAATTAATTTTTGGAATTTTTTTTTAATAAAATCATTTTCAAAATCCTAAATATATATATCTAACATGAAAGTATGTAGATCAATCATTTACACATCATACAATGATCATGAATCATTAAAACAACATATTTATGATGAAATCCCCAAAAAATGATATATTATAATTCAAATATTAAAAAAATTAGAAAATAAAATAATTAAAATAAAAAATCTAAATCATGTTTTTGTCTATGAGTAGATGTGGATCTATCATCTACATACTATTAATAAGCCTTTGATATCACAAATATCCTAACAAGTAACAACAATTAATTTTTGGAATTTTCTTTTAATAAAATCATTTTCAAAATCCTAAATATATAGATCTAAATCTAACATGAAAGTATGTAGATCAATCATTTACACACCATGCAATGATCATGAATCATTAAAACAACATATTTAGGATGAAATCCCCAAAAAATGATATATTATAATTCAAATATTAAAAAATCCGAAAATAAAAAAAATTGAAAAAAAAAGGTTTTCATGTAGATCTAACTTCTAAATGAAGAAAACAACAGAAGTGACAAACCTCTATGCTTCATCTATAAAAAAAAAGAAAACACATAATAAAATGCTTTAAGTTGATTTTCTCTTACCTTAGATAATATTTTCTTCAAAAAATATAAGTGAGATTTGAAAATATGCAAGAGAGGTGTGATGGAGTGTGGCTGCTGCTATGGGTAGTAAGGAGTTGAGAAGAGAGGAGAAGAAGATGAAGATGGGGGAAAAATAAAAAAATTAGGGTTTTCACCCTTTTTGAGATATCTTGGCCGATATTTTGAAAATATTGGCCGAGATATCGCTACAGCCGAGATGAACCAAATCTTGGCCGATATGGGCTGAGATATTTGCCTTTTTTTCCGATACCGGTTCATATCGGCCGATATGAACCGGTATCGGCCGGTTTTTTGTTCCATGGTCCCGGTATCAATGTAAGAAACTGAATGGCCCAAACAATGACTAAAACTTTAAAAAAAATTCTCGCTTCTTAACTGCTTCCTAAAACACGTACTATCCCTTTCTCTGATCAGACGTTGGATGGTGGGCCAAACAGGGCCCACCTTGCACGAGTCCACCACCTACTGGGTTGCCCATGGGTCCTCATTCGGATCCACGAATCGGATGGGTCATCGGGTGGCCCACCTGGATCCCGGTATCAATGCAAGAAACTGAATGGCCCAAACAATGACTGAAACTTCAAAAAAAAAAAACAGAAATTCACAATTCTGGATCCACAGATTGGATGGGTCATTGGGTGGCCCACTTGGGTCCCGGTATCAACGCAAAAAACTGAATGGCCCAAACAGTGACTGAAACTTAAAAAAAAAATCTCTCGCTTCTTAATTGCTTCCTAAAACAAAAACTCTCCCTTTCTCTTATCAGATGTTGGATGGTGGGCCAAACAGGACCCACCTTGCATGGGTCCACCACCTACTGGGTCGCCCATGGGTCCTCCTTCGAATCTATGGATCAGATGGGTCATCGGGTGGCCCACCTGGGTCCCGGTATCCATGCAAGAAACTGAATGGCCTAAATAATGTCTAAAACTTAAAAAGAAAATTCCTAATTCTTAACTGTTTCCTAAAACACGTCCTCTCCTTCTCTCTAATCAGACGCTGGGCCCACCTCGCATGGGTCCACCACCTAATGGGTCCCCGGTGGGTCCTCCTTCGAAGACGCTGGATGGCCCACCTTGCACAGATCTACCACCTAATGGGTCACCGGTGGGTTCTCCTTCGGATCCACGGATCGGATGGGTCATCCGGTGGCCCACCCGAGTCCCGGTATCAACGCAAGAAAATCAAGTGGAACAGCTGTATGGCCTAAACAATGACTTAAACTTAAAAAAAAATTCCAACTTCTCAATTGCTTCCTAAAATAAGTCATCACCCTCTCTTTGATCATACGTTGGATGGTGGGCCAAACAAGGCCTAACTCGCACGGGTCCACCATATAATGGGTCTTCGATGGGTCCTTCTTCGAATCCATGGATTGAATGGGTCATCCGGTGGCCCACCTGGGTCCCGGTATCAACGCAAGAAACTGAATGGTTATGCTTCTTAACTGCTTCCTAAAACACGTACTCTCCTTCTTTGATCAGATGCTGGATGGTGGGTTAAACATGGTCCACCACCTATTGGTTCACCTATGAGTCCTCCTTCGGATCCACGGATCAGATGGGTCATCGAGTGGCCCACCTGGATCCTAGTATCAACGCAAGAAAATCAAGGTGGATCGTGCATGGCACGGGGTGTTGCTAGTCCACTTCCTAACCTGTTGATCCCCTGGAAACAAAGACAAAATGTAGCCTGCCCTGTATGCCGCATTGTCATTTTAGACTCTCTCTAGAAATATATATACAGTTCCAGGCCCAAGCCCAACCCATGTATGGATCCCAGCTAGGGATGTAAATGAGTATCTAATTTTCCAATTACCTAGAGGTTCCGACCCGTTAAAAATCGGATCTGGGTCCTTATTTAGGCCCCGATAAGTAAATGGGTCTGGGTCCATCTTGGTTCGGACCCGTGGACCCGAGACTCGATATATTAACTCAATTTTTGAAAATCTCATCTAAAAACCATGTTTTTTGAATATCAGTCTCTACCTAAACCCGGACCTGAATCTAGACCCGTCCCATATATGGTTTCGGTTCCAATTCTGGAGTCAAGAAACCGGTTCCGAAACGGTTCTGGATCTTCCTTCTCCTTAACGGTTCCGGTTCTGGGTCCAACCAGAACCAACCCGTTTACAACCCTAATCCCAGCCTTACAGTTGGACATAGTCCAGGTTCAGTAGAACCGACCCATTGCAGCTATAAGGTTTTTGAATTATTATTATTATTATTAATTTTTTTTTTTTTTTTTGATAAAAAGCGATAGGGATTTGTTACTTGTTAAAGACGGCAGTATATTCACCTTTCCAGTAAAGCTAGAAATCATTCAAGCAGAGATGTGGTGGGAATTTCCTCTCAAGTCGGTAACAAGCAAACAGAAATTCTACCATGTTCAACCAGTTCCAGCACACCACTTTCCGGCCATTCACGGTCACCCACTCATATAACAAAAGGGCTAGAGAAAAAGACAGGAAATCATAAAAAAAACCTACTTTCCAACATCAATTTACCTTTCCCCATCAATGCTTTCCGCCCAGAGAAGGACATCCATAGAAAAAAATTATTACACAAAGGAAAGAAGGAAAAAAAGGTAAAAAGTTTTATATATATATATATATATATATATATATATATATATAAAATAAAGAACTACAAGCATCTTTTAGGAACACTATTTATTTTTTGATTATTTTGCATTCCAACTTGCATTTGGTCGTTTTTAAAGGTTGAAATATATCAATCTTGAAGCCATGTAAGCATTGGTAAATACCCAACTCACACACCTACAGAATAAACTCCACAAGTAGGACTGCATAAAACATCCGGTATCACTGCAAAACCAAACCGAACCGACCAAACCGGGCGATTCGGATCGGTTTATAGTGAATTGGTTCGGTTAACGATTTGAAAATCATAAAAACCGCTTACATTGGTCGGTTATTGGTTTGAGCCCACGGTTAACCGCTTAAACTGAACCGACCGTATGTGGTAACTTAAATATTGCTTTTTTACTATTTTAGCCTTAGGGTTTCGTTCTTTACTACTTTCATAGTTAGAGTCGACAACTCCATTCTCACATAAACTCAATTGTTAGCATTACCTCAGATGGTATCATGTGGAATGAATGTTTCACTGTAAGCTGGTTATTGTTTTTTATTTATTTATTATTATTATTATATTTTTTTTTGTGTGTTTGTGTTTAGTCCAAACTCTTTTTTTGAAGTAGAATTATTTTTTATATGCGTTTAGTCCAGTATGGATTATTGGATTTTTATGTTTGCACCAAACATCGGAACAAATGCAAAGGACGGGGTATCATCATTTTGAAATTTCCAATGTCTAATTTTCAAAACAATAAAATAAAAAACAACGATTTAACCGACCGAACCGAACCGTTTGGTTGGGTTCAGTTTAAGCCTTCTCCATTGGTCGGATCAGATCGGTTATTAAAAACCGACAGATTCGGTTTGGTTGTTGGTTTTAGTGTTAAACCGATCCGAACCGCCCATGTGCAGTACTATCCACAAGTCCTTAGCCAACAAAGCAATAACGGGGCATAATCCTAGGTTGATCCAAGTGAAAAAAGAATATGTCCTGCCACTGATCCATTGGTAGATTTGCATGCATTTAAGTTCATTTAAATGATCATTATAATCATTAAGTCTTACCTAAATGTGGTCCTTTCTTATGTAAGTTCTACCTTTCTAGCAAAGTCATTTGCATTAAATCTGGAATCCTTCATGCCTTTCTTCACTGGTTTGCTTGAGATTTTTACTGATTCTCCCCTTTCTGCTACCTTGAACATGTAATTCTTTTCCATATTTCTAGGGCTGCTTCTGTGTTTACATGGTGAAAAGAGTAAAAAAAGAAAAAAGCTGCAAATGAATTATGACCACTGGAACAAAATAACAGAAAAAATGATTTATTAGAACAGTTAATTTAGAAGAATCATTTTTTCATCATATCAATTCCAAGAAAATAGCACCCAAATACCACCTTATACCTTGTTTTCCTCTACCAACTAGCAAAAACCTAAATTGAGATTTCTATTCATTTATCCCTCACAACTTAGAGCTGGTTTGTTTACATGAAATTGAATTTCTAAGAATAGCAAGAAATTCATTATATCACAGAAGCTAAAATTGAAGAAATAAATGTCAAAGTTTGCAGTGGCCATCAAATATTCCTCCCTTTGGTGGAAAATGATCACCTAGCCATCACCATTGTAAATTACATCCTGGAAAAGCCTGGGCCCCATCAAAATCTCCACTTTACATCCTTAACTCCTAATGTAGTTATTATTCCTTTCTTGGAATCTATTTTACCATGAATTCCAAGAAATTGAATCCTTCACCCCAACCTAGTTATTATTCCTTTCTCGGAATCCATTCTACCATGAATTCATAGCAATTGAATCCTTCACCCCTCACCTTGTTATTATTCCTTTCTCGGAATCGATTTTGCCAAGAACTCCTAGGAATTAATCCTTCAGCCTTCACGTCGTTATTATTCCTTTCTTGGAATCCATTTTACCATGAACTGCTGGAAATTCAATTCCATGCAAGCAATGGACCATAAACAAGCGGTGATTTCAGTATCTCATTATATAATAATTCCCTTCAATTCCATCACATTCCTTTTCAACCCAATAAAGAAACAAACAATTAAAACATTTCCACAGTGAAAAAAAAAACAAAACAAAAGGAACAATCTCATTTACTAAGACACTGCAAATCAAAGTTTTAATTAAAATGAAGCACAATCTCACTATTTCATTATATTACAACTACATTCTGTTTGAATGAAAAATAACAAACATGTACTCTGTTTTTTTTTTTTTTTTTCTAAAAGAAGAATAATCTCAGCATCTCTTTAAAAATATCATAATTACCTTCCATCCAGTACATTTCTTTACAACCCACCATTAAATAAACAGACAACCAATACACATTTCCATAAAGAAAATCAACAAAAAGAACACTGTCAATAACACAAAATGCCTTATATTCAATGTGATCTTCTATATTAGTGAGGACACATCTCACCATCTCATTATGTCTAACCATCTCATTTACTCAAAACACCATATACTACTGCTATGACAATTTTTTTCGTTTAATGAAAAACCGACCTCACTTAGAACTTCTTTCAGGCCTTTTTCCTGCATTCAACTCAATTCAATTCCAACGAATCAATGGTAAAATGGCCTTATCCAAAGAGCATTTAAGAGTGGTAAGGAGTTAAGTATGCAGTGAGATTAGATGAGACCATCATTTTATTTGATTTACTAAGATGGCTTGTGCATTTCCTATCAAAGTGTAGACAATTTGATGGCTCCTTGGATTAATTCAATAAAAAAGGTACCTCATGTCTCAATATATTCAACAAGGATACTGTAAATAAACATAAAACCAACACTCATTTGCATCATTTGCAAGAAGGGATTCAATAAAATCAAAATCCTATCACCCACCCCCAAAACAAACAAACCCCTGAAAAAACCCTTTCACAATTCAATAAACAGACTGAAAGTGAATACCCATTATCATTTCTTCAGGGTTATCATATATTCATTCATTCAGAAACACTGAATTCAACATCATCCTTTTACTCTATGATTGGTAGAAAAAAGAATCAGTATAGTTCATATCATCTCATTTCAGACATTATCAACAAAAACACACAAACTGCAACATCATCAATCTGTACAAGAACAAGTATGTATTAGTTCACAGCAATTCTCACCAGATCCCCAACAGCGAAATATTGTTGAAAGATGCCATGAGATCTCCCACCCCAAATTCAACCACATAAGCAATTAGGGCACCGCATCAGCCCATTCTCATTGCAATCCAAGCACCTTCTCAGCTGCCCCTCCTCCTCCACGAACACCTTCCTGCTGCCCCGGCAATTCGTGCACGGCACAAACCTCACACCGCCGCAGCTCCCACAGACTGCCACGGGATCCATCGCCGGAAACCCCTCCAGAAGCTTCCTCAACTCGCCGGATTCCAGAAGCTGCCGTACCTCCTCCGCCCCTCCGACATGCCGCCCCCGGATAAACACCTGTGGAAGCACGATCGGCTTCGGTCCGAGCACCGCCTGCAGCTCCCACCGGTACGCCGAGTCCATCGAGACGTCGCGCTCGTCTACGGGAACCATGAAGCCACGGAAAATCGACCTGACGGAGACGCAGTCCTCGTAGGTCCGGCGAATGCTGCGGAGGGAGGTGAAGTAGACCACGAGCCTATCGTCGCCGCCGGGAGGTCGTCGAGCTTGCTGACCAGAAGCCGACGCCGAAGCCGAAGCAGCCGGTGGAGGCGGGCGGATGGAGCGGCGGAAGGCAGAGACGAGGCCGAGGTCGGAGAAGCGCTTCGCCGTCTGAGACCAGAGGGAGGTGGAGGGGTGGGGTTGGGGTTTCTTGGGATCTGTGATGGAGGGCTGGGATTTGTTGGCGTCGATCGTGCCGCGGAGATTTCCATGGAAGGTGAAGGAGCGGTAGAAGAAGGGTTTCGAAGACGACGAGTCCTGGACGCCATCAGCAGCAGCAGGAGCCATGGATTTGAGATTTGGTTCCTTGCTTTTCTCCATTTCTCGATTGATGGAGAAGAAGAAGAAGAAGAAGAGGAAGAAGAGGGAAGAGGTTTTTCGTTGGGTCTTTGTTTGCTTTTGTTGTAAGAAAAGGATGCGTTGATTTCATACGAGGAAAAAGTGGTGTTTGTGTGTTTTGGTTTCAAGGAGGGAAAGAGAGAGAAAACGCGTAAAGTTGTGTCACTGGGGGGCGGCTTTATAACCTATTCTTACCAAGTTTGCATGTCTGACTGTAATGAGAAGAGCCAGGATGAGACCGGATTCTATGAAGCATGCAGGTGCAGGCCTTCAGGTACAAAATCTAAATCCTTCTCATTTCTTTCTTTCTTTCTAAAATAGAGTTGGGAACAGGATTATAAGGTTTATCATGTGTTGGACTAATGTAAATATAAGAGGGAGGGTAATTTTGACTTGAGCTGGAGAGAAATTAGAGAAAAAGGTCAAAATAGACGGAGGGATGGAGTGACTACAGTGGGCATTTGCTAAGATATGTATGGATGGATTCAACGATCTAAATATAAGTCTGTACAGAGGAGGTTATGAGGCAAAATGTGTCGGCTAGTACAGAGGTTATGAGGTAAAATCCCTTGGCTAGTTTGACAATCTAATTCTAGAAGCTTCTTCGTTATTTGCATATTTTTAGACTATTTTGACATCTATTTATGGGGAGGTGCTCCTGCGTCTCCCCTATATAAGATACTACTGTACACGTTTATTTTTCTCTGCCACGTAGCACTTTGCGGGAGCAATAGTATGGAACTTTCCAAGGTAGGGATTAGTGTTGTAAAATGGGTCACCGATTCTCCAACTGTCTCGAGGTTTTGACTCGTGAAAAACTAGGTATGGAACCTAATTTAGTATTGGACCTGTTTGGGGGCTTTACTAATGGAGTTGAGTGAAGTAAATGTTATTTTGAATAAATAATAAAATATAAGTGGATTAAGATAGTATTTTGTTTTTAGTTGTTTGTGTTGGAATCTTTTTGACCTTTTCTTTTTATTGAAACGTGGAGTTTTTTTTATTTTTTTGTGGAGAAAAGAGATTACTTTTTGACCTTTTTTTTTAAAAAAATATGGTGAGAAATTTGAATTAAAGTATTTTGGTGAGATTTTTTTTTTTTTTTTTTTTTTTTTTTTTTTTTTTAATAAAAATTGAGGCTTTACCTTACTTGTCTCTAAGCGTAGAGTTGTCAAACAAGCCCTTAGGTAAGATAATAGACCTTTTGCTACTTTCATCACATATTGCCCCTGTTTTCCACATTCCTGCTCCAGAATTAGGGTTTTCTAAATTCCTAAATCGACCAGACGTGCAGCTTTCTCTCTACATCCTCTATCATCCTCTATCATGAAACTTCTATAACATGAGAGGATAAGCAGCGGTGATGAAGGTGTCTCAATCTTGTGGGTGATCGGACTGGATCCATAAACATGGGTGGACCCAAGAACAAGCAGATGGGTGCGGTCACACCTGTCAAACTGTAGTGTGATTCTAAAATCTATATGAAAATTTTGGGCCCACTTCAAAGATTCTAATAAAAATATGAGTCGATAAAATCCACATGAAAACTCTTGTTTGTCCTTAAAACTAAACTACCTATTAGGGTCTACACCCTTCAAATTAAAATCCCGAGTCCATCATTGGGCATAAATGACCTCGCCCCAGCCTCTTTCCCTTTGAAGTTACACCCAAGTGCACTTTCTTTCCTTCTTTTCTCCGTTTATAATGGGTGAATTTGGTTTTAGATGGGTTTTCTAATTGATTGATATTCTGGGTAAATTTTGGAATTTCTTTCATATTATGCTTTCACTGAATATAAGTCTTTTTGCATGTTCATCTGATCTGAAGCAGAGTCTGTCATAAGGATTTGATTTATTGAGGGAATAGACTGAATTTTATGTCTCTTTAATTGTGTCCATGTTTTGCTTAAATCCGGTAGTTACTTGTTTTGGACCCAGTTCCGGAACAACTCTCATGGTTCTGAGCCGTTTTCGGATCCAAAACCGGATCCATATATCTTTGTGTTAACGGTTCCAGTTCCGAATACAGTTCCATGCTGGAACCAGCCCAGACCGTTTACATTTCTATCAGGGACCCCACTGAATCTCACCTGCTTGAGCGACACATCGGTCCAATGAAGCGCGCTAGAGAAAATTTTCCACTATTCACATATCTACAACATATAGGGACAGTTCAAAATTTTACATGATTTAAAACTACACCAGCCTTCTCGATTCTTTAGGACATGTCAAGATCTTTGAGAATCAATTCATTTGGATTTTTTTTTTTTGGGATGGCGTTGATATAAAAGCGACTCTAAAAAAGCCTTTCTCATTTTTCTTGCTTGTGTGTATATGCCGGCCAACTTCCACATCCCTCCTTTCCCAGCAGCAACAAGAATGTTTTGATGCATGTTGAAAACATACAAGAATGCCAAGCAGGGGTGGACCCAAGAAAACATCCTTGGAGGGGCCACTATGTAAAATAAGAAAAATCTTGGAGGGGCGATATATAATTTTTTTTAATTTTAATTAAGTTTTAAGGGTTTTTTTATTTCTTTTTTTTGGGGGTGGAGGGCGCGGCGCTGGTTCCATCAACAATGCCAAACACTGATATATCTATGGAAATGCTACCTTAGTAAGGGATTAATCCCTGCTCCTCATGCTAAGTGGATCAATCTCCTATACTATTCCAACCTAACATCATCATCATAATAATAATAAAACACCCTAGGGGATTTTGTAAAATTCAGAAATTTATTTCGCTCACGTGAGCACTGGTGCTCACAATAAGGTTAGCACCATTTTTTTAGGGCCGGCCTAGGGATGGGATTTCGATCTTCTCACCTAATTGTATATGGCAACGGAGGCTCAAATCATATCCCTACGACTTGATCAATAGCTGACAAGCAATAGCCGACAAGCTTTTCTTGTCTAAAATGAGTATACAGTCGTTCTAATGGCCTAGTCCATTCGGATGGGTGCCAAACTTGAGATCAATGACTATCAAGGGCTCCCTTGTTTTATGCTCCACTCAGATGTATCATCAGGTGGGCCTCACTAGGTATTTAGGCACTTAATGGGGCCCACCTGATCACAAGATTGGGGGAATGGAAAGAGATGTTTTGGATGTGCCCATATATCAAGTTTGTTGTCAATCACATGCTTCTAATCCCTTCATTTGTGGCCCGCAATTTTAATAATTTAATATTAAAGAAAAAAGTTGACCATCAATTCAACAGTCTAGTTCATTCGAATTGGGGAAAACTCGTTGGATTCAATGTAATTCAAGGGGGACTGTGTGTGTGGATGGTTTGGATGGATCATAAAGTTAGTTCCACTATATGTCCCTCACCCTATGGTAATGGATAGATGCATATGAATATTTCTCAAACACATACATGTGTGTGTATAGAGAGAGAGCCATCTAGTGCAAAGACGTCATACTGGAGCTTCGTGTGTTGGGCTATGGAGCCCAATTGGGGCTAGGACCGGGAGGATTTAAAGATCTGCTTGGGCCCCTCCTTTGTGCAAAAAATCGGCCACATCCGACCATCCTAACTCCTATAATCTAGGGCCCACAAGTTTAGTCCATTCAGATCGGTGTACAGTCAATACAATGGTACGGTCCACTTAAATGGGTATAAACTGGGTGGAACCCATGTAAATAAGGGGAATTCTTTATCCACTCAAATGGAACCCTAGGTGGTAACCACACAATATATTACAATAGATTCATATATTTTAGCCACATCCGACCATTCCCTCATAGGATACGATTAAATATAAACCCAATATAGTTTGAGCTCCCCACAAGGAGATTCAATCAAGAAAGTTGGGAAATGAATACTCAAAGGGTGATTCCAACCCTCCCATAATGTTGTGCACACCCACATTTCCTTTATATGAACAGCTGTTCATATAAAGGGAATGTGCACACACATAAAGGGGGTGCATATAGAATCACCCATACTCAAAAGCTAAGGTCCCATCTGCATCACTACTTCATATCTTTTACCCATCAATTATTTAATAATCTTTCATTGGAAAGCTAGCTCATTTGACTATGAATTCATATGTATTTAATTTCTTTGTATTCTATGCAAACGAAGAAGCCCTCATAATTTCTTTGAAATGGTTGAAAACATAGTTCTAAAACTTTATTAGACGTGGTAAAGCTTCATAAAATTACTCAATTAGTAGAGAAACAAAAGATTAGTGAGAAAGCCAATTGATAATGAGTTTTATTGGATTGAACAACTTGGTAAGACTTAGATTGACTATGCTAAAGCTCAGTAAAGTCTTCCTTTACTTGCTAAGAATATAAGTCAAAAGAAAGAAAGTCCCATAGACTTACTAAGACCAAAAAGGCCCTAAATGGGGATATCGTCATTCGTCTTTTTTATTTTTTATTTTATACTTTTTTTTGTTGTTATTTTACTGAGCAGCGATGTTGCAATCCATGATAGATTCAGTGGCGGAAAAAAAAAAAACCCGAGCGTTCAAGGCCTTTTTTTATCGATATTGAAATTTAAGGGCCTTTTGGTCTCTACCAAGTGTCATGGGTTTTTTTTTTTTTTTTTTGGTAAAATCCTCAAGAAAGAAAAAGAAGAAATTGTTTGTAACATTTAAAAATAAAATTGAAACCCAGTTTTGCCTGTTTTTAACCCGATCAAGAGTCATCTAAGTCTCCCAATAGATACAGGACAAGCAGATTTCTAAACGTGTAGATTTTCAGTACTTTTAAAACTATAATTAAAATCTACAACTTTATAATATCGATCACACTCTAAGCGCATAGACTCGGAGGCATGTTTACAGGTTAGTGTTATTTTTCTAGTTCCACATGAATATTGATTTCCATAGGAAGGACCGAAAACTATGTTTTCACGGGTGCTGACAATCCATCTTCATGCTCTGATCAAAGATACTTTATTTTAAGATGAAAAACTCATTTCTCCTTAAAATAATAAAAGCACACTTTCAGAAATTCAATTTATTTGTAGTAAAGTGAGGTGAAGCATCAAATCAATAAATAATAAAATATAAGAAGGGTTGTCATGGTCTTTTATTTTTAGTAGGTTGATAGGAAATCTTTTTTACTTGTTGTATATAAAGATGTTTTTTTGTCATTTAAGGGAGAAAGGAGATTCATTTTTTACTTTTATTTTAAAAGAAGGAGAAAATTTTGAATTTGTTTATTTTTATGTGATAGGCGGTCTTTTCTTGTTTGGATAACGGAGGCTCTATCTCACTTTACTTCAATTTACGATCCATCTAAACACAGCTCGGCTTTTTTGTGTGCATTAAAATTGACAAGAATTCATGTTGAAATAAGCTCCACCGAAGAATTATTTAAGAGGAGAAGCCTAAGCCTGAGTGATAGGAGCTGAGGTTGCAAAGGATGAAGGATAGAACACAACAATATAGATGAGACCTTGCTTTTTTAGAATTTAAATTACTAGGTGATGGATGGGTATTCATTTTCCGTCTTCTCTTGATTCACTTTCCATTAAAGAGGAGGTCATTTGTATATTCACAATGGGTCTTCATTTTTAATCAATTATGATATGAATTCCTATAGGCTTGTCAATATGGGCCTTCAAAAAGGAGGCTCAGGCCAGCCCTTATAAAACTGACCCTTAAAATGAGCGCTTTTATTTTTAAGAAAAAGCCGTAGGGCCGGGCTTGCATATATTTTTGTAGACCCTAAAATCTGAGGCTGGGGTTGGATAGTAATACACTTTCCCTAGCCTATCCGACCTCGTCCAACCTTTTATTTTCCTTTATTTTATATAATATATATTTATATATATACAAAATGCCCCCCCCCCCCCCCCCCCCCCCCCCCCCCCCCTTTTGAGATTTTTTTTTTGGCTTTATTTTACTAAGCTTTGCAACTCTTTTATTTTTTAGGGTAGAAAATATGGATTTATATAAAATCTATTGCTCTTATACGTTTGAAATGAACATGTGTTTGATGATTGCCATTTGACATTTTTGGACATTTCTACTTCTAGTTCTCTTGGATTTAAAAATTCAAAAGAAAAAGGTTCATTAATTAGCTACGCCTATTGTTGTAATTTATGTAGGTACAAATTCCTTATTTGTGTGCAAGCTCATTTATGTGTATGGGGTTTACTCATTTCTTTTGAGCATGTTTGGTAACAAGCAAGGAATACATAGATCTGATGATTCTTCATTACCATTGGAACAAGGATTCCTCATTGGAGATTTGTATAGTTGATGATTTCACATTGATATTGGTGTGTATTAATGCATATAGCTGAGAAAAATATGTTTACTATGCAAATCCACGTAAGTGAGGATTTTCAAATCTTATGGGGTTGGTCATATTTGAAAATCTTAACAAATGAAGATTTTTATTCTTCTAAATCATCGGAAATTTACAATTGCCAAACATGGATTTACCATAACATTAGGGAAACAAAAAATCTTTTCTCTAATGATTTGGTTGCCAAACGTGACCTTAATTTCTATGCTTAAGAAAAGTTTTTTTGAAATAAGATGCAAGGGAGAAAAGTTGGCCATTTTTTTCCTTTTCTTATAGAGGATTTTACGGAAAAAAACCCCATAGGACCGATGAGGACCCAGTAGCACGTTGGAGACAGGAGGGGTCCTCTTGGTGCTTTTTGTGCCTTTTGTTTTTATCATTTACTGATATGGTCGATATCGACCATTTTGTTCTATTCAGCAAATAAGATAGGTACATGTTAGCGAAAATCTTACTGAAAGATTGGTCGATATCGACTATTAGGGCTAAGTTGTGATGGTCGATATTGACCATTCTATCGTACTCAGCAAATAAGACAGTCACAAGGTGAAGAAAATCTAATTGAAAAATTGGTTGATATTGACCATTATGTCATGTTCAACAACTAAGGCAGTCACAAGTTGGAGGAAATCCGACTGACAAATTGGTCGACTGTCGACCATTCTGTCATGTTTAGCAACTAAGATGCCGCCCTGGCTTGCGTAGATGCTGCAATCCCTCCTCTTCTTGGTTACGCTTTCGCCAGGGATAGCTGATCAGGAGATTAGAGAAGAAGAAAAACAAAAAAGAGTGAGAGAGGGAGGGAGGAGGAAAACCCTAAATCCCTAGTTCTCCCGATCCAAAATCCGAAACAAACACAAACCCATCCCTGCCCAACCTAACCCCATCACTCACCTACGGACCACGAAACCTCAGAACCCCAACCCTTCCAGCTTCTCGCCCTACTCCTCCCTGCCTCTCTCAAAACAGCTGAGCCCCCCACTCCTTTCTCCTTCTAATCCCAAACGCATAATCAAAATAAAAGAGAGAGAGAGAAGAACGGTGGAAAAAACAAAAGAAGAAGAAGAAGAAGAAGAAGCGGAGTGCCAAATCCGACGTACCCAGCACCAAACCGCAACTGCCAAGCCGTTGCTGTCGTTGCCCACCTCGCCATTGTCTCTCGTGCTCGCCTCCAGCGGCACCACCATCATCCTCCATCAACATCTAGCCTCTCCATATGCAAGTTGATGGTCGATATCGACCATTCCAAAAAAATAGAAAAAAAAAGATGAAAGCGGCCCAAGGACCCCCTCTATCTATACCACTTTATTTGGTCCTCATCGAGCCTGAATAAAAGAAGAGGATTAATGTTCCTTTGACACTCAATGCTTGATGGCAGTGTAGGAAAAAAGAAGTTAGTTTTCTTGTTTTCAAGCCTTGGGCTTGTCCATGACATGCGAGGGTAGAGTAATGAACTAGGCAGTGCAGGCACTCCGAGGGCTTTGGCTCATCCTAACCCGACCTTGCATATATTAAGGGCAAGGTAAGGACAAAACCCCAAGCTAGGCCTTGCCCGGCCCTAAATTTCTATATATTTAACTTTTATGTATTCTATTCAAATAAAAGAGAGGATTCCACAACAGAGAAGAAATTTGCTCAAACTTCTTATGCAGCTCATTCTTCTATTGCTTCTCACGAACATATTTTCTATGTGAAAAAGAACTTTTTTTTTTCAATATATAAAGAATCTTGATTTTCCATACAAGGCATAAGAATGTGGTATTTCTCTCTCTGGTGAAGATAAAAATCCATTGAGTGCAGAAGTCTCTCCTTGCAAGGTGGGGTCGGGCTGGCTCTAGCATAAGCATGGTTTAAAAAATCAGCCGATACCGATATTTTGCCGATAAATAAGTATTAGAAAAATATCCCCAAAATCTAAGTCAATATCGGTCGAGATGAAGATCATATCGGTATTACCGATATCTTAGCCGATATTGTCAAATATTGTATGGTTGACAAAAACCCTATTTTTCTTATTTTTTCCCATCTTCTTCTCCTCTCCTCTCATCTCCTTAGAGTAGCAGCAGCCATCCATACTCCATACTCTATAGCTCATCTCCATCATTGTTTCTTGAAGAAAATATTTTATTTGGTAAGAGAAAATCAACTTAACTCCCTTGATTTTACTATTATGTTTTTATTTTATTTTATTTTTTAGATAAAGCATAGAAATGAATGTAAAGATTATTGGGTTTGTTACATGTGTTGTGTTCTTCACTTAGAACTTAGATCTACACAGTTTCTTGCTAGATCTACTCATATATATCATATGATTTTGGGTGTAGAAAAATAATTTTGTTTAGATCTTGAATTTCATAACTTATT
Organism: Cinnamomum chago; assembly: GCA_038049695.1. Classification (NCBI taxonomy): domain Eukaryota; kingdom Viridiplantae; phylum Streptophyta; class Magnoliopsida; order Laurales; family Lauraceae; genus Cinnamomum; species Cinnamomum chago. The sequence continues at coordinate 34,040,583 of CP142453.1, forward strand.
TGCGGATTGAGTTAGTATTAATGATGATCGATATGTTATCTTTATTTTCTTATATTTTACACTAATAAATTGATCATGAGCATCAATAATTGTTACATTATATGAAATGCTGGAGAAGACGGCGAACTGCGACACATACAAGACTCATAACTTAAGGTGACTGATATTTTGATTTATTATTGTTACTAATGAAAAAAATTGTTTTCCAGCATTTTCTAATATTCTGGATTTGTTAGATATTTTTTCAAAATTTTTTGGATTAAAAAAATTCACACCGCGATGACCGAGACGGACCGATAACTGCGAGCGAAACTGAGATTTTAAATTATGAGCATAAGGCCAATAAGGCCTTTGCTTTAGGCCCCAAAAAAAAAGGCCCCCCAAAAGGCCCCATAACAGCAGTTGACATCTTTTGAAATTCCGAAAAATCAAGTCAACTTCCATCCCTTTTTTTTCTCCCCAAAATACAAGGCCCATAATAACTCTCTCGATATGACCAAGATTTTTATGGGGCCTTGAAGTGTCATTTATGGCCTATTATATTTCCAAATCTGCCCGTTATATTACTATTGCTAGGAGTCCAATTGATTTTAGCACAACATACCATTATATTTCTAGCAGTCCAATGTGTATCAAATCTCAACTATATATTCAGTCATGAATTCGCTTTACAAGCATTTCTCATTATTTTTGTGTATCCTATTTCAATAGGGCCTCATTCAGATTTGATCCATGGTGTGGTTGTAATAGATCCATAACTTGGGATTTCAACCCTAATAATAGATCTCAAAACTTAAGATAAACAATGAGCCCCCATCGGAATTTATTCACTTGCCCACAGTGCATCTGGAACATCTAATACGTGGGGGCACAACTCTGAAGTCCATCTTGGATGGTCCTAACTCATGGTGCGTATGCATACCGTGCGCAGGTGAAAATGCTTCGAGCCCCACCAGTGGCAGATTCAAGATTCATTATTATTATTATTATTTTTGGGAGCTCAAGATTTCCATGTGAGTTTTGGGGATAGGTCCAAAGTTTTCATATGGGTTTTGGAGATGAACTTAAGATTAGCAAAACTTGAATATAAAAACTTAATTAGTAATTTTGCATTACAAAAAAGCAAGAAAAATAAGTTTTAAATAAAATATCTATAATAATATTAAAACACCAAAAATACTTCATTTAAGATTGTCGCGTTAGGCCTCGAATTGTCTCAAGCTGACCTTGTTGCACAGAATATGTTCACCCGCACACGATGCACGTGCATGCGCACCGTGCACCAGGAGCTTTCAAGAGATGGGCGTAACTCCGAACATTCACACCTTACATGTGACATGCATATTCCGGATTCACAGTGCACAGGTGAATAATTTCCCTCTCATACAAGCAGGTCCGCACTCCACTCATCCCCTTTAATAAAAGAAAAGTGGTCAAAATTGTCTTTCAGCATTGGGTTGGTTTCGTATGAGCATGGTTCGGACCATTTATTTATGTAAGTCTCATTCTTGAAATTAAGCTCGAGAGGTGACGCTGCCAATGGGACTGATGCAACCATGGTTAGGCCCAAATCTGACCTCATGTCGGTAAATGGTAGGCATAGGGTTGCAAACCAGACTGATTGGAATCGGAATCACACTGGACATTGATTCAGACCCCTTTCTACATAACGGTTCTAGTTTCAGACCCAATTCCGACTCGGAACCTATTTTGCTAGTCTCTGACCCAATTCCAATAGGAGTACCCGGATTCGGTTCCGGAACTGGGTCCAACTAGAGGACCAAATCCTAATTCCAAAATCAAATCTAACTTCTTTTTTATTTTATTTTATTATTATTTTTCTTAAAATAAGGATATGATTCAACTTATAGTTGTTCATCAAGTTTAAACATAAAAATGTCCTATAAAAGTTGATTTTGATCTATAATTTGCAACATTAAAGACTTGTATGCCGGGTCTTGGGTCCACGGGTCAGAACCTAATGGAACCAAAACTAGATATGTTTATAAATCGGAACCTAAAATAGGTTCCAAACTCAGCTTCTCACGGATTAGAACTTCTGGATAATCGAAGAATCAAATACCCGTTTGCATCCCTAGATAGACAGGGACAAACATCTAGGTTTGATTGGACAGACCAAGACTCATGACCCATGACCCATGTTTAGGGTCTGAAACCCTAAATGGGCCGGATTTGGGGCTAAAATTGCAAGCCCATCAGATGCTTACTAAAACCATTTATATGATATATATAGTGTATATATTCTATATATATTAATGTAAAATACAAATAATCCATACAAAAGTGATTTTCTCTTAAAGAAATGTTCTCCTTTTGAACTTTAGAGCACATCAGCCCTTTTTAAAAAAACCCATTACCGAGATTGGAAACTTATACATGTTTGTTATCTATTATACTAAGGGAATGTAGTCTCCCTTAGTATTGTGACACTTGTCTGCCTACATGCATAAACACGTCAACCCCACTCTCTAGTTTTTCTCCAAAAAAATCTTCCTAATGGAACCTAATTGATCCTCTCTCTTCTCTACCATTTTGTCGAAAGAAAGGAAGCGCTGAAACATCCCCACTCTCCACTTCTTCTCCAAAAAATCTTCCTGACTGATCCTAACTGATCCTCTCTCTTCTTTACCATTTCGTCAAATGAAAGGAAGCGCTGAAACGTCTACCATTTCTGTCATAGGTAAGCTTTTCAATTATGCTCTCTTTTTTGTTATTCTCTGTATGATATTAGATTGTCTGAATCTTTCTGTGTTTTACTGAAACATTTCTGTTGAACCACCAAAGTACCCCAAAAAAGAGTTCACTCCGTAAAATCAGTCACTCAATGCACTTCAAGTGGATACTCCTTTTATTTAATTAGTCTGTGCACGGGGTTTTGCATAAGTGAACCCATATTAAGAAGTTATTTCAATAGTAGTTGTATCAAACTAAGTGAACCCATGTATAATTTATTTCTTTCTTGCTGTATCTTACTTTCATGCTACGCAACAGAACCTCCTATTTAGCAACACCCATGTATGGATACAACAAAGAAATGACTAACAGAGGACCAAGTACACCCAATATCCTTCCACTCGATGAGTTACAAAGCGGAACATGATTCAGTCCATTACTTTTGACCCCGAAATGATTTATAGAATGACAGATGAACTGCAATGCATTGAAAAGATGAACAGATGAACCTCGAATGAGGCCATGCCTCCTTCGAGGCCAAAAGTAACGGAAGCTCGACATTTGATCCCTTAGGGAATGTAGTATACCGGTGGGCTGGGCTCGGGTAGAGGAGATGGGTGCGTAGGGAGAGAGAGATGAGAGGGAATGTTGGCTGAGAGAGAGGAGAGGCAGAGAGATAGAGTATGGTAGAGAGATTACAAAGTGAAACATGATTCAGTTCATTATTTTTTACCTCGAAATGATTTATAGAATAACAGATGAACTGCAATGCATTAAAAAGATGAACAGATGAACCTCGAATGAGGCCATGCCTCCTTCGAAGCCAAAAGTAATGGAACCTCGACATTTGATCCCTTAGGGAATGTAGTATACCGGTGGGCTGAGGGAGAGCAGGGAGATGGAGAGCGTGGAGATAGAGAGGGAAAGAGAGAGAGAGAATGAGCTGAGAGTGTGGCAGAGTGAGGAGTAACGGAGAAAAGGAGAGCAGGGAGACAGAGGAGCGGGAAGATGGAGAGGCTGCAAGGAGATGAAGAGCGGGCCGAGAGAGAAAGAAAGAGAGAGAGAGAGAGAGAACGTAAATAATAAAATGTGATAATAGCATGTGATTCAATTATTTTGTATTGCCATGTATACAATGATTATCTGTAACCAAGAAGTAGGCATAAAAGTCGATTTTGAATCACGAGAATCATTTAAGAATGAGTGTGAGAATGTTATAATCAATATCACATGTAAATTATTGAACATCTATCGAATAGATGACCAATTGGTGAAGACATGGGCTTGATGTCCAAGGAAACATATTGATGATGGGGGATTGTGGAACCCCATAGCCCACTAGATGAAGCATTAGGACCACAAACCCCAAGGATGAATCCTGGTCGAGCAAGGAGAACCTGGACCCAAGTGAGGTGGCCCTGTTTGGGCCATTATCCACTGGATTTTTATGTTTCTGGTGTGAATTTAACGGAAACGTGTTGAAGGTCCACAACTGTTGTGGGACCCACTACCTAAGTCAATCAGAGTTTTAAACCCCACGTCTTGAAGAGGGCCCAAGGACAACCTGAATGGTGGTGGTCCCATGTGGCCTGGGCCTCATCTGCCCAGATATCCAAAAGCTTCAATTTTGTTAACCATAAGCCTTAAATTCTTTTAGTATTGTTGAGACTATGGGGCCAATAAAGATGTCTGATGGTGAATCCAATCCATTAAGAGTAAAGCCTATTCCTGGGCGACGTTAGACATTAGGTCTGATCTTGGTTTACTCCAGTGGGACCCACTGGATTTTACATTAATAGGCCCAAACATAAACTGTTTGTTTATTTTATGTTTATTTTATGTTCTGTAGTCTAAGATTAGTTCTGAAAAGGGTTTCATAATTGAGAAAGACCTGGATTTTGGTGTAGAAATATTAAATAACCTATTACTTTGATGAAGTGAAGTTTTGAGAATTATGGTTAACTGTGATTAGTTATGATTAACTGTGATTAATTATGATTAACTACGATTAATCCTTAAAATAAATTATTTAATAAAAATAATACATCCTAGTCTGTGCGTTTAATGGTTTTGTGGTCCGTGCATAGCACGGGATGTTGCTAGTTGGTCATCTATTCGATAGATGTTTAATAATTTACATGCCATATTGATTATAACATTCTCACACTCATTCTTACATGATTCTCTTGATTCAAAATAGACTTTTTTGCCTACTTCTTGGTTACAGATAATCACTGCATACATGGTAATACAGAATAATTGAATCACATGCTATTATTTACGTTCTCTCTCTCAGCCCGCTCTTCATCTCCTTGCAGCCTTTCCATCTTCCCACTCCTCCGTCTCCCTGCTCTCCTTCTCTCCGTTACTCTTCACTCTGCCGCACTCTCAACTCATTCTCTCTCTTTCCCTCTCTCTCTCCACGCTCTCCATCTCCCTGCTCTCCCTCAGCCCACCGGTATACTACATTCCCTATGGGATCAAATGCCGAGGTTCCATTCCTTTTGACCTCGAAGGAGGCATGGCCTCATTCGAGGTTCATCTGTTCATCTTTTCAATGCATTGCAGTTGGACTGAATTATGTTTCACTTTGTAAACCATTCTCTATCTCTCTGCCTCTCCTCTCCGTCAGCCAACATTCCTTCTCATCTCTCTCTCTCTCTCTCCCTGCGCAACCCTCTCCTCTACCCGAGCCCAGCCCACCGGTATATTACATTCCGTAAGGGATCAAATGCCGAGCTTCCGTTGCTTTTGGCCTCGAATTAAGGAGGCATGGCCTCATTCGAGGTTCATCTGTTCATCTTTTCAATGCATTGCAGTTCATCTGTCATTCTATAAATTATTTTGGGGTCAAAAGTAATGGACTGAATCATGTTCCACTTTGTAACTCATCGAGTGGAAGGATATTGGGTGTACGTGGTCATCTGTTAGTCATTTCTTTGTTGTATCCATACATGGGTGTTGCTAAACAGGAGGTTCTGTTGCGTAGCATGAAAGTAAGATACAGCAACAAAGAAATAAGTTATACATGGGTTTACTTAGTTTGATACAACTAGTATTGAAATAACTTCTTAATATGGGTTCACTTATGCAAGACCCCGTGCACAGACTAATTAAATAAAAGGAGTATCCAGTTGAAGTGCATCGAGTGACTGATTTTACGGAGTGAACTCTTTTTTGGGGTACTTTGGTGGTTCAACAGAAATGTTTCAGTAAAACACAGAAAGATTCAGACAATCTAATATCATATAGAGAATAACAGAAAAGAGAGCACAATTGAAAAGCTTACCTATGACAGAAATGGTAGACGTTTCAATGCTTCATTTCATTCGACGAAATGGTAGAGAAGAGAGAGAGGATCAGTTAGGATCAATCATGAATATTTTTTGGAGAAGAAGTGGAGAGTGGGGATGTTTCAGCGCTTCCTTTCTTTCGACAAAATGGTAGAGAAGAGAGATGATCAATTAGGTTCCGTTAGGAAGATTTTTTTGAGAAAAAATTGGAGAGTGGGATTACCGTGTTTATGCATGTAGGCAGATAAGTGTCACAATACTAAGGGAGACTACATTCCCTTAGTATAATAGATGAGTTAATTTTTATATATATTATTAATTAATTATTAACTTATTTTTCAAAATTGCAGTTATGAAATCTTTATCAGGAATGAGTGGCATAGGAAAAAGGTAGTCTTAAATTTTTTATTTAAGAAATTACACCTTTGTTTTTTAATTTTTTGTTACTTATTTATTACATAGCAAGCTTCTTATATTTTATTACTTATTTAACATATAGCAATTTTATCACATCAATTGAAAATGCCATTAAAAGGTTAAGGGCTGAAAGAAAAACCATTAGAGTGATAACTAAATAAAAGAAGCTTGAAAGGAAAGCAACGATATTACAAAGAATTTATAATACGCAAGAGGGAATTAGTATATATCTATTTTAAACCGAGAGAAATTAAGATTTTGAGAAGTTTTGTTGCTGGCTATATATATAGTTTAGTAGTTCAATTTGTTTTCAATTTTGACTTAAAAGATAAAAGTTATTAATAGATTTGAATTATTGATAAGGTTTGAATGAAGGGAAGATAGCCCTTATTTACAAAATCATAACTCTTTTCCTAAAAGCTCTCCTTCAAATATTCCGCTCAAATCCTTCAGTCTCCCAAATTAGAAAGAGGTGGACTCAAATAAGAAATGTAGAGATTTGGACTCTATAGGAAACCTACCATATCAGTCAAATTTAATTGGACTATTAGTCAAAACTGAAATCAATTGAAACATTAAGAGTCAATCTTCCAATCAATTCGCCCTTGCTTAATATATATAGGGAGATGCTCCTATGAGAGCATATCTTATATATATATATATAGATATATATATATATATGAGCAAGGAGCTTAGGATAAGATTTCGTAAGCTCATGCTTGTAGGGCGCACCTTTGGTCCATCCAAATTGACCTAACACATGACCGTCCTAAATTGCATATGTTCACCAACTTTTGGTCAGATCCGAATTTACTGGACCGTTGGATCGATTACGTATTGTTCCAAATAGACTGTTGACCGTTAAACTTTTGGGCTCATATGAAGATGATAGAAATTACGGTTGTGGCTGATTTTTTTGCAGAGAAGATGATCTCAGTGAGTCCTTGAAATCCCCCCCATCCCCATCCCCATGTGGATCCCCAGGTGGGTCCCACCACACACTTGAGATTACCTTAAGCTTGAGTTTAGAAGAGTTTTAGGGAGACGCTCCTGTGAGAAATGCTCTCACCTTACTATGAAAGATAAGGTGGGGACCCTCACATCCATATCCAATGCCAACAACTTAGATGTGAGGACCCTCACTCCTATCTCTAATATAAGGTAAGAGATATCCCTAATAGGAGCATCTCCCATATATATATATATGTATATATATAACACTAGCTTAACCACCTGTGCTTAAAGCATGGGCATGAATATGTATAAAAAATAAGAAAAGAAATGAGACCATCAAATAATAAAACAACATATGATTTAGTAGTATAACAGATAGTAGTAGTACATTTTAGTAGCTTGAATGAAGCAAGTCCCCCTAAGTTCATTGACCAACAAGATAATTGAAAAAGATATCCAATAATGAGTTTTAGCCATAAGCGAGGTAAGAAAAGCCCACCAATTGGAAAGTCCAACCAGGTGATTGAATCATCCGCAAATTAAATACACGACACCACATATTTTCATAATCATACTATGATCTTAAAAATCAAATAGGCTTTTAATAAATCTAGAATATATATATATATATAAATCTAAAATCAAATAGGCTTTTAAACGAGCAAAAGATACCGTGCAATGGTAGGCAACCAAAGATATTTGCAACACCAAACCTATAGAGAGAAAATATTTTTTTTATTGCATATATCTATTACATTGCAATTGATAAGTTAAATCAATGATATTTTATGGTTAAAGAAATAGACATTTAAAAGAAAATGCAAACATCACAGGAATGCCATCACTCTCCCACATGCCCTTTCCTTCTCTTAAATATGCATTTTCCATATTGTTTTCCAATCTATATTTTTGGTGACCTGTAAAAAACCCCATATGTGATAACATACTGATAAGATATTATCATGAACGAAATCTGGTCGATTAAATAGGCTAAGCAATAACCTTTATAATGTTGTTTTTTTAGGCTCAACAACAACCTTTACAAGATGCTTTTCTAGGCTAAGCAATAACCTTTACACAATGCTTTTCTTAGGCTAAGCAATAACCTTTACAAATAAAAAGATTTCTCTAAGAAGGTGTCTTCACAAAAAGAGCACTCTAAGAGATACAATTTAAGCACAATTGAAATGCCTCTTAAATAGGCGAATATGAAAGTGTAAATCAACTCACACAAACACTATATGAAGGCAAAGATGTATGCTCATGATGTGTGTGTGTGATAACTTCAATCAAGTTTAAAAGAAGGCTCAATTAATATATGCTTAAAGCATTTCAAAGTTTAAGCCACATAAAAGATTTGATTGAAGTTTAATGCAAATCACATGTATGAAAATCAACTTGTTAATGACATGAAAATCAAGAGCTCACAAGTTGTATGAAATTAATTAACTTAGAACATGGGCTACAGGGGATTTACCCGGCTTCCCTCTGGGCCCGGAGGGATTAGTCCAGCCCAAAGGGTTGGGAACTCTCCGACAGTAAAAAAAAAAAAAATTAACTTAGAACATGTGATGCATGTCTAATGTTGTTTTCAAAACCAAATTAATTTAACTAAAGTTTAAATGAATGAAAACAACAAATAAGGTTTCAACCAAGAAAATGAATCATACTTTAAAAGAAATCAAAGACTTTGGCTTAGCATGATTAAGGAAGATTTAAAAACAACTTGGATTGAAAACAAAGTGAAGAATCCGATCTTAATTAGATCAAAGATTAAGAGAAGAAAGGATTCAACACATCATAGTTATCATGCTAAAAATCATTTACCAATAATTTAAACAAAGCATATAATCTATGATTAAGAGAGGTAGAGCTTACTTAGAGATTTAACTTCATTAATCCAAGCTTTAGCTCTCTAAATGACTCTTTGGTCTCTCTTAGTTCATCCCCTTTTCTTTGTCTCAAAGCTCCTCAAAAGAGTCTTCAAAATCTCCAACTTTTGAAAAGGAATGAACTTCTATTTATACTAAAAAAATGAGTTCCTGCGTGCCCTCGGTCGACCTGCCCTATCCCCGGTTGACCTGGCCTTCACAACGGTCATAAAATTGACCGTTTGAAAAAGGGCAACGGCACTTTACCCGGTCGACCTGCTGTGTGGCCGGTCGACCCCCTGGGACCAAAAATTCCCAAAAATTGCATATTTGAAGGTTTTACTAGGAGGGGATTTTTGGGCCATTAAATCAAGCTTGGAAATATGTTTTAAATCAAACTAAGATGTTTAAAAACATGAAACACAAAAAGCCTAAAATGATTCGAAACTTTAAATCCAATGGCTTGCTTGATTTGATAAAACTCTTTTCAAATTTAAATGCATCCAATGTCTAAAACCAAAACATGCATAAATCAAGATTTCTACAAGTCTAAAAACCAATGCATGTGAAAATCAAGATTTTCTAAATCAATGCAAGTGTGTGAATCAAATGATGCTCAAATGTTAATGTATCCATCAAATTGCAAATACAAAATCCCTAACAGTTGTGGGATTTGTAGATTGTTCATTTGAATGGTCTAGGGTTTGTAGGATTCCAAATTTGAGGTTTTCTGAGTTGAGAAGGGCGATGGTTTCAGGGTAGTTACCGTCTTTGATAGTTAAAATGAGTTTGTCTTGCTCATTTCTTTTTTTTTTTTTTTGTGAAATGGATTGAATTGATTTTGGTCCCAAAACTTTAAGACGACAGATTCATTCTATTTTTTGGTGTTCAGTTGGATCTGTAATTAAATTAAGATTATGGTTTGATAAATTTATGTTTATTTGATTGGTATTTTTTTTTTGTTGCCAAAACCTGCCTCATTGATGCAGCCCAAATGCATGAGATCCATATGGAAAACATGTCTAAGTCAAGTAACTCAAAACTAGGCCATTTCGTGTTCCAAAAATTGTCACTAGTTTCTTTATGAAACCACATTTTAGTTGAACCAAGTCTGAAACTGTTGTTTGGGAACCACCATGGGATCAATAATGAAACCATTTTTCATCAGACTATTTATCAAATGAATGGTTCATATACAAAGATGAAGGTTATAAAATAAAAATATTAGGATATATAATTTAACTAGAATGATATTGGTCTCATACTTTATTAACAAACACTACAACAAAAATCATTTTTCGCGACACAAATATTTGTCGCAGAAAATCACAAAATCGTCACTCAATATATTATGCGACAAAACCAATTTTGTTGCCAATTTGTCGCCTATTAGGCACCAGTGAATTTTTTTATCGACGATCACAACTAATCATCGCCAAATGAAATTAATTTGCAACAAAGAAGAATGTCGGCAAAAAGGATATTTTTGTCGCCAAATATCTATAATTCTTCGCAAAAAAGTAGATAAAAATGGTGAAAAGGAATTTGGCGACAAAATGGAGTCGTCGCTGAATTATATCTTTTACCGACAAAACTATATTGTCGCTAAATAGTGTATGAATTGCCATGAGTTATAATAGGCGACGAATTAGTTTTGTCACGCATAGTTTGTAGACATTAGGCGACCACCTTAATTTGTCGCCCAATATTTAACCTTGCCACAAATTCTCTTAGGCGTCAAATTATATACATCGGGGATAATATGCAAAGATATATTTATTATTATTAGGTGACAAATAAAATTTGTCGCTAAAAATAGTAGATTTATTTTATAAATTACAGCTTGCCACCTCAAAAACCTCCTTTATTTTGAATATAATAAAACATGCTCATTCAACTAAAATAAAACATTCTCATTCAACTAAAATAAAATGTACAATAAAACCTACTTATTCAACTAAAATAAAATGTACAATAAAGTCTGCTCATTTAACTAATAAAAAATGTACAAAACCTGCTCCTTCAACATATTATGAAACATATAACTATTAAATCCAACCCACAAGTTTAGCCACGACGTCGTTACTAATGCAAGTAAAAATGTCGCATCCAAAGCATCCAAAATAGTGTAAGTACCATATTCTTATGAAAAAAAAAAGGATCTTCAAGCAATTGGCCTCTATTACATTGATCTTTAGTCCCAATCCGTGGTACAAAAAAAAAATGTTAGGAATTAAACATGGGAATCAAAAGCAAAGTATGTTAGGATGAAACCGAAGTAGCTATAAACTTCACTGCACAGCAACTCTGAACGGCTAAACAAACTAGCAATCCAAAGCCACTTTGCATAAAACCACACAGCCCAGCCAACAGAAGGAGAAACAAGCAATAGAAAACAAACAACACCTCTGCACAAGACACAACTTAACAAAGAAGAGCCTCTTGAGAAAGAGATAGCCTCATCCAAAGTATCTTCTCCACACAACCCATGAGTATCAATGAGTGTCCAACCCATTCATAGCCATATTGTGGGCTAAGGAGGATCATTGGACTCTTCCAACCCTAACACTTGATTTAAAAGAGGATAATTTAAATCACTCAACACAGTAGGAGGATCTTCCAACAAAAACATGGAAAGGACAATCTCATATTAGTCATATACTTGGCCTTCATATAACCATATACAACTAATACAAGGGCAACTATTAAAGCATAGGAATATAGCAACTGGGCATGAGGGATATAAAACACAAGATGTCAAGTTCATGGGCTTGTTTTTGCACTACAAAAAAAAGGACTTTTAGTCTCTCTTTTAAATGGAGCTTTTGTGTCGCTTTTACAATAAAGTGACACAGTATGGTCTGATGTGTCACTTTAGAGGAGGAGTAAACGAGGAGGAGATTTGTTGTGTCACTTTTCTGCAATGCGACGTTAAAAAAAAGAGTCTAATAGCCCCCTCTCGCTCTAATAGCCCCGTTTGACTTCTCATCTGGCAATCCATCTCCTCCACTTCCCTCTTTTTCCTCTACAAAACCCTAATCCTCTCTCTCTCTTCTCCTCCTCTCCCTCTCCCTCTCCCTCCTCTCCTCCCCTTAGCCCAACCCAGCCGCCTCTAGCCCCTATCTCGCCCGCAGCCTCCTCCGCATCCTCGTCAAATCCGTCGTCGCCAGCAGCTCCACTGACTTCCATCGCCGTGTTGCCAAATCCCTAAGCTTTCTCACCTTCGTGATCCTGTCCGGGATCTCAAGGTTCTTGTCTGTTGTGTCAGTTTGCGATGGAGATGGGCTACTTGATGTTGCGAGGTTTTTCAGATTGGGTTTGAGAGGGATTGTTCTTGGGATCTGGACTGCGGCAAGGGGAGGAGGTGAGAGAGCTTCGATGAGGTCGGTTTTGAGGCGGAGAGGCAGAGGCTTGACTCCAAGGCCTGCCAATCAATGGAAGAGGAGATGACCCAGATCAGTAGCAGTGACGACAAGGCTTGGAAATGGAGCATTCGAAAGAGGGTTTGGGATTTAATGGAATCCGAGAACATCGCCCAAAACCCCTGTCCCATTCACCCAGTGCAGTATTTCGAAAGTTGTTTTCCATTTTACTGTTTCTGATTTTTTTGGTGTTGAAGTGAAACTCTTGCAGTAATTTGAAGATAGATCTATTTTTTTTACTAGCTCTGCTTCGTGTTTCATTCATCTATTGCAAGAACATGGAAGCAAATGCTGGGTTGGTGGCTGGTTCCCACAAGCGAAACGAGTTCGTGAGGATTCGGCACGAAGGGGAAGTTGGGGTCTGTTTCTCTTCCTACCCTTTTGCTCTTGTTCGCATCAAAATGGAATTTTTCCTATTTTTCTTTTCTCTTGATGTGATTTGGTGCTTGGATCTGATTGTGGATTGTCTGGTTCAGAGATTTGAGTTTTGTATTTTGGGATTTTCTTGTCAAATACAGTGTGGATCTTGCTTTTTTTTTTTTCAGTACCCACGTGGTTGCACTTGATTGTCTGATTTATTTGTTCATGGGGTTGTGTTTGAATCTGATCCTGGACTGCATGGAACTGAGATTCGTGTTTTGAATATTGTGGTTCTTTCAAGGGTTAGTGTTTGGATCTAATAATGGGGGGGTTTGGATTAGTGAATTTTGGCTTAAATTTCGGGTTTTTACATTTGATTGGGAATTGGGTATTTGATTAGTGACATTTGCCTTTAAGTGTTCCTAAATTACAGGGTTAGGGGAGTTTTCCAGGCATCGTTTGATTGAAGCTGTTGGTTTTTGTTATGAGGAATGATTGATGTATTTTGTTGTGTTAAAACTGAGGGTTTTATGGCTAAGTTGTGCCAAAGTTCGGTTTTTAGTTTAGATCTGTTCACAATTATATGTTTTCAATGGGTGTTTATTGGTCCCAGTTCTTTTTCATTTTTTCCCCTTTGTTAAAGAAGATTTGTTAAATCTACTTGCATTGCTATGGTTTTCATGTGCTGTATGTTGATCATATTGCATTTCCCTTTTTTTTTTATCATTAACCAAAAAAAACATATAGTAAAAGATGATAATGTTCATATGAGAGAAACAACAGAACAGGGTAAAAGAGGCATCTACCCAATTAAAAATTACATAATAGAAGCTACCAAGGGGGATGTTCTGAAAGCCCCTTGGTTAGCTAGGCATCCGGCATACTATTAGCAGATCTACTTATATGATTAATGGCCACCTGCATTTAAGAAACTAAAATTTTAATTTCCTTAAGATGAAACTGAAACTTCCATGGCCTGAAGCATCCGAAGAGACCCAGAGATATGCATTAGATGAATCACTCTTCACAACTAAATTGCCTTGAAAAGAGGATGAGAAAATCTGAAGAGCCTCTAGTTTATAATTTTGGTTAAGACTTTCAATCCAGGGAATCAATTCAACAATTGAGGTAATTCATACATCCATATAGTCAGGGAGAGAAGGGGTAAACTGATTGAAGGTGGAACCTTTCCACCTTCTTCTTCTTTCTGTCCATGTGGTACTTGCAGGCTTATTTTAATGCACCTGGGGGAGATGAACCATTGGCTTTGGATTTGGGAAGTATGGGCAAGGGTCAAGTGTGGATTAACGGGGAGAGCATTGGAAGATATTGGACTGCTGCTGCAAATGGAGATTGCAATCATTGTAGTTATGCTGGGACATACAGAGCGCCAAAGTGTCAAACTGGTTGTGGCCAACCTACCCAGCGCTGGTGAGAACTACTGAAAGAATGACTTTAGTGTACTATGGATATGTCTTGATGGTATTACCTAAGCTCGCACTGACAATGATGTGCCCTTGATTTACCTGTTCCTTGTACTGTAATAGACTGCTCATTTCTTTTTCTGATACATCATTCGTATGTGTTTTTCATTTAACTATTTTCGTTAACATTCAATTTTCAGGTATCATGTGCCATGCTCTTGGTTACAGCCTACGAAAAATCTTCTGGTGATCTTTGAAGAAATTGGTGGTGACGCATCGGGCATTTCACTTGTAAAAAGATCAGTTTCAAGTGTTTGTGCTGATGTTTCAGAGTGGCACCCAACTATCAAGAACTGGCATATCGAAAGTTATGGTAGATCAGAGGAGCTCCACAGGCCCAAGGTGCATTTGCGTTGTGCAATGGTGCAATCTATCTCGGCAATTAAATTTGCAAGCTTCGGGACTCCCCTGGGAACTTGTGGGAGCTTTCAGCAAGGACCTTGCCACTCTCCAAACTCACATGATATCTTAGAAAAGGCTAGTATATTGCTCATTCCTTTCATTGTCAACCAACATATGCATCATGTTGTGCATTTTGTGCATTTCTTTTCATATGTATCACCATCTTAGACTATCCTCAAACCAAGCATTTTATATCCTGCTAAAAAAACTATATGAAAATGGAGTCTTATATATGCGTTCTTACATCTGAG
This sequence comes from Cinnamomum chago, assembly GCA_038049695.1. Taxonomy (NCBI): domain Eukaryota; kingdom Viridiplantae; phylum Streptophyta; class Magnoliopsida; order Laurales; family Lauraceae; genus Cinnamomum; species Cinnamomum chago. The sequence goes on from CP142453.1 coordinate 34,055,731, forward strand.
TCTGTATGTATTCATATATAAAATTGATATGGTGCATATTTATGCATGGAGTATAAATATTTTGTCCTAATTGCCGCAAACACAAGCATCCAACTCTGTACACTAAAATTACCAAAACACATAAAAATTGGTATGCTGGCACCTCATTTTTAATGTAAATGCTGCACCGAACACAACCAAATCCATGACTGTAAACAATCTGGTGCCAGGTTGGGTCCTTGAGTGTACCAGTCTACCAAACCAGGAACTTTTACCTGATTATAAATATTATAGTATTTATATTAAATGTATATAAATATAATATAAACATTTATAAGTATGGATATACACACAAGCACTTGCCCAAGCATCCAGACAACTTGGGTAAACAAGCATTCAGGTATGGAGCATACCAGACCCAAATCCCCGATTTTAGCTGGGACCAAACAATGGTTCATATCAGGATCTTCCAGGTCCGGTCCATTGGTTAACTGGGTCAGCTCCATTTACAGTTTTAACCATACCCAGGATAGGAACTAATGCTGCTCGCATATGGATGCCAGCAACCAGTATTTCTGTATGTGTGAAAATTATCTATCGTCCTAATCATAAAGATGATCATATTCTCATGCATTAATATGTAGTAACGTGATGTCTGGAGAGAGTTTATTTAGAGTATTTCTATCTGTGTGGAAACTGACAGAAGAAATTTTCATTTCAATTTCACAGAAATGCATCGGGCATCAGCGATGTGCAGAAACCATATCCATGAATAATTTCGGTGGGGACCCATGCCCCAATGTAATGAAACGAGTAGCAGTAGATGCCGTCTGTACCAGCACAGAACAACCAAATTAAAGAGGTTGATAGAGAATCCCTTTCCAATCATAATATGGTGTGGTTTGCTAACTGTATAGTACTAGCCAGAGAAGAAAATGTGAAGAAGGCAGCAAAGCATTTGAGATCATGTCTCTCTTGGAGAGAGAGCATTGGGACTGGTATGAGCGTTTGGTTATACTAGAAGCCGAAAGCATTCAAAGTAGATAGATTGGACCTTTTTTTTTCTTTCTCTTGAAAGAAGTGATGAAATCTCTCTTTTTCTTCTTATTTTAAAAACAGAGCATTTGATAGCCTGTTGAACCTAATGCTGGTGTATAGGGTGCTGTGCTGGGTGCTTGTAGAGCTCACTGTGAGGTCAAGGTTGCAGAGTATGTAGCAATCCGGCTCTTCATTCGAGGGCCTAAGAGTGTTGACTTGTTGCATCATATTTGGTGATGGCAAACATCTATGAAGCTGTCGGGAGGTGGGAAGTTGTTGCAAAGATACGAGCAATGATGAAACACAACAGAGTGAAGAAATCATCAGACCAGAGCCTTGTTCAAGTGAATGGTCAATGTTTTCATTTACTTCTGAAGATAGGTCTCATTCAGAAGTTCTGCAGATATATGAAGATTTTTAAATGAAGATTGTAACATAATGTATCTATGTAACTGGCTGCCTACTAACTGCCTAATGAGACTGGACCCTTATTATTCTTTAATAAACTCTTTTCTACTACTTTCTTTTTCTTCTTTTTTTTGTCAAGTACCTAATTTGTAGCATTTGGACCCTTATTTTTAATCTTGCAAAACCGACAAAAGCTACATGATAAAAACCATTAAATAGGCCATAAAAGTGAAAAAAATGTCCCAAAAAAGGGGGAAAAAAGAAATATTTATTTTAAAAAAAATGGATGGTATCTCGCTTCTATAGAAACTGTCACAACTGATGACTACTTGTGTCACTTTTGGTCCGAAAACAACATATTGATTACTGCTTTTGAAAAGCGAGACAACAAAGTTATCTTTCTTGTGACGCTTTTAAGTTATTTCAGTGTCACTTTTGGGTTTAAAGTGACACAAGTAACCATTTTTTTGTGTCACTTTGATAACAGAAACTGACACAACAAATGTATTTCTTGAGACGCTTTTACGAACTTTTAGTGAAGCCGGCAGATAAGACGCTTGCATAGTAATCAAAAAAGCGACACAAACCACTTTTTAAGACATTTTAAAAGTGACTCATTAAGACATTTTTTTTGTAGTGTTGGGCCTAGAAAAATTAGAGCTAACCATTACACTGAGCCCCCCGGAATACTTCATGATGTGTTGCACTACCAAACCCCTTCTGATGATTGAAGGTTGGTTTAATGGTTGGAACATATGGGTTTCAAATCAAGGGCCTGAATGCAGACAGTCAAGAACACAAGTATTGATGTTGTGCATGTACAAAGACCACAACACTACGCCTTAAATTGATAGTCCTTATTAATGGTTGGAACAAGAACAAGAGGGGCCCTTTTCTTAGTGGCTCGCCCAAAGATCTGGCCCAAGTCCACATCATCAGCACTGATCCCATGTGGCAATGCCCAATCAAAATAAAACAAAACAAAGCATGCACAGAGCAAGCACTAGCCACTTCAGAGCAAAGCAAAGCACACCGCAAGAACAGGAAAATCCCACACAAGGAAGCTGCAAGAATAGAGATTGTTGCCTTCAACTTCACTCCTACAACCCAACTGCTCCAGCAGCTACAAGACCTCTGAATTGGAGCTGCCCACCCACACAGAAGATCCCAGAAGCCCAAAGCAACAGAACAAACCATTCCCAACTGCCCAAAGAATATTTTTTTTCCACCAATCCTCATAAAATGGGATTTTTACTTAGAGAAAGGAAAAGCAAAAAAAGATGAAACGAGCTGTGATAAAAAAACATTCAACGATGTGATGAAAAGAGACAAAAAGAAAAAAAAAATGAATTAAGGGCAAGAAAAATAAGTGGTTCTCGTTCAAGTATATATTACTTATTTTCATTTATTTTTTACTTATTCAGTATTTCTCATTATAGTTTAAACTTAGTGGATGCACTTTAATTCAATCAGAGAAGAAACGAGCTGTGATAAGAAACATTCATTAGATCGGAGGGCCCATTGCTTTTGTGCTTGCTAATTATAACATGAGCAATAAGATACCTACAACAGGTAGTTCCAAGGAGGCAATACATATTTCAAAGAAATGGGAATTACAACAGGGCCTTCAGATGTTTAAGAAGATAACTATAGATACGAATAGTCAGTCTTGAGGATGGTGCTGAGGCTGTTGGATTTGAATGGTCCTTGTACTGATCACTGGTTGGTCTTGAGGAAGGAGCCTGAGGGCTGAGATTGTGAGGCTTTGTTTGTTGGGCTCTAAGACTTTGTGTGAGAGGTGCAGGGGTTTTTACTTAGAGCAGTAGCCTGGCTGTCAGGTTTTCCTTGAGAAGAGACCGATGGGCATGTGGAGTGAGAGTGGAACGGTGCTAGGCAGAGAGAACAGGGACATTTTTCATAGAGCACTTCTATTTCCATTTTTTTCCCTTCTTGTCAGTCTCATTATTTTTCTTCGATCTCTCCTCAGATCTGCCCTGGGGCCCTAGGGTCATCATCGAGCCCCGAAGGATCATCAGCAATTGAGATGATTTATTCAGCCCCATTGTGTCCATGGGCAATTGTAATCAATACTCATCAAGGTGTGGTTTTTTTCCTTCTCATCATCATGAAGAGACTAATGGTAAATAATAGTGCTGATTAATTGGTCAATAGTGATGACAAGAACTTTACTGATACAGTGAATCTTATAATTTTTTTTCTTTTCTTTTTGGTCCACAGAATAAAAATAAATAAAACCAAGGCACCAACAGGTTTGGAGATGACACACTGGAGAAGTAGTTTGGTAAGAACTGCATCATATTGCATCCTATCAATCCCAACTACTATTTGGTTTTTACATGGTCCTTGCTAAGGCTAATCTAAGATCAGCCCCTTCTATGTTTAAAGCCTAAGAGAGAGGGATTGATAGGATGGTTTATGTTTAAAATCCTATTAATCAAGCATCTCTTAACATGTAGGTCTATTCTTGGATGTAAGGGGCTGTTCTTATTACCATCAGCCATAACCATGAGAGACAGAGGAGACTTGAGACCCAAGCCATTGTTAGGCACTACCATCAGGTCTCGGTCATAGGTAGGCTCCTCTCTCAAGTCTACCTTGCTACCATGTGAAGCCATTGTTAAGAAAACAGTGACAGTGCCTAACTATTTGAAAAACATTAAAGGAATAAGAGTAATTTTTGGGCCTACCTATGATGTAGGCATGACAAACATTGTATTCTTAACATTCCAGTATTTTTAACATCATTGTGCATAACTAACCCTAATCCAAATCCTACTGACGAGAAATCAGGAAATGCAAACATTGTGTTGTTAAGAGTACAATGATGTTAGGCACTACCATCAGGTCTATGGCAGCCATCATTGTAAGGGCTGTATAATGCAAGTATTTGAAAATCAATTGATTTTCAAATATTTGGATTGTTAGGCACTACTATACAGAGGAGACTTGAGACCCCAAGCCATTGTTAGAGATACCCACTTGAGAAATCATGGTTTTAAAACACAGACATCAGACACTGCATCAACCATTAAATGTTAAAACCACAAATGGAATTGTGGCATAAAATGTTCAATCCTAATCTCTCCACATACACTCGTAAAGCTAAATCAAGAAGAAGAAACAATTTTTAAATCAATTCTAAAGGCTTGAAATCCTTAGGCATTCCTGATTTTTATGTTCTTTCATTCATCCTCTCAACTACAAATCAAACCCATATCGAATTAAACAAAAACCCAAGCATCATTCAAAATAAAAAAATAAAGAGAAAAATTGAACAGAAAATCCATAAAACCCTAAAAATTCGTACCTTGTGGATGCCGGAGAGACAAAGGAGGTGTCAAACAAACGATGGCCAAAAAGACAGTGGATAGGCTCGATAGGCCCGTTGCAGAAGAGCTTTTTTTACTTTTCAACTTAGGGGCACGTTTGGAAAACAGAGAGGAATCTTCTATTTAGAGGATTCTCTCCATCTCTCTAGAATCAATACATCTTCATATAGGATTTCCAATGAGAATTCTATGTTTGGTATTGGGAGAGGATTCCTATCATTGGTAAGATATATGATCCAATGGTTGTAATCTTTTTTAAAAATTTCTCAAAATCTATGAAAAATCAAGACCTCAACTTTCTCCTCAAAGATGTTCTTGGCCATTTAGAGAATTTGAACGGTTCGGACAGTGTAAAGGGAGCCCACAGGAATAATAAGTTATTTTTTTACAGTCTGGAATTTTCTGAAAATATCTCAAGATATAGCATGGATCAATGGCTGAAATTTGATTTAGTATTTGTGCTTGACCTGTCGGAAATAAATCACGGTTCAGATCATAGTTTTGGGGCCCACAAGAACCAAAAAATAGAACACAACGGACTGTTTTTTCATCCTAGTTTTATACAGTATATGTGAAATAAACGGCCACTGGTTTTTGGCCTATTTCTCATGATCTATGATGAATAAATGGCTGAAATTTGATCTTATTGTTGTGCTTGACCTTCCGAAAATAATTCACGGTTCAGATCATGGTTTTGGGGCCCGCAGGAACCAAAAATTGGAAAGCAATGGACTGTTTTTTCATCCCCTTTTTATACAGTATATGTGAAATAAACGTCCACTAGTTTCTGGCCTATTTCTCATGATCTATGATGAATCAATGGTTGATTTTTTTGTCATATAGCCGTTTTGGAGGGTTTCAACATGATTAACGGTTTGGATCTTGATTGTGGGACCCAAAAGGTAGGTTTTCAAAGCAAAATCCTTTAACCTTCTTCATCCCCCTTTTTCACTGTAGCATGCACTGTAGCTCTGCCCTTCCTTGCAATAAAGGATTTCCAGCGTCCGAAGGGGGGAGGTCTGATGTGAGAAATAATCAGAAGCATGCATTTTTAATGTCTTTCCCCTCATAATCTACTGTGAACCAAACATAAAAAATCCACGCATACACGGAAAAGGCCCGATGATTTCCTAGCGCGGACGGCTGCCAAACTTGCCCTAAAAGACACGATGTCACGATGTTTACAGGTCGTCGCCAAGTCCCAATAATCCATCACAAAAAATTTTGTATTCCGTGACGAAAAAATTTCGTCGTGGATTATTTTTAAGGTATTCTGCGACGATATTTATTTATCGCGATTTTTTTAAATAAAATATGGTGCAAATGATTTACCGACAAAAATAATAAGTCGCCAAATATACAGTTTCGTCGGAAAAAACTTTACTTCTTGAGGGCGCCAACTCCATTTTTTTGCGCCAAACTTTTCGTGGCAATATTTAGCGACAATTGAAAATTATGGTCGCTAAATAATTTGCGTTTTCTTTTTAGGTGACGAGATGAATATTTTGTTGCGAAAAACAACATTTAGTGAAAATTTTTTAAAACGGCGTAGGATATTTTCCGTGAAAAATGATTTTTGTTGTAGTGAAAGAGAAATCCATGCCAAGCACGGGCAATCAACCAACTAAATTTGCAATACGAAAATTGTAAAGAGTAAAAATTGGAGATGCACCAATTTTTTAGTGCATATTTTTTATACAATGCAATTAATAAGTGAAATTGACAATATTAACAAATGTAGTTGGTTGCAAATAACCGATAATACATCCTATACTTCTTTGCAAAATCAACAATTTACCTTTCTTGAACTTTAACTATTGTGGTGTTAGACAAAGCTATTTATCTCTTACTTCAAGTAGGCGTAATCTATCTCTAATATTGGATTGTTATGAAGTGTACATTTTTTAGTGTTCACTATTCCATATAAGCATGAAAATTTTTAGTGTTCATTATTTCCGTCTTTTGAACATTTTTTATGTATGCTTGCCCTTTTATGTATGTTTGCCTTCATTACATTCAATGCTATCTTGTCTAATTTGGATATACACATATGTCTAAAGAGAATACAAGCAATGACGAATTGCCCCACAACGAAGCTAGTACCTCAAATGCATAACCAACCCGACTTTTGTGCGAGCAAGAGCATCACATTTCCACCGCTATCAAATGCGGTTTGGTATACTCTCTTCCACACAACCACCAATCAATTGAACTTCCTTTCGATCTATGGCTAATGTTATTCAAACTGTCATTTTTCGCAGGAGTGATTATATTTGAGTGCTTTATCCTAACATCCCTCCACTCCCCATTTTGCTGCCTGACTTACAGTGAACCTCCCCCTTGAAAGTCCACGAGGATCCTAACCCTAGAGGGGGGGTGAATAGGGTGAGCTACAACTATGACCAATTTAAACCAATTTTAACTTCTTAATAAAAACTAGTCACATGTGATGAATTGTCATACAATATGCGGAAGCTAATACAAAAACAAACACCACATTGCAATCACCACAACACAATATTTATAGTGGTTCGGCCAACGTGCCTACATCCACTACCGGCTTGTGAATCCAACACCCCACCGGATTTCCACTATTTATGCTTTTTACTAGGCTAAGCAATAACCCTTACAATGTTGTTTTTCTAGGCTAAACAACAACCTCTCAATGTGCTTTTCTAGGCTTAGCAATAACCTTTACAAAATGCTTTTCTTAGGCTAAGCAATAACCTTACACAATGCTTTTCTTAGGCTAAGCAATAACCTTTACAAATCAATATTTCTCTAAGAAAGTGTTTACTCAACACTCTAAGAGATTACAATTTAGGCTCAAATAAATTGCCTCTAAACAGGCGGATATGAAAATGAAAATCCTAACTCACACAAACACTCAATGAATGCAAAGATGTATGCTTATGAATTGTGTGTGTGAAAACTTCAATCAAGTTTAAAAGTAAGCTCAATCAATTTGTGCTTAATGCACTTTGAAAGTTTAAGGCACAAAAAGATATGATTGAAGTTCTATGCAAATCACTTGAACAATTACACACTTGTGAATGATATGAAAATCTAAAGATCACAAGTTGTATGAAAGTGTTTAAGCCTAATCAAGTGATGCATGTGCAATGTTGTTTTCAAAAACTAATTTGACTAAAGATTAAATGAATGAAAACAACAAGGGAAGTTTCAACCAAGTGAAGTAATCATGCAATAAAGGAAATCAAAGATTTATGGCTAAGCATGATTAAGAAAGTTTAAAACAAAACTTGGGTTGAAATCAAAGTGATGAATCCAATCTTGAATATCAAAGATGGAGGGAAGAAAGGATTCAACACATCATTGTTATCATGCTTGAAATCATTTTCCAAAGTTTCAAATAAAGCACATAACAAATGATTAATTAAAAGTAAAACTTACTTGGAGATTTGACTTAGTTGATCCAAGCTTAAGCTTCACTTAATGACCCTTTAGCCTTTCTTAGTTCATCCCCTTTGTCTTGTCTCAAAGCTCCTCAAAAAGGGTTTCAAAATCTCTAACCAAAGACAAAGGAAAGAACTCATTTATATCCCAAAAACAGCCCAACGGCTATATCCCCGGTTGACCGGCCATGACAGGCAGGTTGACCGGCCAAGCACAACAGTCATAAAAATGCCCGTTTGAGCTTCAGAAACCCGGTTAACCGGCAGTCTGGCCGGTTGACCGGGCCTCTTGGCCGGTTGACTGGCCACACATGGCCGGTTGACCGGGCCTGCCCAGAAATTCCCATTTTTTGGGTTTTTGAAGATTTTCTTTGGGGATCTTTTGGGCCATTAAAATCAAGCTTTTTCACATGTTTTAAAACATTCAAAGATGTATAAAAACATGAAACACACAAAGCCTAAAATGATTCAAAACTTTAAACCATAGGCTAGCTTGATTTCTAAAAACTCCTTTTTCAAAAACAATGCATACATATATGATTATGAAGGGATGAATGTATGCAAAGTTCAAACCTAAATTGTCAAGAAGATTTTCCAAATATAATGCACAAGGAAATAGGTTTTCAAAAGAGTTTGGGTTTCAAAACCAATGCATCCAAGTTTAAAACCAAACCATGCATAAAACAAAAGCTTTTCCAAATCTTAAAAGCTATGCATGAATAAAACTAGATTTCAAGATTTCTAAAAACAATGCTAGTGTGTGAATTCAAATGATGCTAAAGTGCAAATGCATCCACCAAATTGTAAATTACAAAATCCCTAACAATCTCCCCCTTTGCAATTTGATGGCAACTTACTCATCATTGACATTTCACACTTAGTCTTCAGCTCCCCCTAAGCTGGACAAGTCTTGAAATCTTCTTGGATGCTTCTTCTCTTAGCTTGGGCTCTTGGGCTCTTTTCTTCAATCTTCTTGATGCTTGGAGCTTGATCATTCTTCAAGCTTTCTTTCCATCTTCCTCTCTTTAGCCAAGCATCTTCTTTAGCTCCAAGCTTTCTTTCTTCTATTTGCTCTCCCCCTTTGACCATGCCTCTTTCTCCCTTTGGCAAGGTATGCATTCTCTCCCCTTTGGAAGCTTGGACAACTCTCCCCCTTTGATGGATAGGAGATCTTCGAGTACTTGAACTCTCGAACTCTCTCCCCTTTTGAAGAGTAGGAGATCTTTGAGTCACACTTGAACTCTCTCTCCCCCTTTGACATTAAATTGCAAAGGTACCTACACACATGAGACAAGAAGAATACCTTTAGTAGCACCTGTTAACAAATGAAATCGAAAATGAAATTCATAACAGGCTATCATGTATGGAAGTTATCTCTAAGGGCTCAAAGGCTATCCAAGGGTGAATTTGATCAAAACTAATACTTCCTATGAAGGTTTACACTCCCCCTCAATCCATTCTCTTCTTTTGTCAAACTCTTGACAAAGATTTAACTATTAGATTCAAGAAGTAGATGGTTTAACCAAGTGAGGGTCAACTTCAAGGAAAGGATTAGATTCATTTAACTATTAAGCTCAATATGATCAAATTACCAAAAGAGAGCTAGGTCAAAAGAGAGAAACGATCATGGATACCAATTGAAATAAACATATCAATTGAGATTAAAGGATGTGACTATAAACTCAATCACTCTAAAATGGATTTAAAAGTATAACTATTAGGAAAAAAAATCCAAATTGGAGCTATCCATGATGCAATGGGGTTTACTAAACATAGCATTAAAAAATTTAACTATGAAAAACATATGCTATGAAAGTTTTCAAATCATTTCATTCAAACAATAAATATGACTATTATGTGCAAGAGTGAGTGAAATGAAATTCAAACATGAAGCCAACTTCAACTAATAACCAACCAATATTATGAACACATAAACATGGTGGTCATGAGATATACCTATATGAGCAAAAGAGGTGGCAACATGAACATTATGATGCTAATGGTGTGTGATATGGAACAATCATATTACTTATCAAGTTCAATCCAATGCACACAAGGTTTATCACATTCTCAAGAAATCAAATCAATCAAAAATTATACCAATAGAAACCAATTGAATTTGATAACATGATAAAGAGCAAGAATGTGGCAAACTCCATCAAGCATCATAAATGTATATTCATCACTTTAAAAATATAACTATTGAGCATAGTGATGAACATGGTAAATTGCAATGCAAAAGAATATTACTTGGCAATGCATGCAATTTCTTAAGTGTCTAGATCATATGAATTCAACACTAAGATATCCATCAAACAAGAGATATAACTATGAAATACAAGAAATGGATTTCAAAGAGGTTCATATGATCAAGAACACTACATATGAAGTTGAAACATGTATAAGAATGATATCATTTAGAGAATACACATGAATCAACATCATAACCATCCAAAAAGTTATGACTAGAGTGCATAGAGGATGGATTTGGGTTCTAGTAAGGTTTCTATAAATGTAACTAAGATCACAACCATACATGGAACCTATAGTCATTTGCATATAAAAAGAATGTAAATAAACAAGCAAGGATGCAAACAACATACATTTCCATTTCTAAGATAATGAAACCAAAAGAAAAGGAAATGAGAATCATGGAACATGCTTTAGATGAATATAACTAATGATGTTATAGGCATTTCCAATCAAACAATCTTCAAATCATTTTGAAAAACAAAATCCAACAATGAGCATAAAAAGAATGATTTAGAAGATCAATTTTCAACATTGTATTTTAAAAGATATAACTTAATTGAAACACATACAAGTTGATTTTTCAAAACAATGTTCTCCATATAAAAGTATAACTTAGAAATCCATGGAAAACTTGAATTGATTCAAATCATTTGTTCAAATAATCTTACTATGACATATACACAAATGATTCAATAACAATTGATCATGAAAAATCTAGCTATGGAAGCTTTTGAAATCACAATCAATTGATCATGTAGAAATGCAATGCAAAACTTATGTGAGCAAAAAGCAAATCAAACATGATGAAATTATAATCAAAAGATTTTGAAAACCATGACATGTAACTTGGAATGGTGCATGAAAACAAAATCAATTGATCATAAAGAAACAATGCATTTTAATAAATGTAACTAAGAAAGAAACAAAATGCAAAGCAACATGACCAACAAAATGATATAACTTAGAAAGAATAGGTTGGTCATGAAGGTCAAGGCCTTTAAGGTTTGTCTAAGTGAATGACTTTGGGAATCCACCTAAGGTCTTGAGAGGGTTGAACTTTGAGGTCTATTTTGGAATTCTCACCAACTATAGGAGATTTAACTTGATAAATTTTCAATTTGAACTTATCACCATGATATTTAGATTTTACTAAATTTGGCTTAGAATGGTGATTAGTCTTTTGATGTTGGTGAGTTTGTTTCTTTGGGGATTGCTTCACTTTTCTTTTCTTCTTATTTTCTCCCTTTACTTGACTTTTGAATTTTAAATTTAACTTTGTAATTTTCTTCAAAAGTTCTTTCATGTTTTGACTTAAGGGAGGTAGGTTGAGAAGCTTTTTGTTAATAGATTCTTTGATTTTTGGTTTAACTTGTTTAAGCCTTTTAGAATCTATCTTGGGAGACTCCTTGTTAATTGATTTAACTTGTTTAAGCTTTATGGAGTCTTCCTTTGTTTTTAGTGTCTTACCCTTCAAGTTTGATTTTACTTTCTTGAGTTCAAAGATGGGTTTAGACACATAGCTTCTTCTTCTTAGTTTGCACTCAAACCTAAAATGCCCTTCATTGCCACAATAATCACATTTGGTTTTGGGCAAGGGAGAAAGAGTGCTAGAGAAAGAGGACTCACCTTTCACAAATGTGTTGGTGAATTTAGGGTCATAAGACATATTCCTATTAAATCCAATACCCGTCCTATCTCCATGAGATTTACCCAATTTGAATAATTTTTCAAGTTTCTCTTCACTTTGGGTAAACTTGCACTCATACTTTTGTTTATAGCTTTCAAGTTGAGTGACTTTGGTTATAAGGATTGAATTTTCATGTTTGACTTTTGAAAGTTCATTTTCAATTTCCTTATAATTGTTTAGCTCTTCATAGGCAAGTTTTAATTCAAGCTTTAGTTCATCAATAACATTAGATCCAAGTTCTTTTGTTTTTAACTTACTTTTGATCAACTTGGATTCTAAGTTGTCAATGTCTACATCTTGTCTTTTAATAGTATCTCTTAGGTTCAAATTTTCATTTTTAAGCTCATCACAATTTCTCTTAATCTCATTTAATTCATCTTGAGCATTAGATAAATTTTCCTTAGAGATAGTCAATTTAGATTCAAGATTGTTAAAGTCTTTATCTTGCCTTTGTAATTGATCTCTTAGATTTAAATTTTCCTTTTTAAGATTGTCATAATCCATCTTTAATTCTTTTAGTTCATCTTGAGTGTTAGATAGATTATTCAAAGAGATCATGAACTTAGACTCTACACATTTTATTACTTCTTCTTTCTCTCTAAGTTCATCTTTTGAAGAGGCTAGATCTTTGGTTAGATTCATAGATTCTTCTCTTAAGCTTTTGTTTCTTTTATCAAGCTTTGTAAATAATGTATATAATTCATTGTAGGCTTGTTGAAGATCATCTTCATCATACTCATTTTCTTCCTCTTTTGAGTCAAATTGATATTCATTTAATTGATGGTTTGAATCTCTAATAGAAGGAAGAGTGAGAGGTCTAGAAGAATCTACAAAGTCTAGCCTAGTGGAGTCCATTCTAATGATTTTCAAATAAGCACAACTCTAGGGTTTTAACTCTAGGTTTTTACACCTAATCAAGAGTTCCAAACACTTGATCCTAAGGGATAGAGCACTTGGCTCTGATACCAATTGAAAGTCCACGAGGATCCTAACCCTAGAGGGGGGGTGAATAGGGTGAGCTACAACTATGACCAATTTAAACCAATTTTAACTTCTTAATAAAAACTAGTCACATGTGATGAATTGTCATACAATATGCGGAAGCTAATACAAAAACAAACACCACATTGCAATCACCACAACACAATATTTATAGTGGTTCGGCCAACGTGCCTACATCCACTACCGGCTTGTGAATCCAACACCCCACCGGATTTCCACTATTTATGCTTTTTACTAGGCTAAGCAATAACCCTTACAATGTTGCTTTTCTAGGCTAAACAACAACCTCTCAATGTGCTTTTCTAGGCTTAGCAATAACCTTTACAAAATGCTTTTCTTAGGCTAAGCAATAACCTTACACAATGCTTTTCTTAGGCTAAGCAATAACCTTTACAAATCAATATTTCTCTAAGAAAGTGTTTACTCAACACTCTAAGAGATTACAATTTAGGCTCAAATAAATTGCCTCTAAACAGGCGGATATGAAAATGAAAATCCTAACTCACACAAACACTCAATGAATGCAAAGATGTATGCTTATGAATTGTGTGTGTGAAAACTTCAATCAAGTTTAAAAGTAAGCTCAATCAATTTGTGCTTAATGCACTTTGAAAGTTTAAGGCACAAAAAGATATGATTGAAGTTCTATGCAAATCACTTGAACAATTACACACTTGTGAATGATATGAAAATCTAAAGATCACAAGTTGTATGAAAGTGTTTAAGCCTAATCAAGTGATGCATGTGCAATGTTGTTTTCAAAAACTAATTTGACTAAAGATTAAATGAATGAAAACAACAAGGGAAGTTTCAACCAAGTGAAGTAATCATGCAATAAAGGAAATCAAAGATTTATGGCTAAGCATGATTAAGAAAGTTTAAAACAAAACTTGGGTTGAAATCAAAGTGATGAATCCAATCTTGAATATCAAAGATGGAGGGAAGAAAGGATTCAACACATCATTGTTATCATGCTTGAAATCATTTTCCAAAGTTTCAAATAAAGCACATAACAAATGATTAATTAAAAGTAAAACTTACTTGGAGATTTGACTTAGTTGATCCAAGCTTAAGCTTCACTTAATGACCCTTTAGCCTTTCTTAGTTCATCCCCTTTGTCTTGTCTCAAAGCTCCTCAAAAAGGGTTTCAAAATCTCTAACCAAAGACAAAGGAAAGAACTCATTTATATCCCAAAAACAGCCCAACGGCTATATCCCCGGTTGACCGGCCATGACAGGCAGGTTGACCGGCCAAGCACAACGGTCATAAAAATGCCCGTTTGAGCTTCAGAAACCCGGTTAACCGGCAGTCTGGCCGGTTGACCGGGCCTCTTGGCCGGTTGACTGGCCACACATGGCCGGTTGACCGGGCCTGCCCAGAAATTCCCATTTTTTGGGTTTTTGAAGATTTTCTTTGGGGATCTTTTGGGCCATTAAAATCAAGCTTTTTCACATGTTTTAAAACATTCAAAGATGTATAAAAACATGAAACACACAAAGCCTAAAATGATTCAAAACTTTAAACCATAGGCTAGCTTGATTTCTAAAAACTCCTTTTTCAAAAACAATGCATACATATATGATTATGAAGGGATGAATGTATGCAAAGTTCAAACCTAAATTGTCAAGAAGATTTTCCAAATATAATGCACAAGGAAATAGGTTTTCAAAAGAGTTTGGGTTTCAAAACCAATGCATCCAAGTTTAAAACCAAACCATGCATAAAACAAAAGCTTTTCCAAATCTTAAAAGCTATGCATGAATAAAACTAGATTTCAAGATTTCTAAAAACAATGCTAGTGTGTGAATTCAAATGATGCTAAAGTGCAAATGCATCCACCAAATTGTAAATTACAAAATCCCTAACAATCTCCCCCTTTGCAATTTGATGGCAACTTACTCATCATTGACATTTCACACTTAGTCTTCAGCTCCCCCTAAGCTGGACAAGTCTTGAAATCTTCTTGGATGCTTCTTCTCTTAGCTTGGGCTCTTGGGCTCTTTTCTTCAATCTTCTTGATGCTTGGAGCTTGATCATTCTTCAAGCTTTCTTTCCATCTTCCTCTCTTTAGCCAAGCATCTTCTTTAGCTCCAAGCTTTCTTTCTTCTATTTGCTCTCCCCCTTTGACCATGCCTCTTTCTCCCTTTGGCAAGGTATGCATTCTCTCCCCTTTGGAAGCTTGGACAACTCTCCCCCTTTGATGGATAGGAGATCTTCGAGTACTTGAACTCTCGAACTCTCTCCCCCTTTGAAGAGTAGGAGATCTTTGAGTCACACTTGAACTCTCTCTCCCCCTTTGACATTAAATTGCAAAGGTACCTACACACATGAGACAAGAAGAATACCTTTAGTAGCACCTGTTAACAAATGAAATCGAAAATGAAATTCATAACAGGCTATCATGTATGGAAGTTATCTCTAAGGGCTCAAAGGCTATCCAAGGGTGAATTTGATCAAAACTAATACTTCCTATGAAGGTTTACACTCCCCCTCAATCCATTCTCTTCTTTTGTCAAACTCTTGACAAAGATTTAACTATTAGATTCAAGAAGTAGATGGTTTAACCAAGTGAGGGTCAACTTCAAGGAAAGGATTAGATTCATTTAACTATTAAGCTCAATATGATCAAATTACCAAAAGAGAGCTAGGTCAAAAGAGAGAAACGATCATGGATACCAATTGAAATAAACATATCAATTGAGATTAAAGGATGTGACTATAAACTCAATCACTCTAAAATGGATTTAAAAGTATAACTATTAGGAAAAAAAATCCAAATTGGAGCTATCCATGATGCAATGGGGTTTACTAAACATAGCATTAAAAAATTTAACTATGAAAAACATATGCTATGAAAGTTTTCAAATCATTTCATTCAAACAATAAATATGACTATTATGTGCAAGAGTGAGTGAAATGAAATTCAAACATGAAGCCAACTTCAACTAATAACCAACCAATATTATGAACACATAAACATGGTGGTCATGAGATATACCTATATGAGCAAAAGAGGTGGCAACATGAACATTATGATGCTAATGGTGTGTGATATGGAACAATCATATTACTTATCAAGTTCAATCCAATGCACACAAGGTTTATCACATTCTCAAGAAATCAAATCAATCAAAAATTATACCAATAGAAACCAATTGAATTTGATAACATGATAAAGAGCAAGAATGTGGCAAACTCCATCAAGCATCATAAATGTATATTCATCACTTTAAAAATATAACTATTGAGCATAGTGATGAACATGGTAAATTGCAATGCAAAAGAATATTACTTGGCAATGCATGCAATTTCTTAAGTGTCTAGATCATATGAATTCAACACTAAGATATCCATCAAACAAGAGATATAACTATGAAATACAAGAAATGGATTTCAAAGAGGTTCATATGATCAAGAACACTACATATGAAGTTGAAACATGTATAAGAATGATATCATTTAGAGAATACACATGAATCAACATCATAACCATCCAAAAAGTTATGACTAGAGTGCATAGAGGATGGATTTGGGTTCTAGTAAGGTTTCTATAAATGTAACTAAGATCACAACCATACATGGAACCTATAGTCATTTGCATATAAAAAGAATGTAAATAAACAAGCAAGGATGCAAACAACATACATTTCCATTTCTAAGATAATGAAACCAAAAGAAAAGGAAATGAGAATCATGGAACATGCTTTAGATGAATATAACTAATGATGTTATAGGCATTTCCAATCAAACAATCTTCAAATCATTTTGAAAAACAAAATCCAACAATGAGCATAAAAAGAATGATTTAGAAGATCAATTTTCAACATTGTATTTTAAAAGATATAACTTAATTGAAACACATACAAGTTGATTTTTCAAAACAATGTTCTCCATATAAAAGTATAACTTAGAAATCCATGGAAAACTTGAATTGATTCAAATCATTTGTTCAAATAATCTTACTATGACATATACACAAATGATTCAATAACAATTGATCATGAAAAATCTAGCTATGGAAGCTTTTGAAATCACAATCAATTGATCATGTAGAAATGCAATGCAAAACTTATGTGAGCAAAAAGCAAATCAAACATGATGAAATTATAATCAAAAGATTTTGAAAACCATGACATGTAACTTGGAATGGTGCATGAAAACAAAATCAATTGATCATAAAGAAACAATGCATTTTAATAAATGTAACTAAGAAAGAAACAAAATGCAAAGCAACATGACCAACAAAATGATATAACTTAGAAAGAATAGGTTGGTCATGAAGGTCAAGGCCTTTAAGGTTTGTCTAAGTGAATGACTTTGGGAATCCACCTAAGGTCTTGAGAGGGTTGAACTTTGAGGTCTATTTTGGAATTCTCACCAACTATAGGAGATTTAACTTGATAAATTTTCAATTTGAACTTATCACCATGATATTTAGATTTTACTAAATTTGGCTTAGAATGGTGATTAGTCTTTTGATGTTGGTGAGTTTGTTTCTTTGGGGATTGCTTCACTTTTCTTTTCTTCTTATTTTCTCCCTTTACTTGACTTTTGAATTTTAAATTTAACTTTGTAATTTTCTTCAAAAGTTCTTTCATGTTTTGACTTAAGGGAGGTAGGTTGAGAAGCTTTTTGTTAATAGATTCTTTGATTTTTGGTTTAACTTGTTTAAGCCTTTTAGAATCTATCTTGGGAGACTCCTTGTTAATTGATTTAACTTGTTTAAGCTTTATGGAGTCTTCCTTTGTTTTTAGTGTCTTACCCTTCAAGTTTGATTTTACTTTCTTGAGTTCAAAGATGGGTTTAGACACATAGCTTCTTCTTCTTAGTTTGCACTCAAACCTAAAATGCCCTTCATTGCCACAATAATCACATTTGGTTTTGGGCAAGGGAGAAAGAGTGCTAGAGAAAGAGGACTCACCTTTCACAAATGTGTTGGTGAATTTAGGGTCATAAGACATATTCCTATTAAATCCAATACCCGTCCTATCTCCATGAGATTTACCCAATTTGAATAATTTTTCAAGTTTCTCTTCACTTTGGGTAAACTTGCACTCATACTTTTGTTTATAGCTTTCAAGTTGAGTGACTTTGGTTATAAGGATTGAATTTTCATGTTTGACTTTTGAAAGTTCATTTTCAATTTCCTTATAATTGTTTAGCTCTTCATAGGCAAGTTTTAATTCAAGCTTTAGTTCATCAATAACATTAGATCCAAGTTCTTTTGTTTTTAACTTACTTTTGATCAACTTGGATTCTAAGTTGTCAATGTCTACATCTTGTCTTTTAATAGTATCTCTTAGGTTCAAATTTTCATTTTTAAGCTCATCACAATTTCTCTTAATCTCATTTAATTCATCTTGAGCATTAGATAAATTTTCCTTAGAGATAGTCAATTTAGATTCAAGATTGTTAAAGTCTTTATCTTGCCTTTGTAATTGATCTCTTAGATTTAAATTTTCCTTTTTAAGATTGTCATAATCCATCTTTAATTCTTTTAGTTCATCTTGAGTGTTAGATAGATTATTCAAAGAGATCATGAACTTAGACTCTACACATTTTATTACTTCTTCTTTCTCTCTAAGTTCATCTTTTGAAGAGGCTAGATCTTTGGTTAGATTCATAGATTCTTCTCTTAAGCTTTTGTTTCTTTTATCAAGCTTTGTAAATAATGTATATAATTCATTGTAGGCTTGTTGAAGATCATCTTCATCATACTCATTTTCTTCCTCTTTTGAGTCAAATTGATATTCATTTAATTGATGGTTTGAATCTCTAATAGAAGGAAGAGTGAGAGGTCTAGAAGAATCTACAAAGTCTAGCCTAGTGGAGTCCATTCTAATGATTTTCAAATAAGCACAACTCTAGGGTTTTAACTCTAGGTTTTTACACCTAATCAAGAGTTCCAAACACTTGATCCTAAGGGATAGAGCACTTGGCTCTGATACCAATTGAAAGTCCACGAGGATCCTAACCCTAGAGGGGGGGTGAATAGGGTGAGCTACAACTATGACCAATTTAAACCAATTTTAACTTCTTAATAAAAACTAGTCACATGTGATGAATTGTCATACAATATGCGGAAGCTAATACAAAAACAAACACCACATTGCAATCACCACAACACAATATTTATAGTGGTTCGGCCAACGTGCCTACATCCACTACCGGCTTGTGAATCCAACACCCCACCGGATTTCCACTATTTATGCTTTTTACTAGGCTAAGCAATAACCCTTACAATGTTGCTTTTCTAGGCTAAACAACAACCTCTCAATGTGCTTTTCTAGGCTTAGCAATAACCTTTACAAAATGCTTTTCTTAGGCTAAGCAATAACCTTACACAATGCTTTTCTTAGGCTAAGCAATAACCTTTACAAATCAATATTTCTCTAAGAAAGTGTTTACTCAACACTCTAAGAGATTACAATTTAGGCTCAAATAAATTGCCTCTAAACAGGCGGATATGAAAATGAAAATCCTAACTCACACAAACACTCAATGAATGCAAAGATGTATGCTTATGAATTGTGTGTGTGAAAACTTCAATCAAGTTTAAAAGTAAGCTCAATCAATTTGTGCTTAATGCACTTTGAAAGTTTAAGGCACAAAAAGATATGATTGAAGTTCTATGCAAATCACTTGAACAATTACACACTTGTGAATGATATGAAAATCTAAAGATCACAAGTTGTATGAAAGTGTTTAAGCCTAATCAAGTGATGCATGTGCAATGTTGTTTTCAAAAACTAATTTGACTAAAGATTAAATGAATGAAAACAACAAGGGAAGTTTCAACCAAGTGAAGTAATCATGCAATAAAGGAAATCAAAGATTTATGGCTAAGCATGATTAAGAAAGTTTAAAACAAAACTTGGGTTGAAATCAAAGTGATGAATCCAATCTTGAATATCAAAGATGGAGGGAAGAAAGGATTCAACACATCATTGTTATCATGCTTGAAATCATTTTCCAAAGTTTCAAATAAAGCACATAACAAATGATTAATTAAAAGTAAAACTTACTTGGAGATTTGACTTAGTTGATCCAAGCTTAAGCTTCACTTAATGACCCTTTAGCCTTTCTTAGTTCATCCCCTTTGTCTTGTCTCAAAGCTCCTCAAAAAGGGTTTCAAAATCTCTAACCAAAGACAAAGGAAAGAACTCATTTATATCCCAAAAACAGCCCAACGGCTATATCCCCGGTTGACCGGCCATGACAGGCAGGTTGACCGGCCAAGCACAACGGTCATAAAAATGCCCGTTTGAGCTTCAGAAACCCGGTTAACCGGCAGTCTGGCCGGTTGACCGGGCCTCTTGGCCGGTTGACTGGCCACACATGGCCGGTTGACCGGGCCTGCCCAGAAATTCCCATTTTTTGGGTTTTTGAAGATTTTCTTTGGGGATCTTTTGGGCCATTAAAATCAAGCTTTTTCACATGTTTTAAAACATTCAAAGATGTATAAAAACATGAAACACACAAAGCCTAAAATGATTCAAAACTTTAAACCATAGGCTAGCTTGATTTCTAAAAACTCCTTTTTCAAAAACAATGCATACATATATGATTATGAAGGGATGAATGTATGCAAAGTTCAAACCTAAATTGTCAAGAAGATTTTCCAAATATAATGCACAAGGAAATAGGTTTTCAAAAGAGTTTGGGTTTCAAAACCAATGCATCCAAGTTTAAAACCAAACCATGCATAAAACAAAAGCTTTTCCAAATCTTAAAAGCTATGCATGAATAAAACTAGATTTCAAGATTTCTAAAAACAATGCTAGTGTGTGAATTCAAATGATGCTAAAGTGCAAATGCATCCACCAAATTGTAAATTACAAAATCCCTAACAATCTCCCCCTTTGCAATTTGATGGCAACTTACTCATCATTGACATTTCACACTTAGTCTTCAGCTCCCCCTAAGCTGGACAAGTCTTGAAATCTTCTTGGATGCTTCTTCTCTTAGCTTGGGCTCTTGGGCTCTTTTCTTCAATCTTCTTGATGCTTGGAGCTTGATCATTCTTCAAGCTTTCTTTCCATCTTCCTCTCTTTAGCCAAGCATCTTCTTTAGCTCCAAGCTTTCTTTCTTCTATTTGCTCTCCCCCTTTGACCATGCCTCTTTCTCCCTTTGGCAAGGTATGCATTCTCTCCCCTTTGGAAGCTTGGACAACTCTCCCCCTTTGATGGATAGGAGATCTTCGAGTACTTGAACTCTCGAACTCTCTCCCCCTTTGAAGAGTAGGAGATCTTTGAGTCACACTTGAACTCTCTCTCCCCCTTTGACATTAAATTGCAAAGGTACCTACACACATGAGACAAGAAGAATACCTTTAGTAGCACCTGTTAACAAATGAAATCGAAAATGAAATTCATAACAGGCTATCATGTATGGAAGTTATCTCTAAGGGCTCAAAGGCTATCCAAGGGTGAATTTGATCAAAACTAATACTTCCTATGAAGGTTTACACTCCCCCTCAATCCATTCTCTTCTTTTGTCAAACTCTTGACAAAGATTTAACTATTAGATTCAAGAAGTAGATGGTTTAACCAAGTGAGGGTCAACTTCAAGGAAAGGATTAGATTCATTTAACTATTAAGCTCAATATGATCAAATTACCAAAAGAGAGCTAGGTCAAAAGAGAGAAACGATCATGGATACCAATTGAAATAAACATATCAATTGAGATTAAAGGATGTGACTATAAACTCAATCACTCTAAAATGGATTTAAAAGTATAACTATTAGGAAAAAAAATCCAAATTGGAGCTATCCATGATGCAATGGGGTTTACTAAACATAGCATTAAAAAATTTAACTATGAAAAACATATGCTATGAAAGTTTTCAAATCATTTCATTCAAACAATAAATATGACTATTATGTGCAAGAGTGAGTGAAATGAAATTCAAACATGAAGCCAACTTCAACTAATAACCAACCAATATTATGAACACATAAACATGGTGGTCATGAGATATACCTATATGAGCAAAAAAGGTGGCAACATGAACATTATGATGCTAATGGTGTGTGATATGGAACAATCATATTACTTATCAAGTTCAATCCAATGCACACAAGGTTTATCACATTCTCAAGAAATCAAATCAATCAAAAATTATACCAATAGAAACCAATTGAATTTGATAACATGATAAAGAGCAAGAATGTGGCAAACTCCATCAAGCATCATAAATGTATATTCATCACTTTAAAAATATAACTATTGAGCATAGTGATGAACATGGTAAATTGCAATGCAAAAGAATATTACTTGGCAATGCATGCAATTTCTTAAGTGTCTAGATCATATGAATTCAACACTAAGATATCCATCAAACAAGAGATATAACTATGAAATACAAGAAATGGATTTCAAAGAGGTTCATATGATCAAGAACACTACATATGAAGTTGAAACATGTATAAGAATGATATCATTTAGAGAATACACATGAATCAACATCATAACCATCCAAAAAGTTATGACTAGAGTGCATAGAGGATGGATTTGGGTTCTAGTAAGGTTTCTATAAATGTAACTAAGATCACAACCAT
The DNA here is from genome assembly GCA_038049695.1 of Cinnamomum chago. Classification (NCBI taxonomy): domain Eukaryota; kingdom Viridiplantae; phylum Streptophyta; class Magnoliopsida; order Laurales; family Lauraceae; genus Cinnamomum; species Cinnamomum chago. Next base: position 34,078,426 of record CP142453.1, read on the forward strand.
ACATGGAACCTATAGTCATTTGCATATAAAAAGAATGTAAATAAACAAGCAAGGATGCAAACAACATACATTTCCATTTCTAAGATAATGAAACCAAAAGAAAAGGAAATGAGAATCATGGAACATGCTTTAGATGAATATAACTAATGATGTTATAGGCATTTCCAATCAAACAATCTTCAAATCATTTTGAAAAACAAAATCCAACAATGAGCATAAAAAGAATGATTTAGAAGATCAATTTTCAACATTGTATTTTAAAAGATATAACTTAATTGAAACACATACAAGTTGATTTTTCAAAACAATGTTCTCCATATAAAAGTATAACTTAGAAATCCATGGAAAACTTGAATTGATTCAAATCATTTGTTCAAATAATCTTACTATGACATATACACAAATGATTCAATAACAATTGATCATGAAAAATCTAGCTATGGAAGCTTTTGAAATCACAATCAATTGATCATGTAGAAATGCAATGCAAAACTTATGTGAGCAAAAAGCAAATCAAACATGATGAAATTATAATCAAAAGATTTTGAAAACCATGACATGTAACTTGGAATGGTGCATGAAAACAAAATCAATTGATCATAAAGAAACAATGCATTTTAATAAATGTAACTAAGAAAGAAACAAAATGCAAAGCAACATGACCAACAAAATGATATAACTTAGAAAGAATAGGTTGGTCATGAAGGTCAAGGCCTTTAAGGTTTGTCTAAGTGAATGACTTTGGGAATCCACCTAAGGTCTTGAGAGGGTTGAACTTTGAGGTCTATTTTGGAATTCTCACCAACTATAGGAGATTTAACTTGATAAATTTTCAATTTGAACTTATCACCATGATATTTAGATTTTACTAAATTTGGCTTAGAATGGTGATTAGTCTTTTGATGTTGGTGAGTTTGTTTCTTTGGGGATTGCTTCACTTTTCTTTTCTTCTTATTTTCTCCCTTTACTTGACTTTTGAATTTTAAATTTAACTTTGTAATTTTCTTCAAAAGTTCTTTCATGTTTTGACTTAAGGGAGGTAGGTTGAGAAGCTTTTTGTTAATAGATTCTTTGATTTTTGGTTTAACTTGTTTAAGCCTTTTAGAATCTATCTTGGGAGACTCCTTGTTAATTGATTTAACTTGTTTAAGCTTTATGGAGTCTTCCTTTGTTTTTAGTGTCTTACCCTTCAAGTTTGATTTTACTTTCTTGAGTTCAAAGATGGGTTTAGACACATAGCTTCTTCTTCTTAGTTTGCACTCAAACCTAAAATGCCCTTCATTGCCACAATAATCACATTTGGTTTTGGGCAAGGGAGAAAGAGTGCTAGAGAAAGAGGACTCACCTTTCACAAATGTGTTGGTGAATTTAGGGTCATAAGACATATTCCTATTAAATCCAATACCCGTCCTATCTCCATGAGATTTACCCAATTTGAATAATTTTTCAAGTTTCTCTTCACTTTGGGTAAACTTGCACTCATACTTTTGTTTATAGCTTTCAAGTTGAGTGACTTTGGTTATAAGGATTGAATTTTCATGTTTGACTTTTGAAAGTTCATTTTCAATTTCCTTATAATTGTTTAGCTCTTCATAGGCAAGTTTTAATTCAAGCTTTAGTTCATCAATAACATTAGATCCAAGTTCTTTTGTTTTTAACTTACTTTTGATCAACTTGGATTCTAAGTTGTCAATGTCTACATCTTGTCTTTTAATAGTATCTCTTAGGTTCAAATTTTCATTTTTAAGCTCATCACAATTTCTCTTAATCTCATTTAATTCATCTTGAGCATTAGATAAATTTTCCTTAGAGATAGTCAATTTAGATTCAAGATTGTTAAAGTCTTTATCTTGCCTTTGTAATTGATCTCTTAGATTTAAATTTTCCTTTTTAAGATTGTCATAATCCATCTTTAATTCTTTTAGTTCATCTTGAGTGTTAGATAGATTATTCAAAGAGATCATGAACTTAGACTCTACACATTTTATTACTTCTTCTTTCTCTCTAAGTTCATCTTTTGAAGAGGCTAGATCTTTGGTTAGATTCATAGATTCTTCTCTTAAGCTTTTGTTTCTTTTATCAAGCTTTGTAAATAATGTATATAATTCATTGTAGGCTTGTTGAAGATCATCTTCATCATACTCATTTTCTTCCTCTTTTGAGTCAAATTGATATTCATTTAATTGATGGTTTGAATCTCTAATAGAAGGAAGAGTGAGAGGTCTAGAAGAATCTACAAAGTCTAGCCTAGTGGAGTCCATTCTAATGATTTTCAAATAAGCACAACTCTAGGGTTTTAACTCTAGGTTTTTACACCTAATCAAGAGTTCCAAACACTTGATCCTAAGGGATAGAGCACTTGGCTCTGATACCAATTGAAAGTCCACGAGGATCCTAACCCTAGAGGGGGGGTGAATAGGGTGAGCTACAACTATGACCAATTTAAACCAATTTTAACTTCTTAATAAAAACTAGTCACATGTGATGAATTGTCATACAATATGCGGAAGCTAATACAAAAACAAACACCACATTGCAATCACCACAACACAATATTTATAGTGGTTCGGCCAACGTGCCTACATCCACTACCGGCTTGTGAATCCAACACCCCACCGGATTTCCACTATTTATGCTTTTTACTAGGCTAAGCAATAACCCTTACAATGTTGCTTTTCTAGGCTAAACAACAACCTCTCAATGTGCTTTTCTAGGCTTAGCAATAACCTTTACAAAATGCTTTTCTTAGGCTAAGCAATAACCTTACACAATGCTTTTCTTAGGCTAAGCAATAACCTTTACAAATCAATATTTCTCTAAGAAAGTGTTTACTCAACACTCTAAGAGATTACAATTTAGGCTCAAATAAATTGCCTCTAAACAGGCGGATATGAAAATGAAAATCCTAACTCACACAAACACTCAATGAATGCAAAGATGTATGCTTATGAATTGTGTGTGTGAAAACTTCAATCAAGTTTAAAAGTAAGCTCAATCAATTTGTGCTTAATGCACTTTGAAAGTTTAAGGCACAAAAAGATATGATTGAAGTTCTATGCAAATCACTTGAACAATTACACACTTGTGAATGATATGAAAATCTAAAGATCACAAGTTGTATGAAAGTGTTTAAGCCTAATCAAGTGATGCATGTGCAATGTTGTTTTCAAAAACTAATTTGACTAAAGATTAAATGAATGAAAACAACAAGGGAAGTTTCAACCAAGTGAAGTAATCATGCAATAAAGGAAATCAAAGATTTATGGCTAAGCATGATTAAGAAAGTTTAAAACAAAACTTGGGTTGAAATCAAAGTGATGAATCCAATCTTGAATATCAAAGATGGAGGGAAGAAAGGATTCAACACATCATTGTTATCATGCTTGAAATCATTTTCCAAAGTTTCAAATAAAGCACATAACAAATGATTAATTAAAAGTAAAACTTACTTGGAGATTTGACTTAGTTGATCCAAGCTTAAGCTTCACTTAATGACCCTTTAGCCTTTCTTAGTTCATCCCCTTTGTCTTGTCTCAAAGCTCCTCAAAAAGGGTTTCAAAATCTCTAACCAAAGACAAAGGAAAGAACTCATTTATATCCCAAAAACAGCCCAACGGCTATATCCCCGGTTGACCGGCCATGACAGGCAGGTTGACCGGCCAAGCACAACGGTCATAAAAATGCCCGTTTGAGCTTCAGAAACCCGGTTAACCGGCAGTCTGGCCGGTTGACCGGGCCTCTTGGCCGGTTGACTGGCCACACATGGCCGGTTGACCGGGCCTGCCCAGAAATTCCCATTTTTTGGGTTTTTGAAGATTTTCTTTGGGGATCTTTTGGGCCATTAAAATCAAGCTTTTTCACATGTTTTAAAACATTCAAAGATGTATAAAAACATGAAACACACAAAGCCTAAAATGATTCAAAACTTTAAACCATAGGCTAGCTTGATTTCTAAAAACTCCTTTTTCAAAAACAATGCATACATATATGATTATGAAGGGATGAATGTATGCAAAGTTCAAACCTAAATTGTCAAGAAGATTTTCCAAATATAATGCACAAGGAAATAGGTTTTCAAAAGAGTTTGGGTTTCAAAACCAATGCATCCAAGTTTAAAACCAAACCATGCATAAAACAAAAGCTTTTCCAAATCTTAAAAGCTATGCATGAATAAAACTAGATTTCAAGATTTCTAAAAACAATGCTAGTGTGTGAATTCAAATGATGCTAAAGTGCAAATGCATCCACCAAATTGTAAATTACAAAATCCCTAACAATCTCCCCCTTTGCAATTTGATGGCAACTTACTCATCATTGACATTTCACACTTAGTCTTCAGCTCCCCCTAAGCTGGACAAGTCTTGAAATCTTCTTGGATGCTTCTTCTCTTAGCTTGGGCTCTTGGGCTCTTTTCTTCAATCTTCTTGATGCTTGGAGCTTGATCATTCTTCAAGCTTTCTTTCCATCTTCCTCTCTTTAGCCAAGCATCTTCTTTAGCTCCAAGCTTTCTTTCTTCTATTTGCTCTCCCCCTTTGACCATGCCTCTTTCTCCCTTTGGCAAGGTATGCATTCTCTCCCCTTTGGAAGCTTGGACAACTCTCCCCCTTTGATGGATAGGAGATCTTCGAGTACTTGAACTCTCGAACTCTCTCCCCCTTTGAAGAGTAGGAGATCTTTGAGTCACACTTGAACTCTCTCTCCCCCTTTGACATTAAATTGCAAAGGTACCTACACACATGAGACAAGAAGAATACCTTTAGTAGCACCTGTTAACAAATGAAATCGAAAATGAAATTCATAACAGGCTATCATGTATGGAAGTTATCTCTAAGGGCTCAAAGGCTATCCAAGGGTGAATTTGATCAAAACTAATACTTCCTATGAAGGTTTACACTCCCCCTCAATCCATTCTCTTCTTTTGTCAAACTCTTGACAAAGATTTAACTATTAGATTCAAGAAGTAGATGGTTTAACCAAGTGAGGGTCAACTTCAAGGAAAGGATTAGATTCATTTAACTATTAAGCTCAATATGATCAAATTACCAAAAGAGAGCTAGGTCAAAAGAGAGAAACGATCATGGATACCAATTGAAATAAACATATCAATTGAGATTAAAGGATGTGACTATAAACTCAATCACTCTAAAATGGATTTAAAAGTATAACTATTAGGAAAAAAAATCCAAATTGGAGCTATCCATGATGCAATGGGGTTTACTAAACATAGCATTAAAAAATTTAACTATGAAAAACATATGCTATGAAAGTTTTCAAATCATTTCATTCAAACAATAAATATGACTATTATGTGCAAGAGTGAGTGAAATGAAATTCAAACATGAAGCCAACTTCAACTAATAACCAACCAATATTATGAACACATAAACATGGTGGTCATGAGATATACCTATATGAGCAAAAGAGGTGGCAACATGAACATTATGATGCTAATGGTGTGTGATATGGAACAATCATATTACTTATCAAGTTCAATCCAATGCACACAAGGTTTATCACATTCTCAAGAAATCAAATCAATCAAAAATTATACCAATAGAAACCAATTGAATTTGATAACATGATAAAGAGCAAGAATGTGGCAAACTCCATCAAGCATCATAAATGTATATTCATCACTTTAAAAATATAACTATTGAGCATAGTGATGAACATGGTAAATTGCAATGCAAAAGAATATTACTTGGCAATGCATGCAATTTCTTAAGTGTCTAGATCATATGAATTCAACACTAAGATATCCATCAAACAAGAGATATAACTATGAAATACAAGAAATGGATTTCAAAGAGGTTCATATGATCAAGAACACTACATATGAAGTTGAAACATGTATAAGAATGATATCATTTAGAGAATACACATGAATCAACATCATAACCATCCAAAAAGTTATGACTAGAGTGCATAGAGGATGGATTTGGGTTCTAGTAAGGTTTCTATAAATGTAACTAAGATCACAACCATACATGGAACCTATAGTCATTTGCATATAAAAAGAATGTAAATAAACAAGCAAGGATGCAAACAACATACATTTCCATTTCTAAGATAATGAAACCAAAAGAAAAGGAAATGAGAATCATGGAACATGCTTTAGATGAATATAACTAATGATGTTATAGGCATTTCCAATCAAACAATCTTCAAATCATTTTGAAAAACAAAATCCAACAATGAGCATAAAAAGAATGATTTAGAAGATCAATTTTCAACATTGTATTTTAAAAGATATAACTTAATTGAAACACATACAAGTTGATTTTTCAAAACAATGTTCTCCATATAAAAGTATAACTTAGAAATCCATGGAAAACTTGAATTGATTCAAATCATTTGTTCAAATAATCTTACTATGACATATACACAAATGATTCAATAACAATTGATCATGAAAAATCTAGCTATGGAAGCTTTTGAAATCACAATCAATTGATCATGTAGAAATGCAATGCAAAACTTATGTGAGCAAAAAGCAAATCAAACATGATGAAATTATAATCAAAAGATTTTGAAAACCATGACATGTAACTTGGAATGGTGCATGAAAACAAAATCAATTGATCATAAAGAAACAATGCATTTTAATAAATGTAACTAAGAAAGAAACAAAATGCAAAGCAACATGACCAACAAAATGATATAACTTAGAAAGAATAGGTTGGTCATGAAGGTCAAGGCCTTTAAGGTTTGTCTAAGTGAATGACTTTGGGAATCCACCTAAGGTCTTGAGAGGGTTGAACTTTGAGGTCTATTTTGGAATTCTCACCAACTATAGGAGATTTAACTTGATAAATTTTCAATTTGAACTTATCACCATGATATTTAGATTTTACTAAATTTGGCTTAGAATGGTGATTAGTCTTTTGATGTTGGTGAGTTTGTTTCTTTGGGGATTGCTTCACTTTTCTTTTCTTCTTATTTTCTCCCTTTACTTGACTTTTGAATTTTAAATTTAACTTTGTAATTTTCTTCAAAAGTTCTTTCATGTTTTGACTTAAGGGAGGTAGGTTGAGAAGCTTTTTGTTAATAGATTCTTTGATTTTTGGTTTAACTTGTTTAAGCCTTTTAGAATCTATCTTGGGAGACTCCTTGTTAATTGATTTAACTTGTTTAAGCTTTATGGAGTCTTCCTTTGTTTTTAGTGTCTTACCCTTCAAGTTTGATTTTACTTTCTTGAGTTCAAAGATGGGTTTAGACACATAGCTTCTTCTTCTTAGTTTGCACTCAAACCTAAAATGCCCTTCATTGCCACAATAATCACATTTGGTTTTGGGCAAGGGAGAAAGAGTGCTAGAGAAAGAGGACTCACCTTTCACAAATGTGTTGGTGAATTTAGGGTCATAAGACATATTCCTATTAAATCCAATACCCGTCCTATCTCCATGAGATTTACCCAATTTGAATAATTTTTCAAGTTTCTCTTTACTTTGGGTAAACTTGCACTCATACTTTTGTTTATAGCTTTCAAGTTGAGTGACTTTGGTTATAAGGATTGAATTTTCATGTTTGACTTTTGAAAGTTCATTTTCAATTTCCTTATAATTGTTTAGCTCTTCATAGGCAAGTTTTAATTCAAGCTTTAGTTCATCAATAACATTAGATCCAAGTTCTTTTGTTTTTAACTTACTTTTGATCAACTTGGATTCTAAGTTGTCAATGTCTACATCTTGTCTTTTAATAGTATCTCTTAGGTTCAAATTTTCATTTTTAAGCTCATCACAATTTCTCTTAATCTCATTTAATTCATCTTGAGCATTAGATAAATTTTCCTTAGAGATAGTCAATTTAGATTCAAGATTGTTAAAGTCTTTATCTTGCCTTTGTAATTGATCTCTTAGATTTAAATTTTCCTTTTTAAGATTGTCATAATCCATCTTTAATTCTTTTAGTTCATCTTGAGTGTTAGATAGATTATTCAAAGAGATCATGAACTTAGACTCTACACATTTTATTACTTCTTCTTTCTCTCTAAGTTCATCTTTTGAAGAGGCTAGATCTTTGGTTAGATTCATAGATTCTTCTCTTAAGCTTTTGTTTCTTTTATCAAGCTTTGTAAATAATGTATATAATTCATTGTAGGCTTGTTGAAGATCATCTTCATCATACTCATTTTCTTCCTCTTTTGAGTCAAATTGATATTCATTTAATTGATGGTTTGAATCTCTAATAGAAGGAAGAGTGAGAGGTCTAGAAGAATCTACAAAGTCTAGCCTAGTGGAGTCCATTCTAATGATTTTCAAATAAGCACAACTCTAGGGTTTTAACTCTAGGTTTTTACACCTAATCAAGAGTTCCAAACACTTGATCCTAAGGGATAGAGCACTTGGCTCTGATACCAATTGAAAGTCCACGAGGATCCTAACCCTAGAGGGGGGGTGAATAGGGTGAGCTACAACTATGACCAATTTAAACCAATTTTAACTTCTTAATAAAAACTAGTCACATGTGATGAATTGTCATACAATATGCGGAAGCTAATACAAAAACAAACACCACATTGCAATCACCACAACACAATATTTATAGTGGTTCGGCCAACGTGCCTACATCCACTACCGGCTTGTGAATCCAACACCCCACCGGATTTCCACTATTTATGCTTTTTACTAGGCTAAGCAATAACCCTTACAATGTTGCTTTTCTAGGCTAAACAACAACCTCTCAATGTGCTTTTCTAGGCTTAGCAATAACCTTTACAAAATGCTTTTCTTAGGCTAAGCAATAACCTTACACAATGCTTTTCTTAGGCTAAGCAATAACCTTTACAAATCAATATTTCTCTAAGAAAGTGTTTACTCAACACTCTAAGAGATTACAATTTAGGCTCAAATAAATTGCCTCTAAACAGGCGGATATGAAAATGAAAATCCTAACTCACACAAACACTCAATGAATGCAAAGATGTATGCTTATGAATTGTGTGTGTGAAAACTTCAATCAAGTTTAAAAGTAAGCTCAATCAATTTGTGCTTAATGCACTTTGAAAGTTTAAGGCACAAAAAGATATGATTGAAGTTCTATGCAAATCACTTGAACAATTACACACTTGTGAATGATATGAAAATCTAAAGATCACAAGTTGTATGAAAGTGTTTAAGCCTAATCAAGTGATGCATGTGCAATGTTGTTTTCAAAAACTAATTTGACTAAAGATTAAATGAATGAAAACAACAAGGGAAGTTTCAACCAAGTGAAGTAATCATGCAATAAAGGAAATCAAAGATTTATGGCTAAGCATGATTAAGAAAGTTTAAAACAAAACTTGGGTTGAAATCAAAGTGATGAATCCAATCTTGAATATCAAAGATGGAGGGAAGAAAGGATTCAACACATCATTGTTATCATGCTTGAAATCATTTTCCAAAGTTTCAAATAAAGCACATAACAAATGATTAATTAAAAGTAAAACTTACTTGGAGATTTGACTTAGTTGATCCAAGCTTAAGCTTCACTTAATGACCCTTTAGCCTTTCTTAGTTCATCCCCTTTGTCTTGTCTCAAAGCTCCTCAAAAAGGGTTTCAAAATCTCTAACCAAAGACAAAGGAAAGAACTCATTTATATCCCAAAAACAGCCCAACGGCTATATCCCCGGTTGACCGGCCATGACAGGCAGGTTGACCGGCCAAGCACAACGGTCATAAAAATGCCCGTTTGAGCTTCAGAAACCCGGTTAACCGGCAGTCTGGCCGGTTGACCGGGCCTCTTGGCCGGTTGACTGGCCACACATGGCCGGTTGACCGGGCCTGCCCAGAAATTCCCATTTTTTGGGTTTTTGAAGATTTTCTTTGGGGATCTTTTGGGCCATTAAAATCAAGCTTTTTCACATGTTTTAAAACATTCAAAGATGTATAAAAACATGAAACACACAAAGCCTAAAATGATTCAAAACTTTAAACCATAGGCTAGCTTGATTTCTAAAAACTCCTTTTTCAAAAACAATGCATACATATATGATTATGAAGGGATGAATGTATGCAAAGTTCAAACCTAAATTGTCAAGAAGATTTTCCAAATATAATGCACAAGGAAATAGGTTTTCAAAAGAGTTTGGGTTTCAAAACCAATGCATCCAAGTTTAAAACCAAACCATGCATAAAACAAAAGCTTTTCCAAATCTTAAAAGCTATGCATGAATAAAACTAGATTTCAAGATTTCTAAAAACAATGCTAGTGTGTGAATTCAAATGATGCTAAAGTGCAAATGCATCCACCAAATTGTAAATTACAAAATCCCTAACAATCTCCCCCTTTGCAATTTGATGGCAACTTACTCATCATTGACATTTCACACTTAGTCTTCAGCTCCCCCTAAGCTGGACAAGTCTTGAAATCTTCTTGGATGCTTCTTCTCTTAGCTTGGGCTCTTGGGCTCTTTTCTTCAATCTTCTTGATGCTTGGAGCTTGATCATTCTTCAAGCTTTCTTTCCATCTTCCTCTCTTTAGCCAAGCATCTTCTTTAGCTCCAAGCTTTCTTTCTTCTATTTGCTCTCCCCCTTTGACCATGCCTCTTTCTCCCTTTGGCAAGGTATGCATTCTCTCCCCTTTGGAAGCTTGGACAACTCTCCCCCTTTGATGGATAGGAGATCTTCGAGTACTTGAACTCTCGAACTCTCTCCCCCTTTGAAGAGTAGGAGATCTTTGAGTCACACTTGAACTCTCTCTCCCCCTTTGACATTAAATTGCAAAGGTACCTACACACATGAGACAAGAAGAATACCTTTAGTAGCACCTGTTAACAAATGAAATCGAAAATGAAATTCATAACAGGCTATCATGTATGGAAGTTATCTCTAAGGGCTCAAAGGCTATCCAAGGGTGAATTTGATCAAAACTAATACTTCCTATGAAGGTTTACACTCCCCCTCAATCCATTCTCTTCTTTTGTCAAACTCTTGACAAAGATTTAACTATTAGATTCAAGAAGTAGATGGTTTAACCAAGTGAGGGTCAACTTCAAGGAAAGGATTAGATTCATTTAACTATTAAGCTCAATATGATCAAATTACCAAAAGAGAGCTAGGTCAAAAGAGAGAAACGATCATGGATACCAATTGAAATAAACATATCAATTGAGATTAAAGGATGTGACTATAAACTCAATCACTCTAAAATGGATTTAAAAGTATAACTATTAGGAAAAAAAATCCAAATTGGAGCTATCCATGATGCAATGGGGTTTACTAAACATAGCATTAAAAAATTTAACTATGAAAAACATATGCTATGAAAGTTTTCAAATCATTTCATTCAAACAATAAATATGACTATTATGTGCAAGAGTGAGTGAAATGAAATTCAAACATGAAGCCAACTTCAACTAATAACCAACCAATATTATGAACACATAAACATGGTGGTCATGAGATATACCTATATGAGCAAAAGAGGTGGCAACATGAACATTATGATGCTAATGGTGTGTGATATGGAACAATCATATTACTTATCAAGTTCAATCCAATGCACACAAGGTTTATCACATTCTCAAGAAATCAAATCAATCAAAAATTATACCAATAGAAACCAATTGAATTTGATAACATGATAAAGAGCAAGAATGTGGCAAACTCCATCAAGCATCATAAATGTATATTCATCACTTTAAAAATATAACTATTGAGCATAGTGATGAACATGGTAAATTGCAATGCAAAAGAATATTACTTGGCAATGCATGCAATTTCTTAAGTGTCTAGATCATATGAATTCAACACTAAGATATCCATCAAACAAGAGATATAACTATGAAATACAAGAAATGGATTTCAAAGAGGTTCATATGATCAAGAACACTACATATGAAGTTGAAACATGTATAAGAATGATATCATTTAGAGAATACACATGAATCAACATCATAACCATCCAAAAAGTTATGACTAGAGTGCATAGAGGATGGATTTGGGTTCTAGTAAGGTTTCTATAAATGTAACTAAGATCACAACCATACATGGAACCTATAGTCATTTGCATATAAAAAGAATGTAAATAAACAAGCAAGGATGCAAACAACATACATTTCCATTTCTAAGATAATGAAACCAAAAGAAAAGGAAATGAGAATCATGGAACATGCTTTAGATGAATATAACTAATGATGTTATAGGCATTTCCAATCAAACAATCTTCAAATCATTTTGAAAAACAAAATCCAACAATGAGCATAAAAAGAATGATTTAGAAGATCAATTTTCAACATTGTATTTTAAAAGATATAACTTAATTGAAACACATACAAGTTGATTTTTCAAAACAATGTTCTCCATATAAAAGTATAACTTAGAAATCCATGGAAAACTTGAATTGATTCAAATCATTTGTTCAAATAATCTTACTATGACATATACACAAATGATTCAATAACAATTGATCATGAAAAATCTAGCTATGGAAGCTTTTGAAATCACAATCAATTGATCATGTAGAAATGCAATGCAAAACTTATGTGAGCAAAAAGCAAATCAAACATGATGAAATTATAATCAAAAGATTTTGAAAACCATGACATGTAACTTGGAATGGTGCATGAAAACAAAATCAATTGATCATAAAGAAACAATGCATTTTAATAAATGTAACTAAGAAAGAAACAAAATGCAAAGCAACATGACCAACAAAATGATATAACTTAGAAAGAATAGGTTGGTCATGAAGGTCAAGGCCTTTAAGGTTTGTCTAAGTGAATGACTTTGGGAATCCACCTAAGGTCTTGAGAGGGTTGAACTTTGAGGTCTATTTTGGAATTCTCACCAACTATAGGAGATTTAACTTGATAAATTTTCAATTTGAACTTATCACCATGATATTTAGATTTTACTAAATTTGGCTTAGAATGGTGATTAGTCTTTTGATGTTGGTGAGTTTGTTTCTTTGGGGATTGCTTCACTTTTCTTTTCTTCTTATTTTCTCCCTTTACTTGACTTTTGAATTTTAAATTTAACTTTGTAATTTTCTTCAAAAGTTCTTTCATGTTTTGACTTAAGGGAGGTAGGTTGAGAAGCTTTTTGTTAATAGATTCTTTGATTTTTGGTTTAACTTGTTTAAGCCTTTTAGAATCTATCTTGGGAGACTCCTTGTTAATTGATTTAACTTGTTTAAGCTTTATGGAGTCTTCCTTTGTTTTTAGTGTCTTACCCTTCAAGTTTGATTTTACTTTCTTGAGTTCAAAGATGGGTTTAGACACATAGCTTCTTCTTCTTAGTTTGCACTCAAACCTAAAATGCCCTTCATTGCCACAATAATCACATTTGGTTTTGGGCAAGGGAGAAAGAGTGCTAGAGAAAGAGGACTCACCTTTCACAAATGTGTTGGTGAATTTAGGGTCATAAGACATATTCCTATTAAATCCAATACCCGTCCTATCTCCATGAGATTTACCCAATTTGAATAATTTTTCAAGTTTCTCTTCACTTTGGGTAAACTTGCACTCATACTTTTGTTTATAGCTTTCAAGTTGAGTGACTTTGGTTATAAGGATTGAATTTTCATGTTTGACTTTTGAAAGTTCATTTTCAATTTCCTTATAATTGTTTAGCTCTTCATAGGCAAGTTTTAATTCAAGCTTTAGTTCATCAATAACATTAGATCCAAGTTCTTTTGTTTTTAACTTACTTTTGATCAACTTGGATTCTAAGTTGTCAATGTCTACATCTTGTCTTTTAATAGTATCTCTTAGGTTCAAATTTTCATTTTTAAGCTCATCACAATTTCTCTTAATCTCATTTAATTCATCTTGAGCATTAGATAAATTTTCCTTAGAGATAGTCAATTTAGATTCAAGATTGTTAAAGTCTTTATCTTGCCTTTGTAATTGATCTCTTAGATTTAAATTTTCCTTTTTAAGATTGTCATAATCCATCTTTAATTCTTTTAGTTCATCTTGAGTGTTAGATAGATTATTCAAAGAGATCATGAACTTAGACTCTACACATTTTATTACTTCTTCTTTCTCTCTAAGTTCATCTTTTGAAGAGGCTAGATCTTTGGTTAGATTCATAGATTCTTCTCTTAAGCTTTTGTTTCTTTTATCAAGCTTTGTAAATAATGTATATAATTCATTGTAGGCTTGTTGAAGATCATCTTCATCATACTCATTTTCTTCCTCTTTTGAGTCAAATTGATATTCATTTAATTGATGGTTTGAATCTCTAATAGAAGGAAGAGTGAGAGGTCTAGAAGAATCTACAAAGTCTAGCCTAGTGGAGTCCATTCTAATGATTTTCAAATAAGCACAACTCTAGGGTTTTAACTCTAGGTTTTTACACCTAATCAAGAGTTCCAAACACTTGATCCTAAGGGATAGAGCACTTGGCTCTGATACCAATTGAAAGTCCACGAGGATCCTAACCCTAGAGGGGGGGTGAATAGGGTGAGCTACAACTATGACCAATTTAAACCAATTTTAACTTCTTAATAAAAACTAGTCACATGTGATGAATTGTCATACAATATGCGGAAGCTAATACAAAAACAAACACCACATTGCAATCACCACAACACAATATTTATAGTGGTTCGGCCAACGTGCCTACATCCACTACCGGCTTGTGAATCCAACACCCCACCGGATTTCCACTATTTATGCTTTTTACTAGGCTAAGCAATAACCCTTACAATGTTGCTTTTCTAGGCTAAACAACAACCTCTCAATGTGCTTTTCTAGGCTTAGCAATAACCTTTACAAAATGCTTTTCTTAGGCTAAGCAATAACCTTACACAATGCTTTTCTTAGGCTAAGCAATAACCTTTACAAATCAATATTTCTCTAAGAAAGTGTTTACTCAACACTCTAAGAGATTACAATTTAGGCTCAAATAAATTGCCTCTAAACAGGCGGATATGAAAATGAAAATCCTAACTCACACAAACACTCAATGAATGCAAAGATGTATGCTTATGAATTGTGTGTGTGAAAACTTCAATCAAGTTTAAAAGTAAGCTCAATCAATTTGTGCTTAATGCACTTTGAAAGTTTAAGGCACAAAAAGATATGATTGAAGTTCTATGCAAATCACTTGAACAATTACACACTTGTGAATGATATGAAAATCTAAAGATCACAAGTTGTATGAAAGTGTTTAAGCCTAATCAAGTGATGCATGTGCAATGTTGTTTTCAAAAACTAATTTGACTAAAGATTAAATGAATGAAAACAACAAGGGAAGTTTCAACCAAGTGAAGTAATCATGCAATAAAGGAAATCAAAGATTTATGGCTAAGCATGATTAAGAAAGTTTAAAACAAAACTTGGGTTGAAATCAAAGTGATGAATCCAATCTTGAATATCAAAGATGGAGGGAAGAAAGGATTCAACACATCATTGTTATCATGCTTGAAATCATTTTCCAAAGTTTCAAATAAAGCACATAACAAATGATTAATTAAAAGTAAAACTTACTTGGAGATTTGACTTAGTTGATCCAAGCTTAAGCTTCACTTAATGACCCTTTAGCCTTTCTTAGTTCATCCCCTTTGTCTTGTCTCAAAGCTCCTCAAAAAGGGTTTCAAAATCTCTAACCAAAGACAAAGGAAAGAACTCATTTATATCCCAAAAACAGCCCAACGGCTATATCCCCGGTTGACCGGCCATGACAGGCAGGTTGACCGGCCAAGCACAACGGTCATAAAAATGCCCGTTTGAGCTTCAGAAACCCGGTTAACCGGCAGTCTGGCCGGTTGACCGGGCCTCTTGGCCGGTTGACTGGCCACACATGGCCGGTTGACCGGGCCTGCCCAGAAATTCCCATTTTTTGGGTTTTTGAAGATTTTCTTTGGGGATCTTTTGGGCCATTAAAATCAAGCTTTTTCACATGTTTTAAAACATTCAAAGATGTATAAAAACATGAAACACACAAAGCCTAAAATGATTCAAAACTTTAAACCATAGGCTAGCTTGATTTCTAAAAACTCCTTTTTCAAAAACAATGCATACATATATGATTATGAAGGGATGAATGTATGCAAAGTTCAAACCTAAATTGTCAAGAAGATTTTCCAAATATAATGCACAAGGAAATAGGTTTTCAAAAGAGTTTGGGTTTCAAAACCAATGCATCCAAGTTTAAAACCAAACCATGCATAAAACAAAAGCTTTTCCAAATCTTAAAAGCTATGCATGAATAAAACTAGATTTCAAGATTTCTAAAAACAATGCTAGTGTGTGAATTCAAATGATGCTAAAGTGCAAATGCATCCACCAAATTGTAAATTACAAAATCCCTAACAATCTCCCCCTTTGCAATTTGATGGCAACTTACTCATCATTGACATTTCACACTTAGTCTTCAGCTCCCCCTAAGCTGGACAAGTCTTGAAATCTTCTTGGATGCTTCTTCTCTTAGCTTGGGCTCTTGGGCTCTTTTCTTCAATCTTCTTGATGCTTGGAGCTTGATCATTCTTCAAGCTTTCTTTCCATCTTCCTCTCTTTAGCCAAGCATCTTCTTTAGCTCCAAGCTTTCTTTCTTCTATTTGCTCTCCCCCTTTGACCATGCCTCTTTCTCCCTTTGGCAAGGTATGCATTCTCTCCCCTTTGGAAGCTTGGACAACTCTCCCCCTTTGATGGATAGGAGATCTTCGAGTACTTGAACTCTCGAACTCTCTCCCCCTTTGAAGAGTAGGAGATCTTTGAGTCACACTTGAACTCTCTCTCCCCCTTTGACATTAAATTGCAAAGGTACCTACACACATGAGACAAGAAGAATACCTTTAGTAGCACCTGTTAACAAATGAAATCGAAAATGAAATTCATAACAGGCTATCATGTATGGAAGTTATCTCTAAGGGCTCAAAGGCTATCCAAGGGTGAATTTGATCAAAACTAATACTTCCTATGAAGGTTTACACTCCCCCTCAATCCATTCTCTTCTTTTGTCAAACTCTTGACAAAGATTTAACTATTAGATTCAAGAAGTAGATGGTTTAACCAAGTGAGGGTCAACTTCAAGGAAAGGATTAGATTCATTTAACTATTAAGCTCAATATGATCAAATTACCAAAAGAGAGCTAGGTCAAAAGAGAGAAACGATCATGGATACCAATTGAAATAAACATATCAATTGAGATTAAAGGATGTGACTATAAACTCAATCACTCTAAAATGGATTTAAAAGTATAACTATTAGGAAAAAAAATCCAAATTGGAGCTATCCATGATGCAATGGGGTTTACTAAACATAGCATTAAAAAATTTAACTATGAAAAACATATGCTATGAAAGTTTTCAAATCATTTCATTCAAACAATAAATATGACTATTATGTGCAAGAGTGAGTGAAATGAAATTCAAACATGAAGCCAACTTCAACTAATAACCAACCAATATTATGAACACATAAACATGGTGGTCATGAGATATACCTATATGAGCAAAAGAGGTGGCAACATGAACATTATGATGCTAATGGTGTGTGATATGGAACAATCATATTACTTATCAAGTTCAATCCAATGCACACAAGGTTTATCACATTCTCAAGAAATCAAATCAATCAAAAATTATACCAATAGAAACCAATTGAATTTGATAACATGATAAAGAGCAAGAATGTGGCAAACTCCATCAAGCATCATAAATGTATATTCATCACTTTAAAAATATAACTATTGAGCATAGTGATGAACATGGTAAATTGCAATGCAAAAGAATATTACTTGGCAATGCATGCAATTTCTTAAGTGTCTAGATCATATGAATTCAACACTAAGATATCCATCAAACAAGAGATATAACTATGAAATACAAGAAATGGATTTCAAAGAGGTTCATATGATCAAGAACACTACATATGAAGTTGAAACATGTATAAGAATGATATCATTTAGAGAATACACATGAATCAACATCATAACCATCCAAAAAGTTATGACTAGAGTGCATAGAGGATGGATTTGGGTTCTAGTAAGGTTTCTATAAATGTAACTAAGATCACAACCATACATGGAACCTATAGTCATTTGCATATAAAAAGAATGTAAATAAACAAGCAAGGATGCAAACAACATACATTTCCATTTCTAAGATAATGAAACCAAAAGAAAAGGAAATGAGAATCATGGAACATGCTTTAGATGAATATAACTAATGATGTTATAGGCATTTCCAATCAAACAATCTTCAAATCATTTTGAAAAACAAAATCCAACAATGAGCATAAAAAGAATGATTTAGAAGATCAATTTTCAACATTGTATTTTAAAAGATATAACTTAATTGAAACACATACAAGTTGATTTTTCAAAACAATGTTCTCCATATAAAAGTATAACTTAGAAATCCATGGAAAACTTGAATTGATTCAAATCATTTGTTCAAATAATCTTACTATGACATATACACAAATGATTCAATAACAATTGATCATGAAAAATCTAGCTATGGAAGCTTTTGAAATCACAATCAATTGATCATGTAGAAATGCAATGCAAAACTTATGTGAGCAAAAAGCAAATCAAACATGATGAAATTATAATCAAAAGATTTTGAAAACCATGACATGTAACTTGGAATGGTGCATGAAAACAAAATCAATTGATCATAAAGAAACAATGCATTTTAATAAATGTAACTAAGAAAGAAACAAAATGCAAAGCAACATGACCAACAAAATGATATAACTTAGAAAGAATAGGTTGGTCATGAAGGTCAAGGCCTTTAAGGTTTGTCTAAGTGAATGACTTTGGGAATCCACCTAAGGTCTTGAGAGGGTTGAACTTTGAGGTCTATTTTGGAATTCTCACCAACTATAGGAGATTTAACTTGATAAATTTTCAATTTGAACTTATCACCATGATATTTAGATTTTACTAAATTTGGCTTAGAATGGTGATTAGTCTTTTGATGTTGGTGAGTTTGTTTCTTTGGGGATTGCTTCACTTTTCTTTTCTTCTTATTTTCTCCCTTTACTTGACTTTTGAATTTTAAATTTAACTTTGTAATTTTCTTCAAAAGTTCTTTCATGTTTTGACTTAAGGGAGGTAGGTTGAGAAGCTTTTTGTTAATAGATTCTTTGATTTTTGGTTTAACTTGTTTAAGCCTTTTAGAATCTATCTTGGGAGACTCCTTGTTAATTGATTTAACTTGTTTAAGCTTTATGGAGTCTTCCTTTGTTTTTAGTGTCTTACCCTTCAAGTTTGATTTTACTTTCTTGAGTTCAAAGATGGGTTTAGACACATAGCTTCTTCTTCTTAGTTTGCACTCAAACCTAAAATGCCCTTCATTGCCACAATAATCACATTTGGTTTTGGGCAAGGGAGAAAGAGTGCTAGAGAAAGAGGACTCACCTTTCACAAATGTGTTGGTGAATTTAGGGTCATAAGACATATTCCTATTAAATCCAATACCCGTCCTATCTCCATGAGATTTACCCAATTTGAATAATTTTTCAAGTTTCTCTTCACTTTGGGTAAACTTGCACTCATACTTTTGTTTATAGCTTTCAAGTTGAGTGACTTTGGTTATAAGGATTGAATTTTCATGTTTGACTTTTGAAAGTTCATTTTCAATTTCCTTATAATTGTTTAGCTCTTCATAGGCAAGTTTTAATTCAAGCTTTAGTTCATCAATAACATTAGATCCAAGTTCTTTTGTTTTTAACTTACTTTTGATCAACTTGGATTCTAAGTTGTCAATGTCTACATCTTGTCTTTTAATAGTATCTCTTAGGTTCAAATTTTCATTTTTAAGCTCATCACAATTTCTCTTAATCTCATTTAATTCATCTTGAGCATTAGATAAATTTTCCTTAGAGATAGTCAATTTAGATTCAAGATTGTTAAAGTCTTTATCTTGCCTTTGTAATTGATCTCTTAGATTTAAATTTTCCTTTTTAAGATTGTCATAATCCATCTTTAATTCTTTTAGTTCATCTTGAGTGTTAGATAGATTATTCAAAGAGATCATGAACTTAGACTCTACACATTTTATTACTTCTTCTTTCTCTCTAAGTTCATCTTTTGAAGAGGCTAGATCTTTGGTTAGATTCATAGATTCTTCTCTTAAGCTTTTGTTTCTTTTATCAAGCTTTGTAAATAATGTATATAATTCATTGTAGGCTTGTTGAAGATCATCTTCATCATACTCATTTTCTTCCTCTTTTGAGTCAAATTGATATTCATTTAATTGATGGTTTGAATCTCTAATAGAAGGAAGAGTGAGAGGTCTAGAAGAATCTACAAAGTCTAGCCTAGTGGAGTCCATTCTAATGATTTTCAAATAAGCACAACTCTAGGGTTTTAACTCTAGGTTTTTACACCTAATCAAGAGTTCCAAACACTTGATCCTAAGGGATAGAGCACTTGGCTCTGATACCAATTGAAAGTCCACGAGGATCCTAACCCTAGAGGGGGGGTGAATAGGGTGAGCTACAACTATGACCAATTTAAACCAATTTTAACTTCTTAATAAAAACTAGTCACATGTGATGAATTGTCATACAATATGCGGAAGCTAATACAAAAACAAACACCACATTGCAATCACCACAACACAATATTTATAGTGGTTCGGCCAACGTGCCTACATCCACTACCGGCTTGTGAATCCAACACCCCACCGGATTTCCACTATTTATGCTTTTTACTAGGCTAAGCAATAACCCTTACAATGTTGCTTTTCTAGGCTAAACAACAACCTCTCAATGTGCTTTTCTAGGCTTAGCAATAACCTTTACAAAATGCTTTTCTTAGGCTAAGCAATAACCTTACACAATGCTTTTCTTAGGCTAAGCAATAACCTTTACAAATCAATATTTCTCTAAGAAAGTGTTTACTCAACACTCTAAGAGATTACAATTTAGGCTCAAATAAATTGCCTCTAAACAGGCGGATATGAAAATGAAAATCCTAACTCACACAAACACTCAATGAATGCAAAGATGTATGCTTATGAATTGTGTGTGTGAAAACTTCAATCAAGTTTAAAAGTAAGCTCAATCAATTTGTGCTTAATGCACTTTGAAAGTTTAAGGCACAAAAAGATATGATTGAAGTTCTATGCAAATCACTTGAACAATTACACACTTGTGAATGATATGAAAATCTAAAGATCACAAGTTGTATGAAAGTGTTTAAGCCTAATCAAGTGATGCATGTGCAATGTTGTTTTCAAAAACTAATTTGACTAAAGATTAAATGAATGAAAACAACAAGGGAAGTTTCAACCAAGTGAAGTAATCATGCAATAAAGGAAATCAAAGATTTATGGCTAAGCATGATTAAGAAAGTTTAAAACAAAACTTGGGTTGAAATCAAAGTGATGAATCCAATCTTGAATATCAAAGATGGAGGGAAGAAAGGATTCAACACATCATTGTTATCATGCTTGAAATCATTTTCCAAAGTTTCAAATAAAGCACATAACAAATGATTAATTAAAAGTAAAACTTACTTGGAGATTTGACTTAGTTGATCCAAGCTTAAGCTTCACTTAATGACCCTTTAGCCTTTCTTAGTTCATCCCCTTTGTCTTGTCTCAAAGCTCCTCAAAAAGGGTTTCAAAATCTCTAACCAAAGACAAAGGAAAGAACTCATTTATATCCCAAAAACAGCCCAACGGCTATATCCCCGGTTGACCGGCCATGACAGGCAGGTTGACCGGCCAAGCACAACGGTCATAAAAATGCCCGTTTGAGCTTCAGAAACCCGGTTAACCGGCAGTCTGGCCGGTTGACCGGGCCTCTTGGCCGGTTGACTGGCCACACATGGCCGGTTGACCGGGCCTGCCCAGAAATTCCCATTTTTTGGGTTTTTGAAGATTTTCTTTGGGGATCTTTTGGGCCATTAAAATCAAGCTTTTTCACATGTTTTAAAACATTCAAAGATGTATAAAAACATGAAACACACAAAGCCTAAAATGATTCAAAACTTTAAACCATAGGCTAGCTTGATTTCTAAAAACTCCTTTTTCAAAAACAATGCATACATATATGATTATGAAGGGATGAATGTATGCAAAGTTCAAACCTAAATTGTCAAGAAGATTTTCCAAATATAATGCACAAGGAAATAGGTTTTCAAAAGAGTTTGGGTTTCAAAACCAATGCATCCAAGTTTAAAACCAAACCATGCATAAAACAAAAGCTTTTCCAAATCTTAAAAGCTATGCATGAATAAAACTAGATTTCAAGATTTCTAAAAACAATGCTAGTGTGTGAATTCAAATGATGCTAAAGTGCAAATGCATCCACCAAATTGTAAATTACAAAATCCCTAACAATCTCCCCCTTTGCAATTTGATGGCAACTTACTCATCATTGACATTTCACACTTAGTCTTCAGCTCCCCCTAAGCTGGACAAGTCTTGAAATCTTCTTGGATGCTTCTTCTCTTAGCTTGGGCTCTTGGGCTCTTTTCTTCAATCTTCTTGATGCTTGGAGCTTGATCATTCTTCAAGCTTTCTTTCCATCTTCCTCTCTTTAGCCAAGCATCTTCTTTAGCTCCAAGCTTTCTTTCTTCTATTTGCTCTCCCCCTTTGACCATGCCTCTTTCTCCCTTTGGCAAGGTATGCATTCTCTCCCCTTTGGAAGCTTGGACAACTCTCCCCCTTTGATGGATAGGAGATCTTCGAGTACTTGAACTCTCGAACTCTCTCCCCCTTTGAAGAGTAGGAGATCTTTGAGTCACACTTGAACTCTCTCTCCCCCTTTGACATTAAATTGCAAAGGTACCTACACACATGAGACAAGAAGAATACCTTTAGTAGCACCTGTTAACAAATGAAATCGAAAATGAAATTCATAACAGGCTATCATGTATGGAAGTTATCTCTAAGGGCTCAAAGGCTATCCAAGGGTGAATTTGATCAAAACTAATACTTCCTATGAAGGTTTACACTCCCCCTCAATCCATTCTCTTCTTTTGTCAAACTCTTGACAAAGATTTAACTATTAGATTCAAGAAGTAGATGGTTTAACCAAGTGAGGGTCAACTTCAAGGAAAGGATTAGATTCATTTAACTATTAAGCTCAATATGATCAAATTACCAAAAGAGAGCTAGGTCAAAAGAGAGAAACGATCATGGATACCAATTGAAATAAACATATCAATTGAGATTAAAGGATGTGACTATAAACTCAATCACTCTAAAATGGATTTAAAAGTATAACTATTAGGAAAAAAAATCCAAATTGGAGCTATCCATGATGCAATGGGGTTTACTAAACATAGCATTAAAAAATTTAACTATGAAAAACATATGCTATGAAAGTTTTCAAATCATTTCATTCAAACAATAAATATGACTATTATGTGCAAGAGTGAGTGAAATGAAATTCAAACATGAAGCCAACTTCAACTAATAACCAACCAATATTATGAACACATAAACATGGTGGTCATGAGATATACCTATATGAGCAAAAGAGGTGGCAACATGAACATTATGATGCTAATGGTGTGTGATATGGAACAATCATATTACTTATCAAGTTCAATCCAATGCACACAAGGTTTATCACATTCTCAAGAAATCAAATCAATCAAAAATTATACCAATAGAAACCAATTGAATTTGATAACATGATAAAGAGCAAGAATGTGGCAAACTCCATCAAGCATCATAAATGTATATTCATCACTTTAAAAATATAACTATTGAGCATAGTGATGAACATGGTAAATTGCAATGCAAAAGAATATTACTTGGCAATGCATGCAATTTCTTAAGTGTCTAGATCATATGAATTCAACACTAAGATATCCATCAAACAAGAGATATAACTATGAAATACAAGAAATGGATTTCAAAGAGGTTCATATGATCAAGAACACTACATATGAAGTTGAAACATGTATAAGAATGATATCATTTAGAGAATACACATGAATCAACATCATAACCATCCAAAAAGTTATGACTAGAGTGCATAGAGGATGGATTTGGGTTCTAGTAAGGTTTCTATAAATGTAACTAAGATCACAACCATACATGGAACCTATAGTCATTTGCATATAAAAAGAATGTAAATAAACAAGCAAGGATGCAAACAACATACATTTCCATTTCTAAGATAATGAAACCAAAAGAAAAGGAAATGAGAATCATGGAACATGCTTTAGAT